>JABFTP020000001.1:61139515-61859515 GCA_013387265.2 Cryptolaemus montrouzieri
ACGTACAAAATTAGACGAAAATAATGAACTCATTCATCATTAACTAACTGGACCGAAGCATTGAGAAGCCCATCAGTCGTAGTCTCTCTTCATAGCTAGGACGGAAGAAACTGTATGAATGCTAGTGGGCCAGCGTGGATACTTTGGAAAAGGCCTGAGTCGCGTCTGAGAGTGACCCAATACGGTATAGCCAAACTCAAGTATAGAACGGACAAACGTTTTGTAGAGAGTGCTGCAAGTGTTTGGATCTGTTCAAAAAGTACAGAAATTTCTTGGAAATGTTGGCAGCGTGTAGAACATGGTCAGACCACGAGAGATTGTCAGTTATGATGATACCTAAGTTGGACTGCCGGCTTTCAGGCTCGATCACGGGCCACGTACGTATTGATTTCGAGGATTGACTTTGCCCATATCGATGACTACACTTAGAGAAGCTTAACGGAAAGGGCCAGTAACCTACCTGAATTCTTTTCTTTGTTGATCTCTAAAATTTCCAATAGATTGAGTTTTGGTCTATTATTTTCATTGTGTAAAATTTTGAAATTATCATAAAAGTTATGGTTTTCTTCGAGTAAGTCATTAGAATAATGGGAATCTGATTTATGATAATTAAAACTACGTTTGTGCTCACATAATCTAACTTTGAAATTTCTGAAAGTTCTACCAATATAAATTTTATTACAATCCCCGCAAGACAGTTTATAAACACCGGATTTATTACCTTAATCAATTTTAGATTTGCAGTTTTTGATATGTCGGCCTAAAGAATTATCAGTTCGGAATGCTTTATTGAAATTATAATGCGAGAGGAATGATTTTAATTTTAGACTAGGATTACCAATAAAAGTTAAGCTGTTGCATTTTGTGTTAGAACTTTTTATAGTTGGAAATACTTCCTGGATTGCTTCTTGAAATTTTTGCGTGAAACCATGTTCTCAATCATACTTGGACTGTAACCGTTATTGACTACTATTTGTTTAATTATATTTAGCTCTTTTATGAAATTATTTTGTAACTTGGGGTATTAATGACTCTATGTACCATACTATTGTTAGCTGCTAATTTATGTTGATAAGGATGTGTAGATGAGCTATGAATAGTAATATCTGTATACGATGGCTTATGAAAAATAGAAAAATCATGTTTGCTTTTAATTTTAGTAATAGTTAAATCCAGAAAGTTAATGGAGTTTTCTGTTTCTATCTCTAACGTGAATTTAATATTATCGTGAATTTTGTTAATGAATGTTTTGAATGACTCTAATTGTCTGTTTGTGCCAGTGAAACAACAAATGATATCGTCGACATATCTAAACCAATAAATAAAGTGTTTGAATAACAGCCGTTCTTGGATGGTTTTTTCAATATTATCCAAATTTCTAAAAGGTGTGAGATTTTTGATTGAATTATCGGATTGAGTTTATTAATTTGAAAGGCGTTGTTGATGAGTTTCACTGTATCACTAAGTGGAACACTAGGGAAGAGATTTACTACACCTCATGACATAAGTTTAGCGTTCGCTAAACCGAATGTTCGGTTTGGCGAACGCTAAACTTATGTCATTATAAGATTTTATTGAACGTTGAGCTACCCACTTATTTTTATTATTATTTTTATTGATATAAGAGGTAGGACTGAGTCTTTTACACTCACAACAAATTGAAATGAGTGAATATATATATATATATATATATATATATATATATATATATATATATATATATATATATATATATATATATATATATATATATATATATATATATATATATATATATATATATATATATATATATATATATATATATATATATATATATATATATATATATATATATATATATATATATATATATATATATATAATTTTGTGTGTGTCAGAAAAAACACAAGTATGAGCTCAGGAAATATAACAGGGAACCATACTATCTTGTATATGATTCAATGAACGAGTGAAAAACCTGGGGAAAAACTCGTTTTCCTGTCGCTATTGAACAAGTAATAGCTTGTCTGTTTCTGTTGTGTTAGTGTCGTGTGTACATAAAGAGTACCAAAGATTTTTCTGCTTAGCCGCTTCATTCTCTCTTGCATTTTATGATTTTCAAACGAAGACAAGGGTGAAAGTAAGGGGGTTTGAGACAGGAATCTGTAACAATGGAAAAAGAAAACCAGCAGAAAAATATTTCAACAATCATACTTCCTATATGTCTAAACAAACCTAAGAAAAGATTTTACATAGCAAGCAAGGTCATGAAAAGGACTAAGGAGATAATAAGAAAAATACATAACCTGCGATATTTCCTCAAATTCCCTCTCTGTTTGACCGAGAGAGCCCCGATGGCCAGGTTCAGTCTTCCAAGTGATGCCGATTATGATCTATAGATATTTTATAATCATTATGGACAAATAATTTGGGTTGACATCACCCATATATTATTTTTTCATGGAACTTGTTTAATTTAAAGAAAAATTTGCGAAAAATTTTGACAGTCGTTCGAAAAATATGAGTGAATGAAATAGATATATGTAGATGTGAAAAGATAATAAAGAAAATGCACGTACAAAAATTAGACGAAAAATAATGAACACTCATTCATCATTAACTAACTGGACCGAAGCATTGAGAAGCCCATCAGTCGTAGTCTCTCTTCATAGCTAGGACGGAAGAAACTGTATGAATGCTAGTGGGCCAGCGTGGATACTTTGGAAAAGGCCTGAGTCGCGTCTGAGAGTGACCCAATACGGTATAGCCAAACTCAAGTATAGAACGGACAAACGTTTTGTAGAGAGTGCTGCAAGTGTTTGGATCTGTTCAAAAAGTACAGAAATTTCTTGGAAATGTTGGCAGCGTGTAGAACATGGTCAGACCACGAGAGATTGTCAGTTATGATGATACCTAAGTTGGACTGCCGGCTTTCAGGCTCGATCACGGGCCACGTACGTATTGATTTCGAGGATTGACTTTGCCCATATCGATGACTACACTTAGAGAAGCTTAACGGAAAGGGCCATTTGTTTGACCAGTTCACTGTATTGTCCATAACGTTCTGAATTAGGTCACCACATTTAAGGAGATTGTTGAAGATTTTGGTATCACTGGAACATTTTGAATTAAGAGAATGGGACAGATTGGAGGAGTATGAAAGAAACAAGAGGGGTCAAAACCGAGTGTTGGGATACCACAGCTAACTAGTTAGGGAACGAACAAAGCATCATCAACCCTGAAGGGAAAACATCCATTACTCAAGAATGATCTTAATCATAGCAACAAGTTTCCTCTTGAACTCAGATGTTCCAGTTCAAATAAGAGTGTCTTACGCAGGACACAGTCTAATGCTTATGGAAAAAATGAGTAATTCATATTCGATAGGGATAAAGTTATCAAGCACCGAATTTTGACAAAACTTCTGGGTAACAGGGCTTAACACATTATTAATATCAAGGCAATTCGAAGCCAAAGAAGTAATTATCAAATACATCCCTGGTATGTACTTAGCAAATGATAAATGATTGATAGTTACCTGTTTAGATTCTTTATGCACATTTTCGCATGGTGTGGTTCTCATTAGTTTAAATATGAGATAAATGTAACTGATTGCCCATAGTGACATTAGCGTTATTAAAATATACATTAAATTACCTATCGCAATGGCAACGATCTTAAACTTGACTCGTACCGCGTTCTTTGTAAATTATACAAAGCGTTATTACTGCCTTCTGTGTATCATAACATCTTGCCGGCGTAGAAAATACGAGATGATGCATAAAATGTTGTTTCACAGCAAACGGACTTGTCTACGCTACGTGCAAGTTGGCGTGCCGAGTCACATCATCATTATCTCATATCAAAAGAAATCCGTACGATTTTATGTAATGTTATACAAGGACTGTATTGAATTTTTTTTTGTGAACTCCCACCAAATATTCTCTCGAAAGCTGCAATCACCCATAACACGAGGGCAGCTAGAGTGAATTTTCTTATTTTTCCAGATAAAAAATTATTTTGAAGCCCTCAGAGGAGGCTTTTTTTATTATACGCGGTGTTAGTTGAAGTTTGCCGGTTTTATAATATGTATAAAGTTCTATGATTCGGCATCTATGTTATTCTTTTCTATTGACATTAACCTCTAAAAATACGCAAGTCACATTCCATCAAAATAATAGCGTCATATTTGTTTACCTCAGTGAATATGTCAATATGTCGAGTTCGCATTTGCGGCTTTCGTTGCTTTCCTATTTTCATCAAAAGAAAAAAGCAGCTGTAGGTCACCGGTTGCTGGTAGAAACTTATGGTGAATATTCTCCAGTGATTAGAAAATGTGAGACATGGTTTCGTCAATTTAAAAGTGAAGATTTCAATTTGACAGACAATGAACATCCTGGTGCAGCAAAAAAGTTCGAAGACGAGGAATTGCAGGCGTTATTGGATGTTGATCCAACCCAATCGCAACAAAAATTAGCAGAAACACTAAATGTGACTCGTGGAGCAATTTGCTAACATTTAAAACCCATGGAAAAGATTCAGAAGTATGGAAAATGGGTGCCATACCAGCTGAACGATAGACAAATGGAAAATCGAAAAACCGTTTGTGAAATGCTGCTTCAACGATTCGAAAGGAAATCTTTTTCGCATCGAATGTGTTAAATCCAATGGTTTGAATTGAAAAATTTTGAGATTCCCCTGAAAATTAAGTGAAAAACCGGCAAATTTCAACTAACTCCCCTTCCGAAGTCACAGATGACACACAGATATCTTTCGCATTTGATAAGCTGGCAAACGACGATAAGGATTTCACGAAGTTTCCTACAATAAGAGGAAGAAATTATACAAGAAAACGAACCTGAACATCAGAGAAGAAACCGTTAGAGGTACCAAAGTTGATAGCCCTTTGAAAATACAAGGTGCAGAAGATTTTTCCTGGGTGTATATAGGTAAAATTAAAGGCAAAGTAAGTGAGGAAACCTTCACCAAATTTCTCCTTGAAAACTGGCCTACGCGGGGGTTCAGATGTTATAAACTGAATACTAAAGGCAACTATAGTAGCTTTAAAGTTAGCAGCAGAAGTGATTTCAAGTCGAAATTTATTGAAGAGAATAAATGGTCAAAGAGTGTTATAATTAAAGAGTACATACTTTTTCGATCGTATAAGTCCGCAAATGTCTAATTAAGTTGACCCGAAAGATAAAAGTAACCAGCTCAATATTTTAAAGCTGAATGTGCAGGGTATAAGGAATAATAGGAAATTGAATATTTTGGAGAACACTCTACTCCCTGACAACAAAATTGATATCCTCTGCATCAGTGAGCATTGGCTTAATATAGACGAACTGAAAATTTATGATAACCTTGATCATTATAAGCTCATATCCGGATCCTCGAGAGAAGAATTCGAAAGGGTGTGTGTATATATGCCAGAAAAGACATACACATTCAACCAATAGAAACAAGCTCAATTGAAAAACATTTCGAGATATGTGCTGCAAAAATGATCCAAGACCATTCTAACGAAACAACTTATATCATAAGCGTATATACACTCGGAGGCAAAATTAGCGGATCACTCGAAAATTTAACCAAATTCGAAGTCCGATATTTTTCCTAATTCTCAACCGATTTAGATGATTTTTTCGGCAAGTTATAGATCAACTCTTCTGCTTTGAAGAAATTATAAGAGAAAACAAAAAAAATTTGAAAAAAATTTTATACGGGGGCAAAACTAAAAGTATTTTTCTTGTCAAAAATTCGTAACACCCTGTGGAATTTCGTGGTCCGAGTTGAAACATATAATATCATGATATGTCAAGACACATCTTCCTACAGTAACGCCCTTCTTGTTTTATACATTTATCTCTATTTTTACAAGAAATATCCAATTTGAAGCGAAAAGTCACAAATTTCAAGAATTTATTATTAATCTTACGTAGGTGCATAACATCGGAGGTTAGCCAAAAAATAAAATCAAAATTAGAGAAGCGGAAATCTAACAAAATGAAAATTTTTGAAATTCACTGGCCAATTTCACGCTCCGGGAGAACTCGAAGTACACTGGAAAAATCGTTGATTTTGCTCAATTATTTTGAATTTTTTGTGTGACACTATAATAATTATCATTCCTGTACAAAATTGAGAGCAGGTGTGTATCCTGGCGATACACTCGTGAAATGAAATGAACATGTTGAGAAAAATGTTCATGATGACCCACAAAAAAAACATTTGATTTTAGTAGCGAGTATGACCACCCGAGCTCTTATTACAGCGCGCATACGATTTCGCATACTCCCAATGATGTTGTCTATCATCTGTTGAGGTATGTTGTCCCACTCTTCCACCAAAGCCAATGTCAGCTCTTCAACGTTGCCTGGATTCCGTTGTCGAACCGATCTTCCAAAAATGTTCCAAACGTGTTCGATCGGGTTTAAATCCGGTGACCGCGACGGCCAGTCCATTCGTATGATCCCAACTTCATTGAGATATTCTATCACTATGCGCGCAGTATTAGGGCGCGTGTTATCGTGCATAAAAAGGAAATTTTCTCCTATGTAAGGAGCAAAAGGCACAACATGGGGCTCCAAGATTTCTGTTATATACGGATGAGCATTAAGTGATCCTTTGCCAATAATCTCCAGTTCTGTTCGTACTCCTAAGCATATGCCACCCCATATCATAACTGGCCCTCCCCCGTATTGCTCAGTTCCTGCGAAGTTGGCTTGATTGTACCGTTCCCCTCGATGCCTCCATATTCTATCTCTACCATCCACGAAATTCACACAATATCGGCTCTCATTACTAAATAAAACTCGTCTCCACTGATTGATTGTCCATGCTACATGCTCCCTAGCAAACGCCAATCTTGTTACCCGATGGGCTCTATCGAGTCTTGTGCTCTTGCTTGCGCGTATGATCTCAGACCAACTTCATTTAATCGTCTTCTGACTGTCCTCAAACTGACGTTAATGTTATCCACTGCTTTAAAAAGGTTATGTGCCTGAACAGCAGTAAGACGAGGATTTCTTATGGTATGATTGACGATGAAACGGTCATGTATAGCGCGGGTTGCTCGATTTCTTCCTGGTCCTCGCCTCCTCACGTACAATCCAGTTTCCCTGTAACGTCGGTAGATTCGTTGGTTGGTGCGCCCTTTCTCGATCAATGTAACTGCCCTCGCTACTGAGGTTGGTGGTAAATCTCTCGTTCTGACCATGATATTGTACGTTTCAACTCGGACCACGAAATTCAACAGGGTGTTACGAATTTTTGACAAAAAAAACACTTTTAGTTTTGCCCCCGTATAAAATTTTTTTCAATTTTTTTTTGTTTTCTCTTATAATTTCTACAAAGCAGAAGAGTTGATCTATAACTTGCCGGAAAAATCATCTAAATCGGTTGAGAATTAGGAAAAATATCGAACTTCGAATTTGGTTAAATTTTCTAGTGTTCCGCTAATTTTGCCTCCGAGTGTAGTCTTTCTGAATTTATGAAAAAATTTTACACACTTGGCAAAAATGTCATCATTTGCGGTGATACAAACATCATCCTCTTGTAACCGAGTCATAATCGAGAGCTGCTATTGAATTTAATGAATGAATTTAATGTTGTCCCTCATGTCTTTGAACCTACAAGATTTGTTTCAAATAGTCTCTTTTCGATATGACTCTATATCTAAAGATACCAAAAATATAGGATGATCTTTTTCTGAAAGAAATAAAAGAAAATTGGAAGATTTCTTATCGAACGAGTCGTGGAACTTGCTATATATCAACAATTTCAATTTCAATGAGAGGTTTGAAAAATTTCACTGTATCCTCTCGGGCCACTACAATGAGGCATTTCCGAAAGGCATATATGAAGGTCAAAATTGAACCACAAAATGTCATATTCTTTATAGAGAAAAAAGACTCAAATTTGAATAAGATTTTGATTTTTTTTGGCAGTTTATCGAGAAAATTGCTATTTTTGAGTCAATGTACTTTCTGATGCTATTTCTTTTACAGGTGCTCGAAAATCACTGGTCCACTCATTAAAACTAGATTGTCAAACATGAGTGCCTATCTTCTTTCGTTTATAAGAACCGCATTTCAAATAAGTTTTCATTGGTGTTAACTTTTTTTGTAGCTAAATGGTTGCTTTCAATCTTATTCGCGATTTTATCAAAGAACTGTAGTCACGTCCTACTCTTAATTTGAAATCCTCCTGCGAATTTTCATTCTTTAGGTACCCCATGGATAAAAATCTAAGGGGGTAAGAATCGGAGATCTTACAGGCTAATTCCATGGACCCAGTATTCTAACCCATGTGGCGTCAAACCAGCTGGTTAATTCTTGATACCTGAGGTGTGCAATGGGCCGGAGCACCATCTCATTGGTACTAACATGAAAGACATGCATTTTTCGGTAGATTTTCAGGAATTCCGAAAAAGCGTAGTTAAAATATTTAAATATTTGACAGCATTTGAATTTTCTTCAGAAATTAAATGTTGACATTGGTTTTTGTACATTAAAGCAAAACGATGTTGGAAATTTCGCTCCTTGGTTCGATGTGGATTTTCGTCATCATGCCGATTGAAAATACTTTCTCCTGAAAATTTGGACTCATCAGTCCATATAATGTTCCGTAAGAAGTCTGACTTTTTTTGAATGTGAACTATCAACATTTCGCAGAAATTCATTCTAGCAGCCAAGTCTCCTAGATTCATCGATGATATTCATGAGAAGGGGTGAAAATTATTGTTGTCCCAAATTTCATTAATTGGTGTACGTGCTATCCTGAAAGCTGCAACAGCAGCAAGAACAGATGCATACAGATTGGCATAAAAATAACTACGGTTTCCATATGTGAAAAAATTTGAATTTAATTTTTTGAATTACTTTCTGAGAAGTTCAATTGTTAAAGCACTGGGGAGAAATGAAATAATTGTTGAAAACCAATCTGGATTTCGTGAAGGTCATTACTGTGAATCCTCCCTGCAGCTTATCTTATCAAGATTGAAGGAATTGATGGATGAAGATTTCATGATAGCAATAGTGTTTTTAGACTTCAAGAGAGCTTTTGAGACGTTATGTAGGAAGAACTTGTTGTCTAAATTAGAGAGTGCGGGTATAGTTGGTAGTGTGTTAAACTGGTTTCTAAGATATTTAAGTGATAAATATCAAGTTACAAAAATTGGAAACACGAAGTCTCAGCACAGATGTGTAAACTATGGTGTGCCTCAAGGAACGATATAGGACCCTCGTTGTTCCTTATTTATACAAACGATATCATAAAATGTTTTTCAGGTGAAAACAATGTAAACCTTTTCGCTGATGATACCATGATATGTGTCCACGGAAAAAACGTGGTGGATGTAATTTTGAATTTACAGGATGAACTGAATATAATGTCACTTTGGTAAAGGAATAATGATCTGTTCATAAATACCAAAAAAAACGAAAGTGGTGTTAATTAATTATAGGGATACCAACAAGCCAGATTGCTAGACCAAAAACAATCAAAGGAGAAGATTCGTTCAGAATACAGTCAGCGTCTGAAGTCTGTGCTGAAATCGATGTTGAACTCGGGGAATCTAGTCAAGGCCATTAACACCTACGCCATTCCAGTGTTGCTTTACTCATTTGGAATAATCAGATGGACTAAGACAGAACTGGATGATATTCAAAGGCAGACTCGAACGATGCTGACAAAGTACAACAATCATCATCCAAAATCGTCTGTGATACGAACAACTTTGAAGCGGAAAGAAGGAGGACGCGGATTAATAGATGTTGTCAATTTACACACTGAACAGATAAAAAATCTCAGAGAATTCTTCTCTGCAAAAGCTCTCGCTTCTGACCTCCATAGAGTGGTATCGTTGGCTGATAGGGGATATACACCACTAAATTCTGCTACCAGAGATGACCTGCTGAATCTACCGTTCCTATCGGATACTGAAAACCAAGAGCAATGGTCAAGAAAGGAATTGCATGGACGACATCACCATGAGATTAATCAACCACACATCGACAAAGAAGCCTCCAACAAATGGTTGATGAGAGGAGAATTATTCGCAGAAACAGAGGATTCCTTATGGCCATCCAAGACCAAGTGATCGCTACAAACAATTACAAAAATATATAATGAAGGACGGAACATTACAAACAGATAAGTGCAGAAAATGCCATACAAGATCGGAGACTATACAGCATATTACGTCCGGATGCGAACAACTGGCTAATACGGACTATCTTCACAGGCATAATCAAGTGTGCAACATTATCCATCAGAAACTTTCACACAAGTACGGACTTCTGAATACGTTCCAGACATATTACATGTATCAACCGGCGCCCGTATTGGAAAATGACTCTATCAGATTATACTACGATAGGCCTGTTATCACTGACAGAATGGTGACGAATAATAGGCCGGACATAGTGGTGTATGATAAGAGAGCCAGAACAGCAATGCTGGTGGATATCGCCATACCGAATAACAACAACTTGCTGAATAAGTTCCAGGAGAAAAGTCCAAATACACAAACCTTGCTATTGAGATCAAGCAGATGTGGCACCTCGAGAAAATGGATATTGTTCCTGTCATTCTCGACTGGGTTAATACCCAAAACTTTGCATGATAGTCTTAAGAAATTAGAATTGCATAAGAATACCTATATAGAAATGCAAGAAGCTGTAATTCTCAATATCTTAATACATGTAGGATAGTTAGGAAATTTATGTCAAGTTTATTGTAATCGAGCCGATTCCTTTGATTGCTGAATCTGGGAAAGGTAAATTATATCCAGCTAACAGCTGAGATAGTGTTAAATTGTTACTATATATATATATATATATATATATATATATATATGATGAGACAAATTATTTTCCGCGACAATATTCGCGAGGATTATACATATGTAAACTTTGTAAACTTGAAACAAAAATAATTATTCAAAATTCGTAGATCAATGAATAATCCTTCCTGACAAGAGCTAGTTCCCAAATCTGCCCAGAGCCATAATCATTGATCTATGGATTTTGAATAATTCTTTTTGTCTCAAGTATACATATGTAGACTCCTCGCGAAGTTAGTCGCGGATGATATTTGTCTCATCAAATATTTACCGACGGGAGGTTTTATCTCGGAAACAGAGGCCCAGAGCACCATTTCAACGGGATTATTTCGCTCGTTTTGTACCGTTGATGTGATTCACGGACCGGCGAAAGATGTCTCCAAGTGTTAGAATTTCTAACGTTCTCACATCTGTTTGTTATTGTTCGAATCTTTCTCGAAGTCCGGTAGCGGGTTCACCGTCTCGGTCCATAGAGGGCGACTCTCGTACGTATGTACGAGGTGCGCCCTTTCTGGAATCGATAGGGTACCCCGATGTAGCTTGATAGAATGCTGAGAAGCGATATGCGACACTGATGAGCTCCTAATAAGGGCGAAACTGCAGTCTGCCGCTTCATTTCTCGGCATCCTGCTTAGTTGTACTATTGTGGCTCTGGGGGCTGCGTGCATGGCGGGCAGATTTGGGAACTAGCTTTGTCAAGAAGGATTATTCATTGATCTACGGATTTTGAATAATTCTTTTTGTCTCAATATATATATATATATATATATATATATATATATATATATATATATATATATATATATATATATATATATATATATATATATATATATATATATATATATATATATATATATATATATATATATATATATATATATATATATATATATAGATATACTAGGAGTAACAGATCTTCAGTTAGAAAATTATATGGGACTTTCTTATTATAATGAGTTACCATTGTTTATAAGATCAGTTAATAATCTAAGTAGATGTAGGCAGCTCTCTGTGTTGAACATATTTTAAAAGCTAGATTGTAAAACTGTGATATGTTTGTATAAAATAGCCTAAGGATAATTGAAATGAAAAATAATAAACTAAATAAAAATTGGTTGCAAACTTGAGTACTTTTCGTTAAATATTATGCAAGTTCGACTTATTTTTTCCTGACATTGACTATGAATGATGAATGAATTTATAATATCCCCGTCTGAGTATTCATTTGCAATTGTATTCAACAAAAAAACTATACGCAAACCAAATAAGTGTTACTGCTATTTATTAATAATTTTCAGACGTCAAACTGAGTCCGAAATTCATAAAACATTACATAGAATATTGTGAAACATTAAAATTGCATAGGAATGGTATACATTCTGTCTGTTTCTTGTTCCAGGGCCTAATGATTTAATTTTCTGAAGCAATTGTAGGTTTTTGGTAAAATCGCACACAAAATGAAAACGAGCCATCTTAGGTAGTTTTTTTTGACAATTTAGTTTTATTGAGCTGATAAGTGACTTTTGGTCATCCTGTATATACAATAGCATCGAAAAAGTATTATTTTTGAGAAAAACGTACTCCCTTCGAAAATGATAATTTTCTTGCTCTAAAATACTTATTATCTTACCCAAATCTGAGTCAATTAATCTGAGCAAAGCAGATGACACTATAATTCCGAAATTTTGTTAAAAAACTCATAGTTCAATGGTTATTTGACAAATCCCAAAAGATGCTTGAAAATGAATGCCCTTTAATAAAAGAGTAAAGTCAGGTATAACCGGAACTGATACCGCCCTGAAAACAATTACAAATTGTAGACCATTATCCATTTAGTCTAATGATAAAATTCGGATTAGATCGATAAACCTTTTCTCCAGTTACTTCTAATGTAAATATCCAAATTTTCATGTAAAATGAGAGTAAATCACAGATGCCTGCAGGTGTTTCATCTCTTCAATGAGCATTTCGAGATCGGAGAAAATATAACCTGTAGCTTAAATGTCGCAAAAACCTTTTCTAGAATGTCGGTAAAATACGTAAAGAATGAAATGATAGAAGTCTTTCCTAAATTAGATCTAGAGAGAAAAGTTCAGATTTTTACAGTGTTGAATTAAAATTGAGCAATTTTTTCAGTGCTGAAGGAAAGAAAAAATTCAGGAACAAATTGTAAGAGGAGCGGCACAACTAATTTCGTCTTGATATTTTCCGAAAGAAGATTACATCAATATGGAAAGTCCATACATACTAAATGATTTACGTCAACTTTATCTTGCAATAAATTCCCAAGGAAATAACACATTGTGAACAGTGGAAAACTGGACATTCGGCTTTTCCTTTCCAGAACTTGAAATCAACTACGACAAACATGAAATGCCAAGGTGAATCATAGAAACACATGCATTACAAAAATGTTAGAAATTCCACATTATAATTACACAGAATTTACATATCATTTATTATCTGGTGTAAGAGGTGCACATTTCAAGAGCATTTTATGCAATAGAATAAATGTCATACAAAATATTACTCAATGCATATATGAAAGCCGGTGTCATTGAATTTAATGAAATTGAAATTGTCTTATAACAAAAAGTTACTGTACTTATAGTGAAATGTATTGTACAGTTACTTTGTTGTAACATACAGGCGGGTGACGTAATTATACCATCACCATTGAACTTGTGAACGCTTAGAAATGTACAATGGTGCATTTAATTTATTTGATTCGATTGGATGGAGGTGAAGGATTGTATTATGCAAGTCTGAATGTCAATTTCAAGTTCATTATTTGAGACTATGAACGATGGGATCGATCACGTAATAGATCGGGTTTTTTATCTCAAGTCATCAGGATAGTACGTGTATGAACGAACATATCCAAAATTTGAATAATCAATTAACCACGAATTTGCTAATGAAACTTTTTTATCACTAACTGTAAATATATAGGGAGTCCCATACATTTATTTTCCTTAGGATATACCCCTGCTGAGATATTCGACGCCAAAGTTGAAAAAGAAATGTTTATTTGATTTAATTTGGTCCATTCCACAGATTTTGATTCTGGGAATCCCAATACGAGGGATGTCCTTTAGTTTTGCATATAGAGCTAGAATGAGAGAATTGGGAGATTTTTAAAAACTATTTGTTTTCCGAAGTATTCTCCGCGTAGATTAATACACTTCTGCATTCATTCGAATCAATTCTGGAAGCAGTTATTCCAGTATTTTGCCACTATATTAAAAATGGGCTTTTGGAAGACATCAAGAGCTTCTTCTGAAGACTGAAACCTTTGACCAAGCAGTCCGTTCTTGATTTTAGGAAAAGCAAAATATCGTTGGGATTAGATCCGGATTCTATGAAGTATGATGTAAGAATTCGATGTTATCTTGCGTTATATATTCAATTGTTTTCTGTTCGGTGTGCGAACTTGTCTTTGTAACGGATGATTCGCTGTTTGGGGTTGGTTTCTCAAAGCTTACTAACGAACTTCAGTAAACAAAAGGTTGCGTATTCATCATCAATAACTATTCTTTGATCTTGTAAAGGAATTGTTGATACATAACCTGTTTCTGAAACAAACATTGAGACCCTCATTTTGGAGAGAGTTTAACCCGGATGACTTTCGTTGGTTTTTCTTCCACTTGGTACACCCCAACAGAATATTGGCTTTTATTTTCTGGCTCGTATGAATAAATCCAAGACTCATCAGCACTGACTTTCCAACGGGAAACTATTTTTTTTTATACGCAATTCTTCGTGAAAAATCTATCGATATGTTGCATGCCGATCTTCCTGGATAATCTTACATACATTATCAATGCTTTCTTGAGTGACCACTGTTTTGGTGCGCCTGCCTTGGATCGTCGCTAAGCCTGACCCTTTTGCGTTCAAATTCTCCATACCAACGGGAAACTGTTTACTGGAGAGGTGCTTCAATGCCCCAAACAGGAAACAACTCGCCGATACATATTCATTGAGATAATGGTCTTTGAATATTGTAGAAAATTATAACGCCAAAAGGCTCACGGTTTAATTCCATTTCTCAACAGAACAAAGCTCCCAGTGAACTGAAATGTTGCATTTATATTAACAAGTCATAGAGGTTTATTGATAGTAGTGACAGTTGGTTTTGGTCTCATCTATGTCTCAGCATGCAAAATATAAAAGACATTACGAGAAAAACGGCATCCAGTAGTGTTACCATAATTATTGAATCGTTTAACACACGGCATTATTGCGTGAAAGAGAAAGCTCCCTAGATCACTCAAAATTTTATTGCGTAAAGATTTTGTACTTAATGGAAAAGATATATTTCACATTCGAATATGAAAATACTTCATTGATAGTTACCAAATCAAAATTTCCCTCGCCTAGTAGGATTTAAACCAAGTTTCGAAAAAGGATTATTTCTATTTATACAATATGTACAATAGGTATTGAAACAAACAAAGTTTAGATTGTTTTTATTTCTTACTCAACGTGAGAACCTCCAATTCTGATACATTCTTGTGCTCTTGCAATAAACAATTAAACAATCCAACTGTTTTAAAGGTAAATGTTTTTGCCCTTCTACCTCCAAAATGGAGGAAGTCTTATTGTGATTTTTTTGAATTTCACATTTTGCATGAAATAGCGATTGAAAAAGTAGGGAATTTTTATTTGAAATTTGCGGGCAGTTTGAATTATTTTGGCCATAAGCTTCACCGGACTATTTCTCACTTATAATAAACTAACTTTTTCGATTTGCCCCCAAACGCTGTCTACGGCCACTGTTAGTCTCATTAGCTCAACCGTTACGTAGTGTTTCGTTCAGTTTCAGTTGCACTACACTGAGCAGAATATTGTATGTATACTAAAAATTAGAAGCGTATGAGGTGCAAGTATTAACACAGAACACATATGAGACTTGGACTTAATAAGCAACTAATTTGGATTTTTAAGCAATATTAACTCTATCTATTACACAGGCCTACAAAAAAAAATCATTTTCGGTGTAGCTCTGTTTGTGTGTATGGTCGATCGAGTTGGTAATGTACAGGATGTTACAAATAGTATGTCACAACTTGAGAGGGTATATCTACGTGCAATTTTAAGAACAAAAGTTAATATAAACATATGTCCGCAGAAGCTTTGTTACGGAGCTACAGGGTGTTGAAAAAAATTGTTTTTTCTTCAAAACTACTGTAGTTTTTGAGATATTCAGCACAAATTTGGAATTCAAGCTATTTTTTACAGCCTCCATCATTACACGTCCTAATTTTCAACTAGAATCTACAAGTTGTTTCATTTTCGGGAGCCATGTCTTCTTTTTTGCAGTACGCCACTGATCAGCGTACAATCAATTTTCGTTAGTTTCGTTTAATTTAGAAACTTTTTTGACACTTGTAATTTTTTCGTATCTCCAACCGTTTTCGAGTGAAAAATTATTGAACGATTGTATGCATTCGCTGAATTAAAAGCACTTGTAATTAAAAAAAAATTACTAGTAGGCTTTGATTTTTTTCAATTATTTATTTATTTATTTTCACAGTTGCTAAAGTTGAACCAGTGTCTGCTCGACTTGTGTATTAAATTAACGATTAGTTTCAGGACTTTTGAAGTTATTGCTGTAAGAAAAAATGGCTTATTTCACTAACGCCGAATTGGCTGAAATCCATTACATGTACGGTCTGGCTGACATAAACACAACAGAAGCTAGGCGATTATATCAGGTGCGCTTTCCAAATCGAGTAAGACCAGACAGGCGAACATTTTCAAATATCCACAGAAAGTTGAGGGAAACTGGTACTTTTACTGCAAATAATCATTTAAAAGGTGCAACTCAAACTATGAGAATTCCAGATATTGAGGAAGCAGTTTTGAATTGTATTAATTTCAACCATCATGTACAAGAAAAATTGGAAATCAGTTGAAAATTTCACATGTTTCAGTATGGAGGATTCTCGACGACTTTTGATTGTACCCGTTTCATATTCAACGCGTCCAAACTCTACATCCTCGAGAATGTTCACAGGCGAAGCTAACTTTTCGAGAACTGCTATCACAAATTTTCACAATAATCATTATTGAGCTGAGGAAAGCCTCCATTTGATTGAAGAATCTCATCATCAAGAACAATTCTCACCAAATGTCTGGGTCCGAATAATTAAAAATTATTTGATTAGGTTATTGCTTTTTCGAGTTTATGCCACTCCAGTGAACATTGTAGAAGAATTGAGAAGTCGAATAATAACCTCTTGTGACACGACAAGAAATACCCCAGGAATATTTCAAAGAGTGCGTGATAATAAGCGAAGAAGGACAGAGGCCTGTATTCTTGTAGGTGGAGGACACTTCCTGCAATTTATTTAGTTTTTGATTGTTCTTTCTTTTAGTTTGATACTGAATAAGTATAAGTTGAGTCTCGGAAGACATGCTATCAAAATAAAAGCAAATGTTGGGCATACCTATCTATTATTTTTTTTATTCAGCTATTAACATACAATTCAAATAATTCAAATTCAATAATTTTTCACTCGAAAACGGTTGGAGATACGAAAAAATTACAAGTGTCAACAAAGTTTCTAAATTGAACGAAGATGACGAAAATTGATTGTACGCTGATCAGTGGCGTACTGCAAAAAAAGTTCGAAAGGACAAAAAGAGACATGGCCTCGAAAGAGAAAACAATTCGCGAATTCAGTTAAAATCTAAGACGTGTAACGATGGAGGCTGTAAAAGATAGCTTGCATTCCAAATTTGGACTGAATATCTCGAAAACTGCAGGAGTTTTGAAGAAAAAAACAATTTTTTCCGGAAATTTCAACACCCTGCAGCTCCGTAACGAAGCTTTTGCGGACCTCTGTTTATATGAATTTTTTCTTAAAATTCCACGTAGATTTGCCCCCTCAACTTGTGACATACTATCATGTAACACCCTGTATAGTATTTTCCCATGAGCACTTTTACTCATCTTTACTAATATGGCATGGATAAAGTTCATGTTCTTGTTTCGTCATGGGTAGTATGTGCAGATGTTGTGTTGAGGTTCCTAATTTATTGTGTAATATTATATTATATATTATTTTGTTTGTGGGGAATACTACGTAAATCGATTACAAACGCTGTGAGTATTTGTATTTATTTATTACTTCGGTATTGAAATATGACACCAAGATAAAGTGTAGGTGCCTCATAGTGTATGTAAAGTATGCGTTGATCATTTGCGACAATTAAGAATGGGACACGTAAATCTTTGAAGTTTGGAGTGATTACGATATAGCGAGAACAAAAAACTCATTATGGCGATTGTTACTTTTGTATAACTACCATAGGGGGTATCAATAAAAACATTCGCTTTCTCTGCATCAAGACCTATTCTTAATTTAGAAAATATTCCAATTCAAGCTTTTCACCAGGTAGTGCATCAATCTCAGGCGGATCAAGCTGAAATTCCTATTTATTTTCAGGTAGATTGGGACTATGAATACTTCAGAAAAAACATCAAATCTCAAGTCATTTTCTCAGAATGAGCTTAATGATCTTGTCAGAGACTAAAATCTTTCTAAGGAACGTGCTGAGTTACTAGCGTCAAGATTATATGACGCTCACTGCCTATAGTGAAAGAAGTAAACTAAGTCTCAAAGCAGTTCTTCTACATAATGGAAAGAAATATGCCCCTGTTCGAATTACTCACTCAACATGTGAACTGCTGGCGATCTACCTCAATATTTTTAGACTACTTACGGTCAACTCTGAGAGGCTGCAAGTATGTGTGATGCAGGGTTATCGTACATACACGATACACCCTACCTACCTACAGTAGCATATATAGATATTAGCTTTCCGCACAATATACATTATTCTAGTCAAGGTTTGGGTAAGGTTTAGTTAGGTTCTCCTCTATCAATGAAAAACTCATAGTTATTCAAAATTGCGAGTTTATTGGTTGCTAAAAAACAAAAGAGTTACATGTGGTGTTAAACTTGACTAAGAAGTGACTTTGGATGTTGAAGCGTGGCACTGCATATCGTCAGCATACTTTTCATAGGATGGTAAGTAACCACTGAGTGCTAATCGCAAGTATGATGACATATGATCGTCAGTTAGTCGATTGCGATATTTTGACTTAATTATTTTCATCTCTGAAAATGCAGACTCGTACAAGTAAGTTGACCCAAACATTGCCGTCCCATTTGCCTCAGATTCGGATATTTATCTTCAGATAATCCAGAAATTTGTATCAGATGCTGTAACTTTAAGATGTATATCTGATATAATCTGCACCAACTCATTTTCAATAGACCATGAGCTCATATTAATCTGACTTGCTATTTCAGTAGCTAATTCCTCATTGTTTTAACATGAAAAAGGATAACTCATAAATGATGCTATATTTGCCAATTTACTGCAATCATAAAAACGGATCTCGAATTGTCCCAAAATATTTGATAATACAGCCTCATAAGTGTCATAATTCAGCTGAGGAATTCTTACTTTCAGAGACGGAAAATGTTTCAGATCTAATCTAATCATCTCAATAATAGTTTTTCTTTTACCTTGAAGCTCCAAGTTAATGGTGTTTGAGTGCATTGTGATGTCAGGCAAAAATGCCAAATCAGTCAGCCATTTTTCGTTTTTCAACATCTGAGTGTTATCACCTCTTTCGTCTAGAAAAGCTGTTATTTCGGGCAATAATTCTTGAAAACTTTCTAGGAGTTTTCCTCAATTCAACCACCTGACATTCGTGTGAAGAACTAAATCTGCTGACTCCCTATCTTCCAACAGCAACTTAAAGAGCCGTCGTTGCAATGCCCATAATTTCCTCCGTGTTTAAAAACTTTTGAACACAAAACTTGTTGATGTATGTGTAAAAAATGAAGGGAAATCTTCATTAGCTTGACAGAATGCCACAAAACCGTTTTTGTTTCCGTTCATTGCTGGTGCTCCATCAGTTGAAATGCACACTAATTTATATACTGGTAGCTTGTAGTTTTTTACAAAATTGAAGAAAACGTCATATATATCTTCACCACGGGTCTTTCCCTTCAGAGGAATGATTGTCAAAAATTCTTCTTTAGCTAACATGTCATTGAATACCATCCGAATAAAAATACACAGCTGGGCAGTGTCTGTCCTATCGGTGGATTCTTCGAACTGTAAAGAAAAGTATGTTCAATTCATGATTTCATGTTTTAGTTTATCTACCATGTCCTGACTCATGACGTTAATACGCCTTGTGACAGTCGGACGAGATAACTGAAGTTCTCTAATAGCAGACATGATTTCTGTTTACGGAAAATACGACAAATGCACTTATCCTTCAAAATACAATCCTCCCAATCGTTATCAAAATGACACGTTTTAGATTTTTTCGCTGAACTCATTTTGTAATATTTAATAATAAACTTTGTATCGACGTAGTATTCCCTTCAAGTTTTCAATTCAGAATGACTCCAATTCCTGCAGGCGCAACATTCATATCGGCGTGAACGAAATTTCTAGAAAAGCGACAAGAATAAAAAACGCGGCTTTTCTTTGAAGAGTGCCGCTAGAAGAGTGTTATTTTATTACGTTATAAATTTTAGTAGTTCAGTTACCTACTTACTAAATTTTTTTTTCTTCGCGAGATCTACTCAAAAAGCACTCTCGATCGACCGTTTGAGCACCCCTGGTCTAGTGTGATACCAAGAAATTTGAGATAAAGATTATGATTTAGTAGCGAAGTATTGAAAATCGATACATGTCATATTTTATATTGTTCTCAAGCATTTTGTTATGTTAGGTTAGAATTCTTGCCATGTTACAATACCAAACTTTTTCTCTTTTTAAATAGTTACTTTCAAAGTGCTCTCGACACTTCCAAGGTTTTCCAACATCGCACTCATTTTGGACATTTCTCTAATTCTTGACGTTGCCAAGGTGAAACAACCCATTTCCTGCAACGGAAGTTTAAAAGTAAATATCTCGCGAGATGTCAAGCAAGACAGAATACCACAATCAATCGATACTGGCAGAATCACTTTTTACCGTATCAAAAATTAAATTATAAACATTTATCTTTTTCTCTGAAATCATGATTTATTGATTGGTTAAATCGCTGCATATTCAATTCAACATGCTCATTTATATACGTATTATTGTGAAGGTTTCAGATGAAAAACCAGATTTATCACGTGATCAACTTCTTAGTATATTGGATTATCGTACTAATATTATAAATGTGACAGTTTGTATGTTTGGATATTGATTACTTAATTCCGTAAAAAAGGGCAGAACGAATTCGAATGAAATATGGCACATAGATAGTTTATGAAGTGATTAACACATAAAATAGTATTGTGGAATTGCTACGCGTAAGTGTAAACTCAAAATTTGCTATAGATGTGTTCCATGGAACATTATTCATTTTTTTTTGATCCTTTAACGTGCTCTATTTCTGCCTCTCGGTTATTGACACGACGGGGAATTCTGTCACCTCACTAACCCGGGAATTTTTCCGAACCCTCTCGTATCGAGGGAAGGGATTTTTATGTCCAATACAACTCTGTTATACAGGACCGACGGCTTTACATCTCTTCCGAAAGATGAGCACTCAACCGTTTTCCAGATTCCGTAAAATCGCACCAACTTTGTGGGGATTGAACGCAGATAACTCTGCACAGGGGAATCATGTGCTTCAAGCCACCGAGCCGGACATGGAACATTAATTTCTTCACGCAGTGAATACGATACAAGAAAACATTTTTCTGGTTAGGTTTATATAAATATACATTTGACAACGTCATTTTCCGAAATTTTCCATAGAACGTTTCTGGTATGCAGTCATTAATTGAAAACATGAAAAAAATTCCCATAATTATATGTCGAAAAGTCCTCCGTTCTCGACGTATAGTGTGTTGAAGTTTAGATTTTTCTTCACGTTGGTAGGTCTTGTAGTTTTCAGAAGAGATCTTGCTCCAACTTGCAGAAAAGGAATTTTTTTACTCATCAATTCTTTAGATGTGTCCAGTAGTGGCGAAAATATACAGAGTGAAGTTTTTTCAGTCATTCTACTTTTAATCCTATCGAAATCGTCTGAAAAACATTGATTGCTAAGATCTTCCACTTTTAATATTTTTGTGCGTAATTCAAAGGTGGGAGCGAAACTATTTCCATAGTTTTTACATAAACTGGGAAAATAGCCTTTTGATGCAGCTTTCACCCCATTTTGAGTGTTCATTTTATTTAGAGGAAATGAAAACACTTGGATTACATTGATTATTCTAGTGCATTCTTGTTATAGACAAGGGTATATTATGAGAAATTACATCATTATGACGAAATGGAAGAAAGCTCATGGATAATAATATTTGGCATTTAACGAAAATAGAATCAATCGAGAAAACTTCTATTTTGAACTAATAAACTAAAGTAACTGTTAGAAATTACCACCTGCAAATAGTGTCATTGAAGTTAACACCCGATCGAAAATGCCTGGCGTATTTCTTATTTTGTCACATCCATACAAGACGGTTGCCTGCGTTTGATATGTGGTAGCAACAGGTTGAGAGTATATTAGACTTTTCAAAAGCCCCTTAGTCGAAGTGGTCTAGGCCATTGAGGTCGGTGGATCATGGAGGCCGAGCTACAAGACCGCCTCTATCAATCCATCTATTGCGATATGCTTGATTCAAATCATTCCCCACTATAAGCCGAAAACGCGGGGAGAGCATCATCATACAAAAACCACATTCGTCATTTATTCGCACATCATCAAGAAAATCAGCCAGAATGTTCTACAGAAAGTCAAGGTATGCTAGAGAATTCAAGCTATTAGGTGGAATTAGTGGCCTCAATAATCTGTCATTATACCAACAGGCCTAGAATTTCTTGGTGGCTACGCTTAATTATCTCATGAGAATTTTCTCACACGTGATCGTTGTGAATGTTCATTATACTTTCTCACGTCTGTTTCGTCTGTAAACAAAATATTCGTAAAAATTCGGCAATTTCAGCACATCTGCGTAGTAGTCTTTGGCAAAATTCGAGCTTTCTGGGTAGATCTTCAGGTTTGAGGGCTTGAATCCTCTGGATATGGTAGGGATATAACAGTTGCTCATGCAAAACTCTCCAAACAGTCGCATGTGATACGCCAACTCGTAGAGATAGCCTTCGAGTGCTGATATTTTGGATTATTACGGAATTCATCCAAAATAAGTTCCTAACTAACCATCAACCATGTCGAGTAGAAAAATATCTGCGGAATTACCCCAGGCGAGTAGGACGGATCGTCCAGAATCTTGCAAGGTCTCAACAGAGACATTTTGCCCCACGGATTCTGGCGGGGGCTTAACTACCCCAGAGAGGAAGGAGAGACAGAAGCAGGAGAAGGATAGAAATAAAGAGCTATATATAGCGGCGTAAAACGTCCGTACACTAAGAACAGACGAGCACCACACGGCACTGAAAGAGGAGCTTGAAAACATCAAATGGCACGTGCTCGGTGTCTGCGAAACTCGAAGAGCAAATGAAGAAGTCGCCAAATTGAACTCAGGCCACGTTATCTTAAACAAAAATGAAAGTACAACCAGGAACGGTCGCGCATCTGCTGCAAGTTACAAGAGCCATATCAAATAGAGTCATATATGTAGTAATGCAACTGAATCCTAGATAAAAGATACAGATAATTAATGCTCATTTCCCGACCAGTGCTGCTACGGATGAAGACGTCGAACAAGTGTATGAGGAACATTGCGGAGGCACGAAGTTAAGTAAGTGCCCAGTTGACTATAGTCACAGGCGATTTCAATGCAAAAATTGGACAGAAGCTCGGTACAGAGACCACACGGATTGGCAATTTTGGGTTGGGACAGCGAAATGAGAGAGGACAGATGTTGTTGGAGTTCCTTGAGAGAGAAGAGCTATAATGTCCGCAAACTTTTTTTAAAAAGCAGACACAAAGAAAAAGTCCAGATGACAGAAGCAAAAATCAAATTGAATATATTTTGTGCTCTCGAAGGGACGTTTGTAAGGATGTGTCTGTACTTAGCCGCGTGGAAGCAGGGAGCGACCACATAATAGTCCGTGCAAAATTTTCTATAAACGTGCAATTAGAAAGAGCCAAGATGGTTTCAAAAACCCCTCTCCCAACGACAGCGGAGTAAGAAGGCCGAAAAGATAAATTTCAAAAGAACCTCTGTTTGAAACTGCCGCAAATAAATCAGTCTTCTAACCTGAACGAAATGTGCAATATTATAACTGATGGACTAATCACTTCTACAAAGAAAGTTTGTGGTAGAAAGAGGATTCAAAATTCAAAACTGTCCCCTCCAACGCTAGCTCTTAAAGAATGGAGACGGAACACAAACAGGGAGTCTCAAGAGTACGAGGAGCTAAACAAGATTATGAAGAAGGTAATGCGTAGAGATGGTAGAAACAGACAAACACAAATGGTGGATCAGGCAAAAGAAGATAACATGAACACTCAAAAGGAAAAGTTAGAATACACAAGTTGAAGGACGCCAACAATAATGCTAAATATGAAAAAAAACAAAGAAATAATTAACATAATACAAAGCTTCTAAAAAGAGCTTTATTCTAAAAAAGTTCCAGCCCCATCAGGTGGAGGACCCCGCATTGAGGAAGTTCTAAATGTGGGTTCGGAAGACCTGCCAGAAGTTACAAGATGTGAAGTCAGAGCCGCAATCAACCAGATGAACAGTAGAAAGAACCCAGAAGAGGACCGAGTCACCGCTGAAATGCTCAAAGAAGGAGGGGAACAGGGGAAGACAGCTCTCTGCATGCTGTTCAACAAGTGCCTTGAAGAGGGAAGAATTTCTGAGAAGTGGAAGAATGCCGAAGTGGTCATATTACACACGAAGGGTGATGCAGCTTGCATAGGCAATTACCGACCGATCAGATTATAAAGTGTCCTCTACAAGTTGCTGACGAAAACACTAACCAAGAGGTTAACGAAGAAATTAGATTTTTACCAGCCGAACGAGCAAGCGGGTTTCAGGAGCGGTTTCAGCTTGGCCTTTGTGGACTATGAAAAAGCTTTTAACAGTATCGAGGTCTGGTTAGTGCTGGAAGGTATGATCCAAGAGCAAATAGACTCAAGGTATATAAATTTAATTAAAGAGATGTACAACAATGCCAGCCTGGAAGTCACTTTTAATGAAGACTGGAAGACGGAAAAAATCCCTATAATGAGAGGGGTGTGGCAGGGTGATACCATATCCCCGAAGCTGTTTACCCTTGCATCGAGTACGCCATGAAGGAGCTGAACTGAAGAAAGAGAAACTAACATAGATGGATCTTACTTAAACCATCTGCGTTTTGCTGACGATATTGTGCTGATTCACACAGACCCCAAAGAACTGGAAACCATGCTCCAACAACTAATTGATGCATCCAAGAATGTCGGCCTTACAATGAACCTAAGTAAAATAAAAGTCATACCCGTTCGCCAAATATAATTGTGGTGGAAAATTCAGCTATTGAGAACGTAAAAGACTATGTCTATCTCGGTCACAAAATCCAGCTCGGCAACGAAAATCGAACGGCAGATCTAAACAGAAGAGTAGGACTTGCCTGCGCAGCATTCTGCAACCTAAAACACATTCTCAGAGATAGGAAGTTACCAATGAATCTCAAAAGAAAGGCCTATAATGCGTGTGTCCTACCGGTTATGAAATATGGCATAGAGACCATTACACTGACAAGAAGAGGTGCTGAAAAGCTGAAAGTAACACAGTGAGCAATGGACGCTGCATCCTGGGCATAAGTATCCGTGATCGAGTCAGGAATGACGTCATACGACTAGGACACGTGGCGCGTAGCAGCGACGACAGATGGACCAAGCGGCTGCTGGTTTAGCGACTCCGTACGACGCAGCCTAGAGTGGGAAAGCCCCAGACAAGATGGCGAGATGACATCCGGAGGATCGCGGGGTAAGAGTGGATGCAGCTAGCCCAGGATCGCTCCGCGTGGAAGGGAAAAAGGAGGACTACGTCCAGGACTAGATCGCTACAGACTTATGAAGAGAAGAAGAAGAAGGTCTTCATTTATCGCTGTCTTGACAAAGCGATCTGGGGCAGAATTTTGCTTGACTGGTAGAAACAGTTCAGTTTCACGTCAATGAAAAGGAAGAAAAATTTCTGATAGGAAAAGCAGTAAGATGGAGTCTTCGGGCTTCAGCTGCACTGCCACCTGATTGGTCATAGAATAGATGAATATTAACTGATTCTTGAAAGGTATACTCCATTCTAACTCTTCATAATACCAAAAACTTTGTATTATTGAGAGAAAAAACAACTTCTATTATGACAAGTCTCATGTATGCTGCTGTGGATAGCAGCAGCTAAAATATAATAATAAAATAAGAAAGCCCTAAAATGATCTGATTAATCCAAGTGTTTAAATTTTCACTAAGTAAAATGAACACTTTGATGTTTAGACTCAAATATAAGTTAGAACTACTTCAAAAAGGTATTTTCCTGGTTTTCGTGTAGGACGCTCTCTGATTTGCATTACGGATTACTAGTACTCAGTCCATTTAATAAACGTGTGTAAATTTGAAATTGGTAGAGCTTTTCAATTATTATTCTTTAAAAGACCAGTATCGCGTTACACTATGATTTAGATATGGTCGGGTATATTTTAACAACACATCTATTGAATGATGAGTAGAAAATTTCTTTCATGTAAATTGGAGCTAGATCTCTTGTGAACTATAAGAGTTACCTACAGGAAAGTGAAAAAAACTTCAACACCCTCTCCAGAACAGAAGACTTTTGGATATCTGTTTAAGGCATTTTATTCATACTTGATGAGGAATCTCCTGTAAAAATCAATTGACTGCATACCTGGAATGCCCTTAGTATATCATACATCACATAAAGAACGAAAGACAAAAATTGGAAACTGCGAATTAGGTATGGTGATTTGTGAACAGACGCTAGAGTTGTATGCGACGGTAGAAAAATACACTTCCCACAAAAATTGTCGCATCACTCTACTTTCACGACAATATTATATAAACTTTGAGATTGGTCATTCAAGAGTCACTTGGTAACTTTCAGAAGTGCAAAATAAGAAAATATCATTCAAAAGAGATGAGTTTATGATGGAAAATATCAACAATTTTCGAGTTAATGAAAAATTAAAAAATTCTACCATCTTCAAACATTCGCGAAGAGACTAATCAACTAGCATCAAATGGTTACTAATCATTTTCGACATCGAGTGTTTCCTCCCTGGGCCCTAATTACTGCCAGTATACGTCTCGGAAACCCCTTAAACAGATTGTGGATGTACTCTTGAATCACTGAGTTCTAAATTTCAGGAAGCAGATTTTCTAGTTGTAGAAGTATTCTACAAGGCATCCTATGTTGCTGAATTTGCTGCCCCATGTTGTCTCAAACATGTTCTATGGGATTCAAGTCGAGACTTCTGGCTGGCCATCTTAAAACATCAATTTTGGCATTTTGCAGAAATTCTGTAACTACTCTAGCTGCATGAGGCCAAGCATTATCATGCATATAAATGAAGTTTTTGCCAATCAATGGGCCAAAGGGTACAACATGGGGTTCAAGGATATCTGCGATGTATCTGGCCGCTGTCATTCTTCCATTATTCACTAGGACTAACTCAGTTCGACAATGAAAAGAAATGCCTCCCCACACCATTACTGAGCCCCCTCCGAAGTTTTCGGTTTGCCGGATATTGCATTGCTGATACCGTTCTCCAGGTCGTCTGTATACAGGCATGCGTCTATCATTTGACACTAGACAGAACCTGCACTCGTCGAAAAAGAGAACATTCGACCATTCTGGAATAACCCAATTTGCATGTTCCCTCGCAAACTGAGGTCTGCAACTCGATGCTCTCTGGTGAGACGCGGGCTGGTAGAAGCCACCCTTGGTCTAATATCGTCTCTTCTGAGCCTGTTCCTAACAACTTGCAATATGAAATATGCATATGAATATGGAATATTCTAGAAATGGAAAGTGCAAGTTTATTTTATAGCATTCTAGCCGTACAGTGCCAAACTCTTAGTGCAGTTAAACGAAGCCAATGATCATCAACTGGTGTTGTTATCCGATTTCTTCCCTGTCCGGCCCTTCTTCCATATTCCCCTGTTTCGTGTTACCTACTAGTTGCTCTCTAAATAGTGCTTTGGTTAACATTCAACAAGTTAGCCAATTAACGTTGGATTCGCCCCTCCTCTAGAAGTGTTACAATTCTTACCACTTCATGATTACTCAAATAGCGTCCAGGATGTTCAGCGGCCATTACAATAAATTCAAAGATTCGAAGATCAACTAGATATTTGAGATCATATGAAAACAAATGTTACTACATAGATAAGATTCTTTTCCTCTCGTATGTTCAAAAACACATGTTGGCAAAGAAACTGCAATCGAGCTGCTTAATCGATTGTGGAATTCAGAATACCAGGTGATACGACAATTTTTGTGGTGTGTGTATATGTATAATAATCGAAAGACGCGCGTTGAATTATGAGTTAAAACAATTGAACAAGCACGGTTTATACGAATGTCACTTGATATTTGATGAAATAGATAGATTTGCGGTGCTTTTGATTGTCGGTAAATAAGAAATATTTGAGGTGTCGAATTTTATCGATTTTTTTATCAATAATACTCATCAACTTCTTTAGTATGTATAAAATGAAGTGAAAAAAACGATAAGATTTGAAACTGAGATCTTCTCTGAGATTCTAAGTTAAAAATAAGAGTATTATAGTTTTATGAAATACCACTTTAAAGAGCGACACATAGGGGTTGAAATGTTTGTAAGCGATTTTGCACATATTTACAGTTCTTTTTTCGTGTAGTTTGTATAAATCAATGAAGAAAAGAAATTTGGAAGGTCTGGAGAAAATTGAACCACGTTTAGCAGGTCAGCTCGTCTAAGAAATATCACTTAGATATTCAACAGCATTTGAATATTGGCTATATAAAACAGAGCGAAAAGGTGGTTCTTAATACAAAAAAATTCTCACAAAAAACGAATTTATATTAGCCAGATAACTTGACGAGAGAGTTCTCATAAGAGATTATATACATATTATTACAACATTTATATCGGATACAGTTAGACTCATAAGCAATGCGAGATATTATCTCATAGTAGTCGCTGTGAATTTTATGTCTTATTATTAAATAATTCATTTTGCTTCAATAATTCTTTCACATGTCTATATACACGGCTTGTGGTTCTGAGAACAGAAATTAAGAGTTCTTTGCTCTTTAGATGACATGCGAATTAACTTTGTAAAATTAATTGTTTGGTGAAAACATTGAATTCACTGAAAGTTCGGAGAAATTTTTTGAAAAGATTCGGATTAAGTCGATACTTGATATCTGAGTTGTTTTTGATGTTATGGAAACGACCTAAGAATAATATTTATATTGTTCGTTAATTTCAAGATGAATTACCTACTAATTTGGTTTTCGTTTAATGAATTATATTTTCCCTATTTCAGGATCTAAGGGATATCCACCGGGACCGTCCGTTAAAAACTTTTTAAGTTCCAATTACAATATCAAGCTGAAATTTTATACGCGGCCATAACTAGCGAATTCCAATTGAAGTGAAATATTTTCGAAGTGATACCATTTCCGGTTATACCGGAAGTGGGTCATCACTTTGTTATTTCAAATGGCAATCTACCTTTTTTATTATACATCTAGAACCGTATTTGAGCAAGGCATAAAATATCCAAGTTCTTGGCACTTATCTGTCGAAACTTTTGACAGATTCAATTATTTTTGTTATAAACTCGATTTTAGAGGAACATTTAAAAAAATTGTAGCTCGTAGATCTTTTGCACTACAGACACAATTTTTGCTTGGGTGGATAGAAGAAGGATCGAGGAATTTCTTCAGCAATCTACACATGTCAAATGTTTATTGCGTTGCTTTGTATAATTTTTCAATGTGGCCTTTTTCAAAAGCAATAACTAAATTTTTTCAAATTGCACGTGCCAATTTTTATATCGCCATCGGATGAAGCGTCGAATTTCAGATGGAATTGTACAAGCATGTACTATACCCATCTCTAATAGTTCCGAAATAATTTGGGAATATATTGAATTTTGATGATTTTGCAAGAACTAACAGAGAATGCTTTGAAATATTTGAATCAAGTAGCTGAACTGGCTACGCTCACCTGACAGGTGCCTAAAATTAATGTACTTGTCACTTCGTTCATTCGAATTTGATATTTCAACAAGAATTGTCGTTATTTCAGATTGAAAATATCCAAAAAATACAACACATTTGGAATAAAACCACTGGTTATTCAAACGAAAATATATTGAATCTTTTTGAATTCATTTTAGAATGTCAAAAACTAGTGGGTAGAAATTGCAGGCAATTCAATAACCAATTTCCAAATTTACCGTCTATTAGTAAAATAAAATTTCGAAGCATTAGAAGCAATTTTCTACAATTCGAATGAATAAAAATTGTAGGAACTAAGCGAAAACCAATCATCGAAGATAATTACATTAATACGAATAAATGATCGCAAACATCATAGGAGAAAACTAATTTACGATCTGAATAAATGTTCAATATGGGCCCCATTTTGCTCGATACACTTGACAGCTCGTATACGAACATGATGAGTTGCCTTCCTAGTTTCCTCAGGATCAATATTACGAAAATCATTATGAATGCGCTCTAGTAACTCTTCTTTACTTCTTACAGGAATAAGATACACTTCACTCTTGATTTTGTCCCATAAATAGAAATCAAGGGGAGTCAGGACCGGAGAACGCGGAGGCCATAAATTTGGTCCGTGATTACCCCACCATCTATTCTCGAACATTTCTGACAGCTGCCGATCTACAGCTCGTGCTTTATGTGCTGGTGCACCATCCATTTGGTAATAGCAATCCCTCAGAATGTTAAGGGGTAATCCATCTAAAAAATTTGCTAATATTCCTCTCAAAATTTCCAGGTATCTTTGTAAATTAAGATTTTCTTCATAAATGTGATAAGCCAACAAATCATTCATTATAATTGCAAAAACGTTCACGCTGAATTTATTTTGGAAATCAATAACCTCAATGAAATGTCGATTTCTCCTGTTGGTTATACCACTTTCATTGAACTTGGCTTCATCAAACTATATAAATTTTTGCAGAATTGTCTCATCTTCTTGAAGCCGAATTAATAAATTTTCACAGAAATTTAGCCGCTTGGGAAGGTCAGTTCGTTTCAGTTTTTGTAGTCTGATAAAAGAATACGGTTGCATGTTATGTTTCTTAAAGATCCTTTGAATGGAAGTATAACTCAATCCAATATCCCCATTGATGCTGACTTAATGGACGCATGTGGATTGGCACAAAAATACGCTAGCGTATTAATTTGATTGCCGTCGTCCTCGAGAATTGGTTTTCTTCTAGTTTCTATGTATTTTGTTCCTTCAAATTGCAGAAAATTGCTTCTAATCTTTTATTTTACCCATAGGCGCCAAATTTGGAAACTGGTTATTGAATTGCCTGCAAGTTCTATCCACCACTTCTTGACATTCACCATGAATTAAAAAGAGATGAAACATATCCTCGTTTGAATAATCAGCCATTTTATTATCAATCTGGTGTTTTTCAAAAATTTTCACTTCAAATTACCAACAATTCTTGTTGAAATATCAAATTCGAATGAACGAAGTGACAAGTACATTAATTTTAGGCACCTGTCAGGTGAGCGTAGCCAGTTCAGCTACTTGATTCAAATATTTCAAAGCATTCTCTGTTAGTTCTTGCAAAATCATCAAAATTCAATATATTCCCAAATTATTTCGGAACTATAAGAGATGGGTTTAGTACATGCTGATACAACTCCATCTGAAATTTGACGCTTCATCTGATGGCGATATAAAAATTGGAACGTGCCATTCGAAAAAATTGGGTTATTGCTGTTTGAAAAAGGCCAAATTGAAAAAATCATACAAAACAACGCAATAAACATTTGATATATGGAGACTGCTTGAAAAATTCCTTGATCCTTCTTCTATCCACCCAAGCAAAAATTGTGTCTGTAGTGCAAAAGATCTACGAGCTACAATTTTTTTTAATGTTCCTCAAAAATCGAGTTTATAACAAAAATAATTAAATCTGTCAAAAGTTTTGACAGATAAGTGCCCACAACTTAGGTATTTTATGTCTTGCTCAATTGTCGGTTCTAGATGTATAATAAAAAATGGTAGATTGCCATTTTAAATAACAAAGTGATGACCCACTTCCGGTATAACCGGAAATGGTTTCACTTCGAAAATATTTCACTTCAATGGAAATCGCCAGTTATGGCCGCGTATAAAATTTCAGCTTGATATTGTAATTGGAACTCAAAAAGTTTTTAACGGACGGTCCCGGGGATATCCCTGTGTAGAGTGCGCCAGAGAAAACCGGACAATTCTTTTCTGTTATAACTTAAGCAATTTTAGAGCTAGATCATTCGTTCTTGCTTCATTGGAGAGCCGAAGGACTAGGTATTTCAGAAATTGTATCGAAATTTCACTTCCGGTGAAATACAATAAGGCTGACTCATTAAAAAATGAGCAATATTTCAAGATCGCTGGAACGTTTTTTTTTCACTGGAAAATTCAAATGGTCGATAATTCAGTCTTTTCTGAACAATTTGTCATAATGATCTTAAAGATATCCCAAGAATTGTTAAAAAAGTAGCGTGAAGAATTTTTTTCATTCTGATTTTCAGCTGAAATCGGAATATTTTTTTCACCTCATGGCGTCGACACTACTGAAGTTGTTCTGTTTTTCATGGAAGTTCTGAGAAGTCAAAAAACCATATTTTACTAAAACCAACCTAAAACTTTATTTCCGTTCGAATTCAAAACGGTCGACTTCAAATATTTTTGGCAGTCGTAATGAATCAACTGCGTAATTCAATCACTAGATTGATCCTTTCCCATCATTTTGGGGGTCGATTTCGAATATTGATTCAGAATTGTGCCAATTGTCATCAATGATGTTTATCTTTTCCACCATCATATGCACCTCCCGTTGTGAATCCTCTGAACATAGACTACATGCATGCATTAACTCTATGATAAACAAATGTTATGAAATGTCATCGAGTTTTAGACGACATCTGGTTTAAACTCGAATTTTATCTTGGTGTTGCTTGTTTTTGACGTTTGAAATTTTCAACAATGGTTTTAACAAATGAGGATAAGCGTTTCATTGAATGTTTATTTGTGCATGGCTATATTGCTTGGCAAATATCATGCCAATTTTCAGCCCCTAAGTACAAAAGAAGTACAATCTATGATCTTGCGGAAAAATTTCGGGCAACAGTGTCATTAGGAAGAAGACCTGGTAGTGGAGCAGCTAGAACTGTTAGAATGCAGGTACTCGCCATTTCATCATCTGTTTCAAGCATCAACTCTACATTTCTTCTATTACAAACTCAATTGACAATTTCAGGATAACATTCAGCGAATTTCTGGATTAGCAGTCAGCCCTATTAGAACTCCAGGAACCAGCTTGACTGTTTCCCAAATGTCTCAGAGATTCCAAATCTGAAAAACCTCTGTGAGAAGAATAATAAGACACGATTTGGGCCGAAAGTATTTTCGGAGGCACTATAATTTTCAATTGACTCAAGCTGTCAAAGAGCGCAGATTCGAGCAATGCAGAAATTTATTAAATAGATTTAGAACACATAGCAAATTGAATATATCTGGTTCACAGACGAAACAATTTTCAATGTTGCCTCACCAAATAACAGCCAGAATGACAGAATTTGTGTTCCGACGAATGAAATCAAGAGGAATGTGCTTTTAATTCATTTGCAGAGGGAAAGACAAAAATTGTCCAGGCATGTAATGGTCTCTGCCGGTATTTCGAGGAACAAGGCATAAGATTAGATTCGGAAAATTATTGTCACATTTTCGATCATATGTTACCAGCTATTGAGGCGTCAACTCCTCAGTTCACTTTCATTAAGGTGAATGATTGCTCTTTCTTGAATGGTTGAGAAATTGAGTATCTTTTTGAATGATTTTTATTGGTTCAAATCTTCTTTGGAATTCTACAATATTTTCCATATTCTTCTGACAACGTTTGTCAAAGAAATGAACAACCTGTACTATATCACAAAAAAACGCTACCTACTCTCAACTGGCCGTCAGTGTACAGGGTGTCCCAAATTAGATGTATCTAAATAAAATCTAGTTCAATTGATTTTAGGATGGAGCCAGATGTCATGCTAGTCATTATACTATGGATTATCTAAGACAACGTGTAGACGATATCATCGAACCAGAACAATGGCCCCCAAAATAGTCCTAGATTTAGATGTTAGATCTTAACACGTGCGACTATTCTCTGTGGCGTAATTTGAAAGAAATGGTGTATAAAAATGGTATTATTTTCAACAATTTAAGGAGCTGTGGCAAAAAAATCAAGAATGTTGGAACAATCTTGATCAAGAAGTATTTTCGAGATCCATAGAGAGCTGGAGAAGGCGGATGCAGATGGTTGTGGATGCCGAAGGAGGTCATATTCCATTCTGAGTACTTGATTGTTTTGTTGAATGTTTTTACTCATGTAATTTGTTAGACAAAATCATGTCGTATTATTATTCTCGCAGATGTTTTTAACAGTTGGAATCTCTGAGATATTTGGGAAACAGTCATCCTGATCTTCTACCTAACGAACCGGTTGTCCGAAATTTTTCCTCAAGATCATAGATTGTACTTCTTTTGTAATTAGGGGCTGGAAATTGTCGTAATATTTGCCTAGTAGTATAGCCATGGACAAATAAATATTCAATAAAACGACAATCTTCATCTGTCAAAACCATTGTTAACAATTTCAAACGTCAAAAACAAGCAACACCAAGATAAAATTCGAGTTCAAACCAGATGTCATTTAAAACTCGATGACATTTCATTATTTTTGTTTATCATAGAGTTAATGCATGCAATCTATGTTCAGAGGTTTCACGACGGGAGGTGCATATCATGGTGGAAAAAAAACATTATTAACGACAATTGTCACAATTCTGAATCAATATTCGAGTTCAACCCCTCAAAATGATGGAAAAGGTTCAACCTAGTGATTGAATGACGCAGTTGATTCATTACGACCGCGAAAAATTTTTTAATGCGCGGGGAAAATTGTCAATATTTGAGGAAATACGCCATTTTGAATTCGAACGGAAATCAAATTTTAGGATGGTTTAAGTAAAATATGGTTCTTTGTCTTCTTAGAACATCCATTAAAACAACAACTTCAGCAGTGCCAACGCCATGAGGTGAAAAAAATATTTCGATTACAGCTGAAAATCAGAATGAAAAACTGAAAATCCTAATCCTTTGGCTTTCCAATGAAGCAAGAACGAATGATTTAGCTCTGAAATTGCGAAAGTTATATCGGAAAAAAAAATTCCGGCTTTCTCTGGCGCACCCTATATATTGGGTGCGAGTAATTTCATGAGGAATTGAACAATCAATTTTTTCTCAATAATGGTCGTCCACAGGGATCTGTTCTTGTAACTCTAATTTTCAATTTATATGTGTGAATCTTCTTGATCTGAGAAGTTCATTTGGGGAACAAGTTCTTCAGGTAGAGTTGTCTATTTCCTTATCCGTCGAACACTGAAGTATAATATTTCATTTCAATAATCAATAAAAGGATAGTTAATTGAGAGTATTTTTCAATGATTTCATTCTTGATCATAATTTCTGCATCGAAAATTAGAGCTGTTAGTTATTTTAAAATCCTACATCAATAAAATTATTTAAAGGCCAAGGAACATTATTCTATATAAATCCATCTGGGGTGCTGCCCTTAATTTGGCTGTTACGTACTGGCGTTCTGTCTGTTTGAAAATTGCTCATGTGAAGAAAATGATTCTCAATTATAATGAGAATTATTAGAAGTGCTACCATAAACTCAATTCAAATGCCCTGGCTTCATGTCAGACAATTAGATTTGAAAAAAAAAACAGCTGTAATGAATATCATTTTTTCGGAATATTCCCAATAATGCATGAATTTTGTAGTTTTGAGATGGAAATTTTGAAAACCGATTTGGTCGTTTGGTTTTCTGCGTATTCTTTCGACATGTTGGCTCTTCGGAAAGCAAATAGAAGAAAGTTATTGTTTTAAATGATATGCTAAGATCCTTTCCGGAAGCATCCTGGTTTTGATCCTAGTAGGACGAGTATGGGTATGCTGAAAAAATTATAGGTCATTTAGTCTTAGACAGTTCTATATCTCGATGTCCTGATGTTTTCCAGTATAAGATGGTATCAGATTTCTTCCTTGTGAATAACTCCTGAATCATGCAGATGAATATGTACGATTCACCCGTTGTTTCTTAATTTCTTGAGCTTTAATTTTATAGGAAAAGCGTGGCTGACTAAGTGGATTTTGGATGATTATCTATTCCACATACAGTATGTCTGACTTAGCGAGGTTTGGATAATTATCCATTATACATACAGGATGTCCCCGATAAACGGCTCACTGGAAGAATCTGGGGAACTGGTCTATCCATCGATTTCAAATTTTACCATTAGAGTAAATGAATACTGATCTATAATTTGCAATTGTTTTTAAAGCGGCAATTCTTCCAGTTTCACCAGGCATCAACTAGGACTTAGCTACTTCAATGGGCATGGTGTACTTTGGAATTTTTTTTTATTAAAGAGCATCCTTTTTCAAGCGTCTTTTATTAAGGTTTTTCATATCAAAAATTAACCACCATTGGGTTATGATTTTTTTAATAATATTTTCGGAAGTATAACGAAATGAGACTTTTTTGTCACTTTTCCACAATTTATTCAATAATCACGACCGGTTTGGACCCTACGGTCAAGTGAATAACAACATAATACATGAGTAGGCAAGTACAAGTACAGAATGAAATTTATCCCAAATATTGAGTAGAGGGGATCCATTATGTTCTAGTTGGCTGTTGAGGGTAATGAATTGTGGATTTTTACATAGTTTGTTAATCTCCAAACTTTCCAACAAATTCATCTCTCTCCCTTTGTTTCATTTATAAAGGATTTCAAGATTGTTCAATGATATCGAGTGGTTAGTTGATTTTATGTGTTCAAATATTGGATTGGCAAATTTTTATCTGAGGAAATATGTTCCTTGAATCTAGCTTCAGAACTTCTCCCTATTTGTCCGACATAGGCTACCTGACATTCATTGCATTTGATTTGGTAAATTCCTGATTGATTGAATTTATCGTTCTTTTGTTTGGCATTGAATAATAATCTGCTTAAGTTGGTGTCGCTTAAGAATGAAGTAGTTATGTTCAATTTGGAAAAGTAGTTACTGATTTTGTTAGAGTGTTCGCCGGTGTATCTGAGACTAGTGTATCTTTTTTCTGGGCTTTCTACGATGCTATATAGTAATTGAGAGGTACTAGGTTGTTCTTTGTGTTTAATGATTGTATTTAGAAAATCAACTAACCACTCGATATCATTGGACAATCTTAAAATGCTTCATAAATGTGACAAAGGGAGAGAGCTGAATTTGTTGGAAAGTTTGGAGATTAACAAGCTATGTAAAAACCCACAATGTATTACCCTCAACAGCTAACTAGAGCAAAATGGATCCGCACTACTCAATAATTTCATTATGTACTTGTAACTTGCCTACTCATGTATTATATTGTTATTCACTTGAAAATGACCGTAGGGTCGAAACCGGTAGTGATTATTGAATAAATTGTGGAAAAGTGACAAAAGTCTCTCATTTCGTTTCACTTTGAAAATGAAATTCCATAAAATAAATAGATCATCAGTACTGTCAATATTTTCGGTATTATAAAGTCTTTCTTTGGCCTAAAAAAAGTTGGCCTAGATTTGGGTAAGTACTTTTTTCAGTTTGACCAGAAAAATGCTATATTTGGGGGCAACCTGCTCAAAATATCACGTGTCAAATCAATAAAATTAAATTATCGAAAGAAGTTTTTTCAAATATGAGTACCCATTTTTTATAAGTTGAATAGAAACGTATTTGAAATTAGTCTTGATTGGTATTAAAATTCCTCAATCTTAAAATGGCTCGTTTTCATTTTATTTGTTATTCTATCAAAAACGCTCAATCCTTGGGGAAATTGAATCATTAGGCCATGGAACATAGGAACTGAGTGGATTCAATTCCAGTTTCTATGTTCCACAATGTTCTACGTAAGGTTTCGGCCTCAGTTTGACGTTTCGAAAATAGGAATGAAACTAATTTTGTTTGTGTATAGCTTTTTTGAATTGAATTGAATGAAATGTCGAATAAATACACGAGGATATTATGAATTTATTTATTATTCATGATCAATGTCATCAAATACTAAGTGGAACTTGCAGAACGTTTAACGAAAAGTATTCGAATTCACGAGTAATTTGCAGAAAATAATTCAGAAAATTACAATCTTCTGTCACTTCAAAATACATGAAACTGAAATCATCTCAAACGATAAAGATGTTGTTTTGGCAACATGAATCATGAAACAAACTTTATGGAAAATAAGATTAAAAAATAACCGTAAACGTAAACAATGTATTAGGAATGAAATCAAATGAAATGTCCAAAACATCCACTATTCTTTTCTGCACATTTTTAAATCCGTGAGCATACTTCTTTAATAGCTGCTTTTCGCACTTGATTGGGATCGATGTTGTCATTTTATTCGACTTCCTTCCGCTAATTTATTGGCTTACTATGAACAATGCACATCTCACTTTAGATTCGAGATCCTCTGGCGAATTTATAAAATAATAATAATAATAATAATAAAGTTTATTACAATTGATTTCATACATACAGAGTAATAAACAATGAAAAAGCAGAGGCTTAATCATTCCGAAGAATGTCTCGCCTGTTCGCCTTTGAGATAGGTATATTTTGTTAAATTTAAATTCATAATAAGTTCATTTGCGTGGAATGTTTTTTTTTCTATCTGAAAGTAAAGTTAGTTTCACAGCGCGTTATTACGAAACAAAAAGTCACTATGTTTCTTGAATTGTTCGTCACGATAGGTTTATTTTTTTTTTCACAATCGGGCGTTAGTCAAATCCGGTATTTATTACAACTTAGGGTATTTTAGTCACAATTTAGGTTTTTTTTTTCTCACATTTTAGATATTTTTCCTTCTCTTTTTTTTTAAGTCACTCCGCGAAATTTCTGAACTCAGTATTTAAACTAGGCACTTTCGTTTTTCCGCTGATTAATTAAGTTGTCTATTTCTGTTCTTCCGGCACAAAGAATCCAAAGCTCCACTTTCTTTTTGAAACAATTGTAGTTTTTCAAGATTCGCAAGTCTACTTGTATACGCGAATATACTCGTGGTGCCAGATATTTGCTGGATCTTTGTCCTATTCTTTTATTCGAGCGTAGTGTTTTGTAGTCTGAGTCTTTCCCTTTATATCATATTTATGATCAATGGGGTTTACATTCATCTTACTCGTAAATACTTGAGTTACTAGTTTCAGAGCATACAACTGTCTAATGTCAAGCATTCCTGACAAAGCAAAAATCTCTTCACTCGAAAATATGCGCCCTTCACCATACATGATTTTCAGGATCCATTTCTGCAAAATATTTAGTTGTTCAACATGGCAGTCATACACTCCTCCCCACCCAACATTCCCATATGTAAGATGTACTTGCACGAATGCGTGATATAATATTTTCAGATGGTTTATTTTCATTTCACTTTTGTAGTATTTGAAAATGCCCAGTAGCCTCCGAAGTTTTTTGCCACATAACTACAGTGGTGATCCCACCTCATATGTCGGTCAAGCACCATGCCCAAAAATTTTACTGTGCCTGAAGTGGCCTCACTAATGATAGTGTCTTTGTCGATATTCAGTGCGCATTGCTTTGGAAGATTGGATTCGTGAGAGGTGAAAGGTAAGTATACTGATTTTTCTGCATTTAGTGTTAGTTTATGATATTTCAACCACTTCCTATTTCCGCGAAATCTTCTTCCGCTATTTTTGTAGATTTTCCCATGTACTGGCCTCATAAAAAACTGTGGTATCGTCAGCGAAACCCAAAACACTTCCACGAAGTTCCATTTGAAGAAGGTCCGTTCACGTATTATATGAATATTAACGGGCCCAATACCGTTCCCTGGGGAACGCCGTAAGTAATCTGCCTTTCATCGCTTAAAACAGTTCCAATTTTAACCACTTGTTTCCTACCATTTAAATAACTTGTTAATAATTTCAATGCCACACCTCTGAATCCATATTTCTGCAACTTAGTAAGTAGTTTATCATGGGGAATGGTATCGAAGGCTTTAGATAAGTCTATAAATATGCAAAGCAGCGGTACGTTTCTATCTATCGATCTGTGTTTCCTGAACCCATATTGGCCCTCCGAAAATAGATTGTGTTTGTCCAGAAAGCTTACCATTCGCTGTTTAATGGTTTTCTCAAAAATTTTTGCAATATTGGAAATGAGGGCAACTGGTCTATAATTAGACGTTTTAGTTGTGTCTCCATTTTTATGTAGTGGCTTGATGATGCCGTTTTTCAAACACTCTGGAAAACATCCTTTACTAAAACATTCATTTATGAGATCAGAAAGTGGAGTGGATATCTCCTTTCTTATCTCTTTCAGCGTCTCAGAGCGTAACCCATCAAATTCCGAAGCTTTATTTGATTTAAGCTCAGATATATCTTTTTCAACCTCCATTGGATCAGTGGGAGATAAAAAAAAAGTTTCCCTCAAACAAAATTTATACTCTTAATATCAGTTGGCTCTTCTATCTTATTAGCATATTCTGCGCCTATTTCACTATAGTATTCATTGAAGCTATTTGCTATCGAGATTTTATCTCCTATCATCCCATTTTTCGGGCTTCTAATCATCTCAATATCTTTTTCAGATCTGGTTCCAGAGAGCTATGGACTCACCACCACTTTTTCGATACATCTGTGTAAGTATTCTCTTTTTGAGATATTTATAAGTTTCTGAAGTTTATATTTGTAATGCATGTAATTTTCTTTCAGGTTTTCATCATTTGGATTTTCTCGGAACATAACATAGCGTTTGTTTTTCTCGTTTATTGAATGAAGAAATCCTTTTGTGATCCACGGCCGTTTTGGGGTTTTTCTGGTATTTTTTACCACTACATTTTTGTTATTTCCAAGATGTTCACAAATTATTTCGATGAAAGCTATTGTCTTTGCATTTGGACCATTTTTCATGTACATTTTTTCCGACTTTTCCATTTCTAAGTCTCGTATGAATTTTTTATGATTGATATATGATATATATGAAGGTGATGCTGTTCCTTTCGAGTTTTTTCCAAGTTTTTTTTTCCATTTACGGTGAAAGTGGTAGGTGAATGATGAGTAATATCATAGTTTATCACGATTCCATTTAAGATTTCACCTGGGTTGGAGGGATATTTTCCTACGAAAAAATGATCCAAGCAAGTTCCACTACTAGGTTGGGTACATTTATTGATGAATGATTTATAACCGAATACAGTCAATATGTTTTTGTATTCATTTACTTGTTGATTATTTCATGCTAGCAGATTTATATTCATATCTCCTGCTATAATATCGAAGTCAAAAGTTTTTTCATGCAAACATAGTTAAAAATGTTTTCAATGAAATTATCAATAGATGATTTCGGAGATCTATAGACCGAAGTCAGCTTGAAGTGTTTTTTATTGAATTGAAAGTCTATTTCTAGGGCTTTGATTTCTCCGAAGTTTATAATTTGATGGCTAAAATTTATGTCACTTCTAATATACATGATAACCCCATCATTTTTATTATAGGTTCCATTATTATATAGAATATTATATCCAGGTATATGATACAGTTCCAGAGCATCTACAATATGTGTCTCGGTGAGGATAAGAACTTCGAAATCACTTTCCAATAGCTCAAGAAAAAGTATGAGCTGTTCCATGTTTTTCGCTAGACAGAAAACTTTAAACTTTGTTCTTTAGGTACTCCTCATAGATAAAAATCTAATGGGGTAAGATCCGGAAATCCAGCAGGCCAATTCCATGGACCTAATCTTTTCATTCATTCGTCGTCAAATAATCTGTTTAATTCTCCTAATATCTGAGGTGGACAATGGGCCAGAGCACCATCTAATTGAACATCACAACATGAAAGACGTGAATTTAACTTGAGATTGCCAAGGAATTTCGAAACAAATATAATGAAGTAACTCTACCCCTTTCCGCTGTCTGTTTCAATAAGCGGCAACTTTTGAATGTAATTTTCAAAATTGTTTGCTGCAAACTGGTCGTAAATTCGGGTACTTTTCGTTAAATGTTCTGCGAATCCGGTTTATTAGTTGTTGACATCCTCGTTTAAGTATTTATTGGCCATTGTATTTAGCAAAAAAAAACTATACACAAAGAAAATTTCCAGGCCGAAATTCATAAATCTTTTATAGAACTTCGTGGACCATAGAAGATGCCATCCGAATGAAAAGTCTGTTTTACATGTTCCACGGCCTAACGATTTAATTTTCCGAAGAGACTGCAGGTTTTTGATAATATTGCGAATAAAATAAAAACGTCATTTTATAGTATAATATATAGGAATCGAAAGAATAGGTACTCATATTTGATAAAAAAACAGTTTTTCGACAATTTAGTTTTATTGCGTTGAAAAGCAATTTTGAGCATCCTCTATGAGTAGCACTTTCGTACCTAAATTAAGAAAAAAGTTGTAATCTTACTCAAGTCTGGGTCATTTTTTTGGCAAAGATGATACTATAATTCTGAAAAAGTTGTTAAAAGAAATCATAGCTCAATGGTACTTCATTTTAGATAGGATAAACCGTTATAAAACTCTGAAAAAGGATGCACTCTAATGAAAACAAATTAAAAAGTACACCATACCATTTCAAATATATATATATATATATATATATATATATATATATATATATATATATATATATATATATATATATATATATATATATATATATATATATATATATATATATATATATATATAATATAATATAATATAATAATAATATATATAATAATTTGAATAATTGAATTTACAATAAATGCTTATATCTATAATTTTGATGTGTGTCAGAAAAAACACAAGTGTGAGCTCAGGAAATGTAACAGGGGAACCATACTATCTTCTATATGATTCAATAAACGAGTGAAAAAAACCTGAGGAAAAAACTCGTTTCCCTGTCGCCATTGCACTAGCAATAGCTTGTCTGTTTATGTTGTGTTAGTGTCGTGTGTACATAAAGAGTACCGAAGATTTTTCTGCTTAGCCGCTTCATTCTCTCTTGATTTCCATGATTTCCAAACGAAGACAAGGGTGAAAGGAAGGGGGTTTGGGACAGGAATCTGTAACAATGGAAAAAGAAAACCAGCTGAAAAATATTTCAACAATCATACTTCTTATATGTCTAAACAAATCTAAGAAAAGATTTTACATAGGAAGCAAGGTCATGAAAAGGACTAAGGAAATAATAAAAAAATACATAACCTGCGATATTTCCTCAAATTCCATCTCTGTTTGACCGAGAGAGCCCCGATGGCCAGGTTCAGTCTTCCAAGTGATGCCGATTATGATCTATAGATGTTTTAGAATCATTATGGACCCAATAATTTGGGTTGACATCGCCCATATATTATTTCTTCGTGGAACTTGTTCAATTTAAAGAAAAATTTGGGAAAAAATTTTGACAGTCCTTCGAAAAATATGACATTTGTCATATTTGAAATAACAAAGTTGTAGTCGATATCCGGTATAACCAGGAGTGGTGCTGCTTTAAGAATAATTGCAACTTGTAGATCAGTATTCAGTACTTCTAATGGCCCTCTAGTGCGAACAGCTTATACAGGGTGTTACATAATACTATGTCACAACTTCAGGAGGTAAATTTACGTGCAATTTCAAGAAAAAAAGTTCATATAAATATAGGTCCGCAAAAGCTTCGTTAAGGAGCTACAGATTGTTGAAATTCTTAGAAAGAATTGGTTTTTGTCTTCAAAACTCCAGGAGTTTTTGAGATATTTGGTCTAAATTTGGAATGTGAGCTATTTCTTACAGCCTCCATCATTACACGTCTTAAATTTCAACTAGAATCTACAAGGTGTTCTCTTTTTCCTAGCCATGTCTTCTTTTGCCCTTCAAACTTTTTGGCAGAGGCCACTGATCAACGTTTTTCGTCATCGTTCAATTTAGAAACTTTTTTGATACTTGTAATTCTTTCGTATCTCCAACCGTTTTCGAATGAAAAATTATTGAATCTGAATTATTTGAATTGTATGTTATTGGCTAAATAAAAAAAATAATAAGAAATACTCGATAGGTATGCCCAAACGTGGCTTTTATTTTGATAGCTCGTCTTCTGAGACTCAACTTACACTTATATCAATATCAAACTAAAAAAAAGAACATTTAAAAACTAAATAAATTGCTGGAAGTGTCCTCCATATGCAAGAATACACGCCTCTGTCCTTCTTCGCATATTATAACGTACTCTTCCTGGGTATTTCTTATCGTGTCACAAGAGGTTATTATTCGATTTCTCAATTCTTCTAGAGTGTTCACTGGAGTGGTATAAACTAAACTTTTGAGATATTCCCATAAGAAAACTGCCACATCCTCGAGTAGTAAAAGTAATTCTTCATCAAGAAATTGCCGATAAGCGGGACCGTTTAGTCTGTTAGGCAAAAAAAAGGGCCCGATCAAACAATTTTCAATTATTCCGAACCAGACATTTAGTGAGATTGGTTCTTGATGATGAGATTCTTCAATCAAATGGGGTTTTCCTCAGGACAATCATGATTATTGAGAAAATTTGTGATAGCAGTTCTCGAAAAGTTAGCTTCGTCTGTGAACATTACTTCACTATCAAAAGGAGCATTTTCTCTAATTTTATCCAAGAACCATCGGCAGAAATTCTTGAAGGAAAATCTCGAGGAAGTAGAGTTTGGACGCGTTGAAATGTGTACAATAAAAAGTTGTAGAATATCCTCCAAACTAGAACATGTGAAATATTCAACTGATTTTTAATTTTTCTTGTACTCACATGAGGATTCAAATCAATATAATTCAAAACTGCTTCCTCAATATCTGGAGTTCTCAAAGTTTGAGTTGCACCTGTTAAATGATGCAGTAAAAGTACCAGTTTCCCTCAACCTTCTGTGGATATTTGAAAATGTTCGCCTGTCTAGTGTTACCCGATTTGGAAAGCGCACCTGATATAATCGCCTAGCTTCTGTTGTGTTTCCGTCAGCATGTAATGGATATCAGCCAATTCGGCGTTAGTAAAATTAGCCATTTTTTCTTACAGCAATACCTTCAAAAGTCTTAAAACTAATCGTTAATTTAATAAACAATTCGAACAGACACTGGTTTAACTTTAGCAACTGTCAAAATAAATAAATAAATGAAAAAAATAAAGCCTACTAGTAATATTTTTAATCAGAAGTGCTTTCAATTCAACGAATGCATACAATCGTTTAATAATTTTTTGCTCGAGAACAGTCGGAGATACGAAAAAATTACAAGTGTCAAAAATTTGCTAAATTGAACGAGGATGACATAAATTGATTGTACGCTGATCAGTGGCGTACTGAAAAAAAGTTTGAAAGAGCAAAAGAAGACATGGCTGCGTAACAGAAAACACTTTGTAGATTTTAGTTAAAATTTAGGACGTGTAATGATGGAAACTGTAGAAATTGCTTGCATTCCAAATTTGGGCTAAATATCTCAAAAATGCAGGAGTTTTGAAGAAAAAACAATTTTTTCCGGAAATTTCAAAAACCTGTAGCTCCGTAACGAAGCTTTTGCGGACCTATGTTTAAATGAACTTTTTTCTTAAAATTGCACGTAGATTTACCCCCTCAAGTTGTGGCATACTACTATGTAACACCCTGTATACAACTAATTTCATTCCCACACTTTGAGTCTGATTCAAGTTAATATTTCAATGTACAAGAAATTTACAGCGAATCAGCATTACCAATGCAATTTCCATATTTTATTCATTTATGTCATCAACGGTTTCATGCCGATTCAATTTCTCTTTATATGAGCATATTATTTCCATTTATCACGTCACTAAAAATATATCAACAGAAACCGACACTTATGAACAGTTATTGTCAACGCCATCTGAAAAGTCCGCGTGCGAACAAGCCTTAATCAGACAGGGAATTACGCCGTTTTTGCATTAGCAGATGCACATCGTACCTGGTTATTTTCTGCATAGTTAAAGCAGACTTCCTCCTTGTTTAAGTGATTCAAAATATGTCGGCAGGGTACAATAAAATGCAATTAAATTGCGCTTTATCCGACAAATTGGTGTTTCGGAAAGGATTAGAATCTTCTTCTATACGGGACTTTTTTCTACGAAACTCGTTATTAGAAGATGATTCGGTCTTGGTCCAAACCAGGATTTGATGAATATGATGATGGGAATTATTATTCGAAGTAACGTTCATTATTTCAGGACAACGATCACTGGTCGACACGGTTTTGCTCCAAGAGTCAATAGAGAATTCATTTTATTTTTAGACGCTCGTTAAAATCATGGAATCTCCAATGAATCTTTGAATAGACTTCATTTCATTCCGTTAAGATGGTCGAAAAAGTCTGTTGTCTTTTGAAAAAAAATTCACACTCGCCGTTATAAATGCCAATATTGAGGAACGTATTGAATAGTTTTTGGAATAATATACAGTAGGGCAGGGGGTCGATCGCGATCGACCATTTGAGCTATTGTATATTATTCCAAAAACTATTCAATACGTTCCTTAATGTTGGCATCTATGAGTGCTTTTTCAGTAGATCTCGAGAAAAAAATGTTTTAATAGCTGAGTGTTATTTAAAATAACACTCTGCTAGCGGCAAAAGGCGGCTATATCACGCGGTACTTGTCAAAGAAAAGCCGCGTTTTTTATTCTTGCCGCTTTTGTAGAAATTTCGGGCAGCCCGTTTGACGGGAACATTCAAGACTTTCGTTCACGTCGATATAATGTTACACCTGCAGGAATTGGAGTCATTCTGAATTGTAACTTGAAGGCACTTGAAGGACTACGTCGATACAAAGTTTATAATTAAATAGTACAAAATAAGTGCAGCAAAGAAATCTAAAACGTATCATTTTAATTACTATTGGGAGGAAGAATTTTTCTTTTGTATGGTGAAGGATAAGTGCATTTGTCTTATTTGTCGCGCGTCAGTTGCAATACCTAAGCGTGGTAACTTAGAGAGACATCATAAAACGTTTCATAAAAACTATGAAAAGGATTTTCCCACAGAGTGAATTAATAAAACGAATAGTACGTGATTTGATATCTTGTTTGAAAAAAGAACAAACCATGTTCACAAGATCAGTCAAATAATCAAAAGCTGCTACGATCGCTTCATTTAAAATATCTCATATATTGACGAAACACAAGAAACCATTCGAAGATGGATCGGTTGTGAAGGAAGCATTTATTGAAGCGGGTGAGACATTATTTGGAGATTCTTAAAATAAAACAGAAATCATGTCTGCTATTAGAGAACTTCAGTTATCTCGTCCGACTGTCACAAGGCATATTGAAGTCATGAGTCAGGACATGGCAGATAAACTAAAACATTATAACATGGAATATAAATACTTTTCTTTACAGTTCGACGAATCCACCGATATGACAGACACTGCCAAGCTATGTATTTAAATTCGGATGGTATTCAATGGCATGTTGGCTAAGGAAGAATTTTGATCATTTCTCTGAAGGGGAAGACCCGTGCGAAGATATATATGACGTTTTCTTCAATTTTGTAAAAAACTACAAGCTACCAAAATATACAATAAATTAGTACGCATTACAACCGATGGAGCACCAGCAATGACCGGAAACAAAAACGGTTTTGTGGCATTGTGTCGAGCTAATGAAGATTTCCCTTAATTTTTTAAAATTCCATTATACATCAACAAGTTTTGTGTTCAAAAGTTTTAAACGCGGAGGAAATTATGGACATTGCAACAAAAATTGTGAATTCCATCCGAGCACGTAGCTTGCAATGGCGGCCCTTTAAGTTGTAGTTGGAAGATAGGTTAGGTTAGAAAGGTTTCAAGAATTAATGCCCGAAATAACAGCTTTTGTAGACGAAAGAGATGATGACACTCAGATGTTAAAAAACGAAAAATGGCTGACGGATTTGGCTTTTTTGACTGACATCACAATGCACTTAAACACCATTATCTTGGAGTTTCGAGGAGAAGGAAAAACTATTATTGAGATGATTAGCGCAGTAAACTCATTCAAAAGTAAATTGCAACTTAAGATTGAATTATGATACGTATGAGGCACATTTTCAAATATTTTGGGACAATTCGAAATGCGTTTTTATGATTGCAGTAAATTGGAAAATAAAGCATCATTTATGAGTTATCCTTTTTCATGTAAAATGATTGAGGAATTAGCTACTGAAATAGCAAGTCAGTTTAATATGAACTTATTTTCTGTTGAAAATGAGTTGGTGCAGATTATAACAGATATACATCTCAAAGCTACAGCATCTGATACAAATTTCTGGTGTTTTATATCTGAAGATAAATTTCCGAATCTAAGGCAAATCGCCCTTCAACTGACGGTAATGTTTGGGTCGACTTACTTGTGTGAGTCTGCATTTTCTGAAATGAAGATAATCAAGTCGAAATATCGCAATCCACTAACTGACGATCATAGGTCATCATGCTTGTGATTAGCACTCAGTGGTTACTTACCATCTTATGAAAATTATGCTGATGACATGCAGTGCCACGCTTCAACATCCAAAGTCACTCCTTAGTTAAGTTTAACACCATATGTAACTCTTTTGTTTTGTAACAACCAATAAACTCGCAATTTTGAATAACTATGAGTTGTTTCATTGATATTATGGAGAAGAACCTAAATAAACCTACCCAAACCTTGACTAAAATAATGTATATTGTGCTGAAAGCTAATATCTATATATGCTACGGTACACCCTATCTAAGTAGGTTGTATCGTGTATGTACGACAACCAGCACCACACATACTTGCAGCCTCTCAGAGTCGATCGTAAGTAGTCTGAAAATATTGATGTAGATCGCCAGCTCAATTTTGAGCACCCCTGCAGTAGGGAATCAAAAAGAGAATTTATGAGGATGCGTCTTTCGTTTCGCTATAGGGTATCCCAATATGGGGAAAAAATTGTCAAATGGTCTACCCAGTATATTGTTTTTTCAGATATTTTTCGTGCTTTGTGTACATAAATTAACTTAATTTCTTACACATCCGACATAACTGATTATTTTTCAAATTTTTATGAATAAATTTCACTTGGACGCTTCATAAGAATGAAGAATTTTATGTGACTTACAGTTAAGTTCCATTCAATCAGTTGTAACAGTTTGAAATTTTGACCAAAAATGATAGCGAGACCATTAACAACATTGTTCTGGTGAAATCTTGTCTCGTCATTGCAAGAAATATGATTGCTCATATAGGGATTATTATTTGCCACTAAAGGCGCAACAGCCGGCAAGGAATGGCGTTCATATTCTGGAAACCATCTAAAGGAAATATTATTTGGCTTAATTGATGCATATGAAGGAAGAAATTGTGAAAAAGAAGAAAGTGCTCTTTCATTATGTCACGAGTTGATTGCAATAATTGCAAAGTGTATGCAGTATACTTAAAATTACTTTCTGTTACCCCATAGTCATTTATGATGTGTAAAAATTCCAAGAAGAGAGCTCCATAGAAAAAGATGACGTGATCGCTGAACTGAAACGTTTTATGATGTGATGTATTTAAGATGAATAAAATCAATTTATAGTTTCTAATTGAATAACTTCATTCAGTATCACTTTTAGTTATACACTTTTTATGTCAGGTGACTACAATAGATTGTACTTGAAGCGCTATAATAAGAATGAGATAGAGGAGAACCTCTGAATTTGCCACCTGGTACATAAGTGGGGAGATCATGTTGCGCGATTACAATTACACGAAAACGAAATATATCACAGGAAAATGAATTTTCAAAAATGCTATCCAAAATGATAGAAAAGCAGTGCATAGATTACACCTCTTTCGAGCCCTACACTACATCCCGTAGATTGATCTTACCCTGGCCTTTAGATGTAATTTCTTTTTACGTGACAACGTCTTATAATTCGATGGAGCCGGCTTCACGCACGAAAAAACATGACTCATGCGGCGTTACCTCGTTCTGAGGCGTTCCATTCAAGGCTTGAATTGCAAGCGAGAGCGCGGAACGAGCGACAAAGAGGCACAATCGGCCTCCGCGTTCGACACCTGTTTCTCTTACTTGAGTGAGCGATGCGCCCCTATGGACAGCTGCTATACAATAATACATTTACATGTTTTCGTCAAGTATGAAGTGCAGTGAAAAGTGAATGTGGTGTCAATTATTTATAGCGACGATAATTGCGGCGATAAAGGTAATGATTCTTTCGATATTAAATATATGGTATGATATATTGTCGACAATTCCACTCATGTGTCAAAATGCACGTTTAAGAACACAGAAATTCGAGTTTGATATCGGATAAATTGCATAGAAATAGGAAGAAAGGTAGGACATTGGTGGATGAATTTGCCTATAGAGAATCCTTGCGTTTCCATAGCAACGCAACATTCACAACAAATAGCACGGTTTTTAAACTGTCAAGAACAGCCATTTTAGTACCTGTTGTAGAGTTTCTGCCGACATAAATTAAAATGTCTCCTTTTGGAGCACCAGTGAAACGGAAATAAATAGTTCTATACAGAATTCTATCCCTAAAAATACAAGAAAAACGCACAGCTCGATTTGGAATCAATTCAGTGTATTCTGCAAGGAACGAACGTTCGATTTGGATATAAAGCATTCTATTGAAGATATTGCAGAAATTCTTATGGATTACGGTTTCAATATGAAACAAATTAATGGACAAGATTACGAAGAATACGTTGTCAAAACAATAAGGAACACAACTGCGAAAATTATGCAGAATATGTATTTCGAAAGCGGTTTCAACCCCTTTACCGACATAGCATTTAGAGAGGCTCGTGAAGCTCGCAATTCTAAAAGGAAGATGTTACAAGGGGATGTGGAAAAGCGCAAAGAAAGTTCCGTTGCATTAACAAGAACTGAAATTGATAGCATGGCTCTGGACTGGGACGAAAATGCCCCGATAGGTTTGTGGAAAAATTTTTCTATACTGTTGCTTATGAATTAGCATGGCGTGGCGGTGAAGCAGCAACTTGCAAGGTACAATTCTTCAAAGAGAAGCAATTTAATAACGGAAAAGTGACTGGTCGTATTGAATATAACCCAGTAACTTGCCAAGGCGGTTCAAAAAAATGCTGTGATAGTAAATGGCTAGTAAAAAATGAGGAAAACCCAGATTTATGTCCTGTGAGGTTGCTTCATAAGATATTGTCGAAAAGACCCGATCATATTACAAGTGATGGATTGTTTCTCGGTCCCAATCACTTTTGGAAAAACAGTACTTCTAAAGGTTGGTACAAAAATATGCATTTGGGAATAAATGAAATATCCAAATGGACAAAAATTTCGGCAGAGAAAGTTGGACTGGATACGAAAAATAAAAAGAATCACAAATCATTCTCGTAGATCCAGTGATGTTTCGAGGCAGGTGTCAGTGAACAAGAATTGATCAAACTAACCGGACACTCTACGACATGCTCTATTAAGCCCTACCTGCAACTGAACAATGAGCATCATTTGAATCTTGTTTCAAATTTTCGAAAAGCTTCTGCGAATGCTGAATCTTCCATAATTCCTCAGGCATCGTCCCATATAGAATCGACCCGGAGTGAGAAAATGGTATATAGTAATTGCATTTTCAATAACTGCTCTTTCCAATAATAGCTAAACATGTTTGTAATGAATGCTTTATGATTTTCTCGTTGAGTTTGTGTGCATTTCTCAATGAAGTTCATTTTGTACGTTTTGTCATTCGCGGCATTTTCTAAGCAAATACCACTCGAGCTCAGATTCGGCAGGATGTTTTTCTAAGCTCGTTTTCTCATACTTACTTTTCGGTAATTCTCGAGCTAAGCTCTCGTGATTTTGCCGCCCAGTTCTTGTTGAATTGCCTGCACGAAGTTTTCGAAAACGAGCATAGAAAAATATCCGGCCAAATCTCAGCTCTAGTGGTATTACCTACGAATAATCGTGCTTTAATCAATAAAATAAATAGCATCGGTCCGGTGCAGTGATTGTAGGTTATGCTATAATTTACAAAACTATAACAATAAGGTTAATAGAACTATTTCACGATGAGTAAAAATCAATTGCTTTACTATTCGATCGAAATAACTATCGAGAGTAGCTTTGATTCCAAAAATTGAAAAATAAATGTCGTCCTATTCTCAACAGAAAAACACAAATTGTAAGAAGTTAAATATCACACATATTTAAAAGTTGTGGATAAAAGTTGTAAAACAAATGATCAAAGCAAATTCATACTTGTAAAAACTATGTACATTGTAAAAAATGAATAAAAATTCATATAATTGTGTTTATGCGTACCTACAAATAAATGGAACTTAATCAATTCAATTGTGATTTCCATTTACCTCCTTCTCTATATCCGTACGAAATATCTATCAAACATCTTTTGAAAAATGCAACTATTTCATCAGTCCTTTCTAATGACGTTGTCACGTTCAACTACCGTCAGTAAACCGACTTTACAGACAACCGATTTCTTTTTCAGGTTAAGTTTTCATATAGTCAACATCATTGAAATTTCCAATACTCATTACATACATTATATCAAAAAAGTACCAGGATGTTTGTTTGTTATTCCTTTAACGTGCTCTCTTTCCCCTTTCGGCCGGGGAATTCTGTCACCTCACTAACCCGGGAATTTTGCAGAACCCCTCCGAAAAATGGATAGATACTCAAGCGATTACCAGAATCCGAAAAATCGTACCGACTTTGTGGGGATTGAACCCAGGTAACTCTGCGCAGGAGACTAGCATCATATCCCCTACGCCACCGAGCCGGTATAAAAGTAACAGGAATTGGTCAGTGAAACACAAAATATTTATTTTTCATCCAAATTAATTGTATCGCTTTCAAAGTAGGCCCCTTTCGAAATAAGAAATTTACGCCAACGAATAATCCAATCATCAAAACATTTTTCGAACCTTTTTCCGGATCGATTTCAGTTCTCGCCGCGAATTCTCTTTTATGTCTTCTATAGATTCAAAACAGGTAAGTAGTAATTTGAGTATTGGAAAAAGATAAAAGTCGACCGATGAATACGGCGGTTATGTTCGATGGTATTTGTTTAGTATCGTGGTGCAGAATACATGAGTTTTTTTCTATAAATCAGGCCTTTTTCTACGAATTTGCTCTCTCAAATGGAGCATAACGCTCAGCTAGTATTATTCCTTTACCGTCTGACCTTCTGGTAAAATTCTTATTGCATAATACCGCGAAAATCGAAGAAAACAGTCAACTTCAACTCGACTTTTGATCGACTTTGAGCTGGTTTTCTCGGTTTCGGGTTTGTTAGAAGGCCCAATTCACTGGTTCGCATGTCAAACTCATGAACTCATGTCTCATCGCCAGTTACAATGCGTTTCATGGTTGTAGAATCGGAATTGACACATTCTAGCAGGTCTTTAGCGACCTTTACGCGGTTCAACTTTTTGAGAGAATTCAGGTCTTTTGGAAATAATCGAGTAACAACGCATTTTATGCCCAAATAGTCTTAGTTTAGAGAGGTATGAATTGATTTGTGAGACACTGACAGTTCATTGCCTATATCTCTTTTACCTTAAATGACGATTTGAAATTATCATTTCGTTCACTCTTTCGATTTTAACTTCAGTTGAAGTTGTAGACGGCGACCAGAGCGAGGTAAATCTTCCATCACATGTCGGCCGCTGTTGAATGCACTGTAATGCTCATATGCACGTGATTTTGATAGAGTCGATTCACTATAGGCCTTCTGTAAAATTTTAGTACATATAGTAGTGATAGTATATACAGGGTTAGGCAAAAGTACCGGAACGGCTAATTATCTCAGTTATTCACCGAGCGATTTTTTTGAAAATTGGTATTCCTACATTGTGAAGCATAAAGAATTCAGTGTTGATATCTTGTGCTCAATAGTGTTTCCGGTGTAGCCAGAAATGACCACAACTCAAGAATTTCAAATATGAAACCCTATATGTTTATTTATTTTTAGATTCAGAGGAAAAACTTCCTCAGAAAAAATCAAGTAAAATGCTTTTCCTCCAAAGTCGTGTTCATAAAAAAATCAAAATGACATTAATTATTATTACCTAAATCAAATTACTCTCGAATTCATAATCAATGTGACAGGTTGACAATTATTGTCAAGTATTTACAAAATTCACCCAGCCCTGGTAGAGTTCTTGAAGACGACAATGACACATTCGCGCACGTCTCTACAGGTCAACGTGAACAATAAATCAATTAAAACCGACGAGATACCCATACGTCGTGGAATTTTTCAAGGAGACTCTTTGAGTCCACTATGGTTCTGTTTAGCAATGAACCCATTGTCCTTATATATATATATATATATATATATATATATATATATATATATATATATATATATATATATATATATATATATATATATATATATATATATATTAGGTATAAAATGTTTCAGAAAATAAACGGCTACCTCCCACTAAGGCTGTACCAGTGCGTGGGTGTAATTAAATAGCCATAAAAACTATAAATAATCTTCGACACTCATGAACAATACAATGAAACTTCACAAATAAAACCAATACTCGAACAGAAAAAAATTACACGTGTCTTCCATATCCCTCATTCAATGACTCGAATCGGTATATTATGCCTATTTACTGTACCGTTGAGGCAGAACGTTATATTCAAAAAAATTGGATTCGTCATAATCATTGCCATGATGGTCTCTCAAAATTGTACTCTACGGTCAGGATCGTCTTCAGTAAGCTCTTGGACGAAATGGATTTAATATGGTTTCATTTTTTCTGTTTTCAGTATCCTACAAACTGACCTCTGAGAAATATCATGATTCAAGGCTAGTTTATTTGTAGAAACCTGAGGATTTTCCTCAATTGCCAGTAAAATGTCCAACTTTGTTTCCTCGTCAGTGGCAGACTTAGGAGGTCGTGCTCTGGGAATATCTTTTACCTGCCGACTTGCTTCATATCGCTGAATAGTTCTGCATACTAAAGATTTACTAATTTGATGATCTGGGTGAACAGTATTGAACAGACTGCGAACTTCTTGGCAAGATCGATCCGTTCTGCTTCACTGAGCTTGAACAGCATTATTAGGAATTGAAGTGCAAAAATCAAAACTTCAACAAATACTTGACATTATTTGTCAACCTTTCCCGTTGATTATTAGTACAAAAGTAATTTGATTTAGGTGATATAATTTTTATTATTTTAATTTTTTATGAACTCGACATTGAAAGGAAATGTCTTTTGTTGATTGTGTCTAACTAAGTTTTTCTTCTGAATCTAAAATAAATGAACATATAGGGCGTTATATTTGAAATTCACATTTTTTGATTATTTTCGGCTACACCGGAAATACTAGCTAGCACAAAATATCAACACTGAATTCTTTATATTTAGCAATGTAGGAATACCAACTTTCAAAAAATCGCTCGGTGAATGCCTGAGATAATTAACCGTTCCGGTACTTTTGCCTAACCCTGTATGATCAATTCCAGGTACTTTTATGACAGAATGTATTCAATCTGTTCCATTAAAAATTTGACCCCCCATTCTTCAATTATGTTTTCGAATATTCCATTTTTGAAAGGTTAAATTGTATACAGGGGGTCTGCGCTGAAGGGTATATTAGAAGGTCCTTCTAATCCATTCCGGGATTAGAGTAAACAGATACTGATCTATAATTCGCAACTATTTTCAGAGCGGTTATACCGGATATCAAATATTTCAAATGGCATGGTATACCTTCAAAGATCATCTATTGAATTGCATCCTTCTCAAGCAACTCTTTTATAATTCACGAATGGTATTTTTGAGGTCAACGTACTTTCGGATGTTATTTTATATATAGGATGCACAAAAATTACTCGTAATCACAATAAAACTGAATTGCCAGTAACACCTATTTTTCCTCAAATAAGAAGTACCTATTTTTGTTTTACTTTATCAGAATCGTATTTTAAATTGATGTTGATTGGTAGTAGGTTTCCTCCTACCTAAAGTAGCTCGTTTTATTCTATTCACCAATTCATCAAAATCCGCAGTTCCTTCAAGAAATTAAATCATTAGGTTAGGTTAGGTTAGATTAGGTTAGATTGTGGAACATAGAAACAGACAGGAAGGGTTCAATTCCGATGCTAGTTTCTATGTTTCATAATATTCTAAGTAATGTTAATGAATTTCGGCGTCAGTTTAAGGTTTGGAAGTTATTTAAAAATAGCAATAACACTAATTTTGTTTGTGTATAGTTTCTTGTTAAATAGTATGGAAAAAAACCTCAAACGAGGAATTACAAAATTATTTATCATTCATAGTCAGTGTCTACAAAAAATAAGCTGAACTTGCAGAAAATTTAACGAAAAGTCCAATTTAGAAAATAATAACATCAATTAAATTTTGTCACTTATAAAATACAGAAAACTAAAATGAGTGGCGTTTGTTCACTTGAAACGATGAAGTTGTCGTTTTGGCGACATGAATCATGGAAGATGATTTCTAGCGAACAACGTAGTAGAAATTGAATCAAATTAAATGTTCAAATCATCTACCATTGTTGTCTCAACATTTTTCAATCGGCGAGCGCACTTCATTAATAGTTGCTTTTTGCACTTGATTGGGATCGATGATGTCAAAGGCACATCTAACTTTCCATTCGATATCCTCCCGCGACTTTATCGGCGAACTATGAACTTTATTCTTCAGGTATTCCCATAGATGAAAATCTGAAAGTGTAAGATCCAGAGATCTTGGAGGCCAAATCCATGGACCCTGCCTTCTTATCCGTCTGTCGGCAAACTATTCAGTACCAATATGAAATAAATAAATATTTTACAGCACTCAAATTCTCTTCATCAACTAAACATTAACATTGGAATTTTTACATTCAACTGAATACATTAAGGCTAAAACGATGTTGGAAATTTCTTTTCCGTGTTTGACATGGATTTTCGGCGGCCCATATATGAGGATTATGCCGAAAAATTCTTTCTCTCGAAAATTTGGACTCATTGGTGCACATAATGTTTTGGAAGAAGTCTGGGTTTTCTTGAAAGTTAACCATTAACATTTCGCAGAAAATGATACTACCTGACGAGTCTCTTGGATTCATCGACGATATCGATGAGAACTTCAAGAGATGGAAATTATTTCATCCAAAATTTTAGTAATGGATTAACTTGCTATCGCCAAATCTGCAACAGCAGCACTCACAGGTGCATATTGGTTGACATAAGAACAACCCAAGGCGATAACTGCAATGTCCTCATGTTGGTAAAGAAACTAACTATCCCTTTCCGCTGTTTGTTTACCATAAGTGACAAAAGTTGTTTGCAATTTTTTAAATTGTTTCCTGCAAATATATTAGATAGGACAAATCTTAACAGAAAGTGCCCTTTAACGAAAAAAATTGAAAAGTACACCATGCTATTTGAAATAGTGAAGTTGTAGTCGATGTCTGCTATGACACGAAGCATATTATAGATTTGGAATTTCAAACTGATTGATAAACCGGTTTCCCAGACACTTCTAATGGGCCTTTTAGCTCAGGCATTCTGTATGTTGCTATTCAAAAAAAAAGCGATGAGGTCATATTCTGGACAGGTTTCGTCAAAAGACCAAATACATTTTACTAGAAGGTGAACTTGAAGACTATCTTATCACTAGGGTAAGTCAATACAATTTTTACAGAAAGTATCTATGATGTTCCATATTACCTCCTAAAATTTTTTTCCTTAAACTAAAGTCAGTGATGTACAAAGTTTTCGTCTCAATTCGAGTTACTCACTTTACACTTCAGAAACTCTGAACCTCAAAAATTCATACATTTTTAATTCTTCCCATTCCAGAAAGAGTACTGTTGAGAACAATAAAAAAGAGAAACAAATGAGTGAACCAACGAGGGGTGCAGCGATCTGAACAACGACATAACGAAAATTATGGGAAAAAATATTTTAATTCGCTTGATGTCTTAATTGAATTCCAACCACACATCATCCGCGATTTCATCTCCCCCATTGTTCCATTTATCGCATACCTCTTGAAGAATCACCGCGTTCATCGGCTGGTCGAATTCTTCGCAAGAAAAACAATGAAAATGTATCTACGCTTTGCATCTTTTACATGAAATTTCATACAAACGTGATCAGCACCTTCTTCATGCACTTGTTAGTCCATAAGCCCCTCCTTGTAAGAATATGTAAATTTAAATCATTATTCTTGCAAACGGCTTGTTGTGTTTCAACCGACTCACGTCGCTGACCCGTATTAACAATGTATGTTATTCAACAATAAGAACCATAGGTGAAACGCATTGTTAACCCATTGCACTGGGAGGAAACGGCCACAATAACACTCTAGGCATAGCTACGAGGCTCTGCGTTAACAATAGCCACTATTATTTTTTATTCACGCGATTGAAATTCCAATGGTTCTTATGATGAAGCTTATACTCAATCTTTTTCAATCAGCGAAGATCATAAATTGCATAATTCAGTGATAATACAAAAGGTCCGTACACATCGCAAAAATGTAAGGGATCTCATGAAATTTCTCTCTACTTTCCAAACACCATATGAAACCCAGTTTTTTATGATTTGGATCATTATTCAACCAAATATTAATTCCTATGTTTCCTTTTTTTGCAAACATGTATTTTCATTTTCCCCTAGCACAGATGCAGTTACTTGATATCGGTTTGAAATTAGCTTCTTTGATTTTTTTGTACACGCAAGGTAGGAATTCGTTCTTTCTCAGTCCTTTTTAGAAGTAAGGTACCCTAATTAAACTATAAAGATGCATCACTTAAGTGCTGATGAAATAAACAGATCTACTGATCTTCGAGCACCGGCAATTTTCTCAGCAAATGAAGGTTTCAGTGTAGGTAATATCCCTCTACGGCAGATAGGTTGAATAAACCACTATCTGAGACGCCATTGGTACTAGGTATTTCTGAAATCGCCTCAGAGGGTTTATTCCAGGTTTCACTCTTTTTTCGTTCTCAGGACCAGTCTATCCTGTCTCTCTGTATCATCCTCGACAGTATATCACAATCCCAACCTACTGACCACACATGTAAGATTCACTCCAAGATCATATTCGACGTCATCTTGCACTATGCCAACGATGCAGACATCGTTCTCAATCCCCTTGCCGTATGCTTCGAAGAACCCGTTGCTCGTGAGTATTTGGGTCAATTATAAGATTGCCCACCCATAATAGAAATTCACCAATTCCCTCATATCTGTGAGAATTTTCTGTGCCCATATGTAAATATCTCCATCCTTCCTGATGGAGAAACTCAGTAAGAGATTCTACGCCGCACTTATACAGCCTTCTACTGTCCTCTGTAAGAAAGTCCATTGGCAGTAAACCCAATATCTCGTACGGCATATCCGCAGACACTGCGCGGGATGCGCAGATGATATGCTTCTGAGCTAAGCTAAGTTTTTCTTTGTCTATACATAGTCGCCACCTAAGCACGTCGCGGTACCGAGTAGAGGCCCAGTGTGCGCCACAGAGATCAGGAGTTACCTGGAGAACTTCGTTTGACTTCAGGTTATGACCAGAAAATTTGTGAGATTTGCAGTTTTCTCTGTCAGCTTTCTTGTCGCTTGGATCTTTTGATGCCTCAATGTGAGATCCTTATCTAACGTTAGGTCTAAATAATTCACCCCGTTCTTAATGTTGAAGTTCTGCTCCTATAAATTTATGCTTATGTTTCTCCCTTCTCTTGGCTGTCTATGCATGCCATTCTTATGCACCACTAAGGTTACTCTCTTTTCCTTCTTCACCAGCGAGCAGGCTATGTTTTTGCTTCATTGCAATGTACCAGGGTCATTGCCTTGACGAGCAGTGCGAGGTTGTCGAGACGACCCCAGGATACCTAGGTTCCCGAGAGTTGGACTGAGAAAAGAACGTAACTCCCTAGATACACTTGTGATAGCTCGATGGCCTGTAGACCTGAGGGCAAATCCAATGTTTTATCTATATATAAATCATGGTTTGAACTGCAATCAAATTCCAGGTGAGTGCGACTATGAAGATAACCTGATAATGTTCAGGAGCTTTGAGAACTCCTCGGAGTACTACAGCTGCAGAAGAGGTACTGTTTTCGTTTGGGGTGGAATCCCTATCAAACGCAGAAGTGATATCGTTTTGGTTAGAAACTTTCTGAATGAAAACTTCCACATGAATCAGATTCTTCAATACTATGTGCTACCATATGGTACAGTTAAGGAAAAACTTTCTCATCATGCATGATGATGTCCCTCGTCATACTGTTACTACTACGACGGATTTCTTGATTCTGTATGGAATCAATGTTTTATTTTAACCCAGGGGTGCTCAAACGTGAACTGCTGCGATCTACCTCCATATTTTAGACTACTCATGATCGACTCTGAGAGGCTGCAAGTATGTGCGATGCTGGGTTGTCGTACATACACGATACACCCTACCTACCTACCTACCTAGGTAGGGTGTAGCGTAGCATATATAGATATTAGCTTTCCGCACAATATACATTATTTTAGTCAAGGTTTGGGTTAGGTTTAGTTAGGTTCTTCTCTATAATATCAATGAAAAAACTCATAGTTATTCAAAATTGCGAGTTTATTGGTTGTTATAAAACAAAAGAGTTTCATATGGTGTTAAACTTAGCTAAGGAGTGATTTCAGATGTTGAAGCGTGGCACTGCATGTCCTCAGCATACTTTTCATAAGATGGTACGTAACCACTGAGTGCTAATCGCAAGCATGATGGCATATGATCGTCAGTTATTCGATTGCGATATTTTGACTTAATTATCTTCATTTCAGAAAGTGTAGACTCGCGATTTGCCCTTCTTCCCCATCTTCAGATATGAAACACCAGAAATTTGTATCAGATGCTGTAGCTTTGAGATGTATATCTGATATAATCTGCACCAACTCATTTTCAACAGTTCATATTTAACTGACTCAATGTTATCACATGAAAAAGGATAACTCATAAATGATGTTTTATTTGCCAATTTACTGCAATCATAAAAACGTATTTCGAATTATCCCAAATTATTTGATAATTCAGCCTCTTACGTATCATAATTCAACTGAGGAATCCTTGCTTTCAAAGACGGAAAACGTTTCACATCCTTTCTTTTCAGTTGATCTATCATGAGTAACAATTTACTTTTGAATGCGTTTACTGCTCTTATCATATCAATAATAGTTTTTCCTTCACCTTGAAGCTCCAAGTTAATGGTGTTTAAGTTCATTGTGATGTCAGTCAAAAATGCCAACAGCCATTTTTTGTTTTTCAACATCTGAGTGTCATCACCTCTTTCGTCTAGAAAAGCTGTTATTTCGGGCAATAATTCTTGAAACCTTTCTGGGAAATTTCCGCGACTCAACCACCTGACTTCCGTGTGAAGAACTAAATCAGTGTATTCAGCTGACTCCCTATCTTCCAACTGCAACTTAAGAGCCGCCATTGCAAGCTACGTGCACGGATGGAATTCACAATTTTCGTTGCAATGCCCATAATTTCCTCCGTGTTTAAAACTTTTGAACACAAAACATGTTGATGTGTATGCAATGGAATGAAAAAACATTGAGGGAAATCTTTATTAGCTCGACACAATGCCACAAAACCGTTTTTGTTTCCAGTCATTGCTGGTGCTCAATGGGTTGTAATGCATACTAATTTATATATTGGTAACTTGTAGTTTCTCATAAAATTGAAGAAAACGTCATATATATCTTCGCTACTGTTCTTCCCCTTCCGAGGAACGAACGTCGAAAACTGTGATAAGGACGAGATAACTGAAGTTCTCTAATAGCAGACATGATTTCTGTTTCATTTTTCAAATCTCCAGATAAAGTCTCACCAGCTTCAATAAATGCTTCCTTCACAACCGATCCATCTTCGAATGGTTTCTTGTGTTTAATCAATATATGAGATAGTTCAAATGACGTGATCGTAGCAGCTTTTGATTGTTTGGTTGGTCTTGTGATCATGGTTTGTTCTTTTTTCAAACAAGATATCAAATAACGTACTTTTCGTTTTTTCAATTCACAATGTGACGGAAAATCTTTGTATAGGTTTTATGAACCGTTTTATGATGCCTCTCTAAGTTACCACGCTTAGGTATTGCCACTGACTCACGACAAATAAGACAAATGCACTTATCCTTCACCATACAAAAGAAAAATTTTTCCTCCCAATCGTTATTAAAATGATGCGTTTTAGAATTCTTCGCTGCACACATTTTGTACTATTTAATAATAAACTTTGTATCGACGTAGTATTGCCTTCAAGTTACAATTCAGAATGACTCCAATTCCTGCAGGCGCAATATTTATATCGGCGTCAACGAAAAACTAGAATGTTCTCGTCAAACGCGCCGACCGAAATTTCTAGAAAAGCGGCAGAGGTAAAAAACACGGCTTTTCTTTGACAAGTACTGCGCGTTCCTTTGATAAAGCCGCCTTTTGCCGCAAGTAGAGTGTTATTTTATTACGTAACAAAGTTTTGTAGTTTAGTTACCTACTTATTAAAAAAAATTTTCTTCTCGAGATCTACTCAAAAACTGACCGTTTGAGCACTCCTGCTTTAACCTGTTCAATCGCCTAAATCCGAATGAGTCCGATTTAATCTGTTTGAAAAAAGGTGTTATACAAGATCAAAATCGACAACAATTGTTAGCGGCTCTCTAATTGACCCAGTCCCTCAAGAATCACTCAATGCTTCCATTTTGAGATTACTAAGAGGTGTAATTATATTTATGGGTCTTGAAACTTGCCATTTTCTTAGTTTCATGATAATATGTTTTACCATTATTATTATCGAAGAGATCATCAAGAACAAAATAAACAGCAAAACTTGACCATGCAGTGATTATATTATGTTTTATAAAGAATGGTTTTCATGAGTCCCTCTGCTTAGTCCTCGAAATATTTCTGAAACATCTTTTTTGTAGAATGAAAATTTTCAATAAATCTACAGAGTATGTCCAGAAAAATATATTTTTGTTTTGAAAGAACGACTGGACGAACACGCCGAGGGTCTTGTCACCAACGCTGTCAAACAGAAGAGCTTTCGATATCCCGCGAAAACAGTTGACAGTATTCACGAGTTGGCAGATACCCTTTAACCTTTTCTTAATAACATTCATCCCAACTACTTATTTAATTGCTGTGAATTTCAGGTATTTCCTACGAAAAAGTGTAATGGTGTAAGATCCAGGAATCTGGATGATCACTCAATTATCCCATTTCTTCCAATTCACTGGTTAGGAAAATTATAGTCCTGGTATCGAGGCACATTTTGAGCATAGTGTAAAGATGCTCTATTTTGTTCAAACGAAATTTTCTCTTCAAGTTAGTCTGGAACTACTGAATCATAAACAAAGTGGCTGAAGAAATAATTACATTTTCTTCTAGAAATATTACGTATCTTTCTTCAGTGAGAGTTTCATCAAGAAGTAGGAGTTTCCATAATCCATTTTCTTCAGATCACTAGGGACAGTTTCATCGATCGACCGTACCGCTAATTATAAATATTCATCCAAGAAACGTACCTATTCATTTAAAAAATGTTTTGATAGGTGGAATTTGTCATGTATTTGCAAAATTCCACTCACCATCGATGTACTCGTAGAATGGGCGACTGTTTTAGTTTGTAATGAAAATTTGGTACCCTAGAATTCATTATTTCAGTTCGGCGCACTGAAATTATTTCGTATATGGGGTGAAAAATACTCAAAACGTAACAGAAGATTATAATGAATCGAGAAGTAAGCTCTATGGCGGAATACCATTGAAAATCACAGAGCAATCTTCATAGAATTATAATGGATGTAATTCGCAATTAGTAAAGAAAAATTGTGACAGATTATGATGTAATTTTTCGTTAATAATTGTGATTCATTAGAATCTTCTTTTACCATTTGAATCTTTATTACTTAACATACGAAATGATTCAAGTTATCCTATCTGAAATCATGACTAAAAAATTTTATAGGGTAGAAAAATTGGGTAGAGTTCAGTAGATGGCGAAACGAGAAAGTGAACAGTTTATAGTAACAATTTTTCTGAACACGAAAATAATATTACTTTTTTCGGGAAATGTACCGTTTTCAAAAAACGAGAAATTAATTTCGAATAAAGTTACTTTTTGACTAGCATTTATCTGCATATAAAAATGGTATACTTAAGGTTGTTTGAAGCAATTCTTCAAAAGATTTAATTTCTAATATTATATGAACTAAACTATTATCGAAAAATTATTTTTTCATTCAAAACGTAATATTAGAACGTGTTTATTTTTCCACTCCTATAATTATGTAAATAAACTGCATCCATCTTTAAAATTTCATAGAACATAGAACAATGATCTAGGTACTGATCGATACGTAGATCGGAGTCACAGAGTTGCGCAATTGCTAAATTGTAATAATTGTTCAAAATTTCAAAGAATTCTTAGTGGAATATTGAATTTGAAAAATGATTATATCTAATTTTTTGTGGACGTAACACGATTTTGTTTTACAATAACTAATTTATCCAGTTTACAAAACAAAAGAAGATGGGTTGCGCTTTGCTGTACAACATGATTAGACTAGTAGGTTAGTTAAGATTAGGTAGGTTAGGTAAAGAGCTGATAAAAGGGTTCATGGCCAATAACGAGCTGCGGTTCGGACGGCCGGGATGGTATTATTGAAGGGACCGAGGTCAGCGGGCGAACCGCGGATAATACTATGGAGGCAAGAATTTATTGCGAGAAACGAGATCAATTGCCTAGGGATAGTCCTGGACTAGGGTCCAGGTGAAGTATTTCACCAATCGGCAAAACCGGAGAGGATGGGTGCAAGACGTGTTGTTGGCTTGTTGGATAGCGTGCAACACATGGTGTCATCCTGCAGTATATTGGTCACTGAAAAAAGAAAGCTAAAGGACATCTTTGGTGGTGTCAGGGAGTGCTAGTAAATGGTTTCCGAAATGCTCCGAGATGAGCGGAAATGGACGGAGGGTTGCAGTGTGATAACCAACGTGATGGAAATGAAGGAGATAAAGGACCAAGAACATCAGAAGGAGAATGTATCGTAGATGAGATTGTCCTCGTAGCAATGGACAGGCCATATCGGCCTAGTTAGTTCTGCGATGGGCAAATGCGGATACTGCAGGCAGGAAAGAAGGAGGTTAGGTTTAGTGGGTGTCTCACACTCCTCGAAGGTTGTTAGGTTAGGTTGTGCTTTGCTATAGAACATGGTTGTGTCAAGTTAGCTTGAGAGAAACCTCAACATTATTGGGTAATAATTTCTTCATTGAAGTATCCTCAAAAGTTCCAAACTATCACCCAAAATCACAGGTTAGAGTATTTACTGAAAATCTGCTTCTTCCAACAATTTTTTCGTCTGTTATTTTAGACAAATTTTACAATCTGACCACTCTGATAAATTATCAATATACCTATCAATTCCTAACTGAATTCATCGAGTTCTATGAAAACTTAAAGATGGATGACTATCTGTTTACATAATTTTATGAGTGAATAAATAACCAATATTCAATATTTTGTGAATTGGAATATATTGTTTTCGTATTTTTCATTCTTATATGACTTAAAATTGATATTCTTTTTAACTAACTCAAATAAACGTAAGTAAACCTTTTTATTTCGATAAATGTTCATTCAAGTGTACTTTCATTAGACAAATTTACGAAAACATTTGAGGTTTTTTTCATTGAACGGTTGATTTGTCGCAAAAACTATTATCATTTTCGACTTCAGGGCGTCTTTTCATCCTAAAACAACTTAAAAATATTCAAATTAGTGTTCTTCCGTATAAGGAACCGCTACCGAAAAATTTTATCTGAAACTCAAATAGTGGCCCATTTTATGACATTGATGATAAAAATAAGTAATATATTTTTAGGATTCGCGAAGCATCTCCTAGAAAATAATCAATCTTTACACCCACAGTTTGAAACTTTGCATACAGATAATGAATATTGGAAGGTAGATCTTTGGGAAATTTTAGAAATCAACAAACACAAACACTCTGGTAGACTGATCAATGAACAACTCGGTTTAAGCCCTTCACCTCTATTGAATCTCTTCATCTATTCCTTAATTTTATTGCATATATTTGTCATCAATAATCACTCAGGAAGAGGCAACCCAATAAGCTTTTGATTACTTAAGAACATTTGTATTTATATTCTCATTCTTATCTATACATAGTTGTCATAATTTCTGTACATTCATTCGTCTGAAGAAGCTACGATGTAGTGAAACGCGTTACGAATCACAATTATTCAGTAAAATTCCTAAAAACACATTACTTCTTTTTATTATTGATAATGGAATTCTATCAAGTAAAAGCCTCCCAAATTCAAATGACATTGATGAATTGGAATTGTGAGTTTTCTTTCGAAATTTTCTGATAATACAGCGTTTTGAGTGGTACTTTTTTTGCAGAAGGTACTCAAAATGGAAATGGTAATCCAAGTATTTCTAGGTGTGACAGACCAATAAAAATATTTCAGGCTGATAGAATATCATTCAAGATGCAATTCGGTGTTTATTTCATTAAAATCGACCATCAATTGTAGGAGATATAGATTGGGGCGTTTTTCACGGAATACTTGATATTTTCTCCAAGTTGACAGAAGAACGATTTGAATTTCTCCATCGTAAATTATAGTAATTACATTATTTCTGTTCATCTGTAATATTCAAGGTAAACACCCCATTAGTGCCCTGTAAAGGGCTACGTCAATGTTATTCTTCAACAATTGTACTCTGAAAAATAAGGAATCAGTTCAAATACCTAACTACCTATAAGTGTTAAAGCGATGTTCATGTTAAGCTCACCGGGAAACGTCAATAGTAGAGCCTACTTTACTATGCGCTTCAGGAAAAGTATTAATCGTCATAAATGAAAATTCCAAAGTTCGTGAAGACCGCGGTTATCATACAAACAATGTTGAGATAGATCAGTTGAAATCATTCTTTTCACTGTATCCTTGACAATACATTTCGTTCTTGTCTCCCAAGCAATTTCCGCCACTAATGAAAGGACAAAATGTATTATTAACTGAATATGTATTTTGCACCGCTTTTAATAAAAGAGAATTATAATCTAGATAAGCATGTATATATCTACATTAAGTTAAATGTATCCATTTGTACTGTCTAATGCTAAGTTTCCAGCCAGATTAAGGCAATAGACCATGGAATTCTTGTTTTGTAGACGAGGGTTACGAAATGCCATTGTGTAATGAACTTAGGAATATGATTTCCTTCCAATGAAAGGAATGGGAGATGATAATTTGCACCATAATAAGTATGAAATAAATACATCCTATTTCCTTCAAAAAATTGGAATAGTGCCATGGAAATAAATGTATTCACGAATTCTTCAATTCAATATGTAAAATACTGGGTGTCCGCGCTAAAGGGCCGATAAGAATTGCCTGGGAAACGATTTTACCGATCAACTTCAGATTTCGGGATAAGAGTAAAAGAATACTGTTCTACAATTTTCGATGATTTCCAGAGCGGTACTATTTCCGGTTATACCGGACATCGACTTCAACTTTGCCATCACAAAGAGCATGGTGTACTTCTTAATTTTTTTATTAAAGGGCATACTTCTTCATTTTATTCGCGATTTCATCAAAAACCTGCAGTTCCTTCGGACAATTGAATGATTGGGGGGTGGAACATAGAAAAAGAAAGTATGGATTTAATTTCGATGCTGGTTTCTATGTTCCATACAGTTCTATGTAAGTTTCTATGAATTTCGACATCAGTCTTACGTTTGGAAACTATTGAGAAAAAGCAGTAACACTAATTTTGTTTGTGTGTAGTTTCTTTGGTAAATAAAACTGCAAATATATATTATGAATTTATTTATCATTCATGGTCAATGTCAACAAATATTATATGGAACTTGCAGAACATTTACCAAAAAGTACCCGAATTTATAACCGATTTGCAGAAAACAATTCTAAAAATTACAATCAGATTATGTCACTCATGGAGACTAACAGCGGAAAAGGGTTATTTTCATTATCAACAATGAAGATATTGCAGCGACCATCTTGGATTATTTTTATGCCAATACTATCGAACATGCGGAATGGCACTTACTTCAATTGACGAAATTTTGGACAAAAATAATTTCCACCACTACAAATCTTCATTAATATCATCGATGAATGCAAGGGACACGAAGGTCAGGGTTAATATCTGCGAAATCTTGATTGTTCATATTCAAGAAAAACCAGACTTCTTACAAAACATTTTATGGACCCATAAGTCCACACTTTGGATCTTGAGACCAAGATTTGATTAGATATTATATGAGTGAGGGCTGCTTAAGAGCCTGGCCACTGCGACCTAGTGATCTATTGTGGCACACTCTGCCCTAAATTTCATCCATTCATCCACGAGCTCCATCAGTCTTGTAAAGGATACGATTTTCTTGGGTGATAGCTTAATAAGCTCTGTCAGCTTCAGTTTGCAAGATCCAAGTTCTTCCATCATGTCAGATAAACTCTCAGTTCCAGCCTAGAGAGTTTGAGCCAGGCCTTGGCTTTCGCCGTAGAAGATCCACTGATGGCACGTCGAGCGTGTCTGAGACCTGGGAGACTTATCCAATGCATACGTACTCTCTGGTCCAGCCATGAGCTATTTTCCATCCTTGCAGCCTCCAGGGAACTTCCGAGCTTAAGTTCCGGTCCTATGAACTTCAAGCTAGTTCCTTGAGCGGCCAATCAGTCCGCCTTCTCATTTCCCTCAATGCCCGAGTAACCGGGAAACCATATTAGACGGAGCTTGCTGCGCTCTCCTAGTTTAGCAAGGGTGGAACGATATTTCTGCACCATAAGTGACGTACAGATATTGGATGTCAGTGCCTTCAGTGCAGCTTGGCTATCAGTGAGGATTTCTGCTTGAAAGACAGTCGCATGCCCACCAAGATAGGTCGACTATTTCATGGCAGCAACTCGACCGTAGACACCAGCTCCAACCCTTTTTTTAGTTTTTGAGCCATCCGTGTACCAACAGGGTAAAGTAGACGGTCCTTGGAGCTGGTCCACTTCTGTCTATCGGGAATGATGATCTGGAATGGCCTCTCCATGTTGGTTTAGGTGTTTCTATGTCAGACTTCATACTCAGCACTTCATTGTCCCCGATTTCAGACTGTAAGGCGCCGGGCACAAAGCAGAAGTTACCCAAAGCCATGTTAGCCACTCCTCATATCACAGATGAAGAGGGGCAAGGCCCAATATCAGTTCCATGACTGCAGTGGGTGTTGAGCGAAAGGCTCTAGTGATCATCATGCAGGGCGTTCTCTGCAATTTAGAGAGCTTGAGTTGGAATTGCTTCTTAAGACTGCACTCCCACCAAGCAATGCAGCCGTACATACTACGTGGTCTAACCACCATAACATATAGCCACTGAAGTTGCTTTGGCCAAGCCCTCACTTTCTTCTTCAGATCGTTTTGACATGTCCATAGGGAATGTCTAACCGTGTGTTTTGTGTTTTCTAGGTGCGAATTCCACGTGGGTTTGCTATACAGGGTAATCCTCAGATATTTTGCTTCTTCGACAACCGGAATAAGCACCCCGCCAAGGGTCAGGTTAGTTGTACCATAAGGGTTTTGTAGGGGTTTATGGTAGGTTTCTCTCCCTCACACCACACCTGAATTGCTGACTTTATTATCAGCGTATGCTTGTACATATACATCCAGTGCCCCAATGATTGCCAGAAGGTCATCAACTAGCAGGGACCACAACAGAGGGGATAGTACTCCTTCCTGAGGGCAGCCCCTGCCAGCCACAAAAGTGACAACTTCCCCTTTCCGTGAAGTGTTGATCACACTGGCATTTAGCATGTTATTAATCCATTCCTCAATAATATTAGGTACTCCTCTTGCTCTCGCAGCCCCACACAGCGAGCCAGTGGGGTCGCGTTAAACGCACCTTCAATGTTTATATTGAAACCAATGTCAATATTCAATTTCGGAAGAAAATTTGAATGATAAATATTAGGAGATTTTAATTATGTTTATTTCAGAATTTCTGAACAACATCCCGTTGAATGCACGTGTTTCATGACGGTACCAATTAGATAGTGCTCCGTCTTATTGCACACCTCAGGTATCTTGAGAAATAAGCAGCTTGTTTGACGATAAATGGATAAATACACTGGGTCCATAGAATTGGTCCGTAAGACCTCCGGATCTTATCCATTTAGATTTTTACCTATTTCCGGTACCTGAAAAACAAAGTTTATAGTTCGCCGATAAATTAGTGGGAGGATCTCGAATTAAGTGACAGCATCGATCTTGATGCAAAAAGCAACAATTAATGAAGTGCACTCGCAGATTGAAGGATTAAAAACAATGGTGGAACTTTTGAACATTTGAACATTTAATTTAATTTCATTTTTACAACTAACATGAATGTTAGAAATTTTGTTTTATGTTTCCTGTCGTCAAAACGACACCTTCATCGTTTGAAGTGAACTAAGAACTTTCAGTTTTCTGCGACAAACTTGTACTTGTAATTTTCTAAATGGTTTTCTGCAGATTGCTCGACTTATTATTTGTTGATATTGACCATGAATGATAAATAAAATCATAATATCCTAGTTTTAGTATTTATTTGCCGTTCTATTCATCAAAATTATACATAAACAAAATCAGTGTTATTGCTATTTTATATAATATACCGAAAATTTTTATAAGAAAATTTATAGCTTAATGGTTAGTTTCTAACTTTGGAAATGACAAATCTTAACAAAAGGTGCTTGAAAAAAAATGCCCTTCAATGAAAAAATTGCTGCTATTACTATTTCAAATAGTATAGTGTTGTAGTCGATGTCTGGTATAACCAGTAGTGGTACCGCTTCGAACAATTGTAAATTGTAGATCAACTCACTGAAATCTTCAATTTAAAATTGATCAATAAATCCGTTCCCTAGATACTTCTAATGGGTTCTTGGATGCGTTTTCACGAAAACCCCTATATAGGAGATTTCATTTTAAAAAGTTTGACAGAAGTTTCATATCTTTATATCATCAATTGGAATAAAAAATCAACAAACATTTTTGTGAGGGTTATTTTTTAATAGTTCTCAAATTGAAGTGTTCCGGCACATATTTTCAGCCCTGTATATTAGTTTGGACTTTAGCGAACAACATCCATATTCATTCAGCAAGAGAATCTAAACTTCTTCACGATCAAAGTGGCGTCGATTGACCAGCAATTCTTCCTATCGCCTCGACTAAGAAGTATGAGTAATAGAATACCATACGTCTGAGGTTAAAGTCCTTATTCTAGTAGTCTTTTAAAACGTACTTCCGGTCGCTGAAAAACCGTTAGCTAAATTCCGTCTCTGCCACCGAGTCGCGCTTTGCCGCCGCCATTTTCTGAACGATCGTCTTTCCGCGAATTACGATGTCATACTAATACTGGTGATGAATATTATTTCTTTCGCGACCTCAATACTTTGATGTTTTTTGTTGGTTGGATATTTCTCAATGATTCAAATTATGATGATGTCTGGAACTAATGAAAAATTAGAAATTTGAGTCATCCAGTGTTGTATATTGAATTATGTTATACTGTGTTGGAAATGTAGAATTGACAATTCATATTTATAAAAAAATTGAATGGTTATAATATTAAGATCGAGGTTGTTCTTGAAAATCAACCAATTCATAAATTCGTTTACGGCTCACGATCTCAAGCTGGAATCATTAGTTTTATTATGAAAATTATGTGCCCAAGAATGACGTATCACTAACTTGGGATCTGATAGATCTTATCAACTTTATATAAAATTTATTCTTTCCAAACAACCAAGAAGGATGTAAGAGAAAATATCTAGGTACTAAAGAGCAACTTTTAATTGATTCTGATGTTTTGAATCAAGATTTTATTGAATACCAAAATGTTTTCGATAGTTCTCTTCATTCATGACTTTTTAAATGGAAGAAGTTTTAATTTTCCTGAAAATGGCACTTCGTCCTTTTCTTCAATTCGTCAGGAAAATTTGGAGAACCAATCTTCATTTGAATATTCTTAACCAATTCTAGTCAGAAGAGTCATTTTTTTGAGGAGATTCCTTGAGTGCTCTTGTCTTTGACTTAATCTCATGAAAAAATTTAACCAATTTCAGCTTCAAATAGAAGAGTCTATTAGTTGAATTTAAGTTAACTCATTCAATTCATTCAAACGATATTAAATTATATGCTGGAACTAGATCTCATTCTGAAACTCTGCTTAAGGTAACTTTGAACTTTTCCAAAGATATTCATTTTGATGAAAATGTTTTACGGCAACGTAAATAAAACAAAATTAAATGTTTGTCGTGCTGATTAGTTAAGAGTTTATTTTAAACTCATCTTCAGAGCTGAAAGCTAAATAACAGTTATTTCAAATCTGTGATAACAAAAATCTATCAGGACACCCACCTTATGACAAAGTGTAAAACAGTTGTTGTATATGTCACATAGTTAAAGAACATTATTAAAATGCTTAGTCGATAAAAATTTAAAAATCTAACATACAATACATTAAAATTATATTAAAAGGGTGTAAGAACGACGAAATGAAATAATTGAGATCGAGACCTGAATTTAGTGGGGTTATGTCACAGATATTGAGTCGTACTACAGCTTCTTCAGTATAACTTCCACAATTATTAAGTTAGAGCTTTCATTTTAGATTCTTTGGAATCCTAAAGGATGACGGAATACAAAAATTGTCATCAAATTTTATTTTCGGTACAGTTCAAAGTCGCCGAGAGTCGCGAAGGTACACTACATTCTCAATTCGCTGGAATTTTTGTTTTTCCTGGAATATTGAATATGATCCATGAAATCAAAAACTCAATTCTTTTTGATTATTGTGAGGAATAAAACATGAAAATCCATGAATAATTGATGAAACTGTGAATTCTAGTTTTGTATGTGAAGTGCAAATTGAAATTTTTGTTTCTTCTCATAACTTTCTCCGATCCTAAAGTGATCGTCTCTCTTCTAGACTCAATGAGAGTAGAAAAGTTTATAACATACAAACATCGTCCTAAAATTGGCATTTTCATCTCAAGATGAACTGATTTTGAAGGAAATGTTTGAATTTTGAAGGCTTTTACTTGGTAAAATTCCATTATCAATAATAATAAACAAGTACTGTGTTTTAAGGAATTTTACTTAATAATTGCGATTCGTAACGCGTTTCACTACACCGTAGCTTCTTCCTTAAAACACAGTACTTGTTTTTTATTATTGAAGGAAAAGCTTAGACCCGACAATTTTTAATTTGAGAGGGACACTTATTTCTGAGTTGGTTCGGAGAATATGAAATGGTCCCCTTACCCTTAGCAGCACCTAACTTGAAATTGATTACAGGGAAAGTAGGTCGACTGGCATATTTTTGGAAAGTTCTTTTAATCCTCTATTCAAAACTAGTATCCTTATGAACACTTAATATTATACAGACAGTTCTAACACAACGAAAATTTGTATTTCAACGAAAATTTGACAATGCCAAAAATCAAACTAAATGACCCCCTGCTACCTCCATTCAATTATACAAATGATTCTCGATTTCTCTTGTAACATTTTAAAGAACTTCTGGTGTCAAAACTTTGCATTCGGAGGCAATTCTCCTTCGTAGCTTTTCCAAGTTTTCTGGTTGATTAGCATAAACTCTCGGTTTTAGATGACTCCATAAGAAGAAATCTGAAGGACTCAAATCAGGTAACCTAGTTGGCTACTCAACAGTTCCTCTTCTTCCAATCAACCGACCTGGGTAGTTTGCATCCAACTTTTGTCGTACACGAACATCGAAATTTGCAGAAACACCATCTTGCAGGAAACGTATCTTATTCTCTGAAAGAGTTTCATCATTTTCCAAAATTTCTCTGAGCCAGGGATTTATTGACTCTTCCAACAACTGCAAATAAGCATCTGCATTGACATAACCTTTGATGAAGAAAGGTGCTACAACAGGGGTGCTCTAACGGTCGAAGAAAGAAGAAATAGCTGATGCGTTTAACATGTTTTTTGCTAACGTCGGAAGCAGATTGGCTGATGAAATTAAGACGAAAAATAAAAATTTTGAAACTTCTATTAAAACTAATTCATTATTCATGTTTCTGAAACCCACCAATGAAGTGGAAATTCTTGATGTGCTGAAATTACTTAAGAAAGGGAAATCGAGCGGGTTGGATTATATAAATTCAGAAACACATATGGCGTGGAACCAATTACGCGTATTGTGAATCTATCAATGCAATGTGGGATTTTCCCGTCTTGCTTTAAAACGGCCCTAATTGTTCCTATATCCAAGGCTGGTGATCGAGAGTTTTCAGCTAATTGTAGGCCGATCTCTCTGCTCTCAAATATTTCAAAAATCTTAGAGAAAGAAGTTCAATCTCGTACAGTGGCTTTCCCTGAGCAGTGTAAAATTTTATCAGCTAGACAGTCACAAATTTCTTCTTGAAATGTTAGAATATAATGGCATTCGTGGTCATGCTTTGTCTTGGTTCGGGAGCTATAACGGTGGAAGGTGGCAGTTTGTGAAGATTGGTGATAGTATTAGTTCCAGGTGTAGAATTAAGTGTGAAGTACCACAAGGTACGGTACTTGGTCCCTTATTATTCGTTATTCATATGAATGCTATTTTCTCGGTGGAAAAACAATTGGAGATGTTGTAAGCTTTGCTGATGACACTGCCATCTTCTACCAGAGTAGTTCCTGGAAGTAACTTGGTCATGAGGTCGTGCGAGACTGTTCGAAGTTTTTAGCCTTTTTTGATAGTGTGCTCTTGACAGTTAACACAAATAAAACAAAATTTGTAGCCTTTTCAAACAAAGTTTATTCGCGCCCAAATTATCAGTCTCTATTAGATTGTGATGGTGATGATGAATTCAGTATAGGTTCTACTGAAGCGATTAAGTACTTAGGAGTTACACTGGACCTCCATTTGAGGTGGAATGCCAATATTCAAAATTTGGTAACGAAAGTAAGTTACTTGATACCAAAATTCAAAAACCTCAAGAACTTCTGGGATGTTGAATTGCTCTAAAAAGTATACTTTGCTTTCGTATATCCACATTTGACCTACGGCTTACTGTCATGGAGTGGGGTTACAAATTTCAACCTGAAAAGATTGCAGATTGCTCATAAGTGGCTCATAAAGGTTATATGGAGTAGAACTTGCCGATATCCTTCTGACGACCACTTCAAGCTCTCTGGACTGTTCGACATACGACAGTTACTCTACATAGCACTAGCTACCATTCATACCATATTTAGTTTGATTATTTTATTCATGAATTTTTTTTTAGGCTTGGATATAATATTAGAACATTGAATCCCCTCATCCAAGGTTCGACTACCTAGTTGTCATACCTTCGAGGTGGTATATTGTTTATTCGTAAGAGTTGTCAGACTATTTAGGGTTGTGATTTTGTATCTGTGTCTCATTTTTATTATGCTAGTGTTATCCCTGCAACGTTCAGTGTTTCGATTTTCAATGTGTTGAATAGTTACCGAAATAAACAATGTTATATTATTATAATGAAATTATTCACTCTTTCAATAAAACCGCAAATTACACAAAAATCTTTTAGCTGTGATATTACAATTCAAGTAGCCTCCCCATAAGAGATCACTCGACCTATTTTCCCAATTCTGAAACTTGATGGATAAACACCTCTGTTGTAGAGGTTAAATTCATAGATAAACTCCTTATGGTGAAAGGTACCCATCAATTTTTTTTGCTCTTTGTCCAGAATTCAGTTGTATTACAGTTATTAAGACTGTTTAGTTTTAGTTGTCGCACCCTGTATAATAAAACTCTTATCTAAGATTACCCACAATTTTAATTAACATAAACCCCTTTCAATGTCACCATTAGAGTTAATATTCTGCAGTTGGATCAGCACTTGTTTGTATTGTGCAACCTATTGAAGGTGATAAAATTCATATTTCAACCAGTTACGGTGCTTGTTATCATAATTGGTCGCGTGTTAGGGAGCATGCAGGTACTGGCTGGGTGATAATACAATTAGAAGATACAAGTTCGTTTCCTGGTTGCCGTAAGTTCAATGTTGTTACCGAAATCATCAACCGTATCTACATACAGGGCAGGATTGTTACGTTGAATATTAAACAGAAATATCATAAAGAGTACATTTGTTACTTTTTTCGAGAAAAACTGTTATTAATTTCAAGTTAAGTGTGTGAAAAGATCTTGGTGATAAGCAAAATTGGACAATCATCTATTCGATGTCATATAACGGTCTTTATTTTAGATTCCAATAAGTCACCACTACAGGGTGTCCGCCTTAAAGGGCTCATCAGAAGTATGTGGGGAACGGATTTATAGATAAATTTCAAATTTTGGCATTAGAGTAACTGGATACTGATCTACAATTTGCAATTATTTTTTTATTGAAGTGCATCCTTTTTCCAGCATCAATTGTTGACCTATGAGTTTTTTTATTGAAAATTTTCGGAACTATGAGTAAAATTTTTGTTGATTTGTCGATGATATAAAGTTATAACGTTTCTGTCGAAATTTTCTGTATGAAAATTAGTTTTTAAACTAAGTTGAAACATGAATTTATGAGATTATTAATTTCTAACAAGTTGTTATCTGATATGGATCTTGAAATAAGGAAATTAAATACTGAACAATTCGAGACTGACATCAATATCATTGACGAAAGACACCATGCGATTTAGATATGTCTTCGAGCCACAATTGTACCTGCAAAGTTTTGGACGGAATAAAGGATAAAGGATAAAGGATAAAGGAAAAAGAATATGTCAAGTGACTCTTAAGGGTAGATTGAAATCAATCAGTTTCAACATATTCGGGAAACACACCAAACGATTCACTATCTTGAAAAAGAAACATAAATCGAAAATTTTTCTCCTCATTCGAAGAGGATTTAGGACATATGTAATACGCAGGTTATCGAAGTCAACTGTCCGACGATGGCACCTGAAGGATAAATACCTCAAAAATTTATGCTGAACCTTCTCTAAACATTCTATATCACAAGAAAAGAAAAGGGTATGCAGGTTCCATATTCTAAGTTAGATCTTACTAACGAACAGTACAACAGTTTAAAGGCATCAGCAGAAAATCCCACTGAATGTCGAACAATGAATCCCAGCATCCGGTAAGCCTTAGATGTTATTATTCTCATATGCTCCTTAAAATTCAACTGAACATCAAGTACCCAAATCTCGGATACAGTCTACACGCGACACCATCCAGAAAGTAACTATGCATAACTGCCGTATTGGAACGATGGAAGGTAATAGCTTGACACTTGTCAAAGTTCAGATACAGTGAATTAACATGAGTCCAACACAGCAGAGCATCAATTTGGCGTTGCAAGTCATGTACATCTGTAACATCTCTGATAACACGATATAATTTCATATCATCCGTGAATAACAAAAATCCGGAACCCAAGGCATCACTGATGACATTAATAAACAAATTAAACAACAAAGGGCCGAGGTGGGATCCCTGAGGTACTGCAGAACTAACAGAAATAGCTTCAGAGTCAAAATGTTTGTATTTTGCAAACTGCGACCGATTACATAAAAAAGAAAGAAACCATGAAAGAAGAGATCCAGATATACCAAGGGCGCCCATCTTGGCTATTAGCAAGTTGTGATTAACCCTGTCGAAAACCTTTGAAAAATCAGTGTATATGGCATCAAATTGAAAGCCTGCTTCAAAACAATCAACAATGTCATTAATATATAACACCAAATTAGATGTTGTAGAACGACCCTTGAATCCGTGTTGTTCATGAATGATTACAGAGCAGCATTTCCGGGATAAATAGCTACATACTAAACTATCCAACATCTTAGGAATGACAGATTGAATTGAAATTCCCCTATTTGTTTGTTATTCCTTTAACGTGCTCTATTTTCGCCTTTCGGCCAATGACACGCCGGGGAATTCTGTCACCTCACTAACCCGGAAATTTTGCCGAACCACTCTCGTGTCGAGGGAAGGGATCTTTAATGTCCAACACATCTCTGTTAGACAGGACCGACGGCTTTACATCTCCTCCGAAAGATGGATACTGAAGCGATTCCCAGAATCCGAAAAATCGCACCGACTTTGTGGGGATTGAACCCAGGTAACTCTGCGCAGGAGACGAGCATCATATCCCATACGCCACCGAGCCGGCGGAATTCCCCTGTAATTTTTAATAAGTGATTTCTGACCAGATTTAAAAACGGGAACAATAAAACTTTGTTTCCAATAAGATGGAAATTGTTGTCAAAGCGGTACTACTTCCGGTTATTTTAGTTTATTATAATAGGGATTGACTATAACTTTACTATTTCAAAAAGCAAAATGTACTTTTTAATTTTTATTAGTAAATTTTTTACAAAAATTGTAATATTTATCTACCGGTGTCTACCTATTCATAATGTAGCCTAAAAAATTGAGGAACATGTTTCGATGCGAAACTTAAAGTGAAAATAGATGTGCTCGATCGTTTACGCCTTGAAGATTCGTGTGCATCCATATCACGCTCATTCAATGTTAATGAATCAACTGTACGCTCGATAAAAGAATACAAAGATGTAATAATGACTTCTATATCTACCACTTTACTGTCAGCGAAAATTGTTGTAGAAAAAATGGAAGTGGCATTGTAATTATGGATCGAAGACCGTAACCAAAAAGAAAGTGCCCCTGAGTGGTCTAATTATCCGGGAGAAGACAAAGCGTCTTTACGCACATTTTAAAGAGCCTTGTGCTAGTTGTGGTAGTGAAGAATTTCAAGCATCAGAAGGTTGCTTCTATAAATTTACGATAATCATTGCATAGCATCAAAATCGTTGGAGAAGCTGCATCAGCAGACACTGTGGCAGCAGAAAGATATTCAGAAGAATTTGCAAGCTCAGTAGCTCAGGATACAAACTTAAACAAGTATTTAGTGCACACTAAAATGCACTGTTTTGGAAGAGAATGCCAAACGAAACATTCATTTCCAAAATCGAAAAGTCTGCCCTTGGATTGAGGGCAGCAAACGATAGAGTTACACTGCTGCTATGTGTTAATGCATCTGTAGATTTTGTGATTGAACCAGTGATGCTTTAAAGATCGTTAAATCTTCGTGCCTTAAACAATTGATCAAAACGGACTGTCACAGTTGTGGCGTGTAAATAAAAAATCGTGGATTACAGGCACAATTTTTTGTAACTGGTTCCGAAATTATTTTGTTTCAGAAGTTGAGATTTGTATCAGTCCGATTTCTCGAATTAATCATTTATACCTTTTAAACTCAGTTTTCATGATTTTATTAATAATTCAATCTCATTTCATCAAGTTAAATATTCAAACAATTTGAATTTAGAATCTATAGGTAATGATATCCAATGAAAATTATAGTTATATCTGTAAGGTGTCGCTGCTATTGATCTAGGTTGTTCACCGGTTAATTGGGAAGTCGGTACTTGAAAGAAGATCATTTTCTCGTTTCTGTGGGAGAACGGAAAACAGTAACTCATCCTATGTTTCGTTTCCACTTTATTGTTGTGAAGAGAATAATTTCGCTTTTTATTAGTTTTTTTGAAAATCAATAACGTTTTTATAGAACCGATTCTATATAAGTTCGGAATTCATAAGATTCTCTCTTTTCCATTTAGAAATCTTCGGCATCGTTTGTAATTTTATTGGAGCTGTGTTGTAGCGATTGGAGTGAATAATTTTCAGTAATAGAAATTAAGCATTCTTTGATTTTCTGGATAAATTCCAATCGTCTGAGGCGTTATAAGTAGTCGGTAATTTTGCCGGATTTCCTCGACAACCAATTCAATTAGAGGGTGGAGAGATTTCGATTTTTTTTGTTATATTAACCTAGATCGCTATCTGCTATTCCAAGGGTAAGTCAAATTCATTCTGTTCATTTTAAAAATATATATTCGAGAGATATGGTATTGTTATAGATTTTTTCTTCATCTTCAAGATATTCTGAGTTTTCATCTTTATGCCAAACCTTGATATCTTACGATTGGGGTAACCACGTCTTTAGGGAACTAGTCTTGCCACCTAGGGCTGTCACCTTGCGAACGATATTCAGCCAATCAAGTAACCTGTAAGCTGTAAGATACAGAAATACCAGAAAACTGATGTAAAACACCAAATCCAATCATCGTGGAAATTAATCTCATTCCTAAAAAGCTAAGTGTTTCTCTTAATGATCAAATTCTTCTCTTATATCTTCGTTAATTGTTGACTGAGCTCTATCATTGAGTTTCAATTTGTTGAAAAGCTCAGATTGTTTTAAATTGAAAATTTGTACTAGTAATTTGAATTCATCTCTTCTGAGACTCCTTTTCTTATTGTAATTGGTTAAACTCTTCATTTAAGTTTTTTTTGTATTAGTTACCTTAATAATAATAAGTAATTTATTAATCAGTTACTGTGATTTTGATATTTATCTTGCAATAAAGCTAGTTGAATGAAGTGATGAGTATTATTCCTAAGGCTATATCTAGGACCTAGGTTCTACACGAAGATCTCACACACTGAGATAAAAGGACTCTGATCTAGCTAGGCATAGGTAATTAATAGGAAGTGTCAATTGTAATTTTCTTTAAACTAGCCTTTTCTATAATTGAATCTCATTAAACTTCAATATTTAAATTTCTTAGTTCCAGTAGAATTGAAATATTTCTTCAAATTTTAGATAAAATTAGAAACAAAACCATTACAAACTTAAAAGAGAACTCAAACTGTTCTTGTTTTGGACAATGCATCAAATCATCCTCTCGAAGTTGAAACTATGCATCCAAATATAAAAGTGACATTTTTACCTACCATTTATTTGTTTCAACCTATGGATTGGGGAATAATCTAGGCCTTCAAGCTCTGTTACATCTGACAAACCATACACATTGAAATCATGCTGGAAAAGAGTGAGGCATGTTCTGACTGCGGTAAATGACGAAGAATCTGTGTAAATTCGAACTTCATCCGCAAATATTGCCAAAATTGCGAATGAAATAGGATGAGATGGGTTCAAATAGATAGAATCAAGTGACATTCAGAAGTAGCTTGAATCCCAAGATGAATATTTGACCGAAACGTACTTGGAGGAAATAATAAGTTCACACTGGAAACGTGACAATTAATACGTATCATCTTAGTGAAGGTTTCGATTGGCAAATGAGCTTTGTGATAAAAATTGATCTGTCTCAGGAACGAAGCCTTATTTTCAAGAGGCAAATTGTTAATGCCACAGCTGAATATCACTCTGAGTTGACTGAAAACTGCCTAGTAAGAAAAAATTACAAAATTCCGTGAACCATTGCTTAAGCCTGAAGATAACAATTTATCAATGTGGTCAAAAACATCAATTACTTTGATTTTTCTATACAGGGTGTCCGTGAATTCCGTGTACAACGTTATACCACAGATCCTTCATCTCGAAATAAGTCGATTGAGGCTAATTTACCTATATGAAAAGTTTCTTTGTTTGGCTGTTAGAGGTCGCCAAATCCAAAGATTTTTTTCTTATTTTTCAAATAATTCGAGAACGACTCGATCGATAGAAACCATATTTGGTATGCGTAATCGGGTGCGTTATTCACGTTTTTATGTGATCTACTCAATAACCTTGACGTTTTACAAGTGTCCCTAAACACTTGAACGTGTTTTTAATCAACCATAATTTTTCAAGTGTCTGCGTTTGAGCAAAACTGTTTTAGACATTGAGTAGCTAGACCAATTATCAAACTTTTTTGTCTCTTGAAAAATTTTGATTTGCTGAGCGGTTCAATCACAAAAAACAATTTTTCAATTTAATGATTTCATTTCTTCAACCACCTAGAAAGTCAAAAATATAACATATTGGCTTTGGATTTATTTCTTTGGTCTGGCAAACTGTCATTTTATTAGGCTTGACAACCAATTGTTGATACAACAGTGTTCCTTAAGTTCTCAACTAGGTGTTTTGGTGATTTCTTTATCACTATTAGGCATGGAGATGTATGTACAGTAACTCTGAAATGGTTATGGTGTATGGATTTTGACAAGGCAATGGACGTGAGAACGCGAGAGTATATGCTGAAAGATTTCCAGATTGCATAGTGCCGAACCACCGAACGTTTGGAAATCTGGAGAGGAGCTTCCACGAGAATGGTTGCTTCAATCCCAGGAATTTGGATCGGAAAGACAACGAGCAGTAAGGACGGTAGAACGCGAAGAATGAATTTGTTGGTTGAAGAAAACCCACAATTAAGCACTCGGCGTTTAGGTTTGCAGTTTGTTTGTTGTTCCTAGAACAGTGATTCATGATGTCTTGAAGGAACAATTATTTTATCCTTATCACATTCAGAAAGTTTAAGAATTACTTCCCAACGATCCTGAGATTCGCCTAACTTTCTGTCGTTTTATCCAAGAGAAGAGAACTCAGGATCTCCACTTGAGTAGGAAAATTCTATTTACTGACGAATGCTCTTTTACTAGGTCTGATATCACGAACCTTCACCATGAACACGTGTACAGTGTCAAAAATCCACATGCTTTTACAAGTGCACATCATAAGAATCAATTCAAAATTGACGTATGAATTTCACTAATTGACAATTTCATTATTGGTCCGATAAAGATTCCAGATCGATAAAACGGAGATGCATATTTCAATTTTTCGCAAGAAACTTCACCGAATTTGTTGGACGATATTCTAGTATTTCTGCGTGCAGAAATGTGGTTTATGCACGCAGATCTATCTAGAGTTTACTCTTCTCCAATGAACATCCGAGAAGAGCTACATATGAGAATTTTAAATGCGGCCAACTCTTTCAAAAATGACCCTGAAGTAATGCCAAGGGTCCAATTCAATTTCTTGAAGAGGATTTACTTTTGTTTTCAGCAAAATGGTGAAATTATGGAACATTTATTATAGTTGAATGAAATTTTGGGTTTAAACTAATTAATCGTTATTCTGAAGTGGTTTATTTTTTTTATTTAGTTTCCAACTGGCCAACCTGTTTTCGTATTTTTAAAAAATTAACTTTTTAATTTTTTCTTCGTATTTTTCGATTTTTGTACTACTGACCATAGAACTTCCTATAGGTTTGATCCGATTTAGCAACCTAGAAAACATCATTTTGGCAAAAAAAGGTTGTCGAGTTTAATGAAATGACAATTTGCAAGACTACAGAAACAAATCCAAAGTCAACATGGTCAATATGTGATATTTTTTACTTGCTAGGTGATTGAAGAAACGAAATCATAAAATTGAAAAACTGTTTTTTGTGATTGAACCGATCATCATATCAAAATTTCTCTTGAGACAAAAAAGTTTGATAATTAGTCTAGCTACTCAATGTCTAGAACAATTTTGCTCAAACGCAGACAGTTGAAAATAATGGTTGATTAGAAACACGTTCGAGTTTTTAGGGACACTTGTAAAACGTCAAGGTCATTGAGTGGATCACTAAAAAAACGCCCAAGACCGATTTTTGGTTTCACAAGCCAGAAGGGATCGTACTACCACAGCATCTCAATTAGCTCAAGAGCTATCACGAGTTCATAATGTACAAAATTTCCGACCAAACTGTGAGAAATCGACTGCACGAAGGTCAACTCCACTCCAGACGTCCTTTAAGAGTTTCACAACTGATCCATGGAAATCGCGCTGCTCGTTTAGCTAGGTGCCAAGAACACGTAAACTGGGATCAAGAGAGGTGGGCCACAGTTCTCTTCAGTGATGAATCTAGATTAAGTTATTATCCCGATTCGGGAAGAATTCGAATATGGAGGAAACCTGGAAAAAAAACCGTCTCCAGCATGCTCGAGAAGTTGTTAGACAGGGAGGCGGATCAGTGATGTTTTGGGGAGGTATACGCCTTGGTGGAAGAACTGACCTCGTTTTCATACAGAACAACCTCACAGGAAATTCTTACGCAAATGAGATAGTTTTACCTGTAGTGGTACCGTATCTCCAAACAATGGGTCAAAATCCACTCTTCCAACAAGATAATGCCCCTCCTCATCGTGCAAGAGTTGTCTTGAACGTTCTTGAAGAGAATGATATCGATCTTTTACCGTGGCCATCCTGCTCCCCAGATCTGAATCCCATCGAGCATGTGTAGGACACCCTAAAAAGAAATCTCCTGCGTCAAAACGTCTTCCATCATGAACAGGAGCTTCGATTAGCAGTTCAGGGGGCTTGGAATGATTTAGGCCAAAATGTAATAGACAATTTAATATTGAGCATGCCGCGACGATGCCAAAGTGTCAATAATAACAGAGGTGGACCTTCTGGGTACGGAAAAATATAAGTGCTTCCCTATCGTTTCGAAAATATTAGTTCAGGATTTTTTTGTGTTTGACCAAATTTTGTCATTTTCAAATTTCAAACTTTTTTTTATCATAGGTGCTTTGGAGAAGTCAAATATTATTTTGTTTTCTTGAGAATACATTATATACAATACATCCTAACAAAAACCGAAAGATTTCTATAAATTCGAATCATCAAATTTATATTTTGAAGATAAGTGTTCCCTAGACTTTTTTGAGGTGTTTATGCTATCCAAAATAGCAAAGTTGTAGCCGATATACGATATAACGGGAATTGTTACCGCTCTGGAAACAATTGTAATTGTAGATCAGTATTTGTTCACTTTAATTCCAAAATTTGAAGTTGATTGATAAACCCGTTCCCTAGATATTTTTTAATGGGCCCTTTGGCGCGGACACCCTGTATAAACAAAAGTGTTTCGGGCGAATTCAATGTATCCTTAAGGTCGATTTCAGTTTCTTTCAATTATGTGGAAAGATGTGACTCTAATTCAGCACCATCTAGAAATCAACCAGAGAATTCGGCAATGACATTTTGTGATCAGAGATCAACGAATAATCAGCAAACAAAATTTGATTTTAATTGAATAAGTCCGTGAAATAGCTTTCGAAAACATACCAGATATTGAATTAAATCGTGAGGAAGTAAGTATGAAACATTAAGTATACATTTCAGAAAATAATTCAACAAACCATAGCAAAATTGAGTTCTATGATAGTACACAGTTGGCAAAGCATGACCGTGAAACGAATTTCATGAAAGAAATTATTAAAAGAATGCTTCAACAAATTATACTTCTTTATACGTTATGACGATGTAATTACACGGCAGAAAATGCTTTGGTCTAAGCTCACGTTTTTGCTCGATTTTACCCGGTAATATATCGATCGAACTTAGTATATTTATTTTATGTCGGTTGTTCTTAGTTCTCAAAGGTTGACAATGTGAATTGATATCGAAGAACCTATACGATGTGGAAAAATATGGATTCACCTTAATAATACGATAGTATACAGGGTGTTACATTATAGTACAACTTGAGGGGGTAAATCTACGTGCAATTTTAAGAAAAAAGTTTATATAAACGTAGGTCCGCATTACGGAACTACAGGGTGTTGAAATTTCCGGAAAAAATGTTTTTTTTCATCGAAACTCCTGCAATTCTTGAGATATTCAGCCCAAATTTGGAATGCAAGCTATTTTTTACAGCCTCCATCATTACACGTCCCAAATTTTAACTAGAATCTACAAGGTGTTTTCTTTTCGGGAGCCATGTCTTATTTTGCCCTGTTTCCGACTGGAGGTAACTGATGCGAATGTTTTGCTATATTTCATCAAAAATTATATTCTTCAAATATTATTTGAAACTATCGAAACCAGGAGGGTACTTTTCATATATCCATTGAAGAAAATATTCTCTGTGAAGAAAACAGAAATATTCATGTTCCAATCTAAAGTTTAATAATGGAGCTTTGACTACTCTCCATAAAAAATATGAAATGTGGTACACCCGTCTGATAGCCCTCTAAAAACCATTTAACCAATTTATCCAAATGAATGAAGAATAGATGAGTCTTTGTGAACGGTGTTTATGAAACACTGAATATCCCTAGGAAAAAAATCTGTATATACAACTTCATAAAGACTGTTTAAAATTGAAAGATACTGAAGGGAAATTAAGCTATGGAAGAATTCAATTGAAGAAATAAAATTATTCAAGTTTTCCGCCATTATTTCCCATTAATGAATATTTTCGATATTGCGAATAAGATTATCGCGGTTATGTTATCCTTCGTAACGAAAATCTTGGTTCAACAATCAAAAATATGTTCCAACAAGTCCGTTAAGTCATAAACCTTTTCATCGACACATAAGTCAGGATCATTGGCTTCTTGAACTTCACGATTGAAATGGAATAAACAACATTTTCCGCTTACCGAAAGGTCCCATTGGCAAGCTGACGTTTGGAAAACAAGAACTATTATTCATTCGTATCGAATCCGAGCCGTTTTGCCTTCTGAATTAATGTTACAGAGTATCTGAAAGTAAATTATGTAATAATTATTCTCTTTATGACTAGTATTAAAACATAATTACCTCTGAGAGTGAATAAATAACTGAATCACATTCTCTTCTGTTTGTTGTACCTCCAAGAACGAGAATGTAAGAGAAAAACGGAATGTCATTCCACAAGGTGGAATGATTGGAGTAATCTTCATTATAATTATTCAGAATGCTGTATAGTACATCAGACATTAACATTATATATTTCGAAAGATGCCAAACTACGATTATATGTCATACTAGAGATGTCTTTCTTATTTAACATTGGGTTTCTTCCTCAAATAAGTATAATATTAAAATCATTGAAATTATTCTCTATGGAATTATCAGTAGAATTATGCTGTGGATTTTGAATGAAAAATCATAGAAACATTTACCTATTCACTATCGATACTTGACAGGTAAATCTCTTTGATGAAAATTGAAACCACAGAGAATATTTTATTGCTGTCAAAATAATTATTAACCTCTGTTTCGTATTGTTATGAAGCTTTCGTAGAATTAAGTGAAAGATTTCTTTCTATTGCAAATCGAAGAACAAGAACGTTAAAAAAACGGAATGTCATTCCACAAGTTGGAATCTGTATGGAAATATCAGTAAATATTTCCATACAGAACTATTTCCACGGTTTTAATATTAGACCTATTCGAGGAAGAAAGAAAAATCTTCCTAAAGAAACTATTGATACTAGACTGATAGATCTCTATGATGGAGATTGAAACCACAGTGCTGTCAAAATAATTATTATCAATCTTTTTTGTCAATTTCTCGTATTGTTACTAAGCTTCCGTAGAATCAAGGAAAATAATTCGGGAAAAGACAAGAATTATCAAATATGAATAGTGAAGTTATTCAGAGCAATACTCAGATTAAGCACAGTCTGATATTTAAAATTTTTAAAGTTTGGAATATAATTCGATCGTTTATGGGTCTTTCAGGAAATCGAGAGGAAGAAATTAAAACAAGAGTGATGACAGCAGTTATAGTGAACCCTGAAATATTAACCAGATAAATAGTTTACGTAACAGATTTTACTGAAAGCCATAATCACTATATACTAAAAAATTATTTGCTGTTTTCCAATGACGAGATCACGGAAAAAATTTGGAGATGATTGACCGGGAAATGTGATGCTAACTTTCCGAAATGTATTATAATGAACCGATGGGGTGAGAACTAGTGATAGATTTTTCAACTTGAATAATGCACCAAATTGCTTTATTTAATATAACAATGATTTTTGAGTTACCAATAGATGTTTTGACCTTTGCAAAAAATGTATGAAACGCAGAGATTTTGCGATTGGGAACTACTATCATAGATTAAAGTTGGTTTTTGATAGTTGACGATTGCATTCATTCAATATGTGTGTGCATAGATCACTTGTGGTGCCAATAATCAGAACGTAGGAATCTCTTAGAAGTATGTTTAGAACAAATTAGCTTTAGTTTAATGATGAAATATACCTGAACAACAACGGCTTGATAATTGGTAGTCTTTTAATAGCAGAAATTTCATTGATAATATTGAGAATATGATTTATAATCATTCGCAGTCAAAACACTGCATTTATTGGTTTAGATATGTGGATGACATAGTCTGTTGCTTTACAGGTATAAATGGACAATTAGATTCCATTAGTACCTTCTTAAATTCAATTATCTGTCATATGAAGTTCACTTTGGAAATGGAAACTGAGAATTCCATTGACTTTATAGATTTAATTATAACCAAAATTCTCCATAGACATGATTATTATACTTTCCATAAACCATCCCATACAGATATTACCATTCACAATTCTTACACACATACAACATAAAATAGCTGCTTATAACAGTATAATATATAGACTTACCAGGATACCAATATCAGTAAGAGCTCATATTATAAAACAAACAGCGGTCAATGATGGTTATAATTTTAGTATGACTGACAGTATGCTTTGTCCTAATCAATTTCAACAGGCAATCCATGAGGCCTTGCCTATTGCTAAATAAGCTAATCAAAAATATAATTTATTGACTTATATATATAACGCATAAACGCATTCTGAATTTTATAATTCATAATTTGAACATAGCTTTCAGAACGGATAACTCTCTAGGCAGAAATATTAAATAGGGTTAACCTGAAATTCATAAAGAAAACAAATCAGATGTTTAGGATATCTAGCATAAACACAGTTTTGACGAACAGAACTCTGGTTCACACTTCTTGCAATCATTGCAAGATGAAAACCATACTTTCAAAAGTAATTTTGATAGTTTACATAATGAAAATAATAAATTGAAACTGAAACTACGGGAAGCATTCGAAATGAATAAGCGGAAAACATCCAGAAATTTAGATCTACATTTGTCACCATCACTCAATCTTTTCAGTTCTCAAACGAAGCACTTCACACAAAGGAAACTATTAATGAGTAACATTCAGTGTTACTTGACTAAGGTCCGTACACTGGATTTTTCCGGGAGAAAGCCTCTGACACTACTCGTTGGTACATTGATATCATTGTCTGATGATGCTATAGTATGTATATATTCTGGTAGATTGATATATTCTCATAACATTTAACGTTATCCTAATATATAATTACTCCAGGATATGTTTTAATTATAATCATTGCCTGGCAATGGTATTAATTACCGGGTGGTGGATTTATATTTTTCATGAAATCAGTTTGATTGCATGAACAGATATATGGGCAACTCGTCGGGGTAAAACCCTATATATATATATATATATATATATATATATATATATATATATATATATATATATATATATATATATTGTTGTTGCTTCAGATTATAATCTTACACCTCTGAACTTAACAATGCAAAAGGTAGATTTTGATATATTTGATAATAATTCTAAAAGAGAAAGTTGGATGCAGAAGGAATTACACGGGAAGCACCCTAAAGAATTGAAAAATGATTATATTGATGAAATCGCATCGAATAAATGGTTAGTATCTGGAGAATTGTTTGCTGAAACAGAAGGCTTGGCAATTGCGATCCAGGATCAGGTTGTTTTCACGAGGAATTATAGAAAACACATCATCAAACAATATATAGATGATTCTTGCCGTAGATGTTTCTGTTCTTCAGAAACAGTTTTTCATATATTATCATCTTGCTCAGTCCTTGCTTCAACAGATTATTTAGAAAGACATAATGCCGTCGCTAATATTATTCATTTTACTCTAGGAATTAAACATGACCTAATTCCCAAAAGAAAAAAATTTTACAAATATGAACCTGAGATTATTTGTGAAAATGACAAATATAAACTTTATTTTGATAAAACAATTCTTTGCAACAGAGCTGTAAAACACAATAGACCAGATATCATTCTTAATGATAAACAGAATCAAATAACATATATAATTGATATTGCTATACCCGACACACATAATATACAAGATAAATACAATGAAAAATTTCTAAATATATGATGCTTGGCGACGAGATTAAAAAATGTGGAAAATGAAAAAATATTTATTCTACCGATTATTATTTCCACAACAGGTGTTATTCCTATTCTTCGTAGGTTTCTTTCCGGAAAAAAATGATGAGGTAGAGTCATACGTTTTCTCTTTAGTTTATACTGCTCAGAATCTCATTTCATATTTTATTTATTTGTTTATATAAATGTAATATAATTAACTGACAATTTTGTCATATTTATATTCAGAGCAGTGTTCTATTCGATCGTTCACCACTTCACACAAAGGAAACTATTAATGAGTAACATTCAGTGTTACTTGACTAAGGTCTGTACACTGGATTTTTCCGGGGAGAAAGCCTCTGACACTACTCGTTGGTACATTAATATCATTGTCCGATGATGGTATAGTATGTATATATTCTGGTAGATTGATATATTCTCATAACATTTAACGTTATCCTAATATATAATTATTCCAGGATATGTTTTGATTATAATCATTGCCTGGCAATGGTATTAATTACTGGGTGGTGGATTTATATTTTTTATGAAATCAGTTTGATTGCATGAACCGATATATGGGCAACTCGTCGGGGTGAAACCCTTATATATATATATATATATATATATATATATATATATATATATATATATATATATATATATATATATATATATAAATTTGAAACAAGAAGAATTATTCAAAAATCTATAGATCAATAAATAATCCTTCCTGACAAGAGCTAGTTCTCAAATCTGCCCGCCATGCACGCAGCCCCCAGGAGCCACAATAGTGCAACTAAGCAGGATGCAGAGGAACGAAGCGACAGACTGCAATTTCGTCCCTATTAGGAACTCATCAGTACCACCCCAAACCAGCCTAACGATTCCAGACGCATTTCGTACATACGTACGAGAGTCGCCCTCTATGGATCCGCTACCGGACTATTTGTCTCATCATACATCATACATCTCATCCTACGACCTTTTGACATATTTTTGAAAGAAAAACAAAACACAATCCTCTATTTTTGCCATTTTCATTTTTTTTTAGAAGGCCACGAGCAGTGACAATTGGCTAGGCTCAAGATCTCCTATCACGAAAATACAAGATTGTATCTGAAAATTTAATTTCTCATTTTTTACGGGGTGTCAAAGTTAATAACAAAAGAGCGAACAGCGAGAACGAAATAATTATAATAAATGTTCAAAAATACCACCAACACAACATCGCACACGATTGATGGTTCCCCTCACAACATTATTTAACTGTTGGGATGTAATGACTGCAATAGCCTGTTTCAAACGGTTCTCTGATTCTTGTTCGGTAAACCTCATTTGTCAAATGGCCCCACAGGAAGGAATCTAGGGGACTAAAATCTGGCGGTCTATCTGGACATCTAATGGGACCATTTGTACCTATCCATATTTAGATTAATTTCGTCGAGATACCGCATAACCTCCCTTGTGTTGTGAGGAGGTGCACCATCTTGTTGAAAATATATTTCATTCACAACAAAAAATGGTAACTCGTCCAATTCATCTTGCATTTGGGTCCTCAAAATTTCCACAAATGTCTCTCAATGAATCTTCAAAAATTATAGGCCCCATTAAATATCTTCTCATCATCCCCATCCAGACATTGAACCCAAAATGTTCTTGGAAGTTTCCATCTTGATATCTGTGCTCATTTAGTTGTACCAGTACCTGGTAATTTGCCTATCAAACATCTCATTGTTCGTGAAACGTGATTCGTCACTGAATAAAATCCTTGTGGGATATTGTGGATCACCTTCCATTTTCCTAAGGTACTCTTCACAGTACTGGAGTCGCCTAACACTATCGTTAACATACAGGTGTTGGTGTAGTTGATGTTTAAATGAGCGGTACTTTCGTTTTTTCAAAATTCTCCATGTGCTTTGGGGGCTAATTTCAAGCTCCTCGGCAGCTTTCTTTGTTGTGACTGGATTAATATCAACAAATGTCAATACATTTATTTCGGTATCTTCGTCGATAACGAAATCCTCCTCTTCAGCAGGTTGCACCTCACGAAATTGTCGTACAACTTTAGAGAAATAGGTTATATTCGGAAGACGTCTTTCCGGATAGCGCTCTGTCTATAATTGTTCAGCTTGAACGCTATTTTGACTGCACCCTCCATAAATAAGAAGCATAGCGACTTTTTCATTTTGGGTGTATTGATTCATACTCATAACTGAATTCACTAATTCGCAATGTCGATAATTGACAACAATTGAATTTTGACATGTCACAGTGATGTTTTTATGATCACAGAATATTATGAGTATGAACAAAAATTTTGCATCGCCAATGTAGTTATTGTTATTAGCGAATGGGCAAAATCTCCGGAACTGTTAAGAATAGAGTGACGTGAGTGTTATAAAAAAAGGAAGAAAATACTGCTTCTGTAATACCGGGTGTCCCGATATGGCTGTCTCAGAAGAAAACCTACTTTTTGAGGAAATACTGAAATTTGAAATTTTGACATCCCGTTAAAAATGAGCTATTTAATTTTTAGATACAGTCTTGTATTATCGTGTTTGGAGATGTTGAACTAAACCACTGTCACTGTTCATGACCTTCTAGAACGAAAGATGAAAATTGCAAAAAAAATTGTGTTTTGTTTTTCTTCCGAAAATATGTCAAAAGGACGTAGGATGAGATGAACAATTAGATGAAGGAAAAAATACAGGGTATTCCATTTGAAAATAGAAAATTGGTATCGTTTCCAGTATAACCGGAAACATGTCAATATGTCAAACGTATTAATGTTATTAAATTGCATATGATCTCTTTTATCCGATTCCTAAATTTCATCAAAATATTCCTAATAGAAAAAAAGTAACAGGGTGATACTAGTTTCAGTAACAACCGGTTCAATAAATTTAAAATTTCGTTAAAATTGCAACATAGAACTGAAGTTTTTCCATGGACATTTTTCAGTGGCATGTAAATTTTTCTTCTTGTTCGAGGAATTCTCAAAATGGTTAATCAATCAACAATTGTAAAATTTTGACTATACAACGCCACATGAAATTCTTTCATAATTAAATGGGGAATCATTATCTGGAATCAAAAATGTGCATGTTCCATCAGAATAAAAAAATTGAAAGCTACTTCCAGTAGAACCGGAAGTAATAGAATGTTGATATTACCCAGCTGGTGAGAATATTTCCAAAAAGTCCAGTCGAGCAATTTCTATAAAGATCATTCTATTTACACTGTGTTGAAATATTCTACTGTATGAGCTCTTGATTTTGATATCTCGAAGGCCACCCTCAAGGTTTGCCATGCAGCCTTGATGAATAAACTAATCGCACATGGGCTCCACGAACAGAGCTGCGTAGTTGGATTAGTAGCTTTCTCTTCAGTAGATCGATTCAAATGATAGTTGATGGTGTAACGAGTGAGTCAGAAATGAACATGCACCTACGCGGCATTACAGCTAATATCGGAGCTCATTGCCATGACCATGTGGCAGCTATTGCTAAATCTACTTGATGAATTCAGTTTTCTTCTCAGGGCTAAGCAATACTTCACGCAAACACAGCTGGCGCTTTTATACAAAGCACAGTTACGACCTGCTCAAGAATACTGTTACCATGTGTGGTACTCGGCACCCAAACATCGATTACATTTATTGGATAGTGTCAAGAAGAGAGTAGTTCGTCTCATCGACCTCTCGGAAATCACGCGTGATCTTTAACCTCTCGCTCAAAGGCGGCAGGTTGCTGATCTTTCTCTTTTTTATATGCACCGTCATGGTAAATGCTTCTGAAGAATTGAAAGGCTTAATTCCGTTAAGAATCCTGTTCTAATGGAAAACCAGGCTCGCGGCAAATTCTCAACAGCGGATGGTTTCACTAGCAATGTCACGTACCTTTCTCTATATTTTTTGTATATAATTTGCCCCTCTTTAAGAAGCGAGTGAAAAAATACAATAATTAATCTTGGGCGGCCATAGCTATTGCATGACAGGTTTCGCCTCCTCCCATGAGTTGAGATTAAAAAAAAATTCAACTAATTTTCGAAATTCTTTCTGTAGCAGGCCAAGGGGCAAAGAAATGTCAAAAGGATGGGCTATTTTAAATGAATGCCATGTTTGGTGATAATTATATAGACATAAGAATGTGAGTTTTCCTGATTTCTGAATTTGGCCCCTTGGTCCTTTGCAGCAATCCGCCAGTGGTTTAAATATGACTTCATTGCTAATTTCTAATTATCAACCCAATCTCTTATTTCTATTCTTCGCTAACAAAGTGTTCTTAGACTTCAGAACCCGATTACCGTTATCCGTTCTCACCTCTTTAATTTCGGTGTTCGAAATGAATCACCAGAAAATAAACCTCAAAATACTTCTTTCATAATGTTATTTGCGAATATAAATACTGAGTCACTTGATGACCCCAATTTGAATACAGACATGGGGAATACCTTGGAGGTCCCCACAAAATTAGCATGAAGCGAGCAATAATTGATGATTATCGATAAAAAAAAAGGATGAGTCTAAATAAAAACTACTCCCCTTCCTTTTTTGTTCAGAATCTTATTTAATAATTTCTGATTATAATTTGTATCTAAGGAAGTCTTAGATTCGATCATCTACTACTTTGACTTAGGTCTGTACACTAAATGGTATTGGGGAAAAAGCCTTTGACACTATTCGCTGATGTATTGTTTGATGTTATGGTATGATGTATATTTTGATATTTTTTCAATTAATTGAGTGATGCTGTTTAAATTTTTATGTTTTTGACAAACTTCGGATTCATTTTGTCAGACTGTGGCTTTGCCAGATCATTCGAAACAGTTGGCTATATAATGAATTCCCAGAATTTCTGTCTGTTTTGATTTTAATATTTTCCAGGTTCGATTTTAATCTATTGTTTTTAATGGGTATAATATCAATTATTATTGAAAGTATGGTTTTGTTTCTGTGACTTTCATAGAGAATCTGATATTTGCTTGTTTTGAAAGTTCTTGCGATATATATTTCGAAAAAAACTTTTGCAAAAAAGTTCATGAACAGCTGATTTGTCTCCTCTTTCAATTTAGGATTTGCAGATTTGAAAATCTTAATTAGTTCTGAAAGTTTTAGAGAGACTATGAGATGAGTGGAAAGACTTTGATCCTTTATTGGATTTACCAATGTACGTTAATATACGAGGGATGTCTTTTAAGTTTTGCGTGTAGAGATAGAATGAAACAATTGAGAGCTTTTACAGACTCTATTATTTTTCGAAGTCTTCTCCGCGATGATTAATAGACATCTGCATTCATTCGAACCAATTTTAGGAGCAATCGTTTACAGCTTCATTCTAAATGGCCTTTTGCGAGGCATCAACAGCTTCCTCTTAAGACTGAAACCCTTAACCACGCAGTCCGTTCTTGTTTTGGGAAAAGGAAAAAAGCGTTGGGACTTAGGTCCTGACTGTACGCAAGATGCTATAACGATTAAATGTTTTCTTGCCTTAAATACTCAAGTGTTTTGTTGGCCGTATACGAACTTTCCTTCTCTTGGTGGAGGCTTAAACTCGCCGTTTAAGGTTGGTTTCTCGAAGCTCACTAACCACACATGGTAAACAAATGGTTGTGTACCGATCGGCAGTAACTGTTCTTTGATATAGAACATACCAATTTTGCTATATGACTTAGTTTATATTTTCAATGCAATAAAACTAAAGTATTTAGATTTTCACTATATTAACAAAACTATGACCGGTTTCACCACACTGTAGCTTCATCAGATAGATACAAACTAATGAACAGAGTTATTCCTTATATATTAGTCTTATTTCCTACTTAATATTGCAATAGGTACAAGAGGTAAGTTGAAAAACCCATCGGAGTTGCTTACTTTATGAATTGAAAAGATTGAGTAAAGGAAAAGGATTTAGATCTAATTGACTATTAAGTAACCTATCTGAATTCTTCTCTTTGTTGATCTCTAAAATTTCCAATAGATTGAGTTTTTGTCTCTTATTTTCATTGTGTAAAATTTTGGATTTATCATTAAAGTTACAGTTTTCTTCGAGTAAGTGATTAGAATAATGGCAATATGATTTATGATAATTAAAACTACGCTTGTGCTCGGATAATCTAACTTTGAAATTTCTGAAAGTTCTACCAATATAAGTTTTATTACAATCCCCGCAAGACAGTTTATAAACACCGGATTTATTACTTTTATCAATTTTAGATTTGCAGTTTTTGATATGTCGGCCTAAGGAATTATCAGTTCGGAATGCTATACTGAAATTATTATGCGAGAAGAATGATTTTAATTTTAGACTGGGATTACCAATATAAGTTACGCTGTTGTATTTTGTGTTCGAACTTCTTAGACTTGGAAATACTTCCTGGATTGCTTTTTGAAATTTTTTGCGTGAAATCATGTTCTCAATCATAGTTGGACTGTAACTTTTATTGACTGCTATTTGTTTAATTATATTTAGCTCATTTATGAAATTATTTTGTGACATTGGGATATTAATGAGTTTATGTACCATACTATTGTAAGCTGTTAATTTATGTTGATAAGGATGTGTAGATGAGCTGTGAATAGTAATATCTGTATGCGATGGCTTATGAAAAACAGAAAAATCATGTTTGCAGTTAATTTTAGTAATAGTTAAATCTAGAAAGTTAATGGAGTTTTCTGTTTCTATCTCTAACCTGTATTTAATATTATCGTGAATTTTGTTAATGAATGTTTTGAATGACTCTAATTGTCTGTTTGTGCCAGTGAAACAACAAATGATATCGTCGACATATCTAAACCAATAAATAAAGTGTTTGAATAACGGATGTTCTTGGATAATTTTTTCAATATTATCCATGAAAATTTCAGCGAGCAGAGGGCTCAGAGGATAACCCATGATTAAACCTTTTTACTATTATAAAATACTCCATTGAAGTTAAAATAATTTTGTTTTAAACAAATTTCTAAAATGTGTAAGATTTCTGATTGAATTATCGGATTGACTTTATTAATTTCAAGGGTGTTCTTGATGAGTTTCACTGTATCACTATGGATCCATAGTAAAAAACGCTTTAGAGTATGCCAAGTCTATAATACCTACCAACCAAAAATATAAACTTTTCATTAACAACCCGCAATCACCAAACCTTTACTCCCTCGTCAAACTCCATAAAACAGAGCATCCCATTATACCAGTAGTTTCATATTTTCAAGCTCCACCTGCAAAACTTTCACGCTTTCGCATAGACATCATTCAACAGTACAACTAAATTCTCAATAAAAAACTCTTCAGTCCTAATAAATAAAATTGAGCACACGATATTACCACCGAACGCCATGACTTATGTCATGGGATGTAGTAAATCTCTTCCCTAGTGTTCCACCTAGTGATACAGTGAAACTCATCAAGAACGCCCTTGAAATTAATAAAGTCAATCCGATAATTCAATCAGAAATCTTACACCTTTTAGAAATTTGTTTAGAACAAAATTATTTTAACTTCAATGGAGTATTATATAATAGTAAAAAGGTTTAATCATTGGTAATCCTCTGAGCCCTCTGCTCGCTGAAATTTTCATGGATAATATTGAAAAAACTATCCAAGAACATCCGTTATTCAAACACTTTATTTATTGGTTTTTGGTCTTCGAGTAAGTGATGGGAAACATCACTTACTCGAAGAAACCCTAACTTTAATGATAATTTCAAAATTTTACACAATGAAAATAAGAGACAAAATCTCAATCTATTGGAAATTTTAGAGATCAACAAAGAAAAGAATTCAGATAGGTTACTTAATAGTCAATTAGATCTAAATCCTTCTCCTTTACTCAATCTTTTCAATTCATAAAGTAAGCAACTCCGATGGGTTTTCCAACATACCTCTTGTACCCATTGTAATATTAAGTAGGAAATAAGACCAACATATAAGGAATAACTCTGTTCATTAGTTTGTATCTATCTGATGAAGCCACAGTGTGGTGAAACCGGTCATAGTTTTGTTAATATAGTGAAAATCTAAATACTTTAGTTTTATTTCATTGAAAATATGTATATCGATTTTCATCAAGTAACGACCTCCTCAATCAAAATATATGACTTAGTTTTGGAACAAACGTTGTGACCATCACAACGTTTTACGTTTTTCAATCGACAAATGATTCAAATTGATAATTTGTTGTCGATATATTCACCGTTTCATCAGGTTTTAACAACGCGTAGTTCACCATACCATACTGGTCCCACCAAACTCAGAGCATTGTCTTACGGCTAAAGTGATTTGGCCTTGCAGTCGATGGGCCGGCTTCACCAGGTGAAAACCATGATTTTTTTCGCTTTGAGTTTTCAAAATAAATCCACTTCTCGTCGCTCGTGACAATTCGATGCAGAAAAGGTTTCTTTTTGAATCGTTGAAGCAGCATCTCACAAACTGTTTTTCGATTTTCCATTTGTCTATCGTTCAGTAGGTGTGGCACCCATTTTCCATTCTTCTGGATCTTTCATGTGGCTCTAAAACGTTGGCAAATTGCTCCTCGAGTCACATTTAGTGTTTCTGCCAATTTTTGTTGCGATTGGGTTAGCTCAACATCCAATAACGCCTGCAATTCCTCGCCTTCGAACTTTTTCCCTGTACCAGGATGTTCATTGTGTGTCAACTTGAAATCTCCACTTTTATATTGATGAAACCATGTCTCACCTGTTCTAATCACTGGAGCATGTTCAATATATATATATATATATATATATATATATATATATATATATATATATATATATATATATATATATATATATATATATCCTTTGAAAAGAGAGGATTTACAAAAATTTGATTATTGTATTTACAATAAATGCTTATATCTATAATTTAGATGTGTGTCAGAAAAACACAAGTGTGAGCTCAGGAAATGTAACAGGGAAACCATAATATCTTCTATATGATTCATTAAACGAGTGAAAAAACCTGAGAAAAAAACTCGTTTCCCTGTCGCTATTGCACTAGCAATAGCTTGTCTGTTTATGTTGTGTTAATGTCATGTGTACATAAAGAGTACCAAAGATTTTTCTGCTTAGTCGCTTCATTCTTTCTTGCATTCCATGTTTTCCAAACGAAGACAAGAGTGAAAGGGAGGGAGTTTGAGACAGTAATCTGTAACAATGGAAAAAGAAAAGCAGCAGAAAAATATTTCAACAATCATACTTCTTAAATGTCTAAACAAATCTAAGAAAAGATTTTAAATAGGAAGCAATGTCATGAAAATAACTAAGGAGATAATAAAAAAAATACATAACCTGCGATATTTAATCAAATTCCATTTCTGTTTGACCGAGAGAGCCCCGATGGCCAGGTTCAGTCTTCCAAGTGATGCCGATTATGATCTATAGATGTTTTATAATCATTATGGACCCAATAATCTGGGATGACATCGCTCATATATTATTTCTTCGTGGAACTTGTTCAATTTAAAGAAAAATTTTGACAGTCGTTCGAAAAATATGACATTTGTCACAGAGGTGAACAAATATGACGCTATTATTTTGGTGAAATGTGACTCGCGTATTTTAGAAGCTTAATGTCAATAGAAAAAAATGACAAATCTGCCAAGTCATAGAAATTTATACATATTGTTAACGACATCTACTGGTAAAAGCGGCAAACTTCAACTAACACCCTTGTACATGCTTGAAAAAATACTTTCCAAAAGCACTTTTTCTGATCCACTCAAATCTACCAAAAGTTCATAAAATAGTGTTTTCTGGACCTGTAGTCATCTTCTCTCATTTCACATTATTTCGCCCCTCAATTGCTTACTGGACAACGTGCCAAAAAAAAACTTTTTTGGCAACAAATTAAATAAGATGAGTTCCCATGAAAAAGGAATTTTCAATTTCAGCTTCATCTCCATTTAGTTCTATTGCTTGAGATTCTTCTCACAGTCCACCTCGATACCATTGTGTCTCCATACAATGCCTTCTCCGAATCACCCAATCCACGTCTAATTGTACCATCGAATAACATCGTAGAACATAGAATCAGATGCAGAATAAATTCTGCGGTGGTAATGTTAGCGGAACCCATTAGCGCCAATTCTAACGGTAAGATTACCACGTCACTGGCCGCTGACTCTCCATTCCGTCAGGTGCAATGAACCTGTCCCCTCCGGCCCCCCTGTGGACACCACGGTTGCGCGGAGCGCCGCTGTTCGCAGACCCGTCCTGCTAAACCCCCGGCCAAGGTCTCCAAAGGTTAGCGCATTGCGCAAATTGGTTACTGTCACACGTTATGATATCATGCTTCCGATGAAACTTCCGCTTAATCTTGTCCCAGTGGGATGGTCTACCGGACTTTTTTTCGAAGTTGAAGCTCATGCAACGTTTCTTAGCTGTTCTCGGTATAGTTTTTACAAAAAATTTTATACGAACTAGTTCTTCCCTACTAAGCTGAAAGAATTCTGAATAGGAATTTCTAGTAGTTATTCAATTCGACCTATTCAGCTATTCAAGAAAATTCTTCAAGAGAACGTTGTCACATCATTGGTAAAATTAATTGGAGATCTTGAAGAATTTCAACTCAGTATATAAGGTGTGGAATTCGAATGAAATAAATTCAATGAAACATCAGGCAATCTTTTTTTATCACAAAACAATTTTTATTTGTACTCAGTTATGCTTAGCATGTCATTTCGTTTTCTTGGGCCATATAGGGAGTGGGAACAACCCTAACGTAATTTTTTGAAATAGTGTAATGTCATGTTACACCCTATTGGAAAGGCCTCTTTAAGATTGGTGTCCATTTATTTGGCCTTCTCCTTCTAATCCACTTGATGAGAAAATCATCATTTAGACATATTTAAATGGTGATCTAGTTGAACATTCAATTGTTTCTTTCAAGGGACTTATGGGGAAAGTTCTAGGCATCGGCGCACATTCAAGTCATAGACGAAGAACCTTCCTTCTTATTCAAAACATATTTTTTCGTCGGGTATGTCTAGGACAAGGATACGCTGATGATATAGTCATTCTGGCTGTCGGAGATGATAGCGATGTTTCCGACAGACTTGAGGAGGCTATGTCTACAATTCAGGGGTGGTGTGAAGGAGAGAAACTTAGCATAAGCCCCTACAAAACCCTTATGGTACCATTTACCAGGAAGAGGAGGATATTTGTTTTCCCGCCGACCCTGGGCGGGGTGTTGTGGAATCAGCAAAATATCTGGGGATTACCCTGAATAGCAAATTCACGTAGAATTCGCACCAGAAAAACACAATACACAAGGCTAGACATTTCCTATGGGCATGTCTGAAGAACTGTGGAAAAAGTGGGGTCTTGCCCCAAAGCAACTCCAGTGGCTATATGTGATGGTGGTAAGACCACGTATTACGTACGGCTGCATTGCTTTGTGGGAGCAATGCCAATTTAAGCTCTCTAAATCACAGAGAACAGCCTGCATGATGATTACAGGAGCCTTTCCCTCTATAACCACTGCTGCCATGAAACTGATATTGAGCCTTGCCTCTCTTCATCTTGTGCTAAGAGGAGTAGCTAGAATGGCTTTCAACAGATTCCATCATCTTTCCCGTAATGAAGTGCCTTACAATCTGAAATTGAGGACAATGAAGTTGTGAGTATGAGGTCGGACATAGCAACACCTAAAACCAACATAGAGAAGCCATTCCAGATCATCATTCCCGAAAGACAGGAATGAATCAGCTCCAATGACCGTCTACTTAAGGGGCCCTGTTGGTACACAAATGGCCCAAAAACTGCAAAAAGTGTTGGAGCTGTGTCTACGGTTGAGGTGCCGCCAAGGACTAGTCGATCTGTTTTGGTGGGTATGCGACTGTCTTTCAAGCAGAAATTTTCGCCATTGGCCACTATGCTAATCTCTTGCTTGCGGGGGATTAACAAATAGGTCAATTAAAATCCTCACCTATAGCCAAGCTGCACTGAAAGCATTGACATCCGATACGTGTACTTCACTTATGGTTCAGGAATGTCTCTCTACCCTTGCTAAACTAGGAGAGCGGAGCAGGCTCCGTCTAATATGGGTTCCTGGTCACACGGGCATTGAGGGAAATAAGAAGGCGGACTCATTGGCCGCTCGAGGAGATAACCTGGAACTCATAGGACCGGAGCCTAAGCTCGGAATTCCCCTGGAAACTACAATGATGGAAAACAGCCGATGGCTGGACTTAAGGATACGTGAGCATTGGATGAGCCTCCCAGGTCTCAGACACGCTCGACTTGCCATCCGTGGACCTTCCCCTGCAAAAGCCAAGGTCTGGCTTAAAATCTCTAGGTTGGAACTGAAGGTTTTAACAGCCATCCTAACGGGGCACTGTCGCCTCAGGAAAGACCTAAATAAGTTAGGATTGATTGAGTATCCTTCATGTAGGCTGAGTGGAGAAGATATAGAATCAATGGAACATATTATGTGCGAGTGTCCAGCTGGGGACAGGGTCAGGATGGAAGAACTTGGATCTTGCAAACTGAAGCTGACTGAGCTTATTAAGCTCTCACCCACGAAACTCGTATCCTTTACGAGAAGGATGGAGCTCGTGGATCAAATGTAGGACAGAGTGTGCCACAATAGACCACTTGGTCGCAGTGGCCGAGCTGCTAGGCAGCCCTCACCCAAAGAAAATATCTATCTATTTATGTCTAGGACTATTTCATTTGGAAACAATGTGGCTAAAGATGGAATCAAATCTTGTAGAAACTTTTGTTACCTTTTTCGAGGAGAAATTTTCGATATGTTGAAGAATCTAAAATGTCTGAAACGTACCTCTGAGTAATTAGGGTTTCATTATTTACGATAACTAGATCAGTGCGGGGCGCAAAGAAATTCCTCCCCACACGATTTTTCAACCTCCTCTAAAACCACAGGTTGGTGAAAAGTTGCTCTAGGGTATCGCTCATTTCGACGTCTGTACATTAGAGAACGTCGATCGTAATGACGAAGATAAAATCTAGACTCATCAGTGAACAAAAATCTCTCCGAGTTAGCTAGCTTCTAACCGATTGACATTTACCCAGGCAAAATTCAATTGGCCTTATCGATGTGCTGCAGTTTGAGCTGCGACAAGTGGTCTCAAACGAAATTTTCTGAGATGTTGTGGTATCAGTGTGCAGCTGCATTTGAAGGCGTCTAGCAGTAGCGAACCTTTGTCTCAACGAGGAAATTCTTAAATAACGGCCATGGATCGACGTTGTTGCTGAAGGTCGTCGTTGCATAGTCCTTTAATGACTTCGTGTCTACCTGTTCCTGCGGACCATTCAGGAAACCGTTGAATGGGACACTTCAATCATTTGTTCTATTCCTGTATAAGTACAACGAAGGTGATCTAACACTACTCCTTCAGCACATTTTGCTGGGGTCAAATTTAGCGATTTGCGTCGATTATTATTAAATTAAAATTTTCAGTAAGAACAAACGTCTCTCGCTAAAACTTATCAATAACAACTGCTATTAATATGTAGCGGTTTCTTGAAAAATCTCAATTTATTTCTTTCATTTCATTTCTCATGAGAGAAACATGTATGCCAAGAAAAAAAATCGGAATTTGTTGGCATATGTCCGGACACATTCGAAAAAAACATGTGTTAATAATATTGAAATAGGTGACAGTCTAATGTGAAATTTCTGGAAAATTTCAGACTAAACTTTAAAAATACGCCCGAATGAGAGAAAAATTCGAAAAAAAATTGACAGTTTTTTTTTTCAGAAAAAACTAAGGCTCTCGGAGAAGAATGTCAAGTTATAACTCTGTAGGAGTTGAACATATTTATCGATTCTGTTTGTTTTACATCAATTGATTCGTTGTTTTTCGAGATATCTCAAAAAAAGCCGTGTTCTATATTGCTCTTTATATATGTAAATTTTAAGAAAAAGATATTTTCGAAAATCAGAAAATGGTATTCATTATTTTAAAATAGATAGAAGTGAAGTGACCGCAAATTGTTATCCTCCACTCCGCCACCCGATTGCGCCGTGCTCGCACTTTTCACTTCGATAATCACTAACTTGTACTATCGGCCTGTGAAATGAACTGCGGTATTGATTTCCGTAACAGCCGATATCGGTAAATGAGAATTGCGTGAACTATTCGCGAAGAAAAGACCGAAAACTTTAAATGAATCGGTTTCAATTTTCGGACCCATAAAAATCAATGAAAGCCACGTTATTTTACCCTAATAATTCAGACAAATTCTCCTACCTAGACCCAGCTTTCGTTAATCCACTTTTGCACAACTGGCCTCTCTCTTTAGAGGGCTGTACGATTTGGGAATTTATTCTCTCCATATTAATGTTAATCCCGATTTTTATAAAATGCCATAGAGGGCATCAACCTCGACTTCTGAAAAAAAGCTTCTCGCTCGATTCGTTGCATTTACATTTGCTCTTTCATTCAAAGTAATTGAATTTATGCTCTTTTCATTCTACTGACTGAAAAATGATTCTAGGAAATGATAATAGTACTTGTCAAATCATCTGATTATTAGCTACGAGGGATGTTTTTTTAATTTTGCATATAGAACTGGAAAGAAACAATTGAGAGCTTTTAAAGACTTTATTGTTTATCGAAGTATTCTCTGTGAAGATTAATACACTTCTGGATTCGTTCGAACTAAGTCTGGAAGCAGATATTCTAATCGTTTGCTGCTCCATTCACAACGGCCTTTTTCTTAAGACTAAAAGTTTTGACTACGCAGATCATTCTTTATTTTGGAAAGAATAAAAAAATCGTTGAGACTTAGGCCGGACTGTATGCAGGATAATGAAACAATTCGATGTGTTCTTCAGTTAATTATTGTTTTCTGCGCTGCGTGCGAAGTTGAATTATGTTGGTGCAGGAAGAATTCTGTTCTTTGATCTTGTAAAAAAGTTGTTGCTACATGACCTGATTTTAAAACAAACTTTGTGACCATCTTTTTTGAGACACTTCGGCCAAGAATGACTTGTCGGTTTTTCTTCCCTTTGGAACCCCTCTCACAAAATATTGGGGCTTATTTTCTGCTTGGTATAAATTCATCAAGATAAATCACTACTGACAATGTTGTGAACACTTTCAGCATTCACAAAGTAAGAAGTAAGCCTAACCGTCTTGCGTTTGAATTCTCCATATTTGTGTTGTGCTTCCAATCTGCAAATAGAAAGCAATACTCACCGAGATATTCTTGACTGAGATAATTGTCGTTGAAAATTGCAGAAAATTAGTACGCGAAAATGACCACTGATTAATTCCTTTTATCAACTAACTTGTCAACTTTGACAATTTGTTGTGGCAAAAACATAGCTCGCATGGAATTGAAATTTCAGATTTCTATTAATAAATCATAGTGGTTAATTTTCAGTACTGACGTTATGCAATAGTATCCTCTATGTTGCAGCAGGGAAAACATAGAAGACATCCATCGTATTTCAAAAATACTTGGTTGGTACCTTATACTCTCTACTAGAAAAATATTTTTCCAGTAGAGATCGAAGAACTAAAGTAATAATTGCCGCAGCTTTTTGCGATTCTATTGAAGATTTTACAAACAAAAAAACTCTAACATAATCTCAAGAATAATAAACCATGACTGTACAAGATATGATTCAGTTTTCATTCTTCCCACGAAAAATAATTCGATTCGAATGTTGTACGAATTGCTGTACCTAAAGGGGCCCCTAATTAGTGAATATATTTTGGGTAATGGTATAATGCTAATTTCGTACAGGGCTGGGCACGTATCTGATTTGATTTCGATGTAGATGTAGGAAGATGATAGCGTACGAATTTGGATGTTTTTGCGATTTAAGATTGCGATCCGTAGGATTGTTTATCCAAAAGGACGTTGAACTCGATGCGTAATCAAAAGTGTAGGAACTCGAACACGTAATTAAATTCCTAAGTTGTGCAGACTTGCTCATGAGTTTAATAGAAAGTTTGTTTTGTTTGGTAAAAGAGTAGAAGCATTTTTTGTTTCAAGTGAATTTTGTTTTTATGACTAACAGGTCCTATAAAGGAATGAAGTATTGTAATCAGTACATACAGGGTGCTTCAACGACAACGAAACAGAGGCTATATCTACCAAGATATTCATTTCTGATCAAAACGCAAAAACAGGTCAATTTTTGTTTCAAGGGGTACGAAACTTGATTGAAATATGCAGACAAGGATAATACCTTTCTTTCGAGTTATCACTCGACCCATCTACCCTCTTCCAAATTTTCAAGGATTGTCGCCCCTGCTCCAAGGGTTGAAATTCGAGATGAGGATGGTACTTGATGATGACTGCCATTGATCAGCATGGATCTGTTCCGTTTTACCTCACTGAAACTTGAATAGTCTCAGGGAAATAGTCTTCCCTATCTTTCAGTTGCTCACCTTGTATCTTTTACAGTTTTCAATTAAAAATGGAAATTTGTTCAAGGCAATGTAGACAAAGATACCACCTTTCGGTTGAGTCATCACTCGACCCATATTCCATATTCAAAATGTTCAAGGATTTCAATCCCCGCTTAGGGGGTTGATATTTCAGGCAAGTATTGTACCCCAAAAGATGTCCCCCTTAAAACAAAAGTTGACCTGTTTTTGCGTTTTGATCAGAAATGAATATCTTTGTAGATATAGCTTCTGTTTAGTTTTCGTTGAAGCACCCTGTTTATCACTGTGTGTTGACCAAGTCATTATATTTATCATAGAAACGAAGATGTCTAATTTTGGTACGGCAAGTATAAATGATGATAAGTAATTAAATAGACAATAATTCATGACCACGTTTTTAAATTTATGCTTTCAAGATGTTTCATTCATTTAATCTTTCGAATGAATGAAAAAGAGAATAACAAAACCTTGGAGGACTGCATGGATTTTGCCATGATGTCAGATTTAGATGAGAGTCAAAATACTAGAGGAAGGCACATTATGTAGAACGGATGGACATTGAGAACACAGTGAGCGTCACACGATCACTCTTGAAGTGTAAACTCAGAGGAATGAGAAGAAACGAGTAAACCATACGTAATCTTTCGATTGATTCAAAAAAACAGGGAGAAAAAAACAGCGTAAAAACTGTGCCTCCCCCATCGCTGATACATCAGTAACAGCTAGTATATGAGCGAGTTCTGAACGAAAACAGTAATCAGAATTATTGTTTATGAGTAGTGGGGAGCCAGCAATCTAGAAGATGAAGAAGTAAAATAGCAGAAAGGCATGGTGTATGTAATAAATGTCATTCCATACTAGCCGAACGTATTGAAAAGAAGAATGAAACACAACAGAAGAGGTATTTGATTAACAAATATAGAACCAAAAAAGACGACAAATTGGAGATAAATTATCTGAAATTCAAAATATTTTTTTTCTAAAATAGTAACTAAAATAATTCATTTGGATTCGAATGAGGGTGGAATGAAGTTGTTGATGTCAATGAGAATCTGTTTCTGATCCCAATCAAAAGAATTGGTATATTTAAAAAACTATTCAGTTTGCCAATTTTTTGCACATGTCTTCAATTAGTCATTAGAATAAATGACTATATAGGTTATCCCAGGTTGAGTGGCCCATTAGAAGTTTATGAGAACCAATAATGCTATCATTCAAAAATTTTGGTAGTTGATTCAGCTGGTCCGAAACTTTATTTTTAAAATATTTCTAGCTCAATGGCACTTCCAGTTATACCGGAATAATAAGGTCTGAGCGCTGTTACGTATCATGACGTCACACATCTCTAGTAGTCATAACAAGCATACGAAATGATAACACAGTGTAATCGAAAAGCTGGTGCATGTCCTTTTGTTCTCTGTATTTCATCCGAGAACAAGTGTTTCTAGTGCTTAATTTATGAAGTAATGCACTTATAAGATATCATGATACAGTATAGTGCTGTGTGTTAACCGAATAATTTGCGTCAATTATAAATTTGAACGAATTTCATTGAGTTGAATTTAGAGTGAGGTTAGAAGAGGCGTATTAGTGTACAGTTAAATGTTTCGTTTATAAACCTAAATTTTTTTAATATTTTCATTGTGCGAGTGTTAGTGTCTTTGAGATATTATACCCTTCAGGTGTTGTGTTCCTGGTTGTTCAGGAAACTACGGTTATGCAGATGCACCGAAAGTGGCGGTATTTTCATTTCCGGATATCCATTTGAAAGGTTGAAATCTATCCACCGAGTTCATTTTGAACCGTCGAAGTACAGTAAGGTATGTGAATTACATTTTCAAACAGATGACTTGATCAGGGATACTATAAAATTTGTTAAAGAAACTGGTAAGTACTCTACTGTGCCAGTAAAACGCCTTCACTTGAAAGAAGGGGCAGTACCAGCTATTTTTCCGAATTGCCCCACATATTTATCAAAACCTCATCAAAATCGTAATGGGAGGGATGAGAAACTTATTGAAATAGAAAATCAGAACCTACTCAAAGCTATTAATGAAAGTAGAACTGAATATGCACTCAGCAAAGATCTCATTTCTTTCGATACTTTCGACAAACTTTTAGTAGTTCTAGATCAAATGCCGCACACTCCTAAGTGGCTTTAAGTTATTGAAAAAGAGAAAGTTACTTTTTTCGATTAGATTATACTCCAGGCTCCACAACAACCTATGGTATTGTTATGAATTCTAATTCAAAAATGGAAACATATTTTAACGGTCAAGAAATTGTTGTGAATGTTAAAGGAGTGAGTACAGCATGCGACATTAACAACTAAAAAATGTTAAAGAATTGCTTGGAGGTACTAGATTCTGCAACAGAATCGTTGAAGAGTTACCCAAAGCTCAATGATAAAGATGAAAATTTGAAACGTATAGTTAATCATTTGACAACTATTTTGGACTCTATAGATGGCGAAAACTTAAGGAAAAGTAATTGTTTTAAATTCCTTTCCGAACAACTGAAACTAATAATAACACCAAAAGAAAGATGTCGCTACTTAACTAGCACTCTAATTTTGTCTTCTATTATACTTACTTTTTGAAGTTTCCCAAAGGCTTACCTTCCAATATTTATTATCTGTATGCATCTGTATTGCATACAGATAATAAATATTGGAAGGTAGATCTTTGGGAAACTTTAGAAATCAATAAATACAAACACTCAGGTTGACTCATCAATGAACAAGTCGATTTCACCTCTATTGAATCTCTTCGGGGAGCAATCTTTTCCTTAATTTTATTGGATACACCTGTCATAAATAACCACTTAAGAAGAAGCAACCCAATAAGCTTTTAATTACTCAAGAACATTTATATTTATATTCTTATTCTTATTTTCTGTACATTCATTAGTCTGAAGAAGCTACGGTGTGGTGAAACGCGTTACGAATCGCAATTATTAAGTAAAGTTCCTCAAAACACTACTTGTTTTTTATTATTGATAATGGAATTTTCCCAAGTAAAAGCCTCCCAAATTCAAATTTTCTAGAGAATTGCTTCCTCCAACTACTTCAATTCGGTACATCTCTTTCATCCTCAAAAAAAAGAGGAAGGAATTAAATTTTCCAAAATAACATACACCGTAGTAGAAAACTTTTGACGTTTTGGGTCTAGGGATCGCCTACGGCTCTCTTCAGAAGATACGTCCAAGTCGTCAATATATTTGAATTTTGAAATTAAATTGCAGATATCTGTGTCCCATTAATTTTGGCTGACCCTGTATAGATAAATTGCCACTAACCTGTGTGGTATAGGTTGTATAATTACTAACCAAGAATTGTAATTTCCTTACTCAAGTCAAAGAATAATAACCATTTATTAATACTTTCCTGAAAAATTCTAATCCTATTGAATTTAAAATTAACATATTTGACATATTTATGTTTTCAACTGTTTCAGTGCACCTAATACATGATTGGAAATCGTGTTGCACAGTTATTACCTTTTGTAGAATGTATACATAATTTTATATTTTTAGGAGGAAATGATTTCATATTCATTAATACTCAATATTCATTGTGTATGAAATAATGTCAAAATAGGTCTCCGTTAAATGTATCGTTTAGCAAATGTCTCACACGTTCTCAATAGTTTGATTGCTTTATATTGTTTATAATGAATTCAAACGAGAATATACAAACATATTACTTCTTTTATAATGTTTAAATATATTCAATGAATTTTCTTTTATTATTGCCGAAATTTAATAATTGTTTTATTTCAATTGGATTTTGATGGAAAATCAAAACCGTGACATAAACCAAAAAGTTAGGGACATTGAAATATTTCGTTAAAAATAGTGTAAGAACTTTTAAGTTGCCGTATTGCATATTTATTGATGAAAAGATACAGAAAATATTACGTTACACGTTAAGGATTTATAATATCAAAATAAATACTAGAAATAAGCAGTAAAAGCGATAAAAATGTAAAAAAGGTTATTGCTTGTTCTTAATCAAAATGCGCATCATTAATTATTCACAACAATCTGCGAATTAGGGTAGATCTGCCAATTGCACGACGTCAGGTGTGGCAGATGGCGAGGAAGAACTCGTCCCAGTTAAGCTTAAGGTATGTTTAAGAGACTTAAATTAGGAGAACAAAGGGAAAGCGAATCATGATCTGTTCCGTGATCCAGATCTGTAAAGGGGGTGACTTTTCAAATACTTAGTTATCGATAAATATATAAAGGTAGAAAATGGGATGAAAGGAAACAATTATGACATGATAATATAGCAGCATATGCAATTTGTTTAGGCTATATTAGTCACCTGCGTGCGCCTATCAACTCCTCACGTGTTCTGCGCCAAGCTATGTCAATAGTGAAACTGCCGCCTGATAGTGTGTTCAAACCATGTATACACTTACTTCAATGATTTGAGCCATGTTACAGATTTCACGGGACATTTGCTGATTTTCTGGAAATTTTCGGACAAAATTAGAACTCAACCCCCTCGATTTTGGGTTCAGTTAGAGGTCTTGAGGATAGTGTTCTCGAATATTTCTTTGATAATTTACTCGCTTGTTCGATCGTTGCTATCTCTTGAATATTTATATAGGAATAACATCAAAATAGTTAGATGGTTCGTATTGTTACAAACAACAGTGAAAGTTATTTATTTCCAACCAGAAAAATATTATATAGCCGTTTCAAGAAATAGTCCAAGGTTCCATATTCGATTTTTTATTAGTAAGGTGAAATAAGCTCCTTTCTCCATCCTCGAATTTCGAGGATAATGGTAAAAATTTGAGGAACTTCTGCAGGTCTATGGAGAAAGTGTTTTGTAATGGGCTCAGATTTTTGGTGGTTAAATGCATTCTAGAACGAAGTGAGTCGAAACGCGAAGCGAAAAGCTTTCAATTGAGAACACCGATGAAAATGTCAGAACCTTGTGCGTTCAGATTGACGGTTGACAGTCATAATGATCGAGGAATAGTGAATGTAAGTTACACCTCCATTCATCAGATAAGGATCAGTGAGATGAGAAAAAATTGTGCAAAAAGGCTCCAAAAAGCCATTCCCAAGATCACCAGACTTGAATCCTTGTGACTTTTTCCCCTTCCCGAAAATTGAAAATCACCTCAAGAGAGACTTGAAAACATCCAAACAGCTGTAACTGATCAGTTGAAAGCTATAAAAGTATCCAATTCCAGCAATGTTTTGGTGATTGGAAGATCCGTCTCCAGGGTTTTGTGGCTTCCCAAGGAAACTATTTTGAAGGAGACAATTCAGCATTGTTATTATATTTGAATCAAGAATTGAGAAAAATCAGTCTCACGGCTTTATTACACACCTCATATGTCATACTTGAAAACCATGCAAGAAAAAATATTTGAGTACGCCCTTCAGTCTAATAAAAGTGCCAAAATAGTTCACATCTAATTTTGGTAGTAACCGCGTTAATGGCCAAATTTCCAAAACTCGAAGAACTCGAAAACCAAAGATGAAAGTGATCGGTTTTCACCAATGAATTTTCCTCGGAAGAGATGGGCAGGTCCTTGTTTAATATTTGTGGTATTTTAAATAGCTATTGTACTATTGAAAATGGGACACCCTGTACAATTGCTTTTCTGAAACGAGACAACAAGATCGACCAAAAATTTACGAACGTACACGATTATATATTGCAAACTTCAATATTCTAAATTGTTACGTGTAAAATTCAAAGAAATATTGCTGTATCCATTATTTCATTTGAAAAACCATTTAAACATCTCGATAATATCGGGTTAGATTGATACAAGTAGGTATTGTGACTATTAAGGATATGCTCCCTTATCTATATGTCCTGCGTTAGTTTTGTTTTTTGCGTCTCCGGAGTCTTTAGAGTGGAAAGCTAGCATTCGCAAAAATGTATGAAATGTTATTGGTCGGAGGCATTTTTTTCTTTATGAAGACCTCAAGCTGAAGAAATTGTGTGACCTGTCTCGTTTTTAGATATTACATTGAAAGTGGTTAGCATGCTAATGCAATTGAAAAATGGAAAATAAATCTGTATCCATTCAATTAGTTGAGTTTACTCCTTCAGGGTTTTGTTTTTAAAGTCGCAGAAACGTGAATCCAGGTGCTCTTCGGAGGAAGTTGTCTAACTGCAATGCCATTTCGTCCTTGTGCCCTTTGAACATCTGAAGGTGACAGCTGCACTTGACTTTCTCATCAATTCTTTGCAAGGAATGTGCATTCGCATTGAAAATAATCATTCCTCTATTCCAAGTTGTATAGTGGAAATCCTACTTTCACTCATTGGAAATCGAAATTTATATTTGAAGTCTATGGTATATTTGGATTCTTGTGAACATAATAGAGGTAAACCCTATTCCGCCACCTTCTTTCAAGTGCAAGAAGTACTACTATCTCATTATTATCGTGAGGCTGTAACCGCCTGTTGAAGACATCTTTACTATCGACGCATGTGGATAAAGGTCGTACTCTTCTCTAGCTCATTTAAAAACTGTTCAAGTGTTCCTAAGAAGACTGTCGGTCTGTTATTCAACTCTATTCAGTTTCAATTAGTTTAAACTCAAGTAAATTATTAAAAACCTGCATGTAAGGGAGTAATTTCTGTGTATGGTTCTATTTATTTACTCTATGACCACTATGAACTTGTTGTAGTCGTTATATCAGGGGTATCCAAGCAACTTTTAGTAGTCATGATATCAAATATAATTCTGAATTGGCCGTTATCACTTAATATAAATTATTGAGGAGATAATTGACTTTGACTGCCCAAAAAGGGATTTTGAAAGATTAACATTGATATTTTGCAGTGCATGGTTCATGACTTGACATGCCTGACGACTGTTAGCGTGTGGAGTGTAAATTAGAAGCAAATTATGTGGCTCCTTATTAATCTACTGATTTAAAGATTATACGCCTCTCTTCGACAGGAAAGTGACCGCTCCGTATAGACAGCGTCTCTTTACGTCAAAGTAACTCTTGATTTAATACTTTATCAATTCAGCAGCAAAGACGATTTCAACAAAATATGAGAAGATAATATTATATTTTATCAAATATGATACAATAAAAACCAAACATGCCTTCTGGAACATTTTCAAAATATTTCAAGAGTACTTTAATATTAGGATAATTCCAATCGTTTCCACGCTGTAGCTGTGTATACTCACATCAAATAACATTACAATTTTACTTTGTATTCGTATTGCTGTGATAATATATTGTCTTATAAATTTATGCCTTCATCGAGATCGTGACCTGTGCAAATTATCAGGAAGTATGTTCAGGTTGACCAGAGTTTTGCGTGCTTCGATATTTATTGAACTAGATTTCAACATATAATCATAATAAAACAGTGGCTGTACGCAATTCTGCAATCATTCCATCATATATGACCCTTGTAATTTTTATCGTTGTTGTGAACTTGTTCATAACGCATATTTATGATGTTAATTTAATTACAAATTATATATCTACTAGGGAGCATTTGATTATTCCTCTTAGACAACGATTTATGTGGTTGGATGACAATGAAAATTATTATTTCGATTCACTATATTTGTGAGATTTAATAAGCGTGTATCGATTATTTCCTAATTCTGGAAAATAGCTCGAACATGTAGAAGTGAAAAACACAGAATGTTTTGCCGATTATGTTCTTTTGTTGATAGCGATAGAAAATTGTTATCATTTCAATAGATCACTATTTTGAGAAATGTTGATGAATGAAATTATAAGAAATCTTAAGAATGGCAACATAAGGAGAGATGCCCCATAAGTGAGTTACAAAAACACTTTTTTTGAGTGCATGTTCCAGAATTTCATTTACGCAGTGTGACGTAAAAAGATATTGAGAGTACTTAGTTTATCATTGCGAAAAAGAGTACACTGCAGAAAATTGCTCGAATTTATACATCGGACGAGATTCTTCTATGTAAAAAGGTAAGACGGTCATTGCTTCATCAATTGCTTAGTACAAAGATTACGACATACAATAACCTAGTTCCTAACCTGAGTTTTTACGTGATTTCCGTTGAATGAGTTGGGCGTCTATCCATACAAAAAGTATAGTAGCCTTAGAATATGGTACGGATAGGAGCCTATAGAGGATAATCGCCCCATTTTCGATAAATATTAGACGGATTGATTAGGGCTTCCTTGTGATGCAATTAAAAATAAATTTCACCACGGAGACTCGGACGAAGAATAAAAAATTTTAAAAAACATAAACTAGGTAACATCGTACAATGATTTGAAAATGAACATAAGTTAGTTCAACATATACTGCAATTGGTCAAAGCAGGTTCCCCTTCTTAAGAGGAGATATTATAATACAGGCATTTCAATTAGTAGAAAAGATTAATACCGAAAACACTTTCGACAAAACCACTAATTCTGCTAGGAAGCAGGCATTTGCAGAAATACATATACAGTTCTAAGTGTCATGTGTTCGCGGTTTAGGATTAAACAGGCATGAAATAAACGACTTGTTTTGAACTTTACCGGAAAACTCTTGAAGAAAAAGATCTTTCAGGAAAGCCAAACCAAATTTGCAATACGGATGAAACTGGTGTTGATATGAATAACAAATTAGGTTAAGTTATTACAGAAATAGGTGCGAAACTTGTTCAATAAATGAAATCGAGTGAAATAGGAAAAACAGTTTCGATAAATGTCTGGTACAACGCCAAGGGAGGATTTTTACCGCCGTTTTTGATTACCAAAGGTGTAAATAAAAACCCAAATGTGTAGATGGATTGTCAATTGGATCTGACGTTTAAATAAACAAAAAACCATCATATATGAATTCGGAGTTGTTTACAAAATGGCGAAAGGAACATTTCATACCAAGAAAGCTACAAGGAAAAATGGTTTTATTATTATATGCCTCCCCATTGGATTTTAAATGGCAGAAAAGGGAATATTGTGCGCTATCAGGCAGGAAAATCAATTGGGACTTCTTAGGGATAATCTGAATCCACCTCAAACGCCACTGGAGACTATAAAGCCTATGGTTGGTATCCTTCGAGTCAAAATGCTATATGTTTTAATTTCAACTCGAGCGAATCCACCACCTACCGATAATGATGATAATTTTCCTCGTACTCATACGATCATTTCTGTTACGGAGACCAAAGAATCAACAAGCTCAGCTACTCATCGAACGCCGGTTACACAAGAAGATGAAGACGAGGTTGTGCAGAATGCCAAACTCAGACATTATTTCATCGATTATTCAAAATACATATCTCCCGTCCTATTGTCTTCAATATATTATGAAACGCAAAAAACAATCAGCTTAAGTTACTTAACTGTCAATCAGAAAAAGAAATAAAGAAAAAAAGCTTACGGCTGCATCAAAAAGGATAAAGGTTACAAAAAAATTAGAAAATAAAATCACATAAAAAGGATAAGCAAAGAGTGTACTGATCTCCATATAACTATATCACTAGTAGATTGGATTGAGTGGAAGAAAACAAATAATTTCATTCATTAGAAATAAAATTTAATGAAAAAAGATATTTTTAATTTCGTTTTCTTTCTGAATTGTATTTTTTGAATAGATACTTTCATTCTTTATTCCTTAATAAATTTCATCTTTTTGAAAACTATTTCCTTCATTTCACTAGAAGGGGATTCTCTCCTTTCTCCAAAGGGCAACTAATCTGCTCTTGTAGGTACGTTGGCCACCTGACAGCGTTTTGATATCTTACATTTTTAATGAAGCCAAAATTCGCAGGATTCTCCCGTTAATCGATGTATCAGGAATAGAACTCGATCTAAGTAGAATTGCTTCAAAATATAATGAACTATGACTCAATTACTGGGGCATTTCAAAATGTGGGGTACCTCTCCGTACTTTATCTTATAGGTTTTTCAAACATTCCAAAAACTTCTTAAAATGTCCACGTAGGCTTCATTATTTTAGAGCTGGTTAGCTATAAAATCTGAAAAAGGAGCTACCACTTGAATGTTCTGAATATATTTCCTGATATCGGTTATCTATCATCATCAAAAATATTTCATAATGAATAAATCAGTTCAGATATTCATTCGATCTACATCTACATATTTATTGATAGCGCATGTTAAGAACTTGTCATCCAAATTTTTCACTGATTATCTGGTTGATACAAATCTATTCAATTTTACTTTCCAGTTCATGTTTATGTATTTTTATTTAATCTGTTATCGATCGAATGCAATATTTAATGAAAAGCCATTTTCGGATACGATAGTTCTCTCTAATGGGATAAACGATATGGAGATAGCAACAGCCGACAAAGCGACTAACTCTAATTGAAATTCGATATTTTATTAATCAAAAACATAAGATTTAATTAGGTTATTCTTGAACTAAGAGGAAAAACATATCCCTACATTCTCCGCAATTATCCACTGACATCAAGAAGCAGAAGTGAAATTCCATCAGAAAAAAAGCCATAAAGAAAGGGGGTATCGTATTGAAATTCTTATTATGGTTACAGAAATCGTCTGAGATTAGGTTTTTAAATTAATTGAACAAATTCAACTAATTGAATACCAATTTACTATAATTCACTATTTTCAAAATTTTGAGAAAATATGGAGAACATGATAATGTAAAAAATTCACGATGAACTATGAATTGCAATTCTGTTAAATCATGCAACCACCCAGGGATCCAAATTAGAACTTGGTCTCAAATATTTTATTCTATATAAAGAAATGGCACAGTAAACAGATAAAATAGCCGATGTCACTGTGAAGAGATTCTGGAGTGGATTTAAAGAGCTCACATTCAATCATTGCAAATGATTAGATAACCATGTTTCCCTGAAGAAAATCTGATTGGTGAACTTTATTTGAATTTCGTGCGGTTCAAGTGTTTGATACAAATATGCTCAATTAAGGCATTTGGTTTTATCAATATGGAGCCTACCGCCTTACGTAAAAAGTGCTATGGGATATCTCGATTCGATGTTTCCAGGAAAATGAATTGGCTGACCGGGAACCTTTGAATGGCCTGACAGATCACCTGATATATTCCTCCTGAACTTTTGTGTCGTTATTTGATATTGAAGTTTGAATGAATACACCAATCTTCAAGATTTCAACTGTAATATATGAAGGAAAATGTATACTAGTAAAAATGAGAAGGAATGCTTATGGATAAATTGTTGTTTAACTTGGTCTTTGTCCAACGGAAAACGGTTGAAGTAGCAAGCAGTCCATACCTTTTTCGCACTGTGAAACTATTTTGATAAGTATAGAAGAATTCTGATTGCTCTAAATGAAATAATTCATATTAATAATTTATATTTCCTTTCTGTTCTTTTTGGATCTTCTTCATTATTGCGAGCTTATAATAGAAAGGCAATGCAATTTCTAAAGGAAAATTTCCTGTGATTAGCCAGTGTTGAAGTGAAGTTCAAATATATCGATGGAGATGTCCAAGAGATGGTAAGTGTTTTTTTTTCATTTTGTAGAGTATGATTTTATTTCATCTGATATTTAAGTTCAACAGAGTCCGCCGAATATTTCCATCTGCATCCATCCTCACAGTTTTTTCATCCTTCGCTAAATAGGAGACAATATAAAAAGCTGTCTATTAGGACAGTAGGTTCATCGACTATCGTCGACTCAATTGAAATATTTTTGTTTTAGGTACAAAAATGATCGTTTTAGATCTTTAACGTTAGCTGAAATAATGGCAGAGATAGAACAAATTGAGAATTAGGTTCCACGAGAAATAACAATTCTTCCTCCTGAGAACGCCAATAATGACTGCGATACAGATGAAGACTCCGGAGATGAAAACACCGTGTTATTGGACAATTTACTCAGTACCGGAACTAATACGCATCTCACTACAGAGGATCTTCTTCAGATGATTGAGTATGCAACAGTGGTGGTACTCGATTTCTGAGTAAACAAGAAATAACTACAAATTCTAAGGTCAATCTACAAGGTTCAGTGCATTCTTTGATAACTACTTGAGTGCTTGAGTTCATTAATCTCTAAAATTTCCTAAGATCTATTCTTTGATAACTATTATTTGCCTGTTATGATTTGGATCGAAAGTGATTCGATTCGTATTCTTGATTTAAGAAATTGCATTTGTGATCCATTATTTTAGTATTGAAATTTCTATTGGTCTCAACAATCTTAAATTCATTGAATTCCCTTTGGTTTAATTTTTCTTTTGATGTATTCGCTTAGATTATTATCGATTATCAATGGTACTTCAAAATTGTTTTTGGAAAGATATAAATAGATCCCTTCTACTGCCGCTGTAGGCTGAAATAACGAATTCTTTTGATTTCGCGGTTGGATAAATTTCATTCAGGGTAGCTTTAGTTCTTTCTTTCCTCAAAATATTATTCAATGATGCAGTTTTGTAATAATTATTGAAAGCTATCTGTATAATTATATCTAACTGCTTATAGAAATTTCCTGGAGATAAGGGTATGTTATCAAATCTATAAAGAAGACTCTTATATAGATTTTTCTATTGATAAAGAAGAAATAAGGAAATATGTGTTGCTATATCAATATGCAATGGCTTGTGAGAAATCTAGAGAATATGTTTACTATTTTCCTACATTTTCCGTCAACAACGATCATCTGGTGACTTCTTTGCATACGTTACGCATTTGTTGACATAAACAATCGAAACCAATGGTGAATAGAGAGTCATTGCTTTTGATATCTCAAAGGCATTCGACAAGGCTTGGCACACAGCATTGATGTATACACCAATTACATATGGACTTCCAAAAAATTGCGTGGTTGGATAAATAACCTTCTCTTAGTAGATCGATTCAGGCGGTAGTTGATGGTGTGACGATTGAATCATTTCAGGTTGGTGCAGGAGTACCTCTGGGCTCCATTATGTCCACCGAGAACAAAATATTCGGGTTTGCGCATGACTGTACCCTTATATCTTAATTTTTGTGACGTTCTATGATTTTTGAGAAGTTACATTAACAAAAATAACAACAGAGCATAAACGCTAAAAAGACGAAGTCAAAAACGTTTTACAGAAAAATCTCTACTGAAAAACCTGATTCATTCATGCAAGGACATTGTCTCAGAAACGAACATGCATCTACTTGGCATTACAGTGAACATCGGAGTATGACTGTGACCATGTATCTGCCATTGCCGAATCTGCGACTGCTAAATTCGGTTTACTTTTCAAGGATAAGCAATACTTTACACTATCTAAGTTGATGGTTTTATACAAAGATCCAGTGCAACCTGGTCTGGAATACTGTTACCACATATGTGGCTCCGTACAAAAACATTCAGTATATCTTTATCTATATACAGTATCCAGAAAAGATCAATACGCCTCATCGACCACCCACAGATCACGTATGATCTCCAACTATTTCGAAGCCTGATCTTTTTTACAGATACATCAATGGAAATGCTCCAAAGGATCGGAAAGGCTCGGTTCCAGAAAGAATCCAGCTCTAGTAAAACCTACAATTAACAAAGAAAAACTCTCATCAGCGGATTGTGCAACAAAGACGCCACGTACCTCTCTCTATGAAAATTATTTTCTTTAGAGGGCTAATGAATTATGGAACTCGCTTTCATAGAATATCTTTCTGATAACTTACAATTTGGCTCTCCTCAATAAGCGCGTGAACACGCATTAAATCATTTTGGGCGGCCACAGCAGTTGCATGAAAGGCAACGCCTACTTTCAGGAGTTCAGAATAAAAAAACAAAAAATGTAGAGATTTGAAAATAATTTTACTATCATTTTTTTTTATACGCGCTTACCCAGGAATAGGCGAACCTGTTACACCACATCAGTGAGCGCCTGGGAAGAATGGAGGTGTCTATTTAATCGCTTCTTGAAGAGGGTCCAATTGTAGGATGTTGGGAAGATGTTTGATTGAAGCGAGTTCCACAGATTTACGGCCTTGTAAACGAAGGAATTCTTATAGAGGTAGGTTCGAGGGGTCGTTAAATGTACTGCCATATGATGAGAAACATGCGGCAAAACATGAGTTTTTCCGGAACAAGGTCTTTCAGCTCCTTGAAGCATCTTCCGTGGAAGTATCTGTGAAACTGTAGAACAGAGAAAGGTCAGCAACTAGTCTTCTGGAGATCGCGGGTGATCTCCGTGTGGTCGATGAGGCACACAGCCCATTTTTGCACACTATCCAACATCCGCAACGAATGTTTGGGCGCAGATTCACATATATGGGAACAATATTCCAAAGCGGGTCGAATCTGCGCCTTATATAGAAGTTACAGCTGAGATGAAGTGAAATATCGCTTGGCTCTGAGAAGAAAACTAAGTTTAGCTGTTGCCGCCTTAGCTTTTGCTGATACATGTTCAAGCCAACAAAACACGGACGTAATCGGCCGCAGACTACTGAAAGACGGAACTAGGATAAAATCGTCTGCAAAACCGAAGATCTTGTTCTCTGTAGATTACAGAAGATCGTTTATCTGCAACAGAAACAAGGTTGGCAAAAGAATGGATCCCTGAGGTACTCCTGCTTAAAACAGGAAACAATCAGATGTTACACCGTCTACCACAACTTGTATTGATCTATTTGAAAGGAAGCTACTTATCCAACCCCTCAATTTTTGGGAAGCCCATATGCAAACCCTATCGAAGGCTTTAGAGATGTCGAGGGTATTGCTCTAGATTCCACATGCTTTTCCATCGTTGATCTACAAAGACGAGTGACGTAAGCGAGCAGATCTCCTGTCGATCTTTGCCTGCGAAAAGTATACTGACGGTCGTTAATAATTCCCTGCAACTCAAGATATTTGATGAGTTCATCATCAATCACGTTGGACATAATAGGAAAAAGTGCAACAGGGTGGTAGTTTTGGATGCCAGTTCGGGATACACTTTCTCAGGACCATTGGTGGTATTTCGTCTAGACCAACTGTCTTCCTGCAGTTCAGTTGCTCGAGAGCCCGTCTCACAGTGCGGACTCTGAACTTGATTTCTGCCATGAAGGAATATGTAGGTGGAATGTTCGGTGGTATTGCGTTAGATGAATCTAGCACAGAATTCTTCGAGAACAAGAGAGCAAGGAGATCGGCTTTCTCCTTCGGAGATGATGCTATACTTCCGTCTTCTTTAACGAGAAACGCAGATTTGCGTAAATTGGCACTGACTGTCTTCGCCATGGACCAAAATTGTCTAGTCCCGCTTGCCTGTTCAAGGAGTTTATTAGTTACCCCTCCGTTGAAATTGGCCTTTGCTCTTTCAGTTGTCAGGTTGCATACGTTCTGTATTCGTACGAAGATTGTTCTTGTTTCCTCTGATGGATTTATCTTCCATGACTTGTAAGCTCTGCTCTTGGCTGCAGAGGCTCTTTCGCAGTCTTTGTTGAACCATGGCAATTGTGTAGTTGTTTTTTCATGGAATGAGGGATGTAGAGGTCCATTCCTGCATGAATGATTTCTGTAACAGAGTTAGTGCAACATTAATGTCAGGATCTGAAAGGCAAACATCGCTCAATGAGAAGCTCGGAAAAAATTCACGCAGCTCATCCCAATTAGCACGGTTATAGTACCAAATGCGTCTAGGTGGTTTAGGTTCTTAGTTTAGCGGCAGCAAAACGGTTCCACCAGCAGATGTAAGGTTGTGGTCTGAGTTGCCTAGCGGTACTGAGACCTCCACTCCACAATCATCTAGATCTGAAATCAAGAAGAGATCCAAGGTGTTCGGGAAGTCGGTTGGGTGATCAAGTATTCTTGTCGTTTCGTCGACTAGCTGCGTAAGATTATGGCTGGTTGCAAAAATTTCAGCTTGTCTTTCCGCTTCCTTTGTTCTGTTGGAGTGGCGGAGCCAGTTGGTATTGTGAACGTTGAAGTCACCCAGTACAATGAACTCAGCGGCTGGATGATTTGTCTGAATCCAATCCACCTTATCACCTAGATACTGAAACAGTCTAGGGAAGTGAATATCATTTGGAGAGCGATATAGACAGCATAAGAACATTGTTTTATCCTGCAAACATATTTTAAACCACGCAACGTCGAAAGCGTATTCCTCCATCGTGTCCTCTCTCTGGCATGCAACATCCGATCTGGCGATAGCTCAGAGGCCCCCTTTGAACCTAAATCTCGTATATAACTCATACCCATTAAAACGTAAATACGTTGTGTCGGTTGTTTGACCTATTTGGGTTTCGGTTAGGGCCAGCACATGGGGTTGTGCGTTTTCAGATGCAGGTGGACTGCATCGACATCCACGTTGTTGTGCCCCAGTCTCTGATATTACAGAACTCTATCAAGAGTTTGCTTTCTTTTCTAGAACGTGAATGACTTAGTGAATTCTCCGGAGGAGTGCTCGACTTACTCGCATCATGAACTCCTCGTGGCAGTCCCCCGGAGATCCGAATGGGAGACAATTTTAACTCCGGATGACTTTGTTATAGAAGAGCTCATCATGTTTCGTTGCGAATCCTTCCCATCCTGGAAACTGGACCATCCGCCAGATCCCGAAACTTAGTCACACAGGTGACCAATTCACTGGACCTATAGCTGGATGTGCTGGTATCACACCGGGAAACAGGGGTAAGGCCACCTGTCACACAAACATTAGTGAAACATTGGATGTTTTAGTGTAATGAATTGATAACTAACTTCGATGAATTGATTTGACATAACTACATAAGTATAGTATAAAAATTCTCGAATGAAAATTCCTCATCTTGAATGCCATAATATTATTTCCGATGCAAAATATAGCAATAAGATAAGTTCGAATCATTTTTATCAACAGGTTGCAGATCAGCCTGAAGACAGACTTATCGTCGCAATTTTCGATAAAAGTAAATTTGAGAAACATTCACCATATTTTATTATATCCTTTTCCTGTAGCATAAGATGCCATATATGTAATATGGACGATAGCGAACCGGCTAAGCAACTTTTTGATTCGGCATCTTGATTTTGTTGGTCGGAATTAATATTTTCAACATTTTCGTCTTTAATTACTATAAGTGCTTTTTATTTCGGATAAAAGTCATTGAACTCCCAAATATTTCCCTCGGGTTATCGCAAAAGTTTTCTGTTTTATAAAGAATGTTAATAAGTATAATATATTGAAGATAGGTATTTCATAAATTTCAATGCTAACAAATCAAAGAATATAATGTTCTTATGACAAACTAGTTTCAGCAGCTACTTATACAGGTTGTCCCTACTAAAGGACCTATCACAAGTATCTGGGGAACCAGTTTATAAATCAGTTTCAAATTTTGAGATTAGACTAAATGGATGCTGATCTACAATCTGCAATGGTTTTCAGAGCAACGCCACTTCCGGTTAAACTGGACATGGACTACAACTTTGCTATTTCAAAGTGCATGGTTTACTTTTCGATTATTTTTATTAAGGGACATCCTTTTTCAAGAATTTTTTGTTAAGATTAAGGTCCTATTCAAAAAAACAACCAATATTGAGCTAAATTTTTTTAATCAAAATTCTCGGAATTATAGTGTCCTTTTCTTCGCCCAAAAAAATTGACTCAGATTTTAGTAAGATTATAACATTTTCTTAGTTTAACGAGAATATTATTTTCCAAGGCAAGGTACTTTCATTTGCTATTTTATATAAAGGGTGCGCTCAAAAATCACTTGTCAACTCAATGCAACTAAAATGTCAAAGGATTGTTTTTTTTTCAAAAAGCTAGGTACGAGTAGTTTTTTTCACTCTATTAGAATCGTATTTTAGATTAGTATTCATTGGTATGTGGTTTTTCCAATACCTGAAATGGCTCGATTACACTTGCAGTCCTTTGGAAAATTAAATCAGTAATCCGTGAAACAAAGAAACAGACAGAGAGGATTTAATTGCGATACCTGATTCCACTTTCCACAATATTTTATGAAAGGTTCTATGAATTTCAGCCTGAGTTTGACTTTTGGGAATCATTTAAAAATAACAAAGACACTAATTTTGTTTTTGTATAGTAGTTTTTGTTGAATAAAATGGTAAATAAATACTTGAATGAAAAGTACTGAAATTAGAGATCAATTTGTAGAAACCAATTTATAAAATCACAATCAAATATCATTACTTTCATTATTTTTCTTTTCTGAGGTCATGTCTCCTTTTGCCCTTTCAAACTTTTTTTAGTACGCCACCGGTCAGCGTACAATCAATTTTCGTAATCCTCGTTCAATCTAGAAACTTTTTTGACACTTGTAATTTTTTCGAATCTCCAATCGTTTTAGAGTGAAAAATTATTGAATTTAAATTATTTTAATTGTATGTTATTCGCTAAATAGAAAAAAAATAATAGAAATACTCGGTAGGTATGCCCAAAATTTGCTTTTATTTTGATAGCTCATCTTCTGAGACTCAACTAATACTTATTCAATATCAAACTAAGAAAAGGAACAATTAAAAACTAAATAAATTGCTGGAAGTGTCCTCCACCTGTAAGAATACATACCTCTGTCCTTCTTCTGATATTATCAGGCACTATTTGAAATATTCCTGGGGTATTTCTTATCGTGTCACAAAAGGTTGGTATTCGATTTCTCAATTCTTCAACAGTGTTCACTGGAGTGGTATAAACTGAACTTTTGAGATGTCCCCATAAGAAAAAGTCTAAATTATTTAAGTCTGGGAAACTAGGAGGCCATGGTTCTGGCCCAGCCCGACCTATCCATCGGTTGTTGAGTGTATTATTCAAGAATTTCCTAGCTTTTCCACTAGAAGGTGCTGGTGCCCCGTCATGCATGAACCACATCATGTTTCTCACCAAAAGTGGCACATCCTCGAGCAATAAAGGTAACTCCTCCACAATAATTTGCCGATAAGAGGGACCGTTTAGTGTTTTGGGCAAAAAAAAATGGCCCAATCAAATAATTTCCAATTATTTCGACCCAGACACTCAGTGAGAATTGTTCTTGATGATGAGATTCTCCAATCTAATGGGGCTTTTCCTCAGCCCAATAATGATTATTATGAAAATTTGTTATAGCAGTTTTCGAAAAGTTAGCTTCGACTGTGGGCATTATTTCCCTATCAAAATGAGCATTTCCTCTAATTCCATCTAAGAAACATGGGCAGATATTCAGTCTGACCAATCTCGAGGAAGTAGAGTTTGGACGCGTTGAATATGAAACGGGTACAATAAAAAGTCGTGAAGAATCCTCCAAACTAGATCTTGTGAAATTTTCAACTAATTCCAATTTTTTTTGTACTCACATGAGCATTCAAATCAATACAATACAAAACTGCTTCCTCAATATCTGGAGCACATTTTAAATGATTAGTTGCAGTAAAAATATCAGTTTCGCTCATCCTTTTGTGGATATTTGAAAATGTTCGCCTGCCTGGTGTTACTCGATTTGGAAAGCGCACCTGATATAATTGCTTAGCTTCTGTTGTGTTTCCGTCATCCAAACCGTACATGTAATGGATATCAGCCAATTCGGCGTTAGTTAAATTAACTTTTTTTTCTTACAGCAATAACTTCAAAAGTCTTCAAACTAATCGTTAATTTAATAAAAAATTCGAGCAGACACTGGTTCAACTTTAGCAACTGTCAAAATAAATAAATAATTGAAAAAAATCAAAGCCTACTAGTCATTATTCTAATTAGAAATGCTTTCAATTCAGCGAATGCATACAATCGTTTAATAATATGTTGCACGAGAACGGTCGGAGATACGAAAAAATTACAAGTGTCAAAAAAGTTTCTAAATTGAACGAAGATGACGAAAGTTGATTGCACGCTGATCAGTGGCGTACTGCAAAAAAGTTTGAAAGGGCAAAAGAAGACATGGCTCCGGAAAAGAAAACACCTTGTAGATTCTAGTTAAAACTTAGGACGTGTTATGATGGAGGCTGTAAAAATAGCTTTAATTTCAAATTTGGGCTGAGTATCTCAAGAACTGCAGTAGTTTTGAAGGAAAAACAATTTTTTCCGAAAATTTCAATACCCCGTAGCTCCATAACGAAGCTTTTGCGGTTCTATTTTCATATGAATGAGGAAGTCTGGGTTTTCTTGAATATGAACCATCTACATTTCGCAGAAATTTATCCTAATCGCTGAATCTCCTGGATTCATCAATGATATTAATGAGGTTTTGTAATGTTGGCATTATCCCCAAATCTGAAACAACAGCACGTACAGCTGCATACAAATTGGCATAAAAATTCCCCAATGCCATCATCGTTGCTAATGAAAAGAACTCCACCCCTTTCCGCTCTCGGTTTTCTATCATATACCATGCTATTTGAAAAAGAAAGCTGTATCACCTGATGCGATACCATTCTAGGAATTATTGCAAATTGTGAGTGTGCGTTGAATTTAATTCCAAAATTCGAATTGATCGATGAACCCGTTTCCCCAATACTTTTTATGGGACCTTGAGCGCAGACACACTGTAGATGATTCTATCTTGGTCCAGAAATACTGATGTTCTTACACTGCTGCTATTTTTCTGTTTTCATTATTGAATAATGCTGAATCCCTTTTTCAATTTCAGATAAGTTAAGAACAATGTGTGACTTACAAACATCATTCTGGTATATTTTGTGAAAATTTTCATAAGAAGATCATGATTGGTGCATCCTGTATAACGTTTTACGAGTGATTTTTATTTCGTACTTTCATATAAGACATATGCCACTCCATAACGGTTAACGTATCTCAAATCATGCGTGTTACTTCAAAAAATTCTAGTTATGACAAAGCTGAACGTATGTTTATGTATATTCTTCGGATAGCTGTTATTACCAAATGTCATTTATGTTGTCGAACAAATGTCAGATCTTGCTTCCGGACTTCTGCTGAATACGTAGATGATGTTTATTAATATCAACGTATAACTGCATCTCATCGACAAGACGAAGCATTTTTATCTTTATTCAGTTCAGTTGAATCAAATAGAATTTAATTATAGATACGTCTCCTGAGGTATTGCTGTAAGCGATGCATCCATAATTTTTTTAATTAGATCTCAGAATCTTGTTATCTCGATATCATGTAGGAGTAGATACTATTTGCAATGATTCCAGGAGGCGGCTAATGGACGATGAAATGTGGTCGTAGTTACATTCTTACTAGATAATATAAAGCTGTCAGTTAGGAAAATCAACAACAAATCAAACGTCCATGAAGGAATGAATATACTACTAATCGACACAGAGGATTTTTAATCGGTTTCCGTTCAAGTGAAGTGTAATGTTGAATATGTGCATTTCAGGAATATTTTTGACTAATTGATAAAGAAAAAGTCTTCTTCAATGAAAGAATTAAGACTTTTAGAGCAGACCGAACTTGTCAGTTCTGCTTTATGGCGAAAACAATCAGCAACAAAATTTGCGAATCTTCCTTCCATACTTTGATTAGACATGACGGTTCTATCGCATACTTACCTAAAGCAAAGGCGGAACTTCTTGTTTCCGCAAAATTATGTTTCAGATACATCAAACGCAATGCCATCAAGCATCCCATATGTTTGTTCAATCCAATATGTCTGAAGTAAAGTTTAGAGTGAGTATTGTAAGGTGTGTGATCAAAAAATTCATAAAAGAAGCATGGCATTCCTACTGCGAGGAAATAGAGGGTGTACCGGAGGCAAACCGTCTTCGTCGCATCCTATCCGCAGCGGGACCGACAGACATCCAAAGTCTTGATACACCGGAAGGTGTAAAAACACAGACGAAGGATGAAACACTGAGGCACCTGGCGGAATCCCACTTCCTAGGTTTCCTCATCGACAACACAGCAATCCAGAAATCCAATGGACATGCAGACAAACTAAACTGGAACACAGCCTCAATGATAGTTACAGTCGAAAAGGTTCGATGGGCAATAACTACCTTTCAACCATATAAAGCACCAGGATCAGAAGGTATATATCCTGTACACTTAATAAAAGGTATGGACAAAATTGTTATGCATCTTATCCACATCTTCAGATCCTGCCTAGCTTTGGGACACATTCCGGACCCCTGCAAAAGTGTTCGGATTGTCTTCATCCCCAAGCCGGGCAAGATCGTACACAAAATCGCCAAATATTTTAGACCAATCAGCCTCACCTCCTTCCTACTGATGAATATGGAGCGACTGGTAGAAAGATATCTCAGGGAGAACACACTAGTGGAGCACCCCCTACATATCACTCAACATGCCTACAAGCAAGGTAAATCAGTTCTCTCAATACTATACTCCGTAGTAGGGTATATCGAGAAAGGACTGGAAAAAGGCGAAGTTACTCTAGGAATATTCCAAAATATAGAGGGATCTTTCGATTATATACTATACAAACCAATAGATAAAGCTATCGCATATAGGAAAGTAAACAAAACCATAGCAAGGTGGATGGGACGTCTGCTGTCGAACAGACGCATCGAGGCTCGGCTCGGCGAGTCCACCGTCCGGGGGACCACCAGCAGGAGATGTTCACAGGGGCGAGTACTATCTCCTTTTCTTTGGAACCTCATGCTGGATGGGCTACTTGCGGCCCTTGCCGATGCTGGGTACTTTGCGGTGGGTTATTCTGACGACCTCGTCCTCCTTGTTCGTGGGAAAAACTTCAGCAACATACGTGAAGTTGTGCAGAACGCTCTGCGAATTACTGAACAATGGTGCAGAGAGAACGACCTGTTTCTAAATCCTAACAAAACAGACATGATTTTATTCAATCGAAAACGGAAACTACCGCCCTTCAAGGCGGGGAACTAACACTAGTAAAACAAGTGAAATACCTAGGTGTGATGCTTGATTCCAAACTAAATTGGGACAATCACATCGAAAGACAAACGCAAAGAGCCCAAAATACACTCTGGGCGTGCCGGAGACTATTCGGGCCCAGATGAGGACTCAAACAAAGATAATATACTGGCTATACACAACAGTGATAAGACCACTCCTGACCTATGCCACCATCGTATGGTGGCCTGCACTGGAAAAAGGGATAAAATGGAACAAAATCAACAAGATCCAAAGGCAAGCATGTCTGGCAGTCACCGGAGCTTTGAGATCCACACCCACGGCCTCTATGGAGTGTCTTCTGGGCATCCCTCCACTACACATAGTGGTAGAGGAGGTGGCCATGAGGGCCTCTTTGAGACTATGGGAGGGAGATTTGTGGATGGACAGAAATCCAATCTCTAGACACTCCACATCCCTGAACAGAATCAGAGAACTCCGACCTGACCTTCTCACAAGAGGAGATCAAACAAGAGCCACCTACTACTTTGACGAACCCTACAAAGTAGTTATTCCACCAAAAGAAATTCGGACCACACCCCATGCCTTACATACCCCACAGGGCCCCACCTGGTTTACTGATGGGTCGAAAACCGTGACGGGTACAGACATCGGCGTTCACGGCTCTAGAGCAAACATTATGATTGCGTTGGGAGACAACGTCACCGTAACACACGCAGAAATATTTTCTATTTTCCAGTGCCTACAGGAAAACCTCAGTGCTATAGACAGAGTCACTCTGATTTGGTGCCCAAGCCTATCAGGGCATCGAAGGAAACGAGATAGCAGACAGCCTCGCTAAAAAGGCGTCAGGCCAATGGGACCAGAACCAATTCTGACCATACAATGGACCCATGTGCTCTCTTTCTCTCAAAACTGGACCACCACCGAGGTTTAAAACTACTGGGCAGGCATCTCGGGACTAAGACAATCAAAAAGGCTCATAAAAGTGCCGCAATCAAAGAAGAGGTTACATGAACTAATGTCCCTCGAAATAAAGTCTGTTGGGATGGTAGTAGGTCTTTTTGACGGTACACCAACTCTACAAGCATCTACACGTCATGAAACAATCGGTAGCCACACAATGTCATGGTTGCCTAGAAAATGACGAAACAACGGAACACATACTCTACGAATGTCCCGCGCATACGGAAACCAGACTGAACACCTTGGGCACCGAAACACCTAGCGAACAGATGATCCAGGAGGCCCTCTAAAACAGTCTCGCGAGCTTCATCAGGAAGTTTTTGCAAGACAAATAACAGCTCAACAAAACACGGCAAGCGCAATGGGCCAAACGGCCTGATTGCTGCTCATATGGACGCCATGCAGGAAGAAGAAGAAGAAGTAAGGTGTGTTCTGCAACAATTGAAATGTAAAAAAAATAGACGGCCGCGATGGAATACCCCCTGCAGTTTTGAAGAAAGATGTTCAAGGAATGAACCTGTTCTCAATCGTCTGTTTTAGATTTCGTATAAGAGCCATATTGTACAGCCGAGTCCAAAGTAAGGTTACAAATGCCAGCCCAAATTACTAATAGCATTGCTACTCATGATGTCCAAAGTCATGGAACCAGTGATCAACGATGAGCTCATATAATATCTCGAGTTATAGAATCTCAACAGTGATCGACTATTCGGTTTCCTTAGACAACGATCAACTGTTGACCTTCTTACGTAACGTATTTGTGGAGATCAATAATCGAAAATTATGGCGAATCAAGACCTATTGCTCCTGATATCTCAAAGGCCTTCGACAGAGTTTGGCTAGTAGCCTTGATAAATAAACCAATAGAATATGGACTTCTCGAAAAATTGGATGAATGTCTTTTCAGTAGATCGATTCGGGTGGTAGTTGATGGTGTAACTAGTGAATCTTTTCAGGTTAAAGGAAACTCCATGCTCTCGTCAACTCTTTTTCAGTTGCTGATCAATGATATACTCCACTCCATCGAAAACAGAATATTTGGGTTTGTGGAAGACCCTGATGTTCTCATTTTTTAGTCAGTGTCCTATAACTGCTGGAGGGTCACACAGACAAAGATACCAATGGAGCAAATCAGTGAATTCAAGGGCGACCAGTTGAACTTGGTCAATTTCAATATAAACAACGTTCTTCACAAAAGTGACTGCTAGAGAACCTCCTCTAACCATGCAACGACACAGAATTTCCTTAGAAACGAAAATGCATTTACTTGGCATTACCTCCAACACCGAAGCTGTGCTGGCATGATAATCTGTCGGTAATTACCATATTTCCTCCTGCTAAGCTTAGTTTTCTTTTTAGGGCTAAGCAGTACTTCACACCATATTTGTTGATCATTTCATACAAAGCACAGGCGCAACATGGTTTGGAATACTGCTCCCATGTGTGGAGATTCAAATCCAAACATTCATAACATTCATTGGATAGTGTCTACAAGAGAACAATATGCCATCGACCACCCGGAGATCACGCTCTGAAGAACTGAAAAGCTCAGTTTCGGTAAGAATCCAGTTTAAAAAAACTAACAACGCCATGTACCGCTGTTTATGAAAGTTATTTTGTTTACAGAGCTAGTATGCTGTGGAACTCGCTTCCATCGAGCATTTTGAGTGGACACAGTCGCAAGAGTTGAGAATAAAAGAAGTCTGGTTACGAAAATATTAATATACGAAATTTTCTTTTAGCAGCTTTAGTTGTACATTCGAACGCAGGTTGAAAGTTGAAAAAATGTTATTTTTCCTTCTTTTGGGGTCCATGCTGTTTCTGCTTATAAAAAATTTTTAGTGTTCTTGAGATCTACTCAAAAAGCACTCGCGATAGACCGTCTGTGCACCCACAAAACCGTGATGTAGACTATGTAATAAAGAGGAAGAAATAGCCTATCACATTTTAATCGAATGCGAAGCTCTAACCTGGCAAATACGAGAATTTTTAGGGGACAAAGAAATCTTGAAAGATATAAATAAAAGGGATCTGAAAAATGAGGTTCTATATCATTTTAAATAGATAAACCTGGACAATCTGGAATGAGGCACCGAAATCTGTAGACACCAGACAAAATATAAGTGAGATTCTACATCTTGTTGAATAGATAAACCTGGACAATCAGGGTGAGGCACCGAAAACTGAAGACATAAGACAAAATATGTCTTTCTGATGTTTTCTGTTTAACTTTTTCATGTTTTCTGTTTCATTGGCCGTCCTGCTGCCAATCGAAGATACGGATGGAATAAAGAATGAAACGTAAATACAATAATTCTGATTACACTTTTTATTTGAAACTCACGAACTAGATATTACTGATGTATCCGTGACTGGGGAGGAAGTATTGTTTTCAAGTTTTTCTCTCAGTTCTCTTGAATCTTATACAAGAAAACGTAAGGTTCGTATGTTTCCTTCCATTCTCCTGAGCTTGTATTTCAGGGACAATCGTTGAAAGCTTAGTGTGTTTTGAGTGATGAATTCTATAAACTGTGCTTGTATTTCGACTCACATGATAATTTGAAATTATGGCACAATCCATGTAGTCCATTTTTTTAACAACTATTTTCTCATTCGAATGAATAAAAGAATATGGTATATATAACCAGAAAAGTTACATACAATTAATCAGAACCAAGGTTGAAGAATTAAAAATATTTGTAATGAACTTGTCTGAACTTAACCTCAATTCAACCGCCAACACTTGACTGGCTTGTTAATGACATTCACGATTGAGTTCCCAGTTCATGATTATAAGATCTTGCTCGACTATGAATGCAATTATTAACCAATTACGCTTGTGTGAATTCCAATTGTCTACAAGTATGAATTACAAAGTTGGAGTAATGAAGATTTGTATCTTATTTCTCGTTTGCTTACAAATGTTTGAGGATGTATACATTCAGCAGCAGATACGAGGTATCGAAAAGATATACCTGTGAGATCCAAAAATGTGGTAAGACTATTCAATCGGCAAAATTTCCTTCAAGAAATGTATCAATTATTTCTGAAGCTACATGAAATAGGTATAAAACCCCCTAGATGGATCTATAAGAGTGAAAATTACCCTTTAGGTTTCTTTATCAAATACAGAGTGTGATGCTTAAAATTTATTCTGCCAAAAATTACCGGTCATTGGCACTGAAATACAAAATAATTATTTTTCATCCAAACTTTTGTATTTCCTTCAAAGTAGTTTAGGAAAGAGAAAAAAATCGGTCGGAGTCATATCAGGTGAATACGGTGGTTGTTTGATGGTACTTGTGGAGTTTCATTTGCAATACAAAAGTTCAAACAAATTCTTTGTTCGATATTCCATTGTAAAAATTGCAAGAGACACTTGTCAGAACTGACAAAATCTAGAACTGTGAACAAACTGAATGATAGATCGCGGTCAAACTCAGCATCAGTATCTTCCTTTTCTTGCACGGCGCCTTTGTGGGCAGCACTCAGGCCGTTTGGCCCATTGTGCTTGCAGTGTTGTGTTGTGTTGTTATTTGTCTTACAAAAACTTCCTGATGAAGCTTGCAAGACTGTTGTAGGGGGCCTCCTAGATCTTCCGGGCACTGGGTTTTTCAGCTCCCAAGGTGTTCAGTCTGGTTTCCTTATGAGCGGAACATTCGAAGAGAATGTGTTCCGTTATTTCGTCATTGTCTAGGCAATCACGATATTTTCATGTTGTATAGGTGTTTGTTGAGTTGGTGTCCCGTCAATAGGCCCACTTCCATCCCAACAGACTTTTCATCGAGGGACAATAGTTCATGTACCCTCTTCTTACATTGCGGCCCCATTATGTGCCGTTTTGATTGTCTCAGTACTGAGATACCTGCCCAATAGTTCTGGGCCTCGGTGGAGTTCCAGTTGCGAAAGAAAGAGGTCATATGAGTCCATGGGATAGTCAGAATTGGTTCTGGTCCCATCGGCCTGACAGCTGTTGCTTTTTTAGCAAGGCTGTCTGCTATCTTGTTTTCTTGGATGCCCTGATGGGCCAGGCACCAAATCAGAGTAACTCTGTTTATAGCACTGAGTTGTCGAAATGCTGTTCTGCATTCATATGTAACCTTGGTATCTTTCAGATATCCAAGGGCATTTTGGCTGTCAGAGCATACGTAGATGCATGTGTCTCTATAGTTCCTGTGTAGGGTTTCCTGTACACGCCGGAGGATGTGTGTGTTACGGTGACATGGTCTCCCAGAGCAATCGTTATGTTTGCTCTTGGGCCGTGAACGCCGATGCATGTACCCATCCCGGTTTTGGATCAGTCCGTAAACCAGGAGGGGACATGTGGGGTGGGTAAGGCGTGGTATGAGGTCCAAACTTCTTTTGATGGAATAACGACCCTGAAGGGTTCATAGAAGTAGTAGGTGGCTCTCATTTGATCTCCTCTTGTGAGAAGGTCACGTCGGAGTTCTCTTACTTTGTTCAGGGATGTGGAGTGTCAAAGATTGGGTTTCTGTCCCTCCACATACCCCCTCTCCCACAGTCTCAAAGAGGCCCTCATGGCCTTCTCTTTCACCACTATACGTAGCGGAGGGATGCCCAGAAGACACTTCATAGGGGCCATTGGTGGGGATCTCACAGCTCCCGTAACTGCTAGACATGCCTCTGGATCTTGTTGATTTTGTTCCGTTTTATCTCTTTAACCAGTGCAGGCCGTATAGGTCATGAGTGGTCTTATTACTGTTGTGTGTAGCCAATATATTATGTTTGGTTTGAATCCCCATCTGGAGCCGAATAATCTTTCCGGCAATGCCAGAGTGTGTTTTGCGCTTTTTGCCCTTGTCTTTCGATGTGATTGTCCCAATTTATTTGGCATCAAGCATTTCACCTAGGTATTTCACTTGTTTTACTAGTGTTAGTTTCTCGTTGAAAGGAATGGGTGCCTTGAAGGGCGGTAATTTCCTTTTTCAAGTGAATAGAATCATGTCTCTTTTGTTCGGATCAACAGATAGGTCGTCCTCTCGGCACCATTATTCAGTCATTTGCAGAGCGTTCTACGCAACTACACATATGGTGCTGAGGTTTTATCCACGGACAAGGAGGACGAAATCGTCGGCTTAACGCACCACAAAGGTCCCAGCATCGGCAAGGGCCGCCAGAAGGCCATCCAGCACGAGGTTCCAAAGAAGAGGAGATAATACTCCCCCCAGTGGACATCACCTGCTGGCGGACCTCCGGACGGTCGACTCGCCGAGGTGAGCCTGGATGCGCCTGGTCGACAGAAGACGTCCCACCCACCTTGCTATGGTTCTGTCTAGTTTTCTATCTACGCTAGGTTCATTTATTGTTTTATATAGTGTACTGTCGCAAGGTATATCTCGGAATATTCCTATAAATCTAACCCTTTTCTAGTCCTTTCTCGATATACTCCTCTACGAAGCGTAGTGCTGAGACAACTGATCTATCTTGCTCGTAGGTATGTTGAGTAATATGTAGGGGGTGCTCCACTACGGTGATCTCCTCAAGATATATTTCTACTAGTGTCGCCATAGTCTTAAAATCTTTGGCTATTTTATGTACGATCTTGCCCGCCTTGGGAATGAAGACAACACGAACCCTTTTCCAGGGGTCCGGAATGTACCTCAAAGCTAGGCAGGATCTGAAGAAATCGATTAAACGCATAACAGTTTGGTCTATACATTTTATCAAGTGTGGAGGGTATATGCCATCTGCTTCTGGTGCTTTATATAGTTGAAAGGTAGTTACTGCTCATCGAACCTGTTCCACTGTAACTACCATTAAGGTTCTGTTCCAGTTTGCTTTGTCAGCATGTCCATTAGATTTCTGACTTGCTGTGTTGTCGATGAGGAAACCCGGATGAGGAAACCCGGAAAGGTGCCTCAGTGTTTCATCCTTCATCTTTGTTTTTACTCCTTCCGGTGTATCAAGACTTTGGATGTCTATCGGTCCCGCTGCAGAGAGCATGCGACGCAGACGGTTTGCCTTCGGTACATCCTTTATTTCCTCGCAGTACGAATGCCATACTTCTTTTTTGAATTTTTCGATCAATCCTTTGTTTGGTCTTTGGGCTTCCTTGTAGTTGTCCCAATCGCTTTTTGTGCTAGTGCGCATCGCTTTATTTAGGAGGCGTCTGCTTTTCATCCTTTGCGCAGTGAGTTCTTCTGTCCACCATAAGGTTTTCTTCCTTCCTCTATTGTATTTTATAGCCAAGGTGATACTGGTTTGCAGCTTCTCAACGGCAGCTTCCAGATCCTTGATGTTTTTCGGTGTCTTAGCTATCGGTTCCACCATTTCCGATAATGTTTCCGGTATCGGTCCAAATCGGTTTTTTTAGGGTTCCTGTAAGGCACTGGTCGTTGTTTCGGTATACTTGTGATGTCGAACAGATGGTCGGAAAGGGATACTACTTCTGTGGCCACTCTCCAGTTTCGAATTTTTCGGGTGAATTGTTCACTGCACAAAGTCAATTACAAGACTTCTTTTCTATTGAATGTTACGAAAGTTGGTTCATTTCCTTCGTTGAAAAATGTAAGGTTTGTGCTGTAGAGATAAAAACTGAGTACTATAAACAAACTAAATGACAGATCGCGTTCAAACTCTGCTCCAGTATAGAAAACAGTGGTATCACCTTAGCAACAACAAAAACTTTTAAAATCATTTCAAGCCTATTTCTCAAATAATCAATTTGACAGAATCTACACTAAATAATAATGTTTCAATGGTGCAAAACGATAATAATTATGAATGAATACTCTGCACGTATGCATGTTTGCCATTATTTTTAATCAGAAGTGAGGTGTGTTTCTTCAGATCGCCCCATTTATACTCATCAACTGATTGGTTTTTTAATCATTTCGAATTTTGTGAAAATATCACTTTTTTTGAACATCTCCTGTATCTTTGGAAATCATCTCAGAATCGCAGGGTGTTCTGCAATGGATGTCAAAGTAAACCTCAAAGTAAACAACTCAAATACCAGTTGAAATATTTTTAGTATCTCTATAACAATTTTCATTAGATTTGATTAATGATTCCTGAGTTGCAAATGATCTTCTATTCATGAAAGAATTTCCACATAATCTTATCAAATTTTGCACTAAAATTCTCAAACATTGTCAAACTGGAAAAGGGTATCTTACACAAGGTATGAAAAATGTTGGAAGTACCTAGAAATTAGGTCACAGAATCGAAAATTCAAGTTCATTCAGGAGAAGTTTAAATAAATTGAAGAGTTATTATTATTTATGGGCTGAAGGACTTTGGTCGATGGCCTCTTGATATTATTATCAATAAAGAACAGTTATTATTATTATTTTTCCAGTAATCCACCAGCACTTAGGAAAGCTTGAGAACAATCGAACATAGAAATTGAAATAAAACTAATAATGAACAATGTGGAACATTTGGAGAGAATCAAAGTTCCCAAAAAACCCTGTAATACCTGATTTTTCCATTCCTGGTGAAAATTACAGGACGAAATTTAGGATTAATACTAAGTATCAATGACGAAATAGATCAGAATGCTATTCTGATCCATTTCGTTCCAAAAATTCCATCAATCTAACCTAGGGGTGTTCAAACGGTCGATCAGGATCGACTAGTCGATCGCGAGTGCTTTCTGAGTAGATCTCGAGAAGAAAAATTTTTAATAAGTAGGGAACTGAAATAAAAAAATTCATTACGTAATAAAATACCACTCTGAAAGAGTCAAAGAAAAGCCGCGTTTTTTATTCTTGCCTCTTTTCTAGAAATTTCGGGTGGCGCGTTGGACAGGAACGTTCGAGACTTTAGTTCACGCTGATATAAATGTTGCGCCTGCAGGAATTGGAGTCATTCTGAATTGCAACTTGAAGGCAATACTACGTCGATACAAAGTTCATTATTAAATAGTATAAAATGAGTTCAGCGAAAAAATTTGAAACGTATCATTTCAATAACGATTGGGAGGAAGAATTTTTCTTTTGAATTGTGGAGGATAAGTGCATTTGTCTTATTTGTCGTGCGTCAGTTGCAATATCTAAGCGTGGTAACTTAGAAAGTGATCATAAAATGGTTCATAAAAACTATGAAAAGGATTTTCCGCCACAGAGTGAATTCAGAAAACGGAAAGTACGTGATTTGTTTGTTTGAAAAAAGAACAAACCATGTTCACAAGACCAGCCAAACAATGAAAAGCTTCACGATCGTGTCATTTGAAATATCTTATACATTGGCGAAACACAAGAAACCATTCGAAGATAGATCGGTTGTGAAGGAAGCATTTATTGAAGCTGGTGAGTTTTTAATTGGAGATTTTAAAAATAAAACAGAAATCATGTTTTCTATTAGAGAACTTCAGTTATCAGTTATCCTACTGTCACAAGACGTATTGAAGTCATGAGTCAGGACATGGCAGATAAACTAAAACATGATATCATGAAATGTATATACTTTTCTTTACAGTTCGACGAATGCACCGATATGACAGACACTGCCCAGCTATGTATTATTTACTCAGATGGTACTCAAAGACATGTTGGCTAATGAAGAATTTTTGAAAATCATTCCTCTGAAAGGGAAGAGATAATGAAGATTCCCCTTCATTTTTTTCATTCCACTGCACTATACATCAACAAGTTTTGTGTTCAAAAGTTTTAAACACGTCGAAAATTATGGGCATTGCAACAAAAATTGTGAATTCCATCCGTGCATGTAGCTCGCAACAGCGGCTCTTTGATTTGTAGTTCGAAGATAGGGAGTCAGTTGAATACACTGATTCAGTTCGTCACACGTACGTCAAGCGATTGAGTCGCAGAAAATTCCTAGAAAGCTTTCAAGAATTATTGCCCGAAATAACATCTTTTCTAGATGAAAGAGGTGATAACAGTCAGATGTTGAAAAAAGAAAAACGGCTGACTGATTTGGCATTTGTGACTGACATCACAATGCAGTTAAACACCATCAACTTGGAGCTTCAAGGTTAAAGAAAATTTATTATTGCGATGATAGCTCAGTAAACGTATTCAAAATTAAATTGTAACTCACGATAGATCCACTGAAAAGAATGGATCTGAAACATTTTCCGTCTTTGAAAGCAAGGATTCCTCATTTGAATTATGATACGTATAAGGCTGAATTGTCAAATATTTTGAGACAATTTGAAATGCGTTTTTATCATTGGCAAATGCAGCATTATTCATGAGTTATCATCCTTTTTCATGTGAAAATATTGAGGAATTAGCTACTGAAATAGCAAGTCAGTTTAATATGATCTCATTTTCTGTTGAAAATGAGTTGGTGCAGATTATATCAGATATACTCAAAGCTACAGCATCTGATACAAATTTCTGGTGTTTTATATCCGAATCTGAAGCAAATCGCCCTTCAACTAACGGCGATGTTTGGGTCAACTTAGTAGTGTGAGTCTGCATTTTCTGAAATGAAGATAATTAAGTCAAAATATCGCAATCGATTAAATGTCAACATGCTTGCGATTAGCACTCGGTGGTTAAGTACCATCTAATGAAAAGTATGCTGAGGACATACAGTGCCACGCTTCAACATCCAAAGTCACTCCTTAGTTAAGTTTGACACCATATGTAACTCTTTTATTTTGTAACAACCAATAAACTTGCAATTTTGAATAACTATGAGGTTTTTCATTAATATTATAGATAAGAACCTAACTAAACCTAACCCAAATCTTGACTAGAATAATGTATATTGTGCGGAAAGCTAATATCTATATATGATACGGTAAATCCTACCTAGGTAGGTGATAGGGTATATCGTGTATGTACGACAACCCTGCATCACACAAACTTGCAGCTTCTCAGAGTCGATCGTAAGTAGTCTAAATATATTGAGGTAGATCGTGAGCAGTTCAAGTTTGAGCACCCCTGATCTAACAGAATCTCATTCACGGTAGCTGGCTGGTTTTAATCGCTTCTTAATCTTCAATAGAGAATGTCCCAGATAGGTTCGATGGGATTGAGATCTGCCCTTCGTTCAGACCGCTAAATTGACATGATTTTGTGATCTTGAAGGTAGTTTCTATAGATATAAGAGAGATGAATTATGGCAACATGCATAAACAGAAAATTTTCATCCAAGTTTGCCGCATGTGGCACAACATATCCTTCTAAGATGTCTTTAACGTAATTGCATCCAACTTCCACTAAAACCATAGAAAAGTAAAAAGTTGCTCTGGGTTATCTCTCATTTCGACGTCTTTACACTAGGCAAAGTCGGTTGCAATGAAAACGACGAAATCTTGACTCATCTGCAGACAACGTTTCCATTCAGCTTTTAACCAAAACATAATCCCTGGCAAATTCAATTAGTCCCATCGTCACAACCAAATTCCCTCAGACGTCGTATCGTTTCAGTTCTAATTGTTGTCTCAACGAGGATATTCTTAAATAACGGTCATGGATTGCCCATGTTGTGTTGTTGTCGTGATTATTAGTTTCCCTGTTCCTGCAGATCATTCTGGAAAGATGGGGTACTCCAAGCCTTCGGCCTATTCTTGTATAGGTCCAAACTATGTCATCTAATACCACTCTTTCAGCATATTCTACCGGAGTCGAATTCCATGATTCGCGTTGTATTAATACCGAAAATTAAAATTTCAAGAACAAACGTTACTAGCAAGAATTGATCAATAACGGCTGTTATCAATATGTGGTTGGTTCTTACAAAATCTCAATTTGTTCCTTTCATTTTATTTCTTATGAGATGAATATGCGCGCCAAGAGAAAGATTGAATTTTGTTGACATGTCTGGATATTTCCGGCAAAAATGTATTAATAATTAGTTGCCTACCAAAAATTACATTTGAAATAATAAAATTGTGCGTTATTTTCTTGGCGCAGTGTATTACGCTGATATGTTGTTTGTTTTGTTTATTTATGTGCCATTATATGCCTTTGATTAAACTAACTACATTGAAAAATATATTTAGAAGAACCTTAGAAAAAACTGGAGTTTTATTGAAATTTTAATAGGAAGTCGGTCGGGTCAGCTAGTATTTCCATATTCTCTCACATCGATGAGTATCGAAGAGATGATAGTTCCTCAAACACAATCGGCAAAATCGAGTCAAGAAGCAGAAGAAAAAGTTGCGCAATAAGAGTGAGTGCAAAGCGAAGAACTCGCGGCCAGGGCCATGGTATCAACGACCTCTGATTGCCTAGTGAACCAAACCCGTTTCTCGGTTCTCGTCGCCACTCTCCTCTCGCCAACTTACACTTCATGTTCGCTAGCAAAACATTATTATTCTCACTCAAACGAATCTTGAAACTTTGTTTTCTCTACGAGGGATACAACAGAAATAATTTACTCACGGTCTCGAGATAGCTAGTGAAAGGTTTTTAGTACGGCAAATGGGTATAGAGTGATATATTATTTTTTTTGGAGGTGGAATTCTCTAGTGAGTTCCATTTTTGGTTTAATTTTAGAGGTTGTTTCATTATTAATACACATTTTGAACTTGATATAGTTAGGACTCACTTTCCGCTTCAGACACTCTCTGTTGAACCACAAATTCAAAGACACTCTGTTGTATTTTATCTGTAGTCGATAGTACATGTTCACCAATTCTGCTCGACAAGCTGTTCTAATTGATAGTATTGATGATTTATTTATTTTATGGAAATTCATTTTAAAAAGTTTTGAAGCTAGATTCAAGGAACATATTTCCTCAGATAAAAATTCACCAATATTTAAACACATAAAATCAACTAACCACTCGATATCATTGAACAATCTTAGAATCCTTCATAAATGTAACGAAAGGAGAGAAATTAATTTGTTGGAAAGTTTGGAGAATAATAAATCATGTAAAAAGTCACAATTTATCACCCTCAACAGCCAACTAGAGCATAATGGATCCCCACTACTCAATATTTAGGATAAATTTCATTCTGTACTTGTACTTGCCTATTCATGTATTATATTGTTATTCACTTGAAAACGACCGTAGGGTCGAAACCGGTCCTGATTATTAAATAAATTGTGGAAAAGTGACAAAAGTGTCTCATTTCGTTTTACTTTAAAAATGAATTTCCATAAAATAAATAAATCATCAATACTATCAATTCAAATAAAGAACTAACAAACTTCTTCATTATAATAATGCACAAGGGTTTTTTGATTAGTGAGTTTTAAATCCATTGATTGATTCAAATTCCATGTAACCTTCTTTATTGAAAAACAAAATTTCATTGTACCTCGTATTTATTTCGAGTGACGAATTCCAGACTCAATTTTAATTCCTTCAAAGCTAACCGTTAACCTTATATAGTTCATGGTTCCATAGTTCTTGTACAACACCCATAACAACAATTTACACTTAACACTCTATTAAAAAAACTTAGCAATCTTCCTGACAAACATCCTGTCAAGTCGTTTTCTCTTGCTCCTCTGTTTCGAAGTTGATGATGATGAGTTTGGATTCATCATCTATCCTGGATATGAAGAAAAAGTGTTGTTGAAGACTTCATTATACGGAGTAGTAATTGAGGATGAGGCTCTTTACGCCGTTTAAAGTTTCAGCCAACCTTGATAACCGAGAAGAATAATTGCGCTACAAATTGAGTAATTCCGATATTTTATCATACAGAAGGATCTATCAGAATTTCCAACAAATAAGGTAGGAGAGAGAACAGAATATTTTTATGCCATTCTTTCGAAAAATTGAATCAGCAGGACGTAGAACATAGAACCACATTGAATTTAATTCATATGCCAGTTTCTATGATCTACAATATTCTATGTAAAGTTGTATGAATTTCGGCGTCGGTTTAACGTTTGGAAATTATTTCAGAATAGGAATAACACTAATTTTGTTTGTGCATAGTTTTTGTCGAATAAAATGGCAAACCAAAATACTTCAACGGGAATATTATGAATATATTTATTATCATTCATGGTCAATGTCAACAAATAATAAGTCGAACTAGCAGAACATTTAACGAATAGAAAAGATGTCGTTTTGGCGACAGGAATGACAAAACAAAATTTCTAAGATTTATGTGAAATGAAATTAAGAGAAAACTGTTAACATAAACCACCTAGTGAAAATGGAATGTTCAACTCGTCCATCATTTGGTACGCTTCACTTTTAATTCGAGATCCTCACGCGAATTTGTCGGAAATTTATAAACTTTGTTCTTGAGGTACTCCCTTAGAAAAGCATCTGAAGGGAAAAGATACGAAGAGCTTGCAGGCCAATTGCATGGACCCAGTCTTCATATACATCGGCAAACGAACTTGTTAATTCATTCGATACTTGAGGTGTGCAATAGGCGGGAGGACCATCTAATTGGTACCAACATGAAACACGAGCATTCAACGGGAAATTATTCTGGACTGAATGTAATTAAAATATCTAACTATTTTACATCATTTAAATTTGAGTATTGACATAAACGATGTTGATGATTTCACTCTCATGTTTGATGTGGATTATCCACGGCCATGAATTATGCCGATTCAAAATACCTTATATCGAAATATCTACTCATCGGAGTATGTAATGTTTTGTAACATAAGAAGTCTGGGTTTTCTTGAATGTGAAACATTATGCAGAAATCTCTTGAATTTATCGATGATATTGATGAGTGTTTGTAAGGGTGCAAATTATTTTGATACAAAGTTTCATTAATTGATGTATGTACTATCCCCAAATCTGCACGTATGAACTCATACAGATTGGCATAAACTTAACCGAAGAGGGTAACTGCAATGTCTCCATCGTTGGTACTCCACCCCTTTCTACTACCTTTTCTGCATGAGTGCCAAATTCAATTGTAATTTCATAATTTGTTTTCTGTAGATCGGTTGTAAGTTTGGATGCTTTTCGTTGAATGATCTGCACGTTCCACTTAATATTTTCTGTCATTGACCATGAATATTGAATAAATTCATTATAATCTCTTTTTGAGTATTTATTTGCCATTCTATTTCTGGTAACAAAAGACTATACACAAACAATATTAGTGTAATTACTAACCTTAAATAATTTCCAAAAGTCAAACTAAGGCTGAAATTCATAGAACGTTACATATAACATTGTGGAACATAGAAACTCGCTTCCGAATTGAAGTCACTGTGTCTGTTTTCTATGTTCCTAATCTTTTAATTTGCCGAAGAAACTGCAAGTTTTTGACAAAATCGTGAATGAAATTAAGACGAGCCAATTTAGGTGTAGGCAATCCAAATACCAATCAATACTTTTTCAAACAGAAGAGTTCTTGTCGATGCCCGTTATAATCGGAAGTGGTACCGCTATGAGAACAATTACAAATTGAAGATCAGCATTCATTTACTCTAATGCCAAAATTGATCGATGAACGCGTTTTCCAGATACTTCTAATGAGCCATTCAACGCGGACACCTTGTTTTTCAGGTTAACTACATGATCATCCAGAAGAGTACCTTCAAAAGTATGGTTCCTCCATGGCACAGTTTCAATAACTCCAAAAGATTGTGCTGGCATCAAATTATTCAAAAGATCAACTTCGAAAAATTCTTCTTCTTCTTAAGTTGCCTCTTCTAACGAAGATCACTGATCATCAAGGCAATCAGTTCTCCTCTTAACAGAGACTTCCTACTCTTGTTTGAACCACTGTCGTAGGTTCACGAGCCAAGATGTTCTTCTTCTGCCGGGCGCTCGTCTTTCTTGGATCTTGCCTCAAACGATGAGATGAAGCAGTTTGTATTTTTCATTTCTCATAATGTGGCCGAAGTATTGGAGTTTCCCCGTCTTCACAGTGTAAGTGGTTGAGCGTCACTGTTCACTCTTCGGAGAACTTCGGCGTTGGTCACGTGGTCTCGTCATGAGATGCGAAGCATTCGCCGGTACACCCACATCTCAAATGCAGCTATTTTATTCTCAAGACATTGAGTTATAGTCCAGCCTTCTACTCCATACAGCACAATGGGAAAGACGCAACAGCGAACCATCCTCAGACGCAAGTCGAGACTGAGATCTCTGTTCGTGAGCAGCCTTTTCATCTTCACAAAGATAGCTCTTGCCTGTTTGATGCTTTGTATTTTGGGTTTCATCTCCCACTTGCTGGTAACTAGACATTTAAACTGCGTGCACCGCTCAATTTGTTGCCCATCCAGACGTAGCGTAGACGGTACATCATCTCTCTTATTAATTACCATAAACTTCGTCTTTTTGACATTCATTTGAAAACCATACTTTCTGCTGGCAACATGTACTCGGTCTAGTAGCTGTTGTAGGCCTTGTACCAACGAGCTAATGAGAACTGCGTCATCTGCGTATCTGATGTTGTTGACAAGTATTTCATTCACTGAAATTCCTTCAGTCACACCCTCGAAAGCTTCAGTCATTATTCTTTCCGAATAGAGGTTGAAAAGTATAGGCGAAAGCACGCATCCCTGTCCCACTCCTCTTACGATTGGAATGTCTCTTTTGTCTCATCTGAGTCTACGAGAATTGACGAGACTTGATTCCAATACAAACTTGCAATAGTATAAGCATTTCGGTCGTCCACACTACTATCTTTTAGTATCCCGATGCGTGGAGTGTGTCTGACCTTGTCAGAGGTTTTTCGTAGTCGATAAAACAGGCAAATAGTCGATGTTTATATCTAGGCTTCACTGCACGAGCTCCTGCAAGCCAAACAGCGCATCTCTTGTCCCAAATCCGTTCCTGAAGCCAAATTGCTCGCTAGAGATGTGTTCATCACATTGTCTGTATATTCTCTTAAGTATAATGTTGAGATAATATACCTTCAAGACGTGGCTCATGAGACTAATAGAGCGGTGGCATTGGGTTTCTTCGTCAGAGTGAAGAAATGAGATTTCAACCAATCCACTGGCTATTTGCCTTCTCTGTACACTTCGTTGAACAGTCTGGTCAGATATTTAACTGTTTCATCATCAAGCAGCTTCAGGACCTCTCCATGTACGTCGTCTGGGTCAGTGGCTCTTCTATCGTTGAAATGTTTAATTGCATATCGAACTTCATCTTCCAGGATGTTTGGTCCCGTACTCGCTTTTTGCAAGCCGTGTGATTCTTCTCTTACATTATAGAGAGTCCCTATAATGTAAGAACGTATTCCTCCCATATTCATTTTTGTCCTCGATCTCGTTGACAGTGTTGCCAAGTTGATCTTGAAGAACACTCATTTCTCATCCTCGTCTTTTCCTTAGCAACTCTCAAATCTTTTTGTGGAGATTAAACGAATCATGTCGTTCTTGCAGCTGTTCTAATTCTCGACATTTTTCCTCTTCTCTACGTTGCTTAGCGTCTGTGACTTTTCTTCGAATACATTTGTGCGCATCTCGGTATTTCGTTCGGTCAACATTCATCCATTTTCTTCTTTCCTCCATAAGTGTTGAAATTTCGTTTGTCATCCACTGTCTGTGCGGCCTACTAGCTGATTTCAAGTGTTGTTTACTTCACTCATGGATTATTCGTTTCACTTTCATCCACATCCACATCTTCAGAATTGTTTACTGCATCATTGAAAATGCAAGCAATTTCTTCTGCAAGTCTGTTTTTTGTCTACTTCAAAATGAGAATTCACCAAATTTCGGATACCTCCAGGAAATAGTCGCTATCCTCTAAAAGTCAACTTCAAATAAATCCGAAAATTTACTCTCCTACATACAGGATATCTCCATGAGCTAGAAGAGTTCAAGAGAATTACAACCTGAACAAAATATGTGTCCTCGACTAATAGCTACAAATTATTAGAGATTAGAGATGCACCAATCCTCATTCAAAGGTGAAGAATGTGCTACGAACATTTCGGTGAGCGGACCAATGAAATTTGCTTCAAAATTTTCGTTTTCCCGGTAAATAAATTTTTAATTGAATGGCAAGGTGCATCTCCAAAACTGTAGAGTCTCGAGTGATAGCAATCCCCATTTAAAGAGGAAGAATAATACTCAAAGACTTCAGAAACACAAACGTGGGGGTCCCACTTGGGACCCCTAATGGTAGACAAAGAAATCTCAGATTCGAATCCTCGACTATTACGAATTGGAATCGATTCGTCAGGTTGGAATCGAACCATCGCAGAAGACTGCCCTTCACTCCGACCTCTGCAAGATGCTGTACGTAAATATTATGGCATGTTTTATCAAATGCTTTGCATAGATCAGTGTAAACGGCATCCGTGTTCTCTTGATTGTCCTAACCGTCGCGTACGTACTCACTATAGATAGAGTTCGTTTCAACAGACTTCTCTTTTAAGAAACCATGTTGTTCAGGGATGATGAGATGTTTTACAAATGGAAATAAATAATGGTATATCAATTTTTCAAATAATTTGGGAATTAATGATAATTTGGATATTGGTCGGTAATTTTTGATGTCTGACTTTGAACCACCTTTAAGGATCGAAACAACAGTTGCGTTCTTCCAACTACTAGGAAACTTACTACTCGCCAAGGACTGTTTGAATAATAAGCGCAGAGGTACAACAATGAATTCAGCAGACTACTTCAAAAATACAGCAAGAATCGAGTCGGAGCCAGCGCCCTTTCTGAGGTCAATGATAGATGAATCGAGTTTAACACATTACAGTTTTCTGAATCTAATATGTTGTCTATATTGAGGTGAAACTTTTCAGGTTTAAACACACTTTTGAAGTGTTTAGTGAACAATTCACAAATCTGTTCACCAGTGCTACCAGTTTCCTGATCCAGCCTCATCTTCGAGATAAAATTCGTTGAATTGTGTTTTTCAATGACATAAAATTTTGTTTTCGGTAGCGCATATTATTTATGTGTCGGATGATAGCGTAAAATATCGATATTTTGGTCCACTGAATTTCCCTCAAAAGTCAATGACGGAAATTTCTCTATTTATAGAATTATAATCAGCTCTTTTGAAACTTAGCGATTATGAGTCCCGTGCGCTACGTAACCCTCGGAATAGGGACAGATCAAATAAAAACTCGATACAAGGATGTTTTCTATCTTCACTTACTGGTGGATGTTGACAGTTTGCAATGTGTGAGATTTTAATTTTATTGCACATTATCGACTCCAATATTCTGTCATCCTCGTTAGTGATATGATTAAATTGTTTGAGATTCAGGAACGATCATGTGTCCAATAAACTAGAGTACTTATTGTCCACATTGAAGGGTTCAAGCCAGCAATATTCATCGCTCGAACTCCTTCAAGATGTGCTGGAGCAATTAAAATCGCCACAAAGCAATGCAACGTTGTCCTCCGGTAGCTCACTTGACATAAGTTTGGAGCAGAACGCTGCATACGCAACACTGTCATCAGGAGGAAGGTATACGCAGCACACAAACACTTTATAATCATTCACTTTTATGAATATCCATACATACATACATTGGTAGATGACAAGGTTTGAACTTTTTACGAACCCCAATGACTGCACCTCCTCCGTCAGCTCTAACACTCGCGGTAAAATCCCGGTCACGTCTAAACAAGCAGTAATCACTAACATCCACAACTTCGTCATCAAAAACAGAAATATTGCGCCAAGACTCTGTGATATACAAATTATCAGGATGGTTAACTGTGACATCAGTTTTAAAAGTATGTAGCTTTGATTGAAGGCGTCTGGTGTTATGTTAAACAACACTCAATGACATATTCAAGTGTAACTATCTGGAAAATGAAAATTTTATATACACTCATAACTCATATATAACGAAATCTGAACGATTTTTGAGTTCTCAAACTTCCTCAGGAGAACGTTGCCGTTCTGCACCCAGACAAACTTAAACTGCCTAATTTTGGCAGCTTCACGAGCATTTTTGAATAGGAGTTTTAAGGCTGGAGATAGGTGTTCGCTTATGAAAAATTTATGGGATACACTATGCAGCTTGAAGCCGAATCTGAATTTGACTTGTGAGCCATCTTTGCAGCGTACAGAAAACGATCGCGATTCATCCTTGAGATGAACCCCAAAACGATAATCTTCGGCTTGTCAGCATTGCGAGATGGAACGCTGAAAACTGAGTCGGCCATCTCATTACTAACCGAGCAGATCAGAAACCCTCCGACCTTGGAAACAATGTCTAACAGATTCTCTACCTGCTTCTCCGAAATATCCTGAATTTTCACATTAATAGCTCTACTATAGTTGTCCACGAATGTGCTAAGATTAAAATCTGAAAACTCATTGATACTCTTCATCTCTAAAAGATTTTCATGAAAATCAAAGGAGTCCAAGTAGTGTTACTTTTCAATAAATGGTTCTTCAAAAGAAGACTGATATTGAGGATCTCTAATGGGTATTCCACAACTTCTTTTTCCTCACAAAAATGTTAGGGGTGATAGTTGAAGGTAGGGTATGAATAAGCAAAAGTTTAAATAATTTTTTTTGATTCAACGAAATCGATTTTGGTAGAATGTTTTCCTTAAACGGAGATCGACCGGATTCATGAAAACCATTTTTCCAAGCACTTCTCGATTTCAATTCGTACATGTTATTTCAGAAAGTAAACGATTACATCGTATAGAGAATGGGATCTTCTTTTCCAAAAGTATCACACCACCCTTTTCACTCTTCAAAATTTGGTGTAGAAGCTGCCAGGCGTATGAGATTGTATAGGGAGAACGAAACATGTAATAGAAAATGTCCCCTTCAATCAAAAATGGAGACGATACGTTTTTATTGGAACGCACTGCTTATTTTCCTGTATACCTAATTTGTGGTCTTAGATAATTCCAGGGATCAAGTGAGGCAGCATAGAATCAATACACGTATCAAAATTATAGATATAAGCATTTATTGTAAATACAATTATTCAAATTTGTGTAAATCCTCTCATTTCAAAAGAATATATATATATATATATATATATATATATATATATATATATATATATATATATATATATATATATATATATATATATATATATATATATATATTCTTTTGAAATGAGAGAAGCTATCTACGACGATGCCAAAGTGTCATTAATAACAGAGGTGGACCTTCTGGGTACTGAAAAATATAAGTGTTTCCATATGGTATCGATAATATTAGTTCATTCTCAGATTTCAATTTTTTTTATAATAGGTGCTTTGGAGAAGTCAAATATTATTTTGTTTTCTTGAGAATACATTATATACAATACATCCTAACAAAAACCGAAAGATTTCTATAAATTCATATTGTAAAGATATTGGTAAGTGTTCCTAGACTCTTTTGAGGTGTTTATGTATATATATATATATATATATATATATATATATATATATATATATATATATATATATATATATATATATATATATATATATATATATATATATATATATATATATATATATATATATATATATATATATATATATATATATATATATATATATATATATATATATATATATATATATATATATATATATATATATATATATATATATATATATATATATATATATATATATATATATATATATATATATATATATATATATAGGGGAATGTAAATGCAGGTTCATAATTTTACCTCAATTTTTGGTCTTATTGTAGTCTGTAAATTCTGTACAAAATATTTTACGTATCTGTCACGTCCTACTCGGTTATAAAACCGAAGTTTCTCAAAATTGGTTTTGAAACGGGTTCATTATAAGAAAAACAGTTGAGAGTCATCTTTTTCTGCTTTGCTGCAAAAAATCTTATCGAATGGTAAAAAATATACATGACGTTCCATGAGAAAATCCGCACTAAGTCTTTATACTTATGAAATAATAATATAAACCCATTTTCAAGCTAGACTACGGAACTATGCTCGAAACTTCTAGAAAAAAAGAACGGAAAAAGAAAAAGCTTCCTGAAAGTGAGAGTTTCGAAAACCCTATATCTCAAAATCTAAATATAATATCCCAATTCTGTTGACCAATTCTTTCTTGTCATAAAAAGTATAGGTAGACACATCGAATTTGGGACACATATACTGACATACGACGTTACAAAATTCAACCTTATGCACTCTCATTCAATCAACAGTATGTGTATTCAATGATATGAAACAGTAAACTTTAATCATATCCCTCAAGCTTGAATCAATGAAATTCGGAGAATTTTAAAAGTGAAGACTGAACTTCTGCCGCTATAACAATACCACGCTACGTAACCCATATTGGCCAAACGAAATCAAAATTTGATTGAACGCATCTCTGGATAACTGTTCGCAAGGCACTTTCTGTTCCCCGTTATGTCGGATTAGACCTTGTGGTCCCCGATGTATGTTAGCTGACCAGCCCGCTAAGCGCGCCTTCGTCGCGGGCGTGATTACATGTCCAACGTGTGGGTAAGGTAAGAGGGGAACCAAAATAGAAGATCTACAATTCAACTCTACTTAATTATCAGCACAAAAAGCGAGTACTGTAGGATGAAAACGAAATAAATAGACATAAAATTCTGAATTAGCTTTTAATGATTGCAACGTTTTTAGACGTAACGCAGCTCTGTTAGTAGAACGACATTACAAAGCCAAATGACCATAATTTCAACGCAGAAAAATGTTTGTTTTCGTACTTTTTCACTGGTCATTATATGTTTAACGTTCTAACCGTTTGGTTCAGGTTATTACGCTGTCCAGAGACAAAATTCCATTAGATTGAAGGGTGAGTCTGGCCTTCTATCTATTTTAAGCCACACTTTTGAAAAATCAATTCGACCGCGATGAATCATATTTCCCCACTTTTCATTGCTCATATGAGTACATTGACCAACTCATCATCTCCGTGATGTCTCAAATTAAAACTTGGTTTGTCATCCAGTCAACATCTTTGGAAATTTCAGATTTTAGTTTAGTTATACATATAGTTTTCAGTATAGTTATATAGTGTATCTTTCCGAATTATACAAGGAATGTATTTTATGTTATGTAATTTGAAGTTATTTAACTCGCTTTATAGCTTTTTATGAGATTATAAATTTTTACTACCTTATCGTTTTGAAACTTCTGATTTGTGCCTGATTTTTTTTTTTAGTTAATTTTTCAAGATTTTCCTTCATTTTCATCTTGCATTGGAATAACTTCTCAGTTTATCTATTTATTCATTATATGGAATACAAATAGATGGGTTAGCCCCCGTATGAGTATTCGCTGATTGATAATCATAAAACTAAAAATTATAAAAGCATTGCAATTCTGATAGAAACAATATAAAATGAAATAATAATATCAAAATTAATATGAAAAGAAAAATCAGTTTTCACAACAAAGAACGAAAAGAAAGATCCAACTTTGAGTTCAATCAATACATAAGGTAGTAAATAATCTAAAAACTATATAACCATTTATAACCACGAAGCGATATTTAAGTAAGACGAGCAGGAAAGAAATAACATAGAAAACGCAAATATATATTCAAATTGAATTAACTTTGCCTTTTCTATGTTATTGCTCTTTCCTGCTCGTCTTATTTAGATATCGCTTCGTGGTTATAAATGGTTAAATAGTTTTTAGATTATTTACTACTTTATGTATTTTTGAGATGAATCACTCCCCTTCTTTCGGTTTCAGATTCTTTCTGTAATTTCATTCCATGTCTTCCTGTCTAAAGCCTTTTTTTCCATACTCTACTTGTAGCCACCTCAATCTTGGTCTACCGTGTCTTTTTTTTGTCTTGGTTCCCATTCTATTGATGAAAATATTATTGAACCTGCATTCGCTCTCCACACATGTCCCAACCATTTCGCTCTTTCTTGTTTGATTTTCTTGAACACATCATCATCACACAGTTCTTCATAAATCTGATCATTCATTCTCATTCTGAATTCGTTTTGTTCAGTTTTAATAGGACCTAATATATTCCTCAGTATTTTTCCCTCCGCAATTTTGAGCCCTTCTTCTTCCTTTTTCGTCATAGAGATAGTTTCTGCCGCGTACATCATTCTAGACCTTATCATTGTCTTCATCTTTGTTTTCTTCTTCTAAATCTTATTTTTCATAGTTTTTCATTGGCGTACATAGCCCTATTAGCCGCTATGATTTTCTCCTTTATTTCTGTTGTTGTTTTTCCGTCATTTGTTATCGTTACGCCTAGATATTTTATACTTGTCACTTCCTCGAATTCATACCCTGTGATCTTCAGGTTTTTTTTGTCTTTTTCTCGTTTATTCTAAGTCCTACTCTTATTCCCTCATCGATTATCTTGTTCATCATTTCTCTCATCAGTTCTACATTCTTGGCTATTAACACAATGTCATCTGCATAGGCTATTATCTGTTTTCCTCCTGTTCTTAGGTTACCTCTACCAGCTTTTCTCACAACATATTCGAGTACAATGTTGAATAGAGTCGATTTTGAGTCCTTTATTGAACGTAAATTCATCTGTTTTTCCTTTCTCAGTTTTAATTTTTGTTTTAGTTTCTGTCAGTGTTATCCATATCAATCTCCTCATTTTCGTCTGAGATCTGCATAAGCTTTTTCCTTTTAATTGAGTCGAATGCTTGCATGAAATCAACGAAAAGCATATCTATGTCTATTTCGTACGTGTGCGCCTTTTTCATAATTTGTCTGAGTGTATGAATAGCATCTACTGTAGTTCGTCCTTTAGTGAAACCACACTGGTATTGCCCTATTATTTTCGTTGCACTCACTGCCAGTCTTTTCTGTATAACCGTAGAAAAATTTTGTATCCTGTATTCAACAGTGTGATTCCTCTATAATTTGGGCATATTTGCTGATCTCCTTTCTTATGAATTGTTATAATCTGCCCCATATTCCACTCCAGCGGCATGCATTCGTCTCTCCTTGATCCTCCTCACTAACAAGAATATACTCCTTTTCAATTTCTCGCCTCCATATTGTATCAACTCCATATTTGAATTGTCACTTCCTGTCGCTTTTCCGTTTCGACCCCTTTCAATTATCTCTTTTATTTCCTCCCACGATGGTTCTTTCACCTTGTCATCTCCTGTATTTTCTCCTGTTTCCACCACTTCATACTGTTTTGATAGAAGTTCTGTGAAGTAATCCTTCCACACCTGCTTATACTCATTTTCATCCACCAAAACTTTTCCATTTTTATCCTTTATGCCGCTAATTTTCCCTTTATAAATTTTGTTGTGCTGGTTGATTCTTTGATAAAATTTCCTTGTGTTCTTTTCAAACTTACCTCTCTCTCGATCCACTCTCCCTTTTTCTTTCTCATCATTTTAGTGCATTCCGCTCGTTTCCTTTTATACTCTTCTGAATCTAAATCAAAGTTACTTTCTTTTTCGCCTTTTCTGCTAACACCTGTTTGCATTCTTCGTCAAACCATTCTTTTATTTTTTCCTTGCTTTCTGCTCCCAATTGCACCCTAGCTGCTGTTTCCAGACATTGTTTTATCTCGTTCCATTCTCTTTCTACATTCTCAAATGTGTTCTCTTCAGGTAATCTCATGTCTAACTCATTTGCCAAAGCAATCCTCACTTCTTTCGAAGTTTTTCAATATTCCACTGTGTTTTACTCATTCCTCTTTTCTCCATCATTTTCAGCTTCTGTTTCATTTTCACCATAACTATTCCGAGCATGTAAAATTAACCTCCTACTCTCAGCGACACCTTAGTCAAAATTCATTACAGGGGAAGGGGCATATCTTTGAAAGGATCTTTTAATTCTCTATTCGAAAAAAGTATCTTTATGAGCAGTTAATATCACACAGAAAGTCCAAACACAACGAAAGTTTGTATCCCAACGCAGATTTTCCACCCCGCCCCTCTATGCCAAGAAAGACTGATTATAGCGGAAAAAGATGAAACAAGTCAATTTTTGATTGGAGGGGGACCAATTTCTGAATTAGTTCGGAGCCTGTGAAATCAACCCCTATCTCAACAGCAGCAAATCAAATAAAATGCTCAAAATGACCCCCTTCCAATTCTGTACAATAGAAAAAAACGATTCTCGTGCATTCATACCATTTCTCTCGCAGCCATGAGATCCTCTTTCTTCCAACGCTTCTCTTTCTTTGGATCTTTCCTTGAATTATCAACTGGAGCATGATGTACCTCTCGCCGCGAGTTATGTGACCTAGACATTGTAGTTTTCTAATTTTAATTGTAGGTATGATCCCCATTTTTTTGTCCAATCTTTCCAACTTCGGTGTTGGTAACGTGTTCTATCCACGATATTCTTCGAATTCACTGGTACACCCGGTATCCAAAAGATTCCAGTCTTCTTGTGGTAGTCGCATTCAGTGTCCAGCTTTCCATTCCGTACAACAGAGTCGAGAATACGTAACATCTCGCGAATCTAACTCTCAGTTCTAACTTCAAATCTTTTGTGCATAATACTCTTTTCATTTTGTTGAAATTTGCCCTTGCCTTTTCTATTCTAACTTTTATTTCCTGGGAATAGTCGTTTGTGGAATTGATTATTGTACCCAGGTATGTATATTTTTCCACTTGTTCGACACTTGTTTCTCCTTCAAGAGCTTTTTTCAGTATTTCTTCTGAATATGAATTGAAAAGGAGTGGTGATAATACACAACCTTGCCTCACTCCTCTCCTGATTTCAATTTCTTCCGAGAGATGATCGCTGACGCGTACTTTAGCTCGTTGTCCATAATAAAGGTTTGCAATTATTCTAAGATTATCAAAGTCAATATGTTTTGCCTTAAGGACAGTGATAAGTTGTTTGTGTAGGACTTGGTCGAACGCTTTATTATAATCGATGAAACATATATACAAATCTTGGTTGACATCCATGCACCTTTGGATCAACACATTGAGCGAAAAGAGAGCTTCTCGTGTTCCTAGGCTTTGCCAAATCCAAATTGGGTTTCATCGATCCATGTATAATTTATGATATACGCGATTCTGGATGACTTTCAGGAGCAACTTCAACGTATGCGACATCAAACTAATTGTGCGGTGATCAGCACATTCTCTGGCATTTGTATTCTAGGGAAGACAGACAAAGATTGAGATTAGCCAGTCTGTGGGTATGACACATGACTTGTATATTTCGTTGAAGAGTTTCACCAATATATTCATGTGTTTTACCTCTATTATTTTCAGTATTTCTATGGGGAATTCGTCAGGTCCAGGGCTTCAATTCTTCATTGTTTTCAGAACGTATGATATTTCTTCTTAGTGATATCCTGACCCATTTCTTTTGGCGGGATTTCTATCTGATCTAATTCTCCGCGTTCAGCAGTAAATAATTCTTCAATATACTCTCTCCATCTTTCAGATTGTCCTTTAGACGTGTAATAGAGTTTCTGTCAAGGGGTATACTCGAAGGAATTTGTCGTTCCAACCCTGCCAACTCTTTTACTTTCTTGTCTAGATTGAAAGAATCGTATCCTATTTTGCAAATTTTCGATCTCTTTACATTCCTCTTCAAAGTAGATTTCCTTGGCCTCCCTTATCTTTCTTCTGATCTCGTAGTTTATCTCCCTGTATTTGTGACGGTTAGTATTTTTGAAATGTCTCTTTTCTTCCATCATGTCCATTATATTATCAGTCATCCAGTTTTCTCTCTTCTTTGTGGGGTTTGTAAATATCTCCTTCCGGTCTATCTGCAGGTGACCGCCATGTATACAATCTTCTTTTAGACAGTTTAAAGAATGTGTTAGTAATTATGAGGTAGTGCTCTTGGCAGATTTGCAATAGTCGATCCCTTCTTCCATTACGTTCCCCTAAATCATAATATCCTACATTCCGCCCAATTTGTCTTTCGCCGATCTTTGCATTGAGGATTAAAAACTTGGAAGTGATGAGGACAAGAATCGTCACTTCAGAATGATAGCAGCGAATTAGAATTGTATTAGTGAATGGTTGTGGAATAAGGTCATTTTGAGAACTTAATTTGATTTTAAGCAACTTTTATTGTGACCTTTGCAAAGATATGTCACTCGATCCACATTCCCAATAATGAATTTCAAATTAGGAGCCGCTGAGGGTAGAGGGTTGATCTCACATGCTCTGAACCAACTCAAAAATTGGTCCCCTTCCAATCAAAAATTGATGTGCTCCAGCTTTTTCCGCCAATGTCAGTCCATCTTGAGATAGAGGGGATGCTCGTTGTCCATAATAAGCGAACTTTCTAACTCCTGAGGTATTGATGTTATCTTTTTTCTTTAATAATAAAATGCATAGGGTTATAGGAAGTGGAACACACTGTATATGAACAAGGTGTCTGTAATTCTTCTACGAGCTATAAGTACTCAGGATGTGCAAGTCAAACCAAATAATTGTTAGGATTACCTAATGTTAAATGAAAGTTTCCAAGCAGGCGAATCGAAGTTTAGTTTACCAGAAATAAAGGCATAATAAAGGGCTATTAATAATTTCCTGTTATTAAAATATTTACAAAGTGTCGTTAGGTAACCAAACATTCGGCTACTAGAATTATGAGGATTGTGAATATTACTACGTAAAAAATATCACTGTTCAAGATGCAAAAGTTTATTCAATATTATATCTCTTTCGAGCTTTCGTTTATCATCAGACAAGTTTGAGTCTAAAACTAAAATACAAAGTTAGCAATTTTCTTATACTGGGTGATTCACCAGTGGCGCGGTGCTCAGTAGCTCGTACACTCTTGAAGATTTCATTTTTGTTCGAACGGTATTGTATTTAGAATGTAAGAATCTACTTCAGCAATTTATTTTGCAGTTAACAGGGTTTCCCAATTTTCTATAAAAAAAATCTTGGGTGGTTTTTGGAAGACCACTTTTTTGTTCAAGATTCAGGAGCGGCCTAAACTCTGCTATAATGTCTTTAAGTTATAAGTTTTTCGGTGAGTAGTTTCGTCACAATATTTTTTTTCCGTAAAAATTCATGAAAATAGGCTCTCATATCATCGCATGCTCCTTCGGCCATAGAGGATGAATTCTTTTTTCCTTTCGTTTTCTTATTGCCCAAAGATAGCTTCATTGATGAATTGAAATAGATTATCCTCATTTCATACAGGAGTGAATCAAAAAAATCATATCATATCTTGATTTTTTCAGATGGAACACCCTGTATTTTATTATTCATGTCAACGCATAAAATATTGTGCTATATTTTCTCAGAAGTAATCTTATCTTAATTATCGAATATAATATTCGATTATTAGTAAAATTTTGATGAAAATTGTACAAACCGTATCAAACTCATCAACATGCATCATTATTCGCACAGAGGTTTTTTTTCTGTGATTCAAGTAGTAAAAAATGAAACCTAAACAAGATAATTCTTTCAACGAATGATAAAATCAAGATGATTAAAACGTAAATCGAGGTATGTGTTGACATTTTTTTTATTTGTGCCTTCTGTCGGGTGTCCGGACATATCATATTCTGGATTTTACATGGTGAACTTATCAGTGTTTCGTTATTAAACATTGTTAAAGTGAGGTTTGAACCCAATTTTCTCAATTGACTGCCATGAAGTTCTCAAAAGAAGAAATGGTTGATATCATTTTCATTCTTGGTGAGTGTGATAGAAATTCTTTGTTGGCCAGTAGAGTTTATGCACAAAGGTATCCTGATAAGAGGCATCTTGATGCAAGATGCTTTGAAAAACTTCGAATTAGATTTATCGAAACGGGTAATATCGTTTACAAAAAACATGAAAAACCAAAAACTGCTACAGCTGAAGACAACCATTTATCCGTTTTGTTGACAGTGACACAGGGCCCATATAAAAGCCGAAGAGAGATTTCTCAGTTAACAGATATAGGTCAAACTTCCGTCCAGATAATCTTGAAAGTGAATAAAATTCATGCATATCATGTACAGCTGCACCAGGAACTGAACAATCAAGACTATTGAAATCGAATCAATTTTTGCAATTGAGCAAGTGACAAAGTTGCGGAAAATGCAAATATGTTTAGCAGAGTTCTTTTCTTGGACGAGGTAACTTTCTATAAGAATGGTTTGTTAACAGGCAAAACATTCATTATTACGCCACGGAAAATCCGCACCATATGAGACAAATAGATCACCAGCATCGTTGGTTCTTGAATGTATGGGCAGCTATAGTAGATGGATATCTAATTGGGCCGCATTCTTTCGATGGGCACATCACTAGTGAAATGTATTCAGATTTTCTGCCAATGTTACTTGCCGATATACCAGAGCATATAAGACAAGATTTGTGCTTTCAACAGGATGGAGCACCGGCACATTACTCACATCAGGTTAGGGAGCATTTCAATCATGTATTTCCAAACAAATGGATATGACGTGGTGGTCCTGTTAGATGGCCAGCTAGGTCTCCGGACCTTACAAGTCTAGATTTTTTGTTGTGGGATTATATTAAGGGCATCGTTTACCAGATTCCTTCTACAACACAGTTGGATATGAGACAGAGAATAGTCGACGCCTTTCAGTCAGTTAATTCGCAAGTGTTTTCGAGTGTTCAACGGTCTTTCCTCAGAAGGATTGAGTTGTGTCTACAAAGAAACGGGCAACATTTCTAACACTTATTGAAATAGTTAAAAATCTTGTGGATCATCTCAGTAAAAACGAATCTATTACGTATTTCATACACGACTACCGCAAAATATTTCCATTTCTCTGATCAAGTATAATGATATGTAATAAACTCTTCTTTCGCAACCTCCGATTTCATTATTTTGTTTATTTTTTTTATTTCGAAAATGCTCGAAGATAAAGATAAGGATACTTCTGCAAAAATATGGCACAATATTTTATGCGTTATATGGATAATAAAATACAGAATGTTCCTTTTGAGAAATCAAGACAATATATTTTTAAAATTACAATATTCAATAATTTTTTTGAGTCACTCCTGTATAAAAGGGGATAATCTATTTCAATACCGTTCGAACAAAAATGAAAAAGAGCTACAGAGCACCGCGCCACTGGTGAATCACCCAGTATAAAGGTACAGAGAAATGGGTTAACAGAACAGGTAAAATACATATTAGCGATAGTACTACAGTGAGTACTAATTGTAAAATCCCAAATATTGGGGAATAGCATAAATCAGTCAGGTCGTTAAGTAATATAATAAATTAGTAATCAGTGCTACTTTCTGATATGTATTTTACTTGTTCTGTTAACCCATTTCTTTGTACCTTTATGTAAGAAAATTGCTAACTTTGTATTTCAGTTTTAAACTCATTTTTTTTCTGATGGTGAGCAAAAACTCGAAATAGCTATAATGTTGAATAGTTTTTTCATCGTAAACAGTGATATTATTTACGTAATAGTATCTTGAATGATATTTTAACAGCCTGGAACATTTTCATTGGCCTTTCACTTTGTAAAAATGTTTGAAAGCTATTCGATTAATTCTATTCAATTCCTTTTGATAATTTTCCGGAAAAAATGTTATGTTATTTAATAAACGAAGAATGCTATAAAGCGCTGAAATGAAAAATGAAATGATTTTTTGAAATTAATCCAGCTTCATGAAATTCATTGATAATATTTTGCAAAAAAGTGAATTATTTAAGATCAGTAGAAATGAATGAATGGAAGTGGACAACTAAACCGAAAATAGTCGAAGATGCATTTGAAAAAAAGAACACTCGCTAGCGTTGTGCAAAACGTGATAAAAAAGATTTCTCTTCGAAATTACGTTCTCATCTCAATAAATTATATCAATCACTACAGCTTATTCGAATGTCGAATGAGTACTTTGTTAATTTGAACTGCTTCGTTCGTAAATTTCGAAAATTTTTCCTAGATCTCAAAGGCGTTTTATCTAAGAATATACATTCACAATACGAAATAAAGTTCGGTCAACAAGATTCACGTGTGGTCATTGAACTGGGCTTCCTTTCACATTTCGAATATCAGATGAGAGAATTTGGCCGCGTAATAAACAACTTTGAACCAGCAGCATTAATAAAATGTGCCTTTCTCGACTGGATTCGATTAAAGTTTTGGACCGTATGCTGAATTTTTAGCAGCTCGGTGGTCTCATGTAAATTTCAGCGATTTTTTCTTGGCAGACAGAATAAATTCGGCGGTTTGTGGCCCTGAACCTGTTTACACCGAAAATGGGTTGGTGTTGTGATGGCATAGAGATATGGAAAGAGGACATACGAGTTTTTCGGATTTCTTAATGGCGTTCTTCAACTCGAGGCGATGTATCTGCGATACGAATGTCAACGCAATCAGTAACATTATGTAAAAAAATTGCCTAAAAGAAATTTTTTCTTAAATTTGTGTAAGTATATTTGAATATAATTATTATCTCGAATTAAAGTATGCCAATTTATTGAAATGTATTAATGTATGTTTTTTCATAAACTTAACACCATCAATTTATATTTGTTACTATTGACAATGATTAATACTAAGTAAATTAAGTACACCATCCATCAATTAGTTATTGTATTCGAAAACATTTGACCTTATTACATTCACATTAATTTCTAATGATAATATGATTAATAATAATATTAAACTTTGATTATTCATGATCTGGAAATCGTTCCCGAAAGAGTCGAAATGCTCGAGCACTATTTCTATTAGATGGAAAATAGGCTCGTTTCATGTCTGTATTGACTGGATTTTCGTTTTCCATACTTATTTATTGCCCATGAAAAAAATTCGAAACGAAACAATAGTCATCAGTGGGCAGGTTCCAAGTCTGTCATAATTTTTCTTTAATAATGACAGCTATTATAATTCTATGTGATTGCTCTGTGATTTTCAATAGTATTCCGCCACAGAGCTTCCTTCACAATTCATTAGAATGTTCTGTTACGCTTTTAGTCTTTTTTACCCAATACACGAAATGATGTAAGATATCCGAACTGAAAAAACCAAAACATTTCCTAGAACAGAAAAATGCATCACAGAATCAAACAGTCCCTACATAATACATCGATGAATAAGCAATTCGTGTTTCCTTCCAAAACTGTTCGATAATTTCTTTCTTCTCGAAAAATGCAGCATTTTGAATAATACTTTCCAAAATCGAATAAATAATCGGAAAAAAATTAAAGTAATGGGTTAGCATTCGAAAAGTTCAAGTGATGGTAACTTTCTATACTACATTAATTGCTTTGGATATGTGAATAACATAATCTGTTGTTTTACAAGTACAAATAGACAATTAGATTTCCTAAATCCTCATAAATTCAATTCACCCTATATGATGTTCACTTTAAAAATGGAACTTGAGAATTCCATTAACTTTTAGATTTATCTATTACCGGAATTGACATTAGACATGAATTTTGTATTTTCCACAAACCATTCCATAAAGTCATTACCACACAATTCTTCCGCACATCCACAACAACATGAAATACCTGATTATAACAGTATGATACATAGACTCACCACGATACCAATGTCAAAAATAATTTCTTGAAAGAGCTCAATATTATGAAACAAACTGCTATCAATAAATAATGGTGATAATTTAATTAAATGAAAGTATCTATAGTTTCTTCCTAAAGATTTATTATGGTTACTAGTTTCGCTCTCTTCAGACCAGTGACTAGAAGAAAAACAAATATTAAAAATATAACGTAACAAATTCTGCTTTTTAAAAACCTACCCAATCTTTCCTCAGCAAGTAAAGTCAGTTATAGTAAAATTCAACACAATCAATAGGACCGAAATTTCACAACAAATTAAAATGGTATTTGACCAATATACCTATTGAAATTATGAATTAAAACTTATAACAATTCAAGAAATGATTTTTATGACAAGACAATAACGAATAAAATCCAAACGGAAAGTGTGGTTATGTCAGCTAACCACAGAACTTATAATAGTAAGTCATCTTCTTTTTCAAAAATAGCTGACATGGTTATAACATTAATCAATTAAACAATCCATAATTTAAATGTCTTTGGAAATCACTTGACTATTTATCAATGTCACATTACAATTTTATTATATTTCAAAATTTTATATTTTTCCAGAAAATCTATTAGTCCAATACTATGAGATGAATGCAATGACTCAAAATAATTTAAATGGTTATAATTATGGTTGAATTCTAGTAGGTGATCACCGAAATGAGCTTCTTTACATTTTTGTTTAGTCTTAGAGGTTTCAGGTGTTCACTCACTCTTTTTCTGAAAACTTCTCACTGTTTGACCTATATAAACTGTTCCACAAGTTTCACATATTAACTTATATACACCCTTTCTACCTAGTAAAGGTGTAGTATCTCTATTGTTTAGTAACAATCCACCTAAAGATCACTTTGACTTGAATGGTACTTTGATGTTTTCTTTCTTTTATAATATTTTACTAATTTTATCCAAAATTGGACCTATATATGGTAATCAAACATACTCATAACTTGGTTTCTCACAAACTGGAAAATTTTCATTTATTAATTTTTGTTGAAGTTTCTTACACAACATTCTGTCAATCAGGTCTACATCATAATTATCATCTTTCGCAATTTGTTTGATTATATTGAGTTCAGTATCATAGTTATTTTTTTCATCGGAATATTTATAAGTCTATGGATCAAGATTTCAAAAACTGCTGTTTTATGGGACCAGTGGTGTTGTGAAGTTACAACTATTATATTTTATGTGTGTGAAGGTTTTCTATACATCTTGAAAGAATGTGATCCATTTATTATCTCCATTGTTAAGTCTAAGAAATTGACTGACTCTAGTTTGAATATTAGTTTACTGACACATGTATTCAAATATTCAATAAATCCAGTCTATGTACCTATAAGCAAAAAGTGGTGAAGTTGGAGAGCCCATTGCCAAACCATTTGTCTGTTCATATATGATTGTCAAATTTGAAAAAATTCGGTTTCATGCATAGTTTAGACAATGCAAAGGCAAGGTCAATCTTTATTCTTTATTTAAGTTCTTTTAAGTCCTCGGTTGGTTTATTTGTGAATAAGTTTTCAATATCCATTGTCTTCAGTTTGTAACCTTCATTCACCTGTGTATTCTTTATCTAGTCTACTAAATCTTTTGAGTTTTGATAGTATGTTTTGTTCTGAAACCAGTTACCTCTTTTCAATATTTATTCAACTATTTCGCAATTTTATATGATGGACTGTTGCAATGCACTACTACTGGTCTAATTGATATATCTTCTATACGATCACTCTTATGTAAGTCCATACAACACCGGAAAATCTTAATTTTCTGAACTGAGTTTCTGTATGAGTTGTTTTCCGAACACCAATTCTTCTCCTTTCAATAATTCTTCAGTTCTTTTGATTGATGTTGATATGGCTATCCTTTTTCTTTTATTCCACTGTTATATAAAAATCCTAAATATTTTTTATTTCATTAAGATTGATAGAAGTTATTCTATCCAAGTTAATGCTGGGAGATAAATTTGCGAACGATCAGGCAGGGGTGGTCAAGCTGCTTGCTGAGCATTTCAAGAGTGTTCATGAGCCTCCATTACCAAATTATAGTTTCAATAATATCTTCGATCGTATATCTGTCGAATTCGGTCGGTTTGAACTATCTAAGCATGATATTTTTGAATTCCAGTAAGAGCTCCGGACATAACAGTATTCCTTCTGTATTAATAAGAAACACTGATTCAAGCTTGCCTTGGCCTCTGACGCGTATTTTTAATGATTACCTAGAAATTGGCATATTTCCTGAACTCTGGAAGATAGTATGAATCTTGCCTGTACATAAAAATGATGAAGAAAATCTTATGAATAATTACAGACCAGTAAGCAATTCAGTATAGTGACGGAATATTTTGAATCTCTCATATGCAAATACTTACTCAAATGTGTTTAAAGCAACTTAATATTTGAACAGCAAGGGCTCATGGCTGGGAGGTCAGTCGAAGCAAATTTAATTTGCTAGATTCAATTTTGCCATGAACATCTCGATAATCAGGTTCAAGTGGATTCCCTCTGCACCGATTTTTGTTAACCCTTCGACAAAATCGATCATCTCATTCTGCTGCACAAAAAGGGTATATCGAGGAGTTGTTTATGCTCCTCTGAGGAGGATCAGGTTTTACCTGAGTGGTAGAAAACAGTATGTATTAGAGGCGTTGAGTCGTCTATTTGATACTTACGGTGTACCTAAAGGTTTCCACTTGGGAACCTATTTTATGCAACATTTACAACAACGATATCGTCATATGCCTCAAACATAGCAAATACTTATTATTTGCAGATGATCTCAAGCAGGTTCTGCCATCTAGGGATGGGACAGACTGCTTAGCCTTGCAAGATGATTTGGATGTGCTGATCGTTTATTTGCAAGAACAACAAGATAGGCTTGAACGCCGACAAGTTATTCCTCTTACCTGCAATCGGAATATTGTGAAACATATATACCTTATTGTTACATGTTCTTTAAAACGACAGGATACAATCAGGGACTTAGGTATAAATCTCGATTAAAAACTAATTTTCAACTTCCATATCGAAAACTTAGTGAATAGCTCTTTCAAACTTTTGGGATTCATCTGAAATCAATTATCTGTTTATATTAACCGGCGCCAAAGCATTCAGAAACGATGCTGGAAATTGTACGCATACAAAAACAACATTCGTATACTTGATCATGGCTACTCATATGTTAGCCCTGGCTGTAGACTCATTACATTTCAATATGCTAAAATAGTTTCAGATTTGATGATTTTATAAAAGTTGCTTAGCGGTCAGGTCGATTGCCCTTGCATACTGAGTCAAATCAATTTCAGTTTTCCACAGCTTAGATTCAGGTCACATAGTTTCAGGCTTCCGTTGTGTCAAACAAATGCGGCCCAAAACTCCCCGTTGAATCGAATGTTAGAACTTTATGATTTGCATTGTCAGAGCTTTGTTTTCTTCTCATTGTCCAAAACATTAATTAAGCATAAACTCAAATCGAAATTCTTAAATTGTAGTTAAATATTTGTGAAGTGATTAATGGCCAATAAGGAACTAATTTCTGAATTCTTATTATTTATTCCTCTTGTTGAGTTAGGATTTATTCTTGTTCTTTTTTTTTTTTTTTTCAGCGCTATATTTTGTTTGCTGGTTTCTTTTTGTTCGCTTCTTTTGTTTGTGAATAATTAATTAGGTACATGTTTAACTTCTTTTATGATGTGGATACAGTTATGGACCCCTAGGTATTCCGAATACTTAAAAAATAAATAAATAAAAATTGACAGTATGCTTTCTCATTAATAATTTCAACACGAAATCCTTGAGGATCTTCATACATTTCTCTATTCATATTATATATATGAATGAATTTAATATGATTCGGATATATTTATTAGTTTCAAGATAAAACAATACATAAATCAAAACTATGCATAGAGAGTTGCAGAATTCTTGAGTAGATTTTCCTGTAATACAATAATTCTTCTCTTTTATTTCGAATGTATACGCTCGCTGAAATGTTTCAAGGTAGTCCACTTCTTCCCAGTTTCTAAAATGATAAGAGGATACAAACTGTAGGTAAGGTGTTGATAACGATTTTCTTTTCTTATTCTGTATGATGTATAGAGTATAACTCATTAAATACAGAGTTTTTGATTGACTCAAGAAATTAGTTGAAACTTTTGTTTAGTTTCCATTTGCTGGATTTAAAGTGTATATTTCCTTTTGACCATTGAAAAGGAGGCAAAAGTGATTTTAATTATCTCCATTTCGTTTCTTGCGTCTCTCATGATGACGTTATATTTTTCTTAATGATATCTATCATAAATTAGATTCCTTTTGATTCAATATCATATTTTGAAACTTTAAATTAATTCTACTCAATATCAGTTTCAGAAAAGTTTTCTTGATTAGTACCATACTCTTACAAGGTTTTCTGGTTAGGAAAAAATTCTAAAATTCATTTGTGGAGAGGTATCTGGGAGATTTCATCAGGAAAATGCTCATCTCCTATATTTTGGTTCATGCGAGGTATCTGCAGATCACTCACAAAGTCGTTGAAGTTACCTAGTGTTACTTACCTTATGGCAATAATAAAAAACAAGTACTGTGTTTTAAGGAATTTTACTTAATAATTGGGATTCGTAACGCGTTTCACTAAACCGTAGCTTCTTCAGACGAATAAATGTACAGAAAATAAGAATGAGAATATAAATACAAATGTTCCTAAGTACGCTTATTGGGTTGCTCCTTCTTAAGTGGTTATTGATGACAGGTATATCCAATAAAATTAAAGAATAGATTGCTCCCTGAAGAGATTCAATAGAGGTGAAGGGTTTAAATCGACTTGTTCATTGATGGGTCTACCTGAGTGTTTGTGTTTGTTGATTTCTAAAGTTTCCCAGAAATCAACCTTCCAATATGTATTATCTGTATGCAAAATTCCAAACTGTGGGTCGAACGAGTGACTATTTTCTAGGAGATGATTCGCGTAATTTGAATCTGATTTCTCATTTGAAAAACTGCGTTTATGTTCCAATATTCTAATATTAAAATTTCAATGTGTTCTACCAATGTAGAAATTATCACATTCATTGTAATTCAATCTATAAACACCTGATTTATTGTTTTATCTGATTTGGTTTTATTATTTTTTATATATTTGCCTAAACTATTATAAGTTTGGAAAGCTATGTTGAAATTATTGCTACTCAAGAATGATTTCAGTTTCTCACTTGTAATGCCAACGTAGGTAAAGGTGTTGAATTTTTGTTTCAATTTATCGACAGATTAAACTTCATTCAATGCGATTCTGTTTTGTTTTTGTTTAAAATATTATTTATTAGTTTGGGATTGTAACCATTATTTTTGGAAATTTGTTTTATCTAATTTAATTCTCTGTTGAAATAATCTGTCGATAAATTGAAACAAAATTCAACACCTTAACCTACATTGGCATTACAAGTGAGAAACTGAAATCATTCTTGAGTAGCAATAATTTCAACATAGCTTTCAAACTAATAATAGTTTAGGCAAATATATAAAAATAATAAAACCAAATCAGATAAAAACAATAAATCAGGTGTTTATAGATTGAATTGCAATGACTGTGATAATTCCTACATTGGTAGAACACATTGAAATTTTAATATTAGAATATTGGAACATAAACGCAGTTTTTCAAATGAGAAATCAGATTCAAATTACGCGAATCATCTCCTTGAAAATAGTCACTCGTTTGACCCACACTTTGGAATTTTGCATACAGATAATAAATATCGGAAGGTTGATTTCTGGGAAACTTTAGAAATCAATAAACACAAACACTCAGGTAGACTCATTAATGAACAAGTCGATTTAAACCCTTCACCTCTATTGAATCTTTTCAGGGAGCAATCTATTCTTTAATTTTATTGGATATACCTGTCATCAATAACCACTTAAGAAGGAGCAACCCAATAAGCTTTTAATTACTTCGGAATATTTGTTTTATATTCTCATTCTTATTTTCTGTACATTTATTCGTCTGAAGAAGCTACGGTTTAGTGAAACGCGTTACGAATCCCAATTATTAAGTAAAATTTCTTTAGACACAGTACTTGTTTTCTATTATTGATAATGGAATTTTACCAAGTAAAAGCCTCCCAAATTCAAATGTTACCTCATGGCCATTGCAGTTTTTAGCCTCTGACACCCTATAGGACGAACTCGTCCCTGTGTAGCGGCCATCCATACTTCTGTGAAGGACGGTATTTATAAAATTGTCAAACTGTGATATTTTCAAGTGATATTTCACCTAATTTTTCTTCTCATTCATTAATAATTTCCAAATTGAATATGTATCTGGTTGAAAATTTGAACGAAGAATTGGACACATCCTATAATACATATATTTTGAATTTTATAAAATTGAGATTTCTAGAATATTTTGCATACTTACCTTGTTAACTTCTTCAACGTTTTTTTCACCCTACACTATATTCAACATCTTATAAAAATAAAAACGTTGTGGTGCCCAACCTTTTAAGAAAATTTCTGCATTTCTATTGACACTGAAATCTCAAAATACCCTAGCCCAATTTGCCACCGACAAAGAGCTGCCGAGCTAGTGTAACATATTTCACAGGTAGGAAAAATATTGTTACAACTTATAACTAGTAAACCTTAATATTGGTAAACCCAGTCTGAATTTATAGTTGTTCTTATCTTATAATTTGAATATAGCTTTCAGAAGGATAACATTCCAGGCATATTTATTAAGAATTATACACCTAAAATTCATGAAGCGTCAATCAGTTGTTTATCAACTTCCTTGTGGAAATTGTGATAAAATTGATATCTGTAGAACATTTGGATATCGGAACATCTATGCAATTGTGACAAAAAAGTTAGATTCGCACTATGCAAATCATCTACTAAAAGAAAACTTTACTTCTAATAATTATTTTGTAATTTACATAATGAAAATAACAGATTGCAACTGAAGTTATGGAAGCATTGGAAATCCGTGAATAGATACAAATGTTTACTCAACAGTCAATTTTACCTAACTTCGCCACCATTACCTAATCTTTTCATTTCTCGAAAGAAGCAACCCTATTATGATTTCCTCCTATATTGCACATCATCAAAAATGTATTACTTATCTGTCTTATTTAACTAAAAATGTGTTTCAATTTTCATCAAGTAATGATCTCCTCAATCAAAACATGTAAATATTATGGAAAAATTACATCCCAATCCTTGTTTCAGTACTATCAATGAAAACAAATGATCACAAAAGATGCCGTTTTCGACCTATTGATGGAACTAACCCAGTCTCAGAATTTCTCGCGCTACAAACAATTCTAACAATGAACTAGAGCATCTATGAATTCTACGAGACGATGGTTGAGGGAGGTAAAAAGGGCAGAAGGGTTATGTCAGCTGTTGATTGGGGTGTGGGAACCAACTACAGGTGGTACTTGTGAATGTCAGAACGAGTATGAGAAAGTTCTCTCATATTTGAATTGTAATAGAGAGTCTTGTGTGTGATTAAAAAGCATCCCTGCGTGGGATGCTAAAGATTACCTGGAAAAAAGGGCTGTTTCCGTCGATAGCTTCACTGATAGGTGTTTATTTTCTTGAAAGTTTCCTGTTATTGTTGCGAAAAATAGGTGACTGAATTCAAGACATATGAAATGAAACATTGAGAGGTCTCATTCTTTTTATTATGGGAACACACTAAGTCTATTCAACAAAATTCACAATTTTGAAAATTTTTAGTGCCCTAAGTGAGAATTCCTGAGCGTAAATCTTAATTCAAAATTTTTTTGCTTAGTATATTTCAAGACCCAATTTCATTTCATATTTTCTGAGAAAAATAATAAATTATGTAGCTACTGCAATCAAAATTTAAAAACTGAAAAATTCAAGTAGGCTGCTGATTTTAATATTATTTGATTTTCTTAAAGAATTATTCATTTCAATAAATTGTTAATTATAATTTCTGTTGAAAAATATTGATTTCATAAACAATATACTGGAAAGTAATAATAAATGATAGCAGCCTACCCGAATTTTTTGAGTTTTCGAGTTTCTTCTTATATCAGAAAAAATGCATTCTTCAAGAAATACGCAAAAACATTCCATAAAACGGGCCATGAGAAAATAACTATTTCGTGCTCAAGTGTAACTTTCCAAGAAGGTTCTATAAAAAGGTTGCCTATTTCACCCATTTACAGAAAAGTTGACTTAATCTAACAAAAAAAACACCTGTTAAACCGAAAATTTCTGGCTGATTGCATTTTACGTTTACATAAGAATATGGACCACATTTTATTTTCCCTTCTGCGTGGCCATTTCTCGAAAAGATAGGCCCTGAAGAAATTTTTCTCACAAATCATACCTATTAGGGCGAAATTCATCAATTCATTCAATTTATCACAAAAAGAAATATTCAAAGATATCTATCACAACACAAAACGTTCCAAACATACTTTTTGTAATGACACAAAGAGGATCACGGCCTTACTAATCTTGAAGGAACTTTAATATACTGGGTGATTCACCAGTGGCGCGGTGCTCTGTAACTCGTACACTCTTGAAGATTTCATTTTTGTTCAAACGGTATTGTATTTAGAAAGTAAGAATCTACTTCAACAATTTATTCTGCAGTAGACAGGGTGTCCCAATTTTCTATAAAAAAATCTTGGGTGTTTTTTTCAGATTGGAAGACCACTTTTTGTTCAAGATTCAGGAGCGGCCTAAACTCTGCTATAATGTTTTTAAGTAATAAGTGTTTTTGGTGAGTAGTTTCGTAACAATATTTTTTTTCCGTAAAAGTTCATGAAAATAGGCTCTCACACCATCGCATGCTCCTTCGGCCAGAGAGCCATTTTTGTTCGAACGTTATTGTATTAAGAGAGTAAAAACCTAATTGAGCGATTTATTTTGAAGTAAATAGGGTGTCCCAATTTTCTATAAAAAATCTTGGGGGGTTTTTTCAGATTGAAAGACGACTTTTTTGTTGAAAATTCAATAACGCTAAATTCTGATACAATGTCTTTAAGTATTAAGTTTTTTGTGGGTAGTTTCGTCACAATATTTTTTTCCGTAAAAATTCATGAAAATAGGCTCTCACACCATCGCATGCTCCTTCGGCCTGAGAGGAGAATACTTTTTCCTTTCGTTTTCTTATAGCTTTATTAATGAATTGAAATAAATTATCCTCATTTTATACAGTAGTGACTCAAAAAATTATTGAATATTGTAATTTTAAAACATCATATCTTGATTTTTTCAAATGGTTTTATTATTCACGTCAACGCCTAAAATGTTTTTGCAGAGGTAACCTTATCTTTATTTTCGATCATTTTCGAAATATTCGATTAATTGTGAAATTTATGAAAATTCTACAAACCGTTTCAAACTCATCAACATGCATCATTATTTGCACAGAAGTTTTTTTTTCTGTAATGATATAAGTAGTAAGAAATGAAACCTAAACAACATAATTCTTGTAACGAATGATGAAATCAAGATGATTAAAACGTAAATCGATGTATGTGTTGAAGTTTCTTTTTATTTGTGCCATCTGTCAGGTGTCCGGACATATCATATTCTGCGTTTTACATGGTGAACTTATCAGTGTTTCGTTATTAAACATTGTTAAAGTGGAGTTTGAACCCAATTTTCTCAATTGACTGCCATGAAGTTCTCAAAAGAAGTAATGGTTGATATCATTTTCATTCTGGGTGAGTGTGATAGAAATTCTTGTTGGCAAGTAGAGTTTATGCACAAAGGTTTCCTGATGCAAGATGCTTTGAAAAACTTCTAATAAGATTTATCGAAACGGGTAATATCGCTTGCAAAAAATATGAGAAACGAAAAATTGCTACAGCTTAAGACAACCAGTTACCAGTTTTGTTGTCAGTGACAGAGGACACATATAAAAGCCAAAGAGAGGTTTCTCAGTTAACAGATATAAGTCAAACTTCCGTCCAGAACTGAACTGAACAATCAAGACTATGAATCAATTTTTCAATTGGTCAAGTGACAAAGTAGCGGAAAATCCAAATATGTTTAGCAGAGTTCTTTTCTCGGACGAGGCAACTTTCCACAAGAATGGGCTTGTTAACAGGCACAACTTTCATCATTACGCCACGAAAAATCCACACCTCATGAAACAAATAGATCACCAGCATCGTTGGTCCTTGAATGTATGGGCCGCTATAGTAGATATATATTTATTTGGGCCGCACTTTTTCGACGGGCACCTCAATAGTGAAATGTATTTATTTTCTGTCAATGTTACTTGCCGATGTACAAGTGCATACAAGACAAGATTTTTGGTTTCAACAGGATGAAGCACCGGCACATTACTCACATCAGGTTAGGGTGCATTTGAATCATGTATTTCCAAACAAATGGATAGGACGTGGTGGTCCTGTTAGATGGCCAGCTAGGACTCCGGACCAAGTCTAGATTTTTTCTTGTGGGGTTTTATTAAGGGCATCGTTTACCAGATTCCTTCTACAATACAGTTGGATATGAAACAGATAATAGTCGACGCCTTTCAGTCAGTTAATCTGCAAATGTTTTCGAGTGTTCAACAGTCTTTCCTCAGAAGGATTGAGTTGTGTCTACAGAGAAACGGGCAACATTTCGAACACTTTTCGAAATAGTTCAACACCTTGTAGATCATCTCAACAAAACCAATCTATTACTTATTTCATACACGACTACCTTAAAATATCTCCATTTCTCTGATCAAGTATAATGATATGTACTAATAAACTCTTCTTTCGCAACCTCTGATTTTAATTATTTTAATTTATTTTTTTCTATTTCGAAAATGGTCGAAGACAAAGATTAGGTTACTTCTGCAAAAATATGGCAATATATTTTATACGTTGACGTGAATAATAAAATACAGGTTGTTCCATTTGAAAAAATCAAGATATGATATTTTTATTATTACAATATTTAATAATTTTTTGAGCCACTCCTGTATAAAATGAGGATAATCTATTTCAATTCATCAATGAAGCTATCCTTGGCAATATGAAAACGAAAGGAAAAAAGTATTCATCCTGTCTGGCCGAAGGAGCATGCGATGATGTGAGAGCCTATTTCCATGAACTTTTACGGAAAAAAATATTGTGACGAAACTACCCACAAAAAACTTATTACTTAAAGACATTATAGCAGAATTTAGCGTTATTGAATTTTCAACAAAAAAGTGGTCTTTCAATCTGAAAAAACCTCCCAAGATTTTTTATAGAAAATTGGGACACCCTGTTTACTTCAAAATAAATCGCTCAATAAGGTTTTTACTTTCTTAATACAATAACGTTCGAACAAAAATGAAATCTTCAAGAGTGTACGAGCTACAGAGCACCGCGCCACTGGTGAATCACCCAGTATATCAGGTCATAGAAAAAAATTTTTGTTTGAATTTTAAGGAAATTTTATGAACCACTGATGAATTTCACATAACTATGGGTTTAGAAGCACATTTATTGTTAAGAGCATATGGAGACTATTGTTGCTACTGTTTTTAGAAAGAAAAATGAAAAAGAGGCCTCACATATTATTATCGTCCTGTCGTTTGATTCATGAGAAAATATTCTAAAACCAGTACATTTATCAATTTATTCCTGAAGATGCTTATAAAAATGGTTAAACTAATATTACCTACAGACGATGTCTTCAATACCTAAACGTACTAAGTGTGAAACGATCAATTTTTGGTAATGAACATATCTTAGTGTCAATGAGTATATAAGTACGCTTTCTAAAGTCAAGGCGCGAAAGATATTTTTTGAACAGGTCTATCATTTCTTCGATATGTTCACGAAATCAGTTTACTGTACAACGTACAAACCGAAACTAAATAGTAAATTGAATTGAACATTGCCAAATCTATAATAAAATTTGAACGAGCATGTTTCAACAAATGTTGATACATTTGGAATTATATTCCCCATAATAAAAATGAGGATTAAAATCAGAAGAAAATTCATGGAAAAGCTTTCAGATTTTCTTGAAAATTTGTTCAGTATGCTTCGAAGTTGAAAAATTTTCGAAAGATAATAATTTTAGTCCACTGAAATGATAGGATAATCGGGATATATCATAATTCAAAAAAATTCTTTTATTGTACTTCTCCATAATCCTTAGTGAAATTTCTTAGACATCGATTCGATTGATAAACCATTAGTTTGAATTTTAAGGACGTGTCACATTACAGGAGGGAGAAGAAATTATGGCTTATAGAAAAAGATAAATATTCCGACATCCCGGAAGTGAAGCAAAGAAGTCAAGAATTGAAGACAGTTTTATTAGATGAAATAGGTCGATGGATACCTTATTGGAATGCTGCTCTGAAATGCTTTATACATATGAATTAAGAAACTTATTCAATGAACCTTCAAGCATCAAAAATATACGGTTTTATTAATCTACACGAAGAGCAAAATTCCACCTGGTGATTTGTATCATACATTAGAACACCCGCAGGGGAATTAGCAAACTTCTTAGTACCCATTCATGAAACTCATCAACTTTCATCCGCAATGCAAATCCTGTACACCTGATCTTTCGACACTCAATAATATCAATTTTAAATTTGTCTCCTGTGATATAAAAAAATGTACCCAAACATTCTAATTTATGAATGTTCACCTCTTCAACCATAATAACACTTCACCACATTGAAGTTGAATTTTGTAATATTTTAGAGACCTTTTCGTAACAAAATTATTTTCAATTCGAATCAAAATTTCTCAAAGCTAAGGACTTCCTATGGGATCACTCTGCCCCTTATTAGCAGATATTTTATGAATAATTAGTTATCACGAAAACATATCATATTTTGATAGAAATTTATGATATTCTTGTAGGTTTTAAAGGTTCAAACAGACCAATAGAAAAGTTTTTACATTTTCTAAACAAAATGCATAATAAAATAACTGTCACTACTGAAAATGAACACACTAGTTTAAAGAATTCCTATACATAACCATCACTAAACTCATTGATAATCTCACCTACATCACATATAGAAGAGAAAGATTTATAGACTCAATAATCCCAATGGATTCTCATAACTACATTTCACATAAAGTAGCCGCTGATAATTCAATGATTCATAGAGCCTTTTCCATTCCGTATCTATACAGAAATCAATAGCATCAAATAATAATATTCCGGTCTCCCACATGAGCAGTATTATTGAACGCAAAAAAACGAAAAGGATTTCTTCAATTACTTTATTCCATTAAAAAAAAACCAGAGAATGAATACGCATGCCTATTGTACATTGACCCCCTCTTCAATAACATTAGCAATTATCTATTCAATGCTTAACGAAAAACTAATGAACTCGAACAGTCAGGTAAAAGCATAATTGAATGTAATGAATGCCCAATAGATTACGTAGGACAAACTGGGCGAAATTTTGAATCTATATCTCAGATAACAAACCCGCATTTTTTGAACATATTGAAACTACAAATCACATAATTACATTAGATAATTTAAAATTCTCAGAAAAATACAATTTAGGGATTACAATGAATCTGTTGGAAGGTTCGAAAATCAACAAACTTTGTAAAACCCGAAATTTACCAATCTCATGGTCAACTAAAATAGAATCTCATCCCCACAACTCAACATCTAATATATGTATAGTTAGCAATACTTTCTCGTAATACCAGACACTTGAAAATGACGTAACTGTTGAAATCGGTCGTGTATTGAAAATAAACAATGTGGAAATCAGACAAAAAATATTAGTTATATTAGGTATGCAATCCTCTGAATATTTTGAGAGCGAAGGTAGATAAAGTGAAATTTTTGGGATTGAAATTTTCATTTAACTGTGTACGAATTTCCTAATTCCATAATCTGCAACAGAAACGGTAAACCATTGAAAACGAGAACTTGAAAACTACTGAAGAGTGTTTAATATTTTTGATGTACAAAATAAATAAAAGTAAATTGTTATTTGGACATTGATGCTGATCTGAAATATGCTTCAATGAGAGAGTGCACATTGATTTCATTATTTTCGCCGTTTGAATTTTATTGTCCTGAATTTATTATTTTCGTGATCACATTTCCATCTTTATAACAAATTCAAAATTATTTTTAGAAAATTTTTCCAATTTTTCTTTACACTCATTATTTTGAGCATTTTAATAGAAAAAAAGCTAAATCCATCCAGTTGTTTCCCAGTGATGGCTTCAGAAAGGAACATTAACTATTTTATATATTCTAAAACATTAGACTACTTTGTCTAATGTTTTATGTAATATGATAAAATATGCTCGATACTATTTTCAATTCTTCCTATGCAATTCTTGCCGGAAACAGCTGCTGATGTAACTCGATATAGAAGTTCCCTCAGTTTATTTGGCTTCACCTTCTCAACAACTTAGAAAATACTCGCTCGGTGGCTCGGTGGCGTAGGGGATACGATGCTCGTCTCCTGCGCAGAGTTACCTGGGTTCAATCCCCACAAAGTCGGTGCGATTTTTCGGATTCTGGGAATCGCTTGAGTATCCATCTTTCGGAGGAGATGTAAAGCCGTCGGTCCTGTCTAACTGAGATGTGTTGGACATTAAAAGATCCCTTCCCTCGACACGAGAGGGGTTCGGCAAAATTCCCGGGTTAGTGAGGTGACAGAATTCCCCGGCGTGTCATTGGCCGAAAGGCGGAAATAGAGCACGTAAAAGGAATAACAAACAAACTAGAAAATACTGGTGAAATAATAAATTATTTCTGTTTCAAGATTTCGAAGTACTTTGTCCAAAATAAAAATTAAGGAAAAGAATTTTTCCGGATGATGTAAGATATTCCTCACATATTTTTTCAGATTTTGGTGATATTTATGAAACGAGGTACGAACGGCTTCTATTTTCAAAATAATTTCAGAATAGTAGAAGCATATGTTGAGGATAAATATAACCCGAAATGATAGGTTCTTGAATAATCTAAATTTTTTAAAGGAGAAAAAGAGTGCATGTTATCAGTTTTTCAGTATTAAGTCGTTCTTCAAATTTCGACATAAAGCGCGAAAAATATTCTGCACCATCTAAAATTGGTAGCTAAGAAGTTTTCCCACGCTTCTAACAATAAATGATGGATTACTCATTTAATCCTTCTGCCTTTGAAAGAATTCCCTAGTCATTGTCGATTGTGACACTGTCAATAATAAAGACTTGTAGACGTTGTAGTGATTTCTAAGATGACAAGGCAATCATAGAAAAGAATTGGCATTCCCACTTGTAGTATATTCGTGCGTAAATATTTTGCAGAAAACCTTTTATTAAGTAATTTGTTATTGCGGTTTGCAACTAAACTGAATGACAAATTCCACTCAGCAGTTTTGTGAATGGTGTGAAATGGAACCTTAGATTATGATTATGTTATTTTCACTGAAGGTATGAAAATTGTTAATTAGGAGAGGAATACAGTGCGTTACAATGAAAACTACCAACTGCCAACTTTTGGAATAGGAAAAAGGGATCATGTTTCTGAAAAGATAATTCCTTTCTCTATACCAAAATCTTTTACTTCCTGAAATAATATGTAACAAATTAAAAACGAGAATTGCTTGAAACAAAAGTTTTTATTAATCCGTTCGATCTCCGTTTGAGGAAAAGGCTTGACCGAAATCGATTCTGTTCGTTCAGAAAATTTTTTCTCCTATTTGAATTCTTGCTCATCCTCTTCCAGTTGTGTGAACTGTCTTTTCTCACATTCAAATTCAATCAACCAAACAATGTTGAGATCTATCAAGTCATTTTTGTTTCGAAGCATTAATAATTGTGCTGATATAGAATGAGAAACAGGGAGCGTTTTTCGTAAGAAAAACTAGTTTTTTTTTCGTCTGAATCAATGTATAAAAACGATGCTTCCTTTTGACATGATGTGTCGGTTTCTTATCAATCTTCCCATGTTTGAAAATTTTCTCCAGATCTGCTAGTTCAGTTACTTTTGGTTTCGTTAAACACAAGTGACTTGTTTCGGTAGAATATTCCATATTTTGATGACCTAATATAATGCTGATTTAGTTGAAGATAGTGTACAGACTGCAGGAACGCATTGAAATTGTGAGTTAATTTTTCAAGAATAATAACTGTGCTAGAGTAACTGCACGCATTTTCAACGAAAATAACCCTGGAAGAAATTTGGGACATAAATACGTTCTAGAGTGAAGGAGCAAATTCATGGAAAATGGATGCGTTATCAATAAATAAACCAATCCCACCAGGGATGTGTTTGACGAAAGAATTGGTGTGGCTATTTTGGGTAAAGTTACTATGATGAAGAACACGAAATCTGTGAGTAGATTGTTGCAAACATCTGGAGAATGCCGGACTAATATTTTCAGGATTCTTCACAATCGTAGAGTCTGGGTAGTGGATGTTCGATGGATAGAGCAATATCATCGGTAAAAATGAAGTTTCAGGAGCGTCAGAGAATAATAGTGTAGCAAGAGCAGATCCTTGGGGAAAAGCATTATTGATAGTAGGAAAATCAAAAGCCATCTGCTCCACATGATATTGTCGATTACCTTCACAGTTACACTACTGTGATCAACTTTTTACAGTTAATTTATTAGACCACCTTTCAACTGTGTATCATATAATTGTTGGGACGCCTTTGTGGGACTCATTGCTGATATATCCCTTTATTTAGTCGAAAAATTTTCTTTAAGCAGAATTTTAAAAAGCCCTGGTTAGGTAAGGCTAGATTGGAAAATACTATGGGAGCGTTTTAAAATCTTAAATAATTACAATTTCTTTGCTACCCATTGAGATCTCTCAAATAGTCTATATCAAAAATTTTTCCATGGTAAGTTCAGTATCAATGCAAATTAATTGATTCAGAGGACGAGAAGCATTTCTTCGGCTATGTGAAAAATCTGTATCCTTTTCTGTTGTCGTCCCTATAGTAAAAGCACAGAGCGGTGTTTTAACTATTCAAGGAACCTGTTAGTCGAATTCCAAGCATAGATATGGTTTCTCCTTGGCGAACTTTTCCCACAGTGATATTAAGCCGAGAAATTCTACTGGCCAACCTAAATTCACTAAAAGTCACTTATTATGCTGGTCCTGGTGGTCTACCACCACACATTCATAAACTATGCCTCCTTCCTTTCCTTACTCTTATCAATACTTATGCAAAAGGCCTTGGATTTCTACCCGATGAGCGGAAGTCCACAGAAGTCATAGCGATCCTCAGAAAGGATGACAAGTGACTAGAAAAGAATTATAGACAAGCCAGTCTTACCTGCTCAGATGTTACGATAATGAAGAGAATGATTACATACTCTTGTGCTTGAAAAACAATATAATACCTAATCATCAGATTGGTTTCTCCCCCGGGGAGATCGTTTACAACAAATTTATTGCAATGTTAACAGAATTGGACTAAACTTATTGGTAGCGGCATGCTTGTGGATACTATTTACCTTAACTTTCTCAAGGTAGTTGATAGAGTTTCTCATAAACGATTAATCAAAAAAACGAATTATTTTTGAATTAGGAGGGTCCTGGTCTAATGGGCTACTCAACTTCCGCTAATCTGATTTAAGATCAGAATAGGCGAGTTTTATTCAGTAAATCATAAGGTGGTGTTCCCCAGGGCTCGATCCTGTTTCTTATATGCACAGCAGACCTTAGTAGGATTTTTTACTGCAGTATCTTTACATAAGCAGATGATTCCAAGATATACGTAAATGCATTTACTGACCGTAAATGATTACAAAATGATATCAACATTGTCTCACCATGGAGTGAAAAATTGCTCATTCCACTAAGTAGCTCAAAATGTATTGTATTACATGCTGGGAAAGAAACCCCAGCAAGGATACTTCCCAGTCCCCTTATTGTCTATTGTTGAAGAGTATATAGAAAATATTTGTAATGATGCAAAGAGGTAAACATTATTTAGAAAAGTTTCTTCAAAGCCTTCCAAAGATTGCAGTGCAGTTGCTCAAAACATATATAAGACCATATCTCGAGTTTGGTTACTCGATTCGGCGTATTGGCTCGCGCTAGAAAGAAAAGAGGATTGAAACCGTACAGCGCTCAGCTGTTTACCTTATGGCCTTTTTTGTTCTGCGGAACGACCATCATACGAGGATTGATTGTGTATTACAAGCCTACCACCTCAGCTTGACAGATGAAAGAGGATGCGTGATAACTACGTATCGCGTTTTACATCGACTTTTCCATTTATATATCTGACCTTTTCCACCTTGATTAGAATGTTCTCCTACAAGGTCACAGTTTGAATTTGAACCGTGAGCATTTTCATTCAGTCAGCAGGAAAATTTCCTTCCAAACCAGGTGTTCCATGCGTTGTGTTCACTGCCTGAGGAGTTATGCGTGATCTGAGTGATAATTCTTTCAAAAACGGCCTTGATCGATTTCTGAGTTCTAATTATTGAAGAGAGAAGATTACGTATCCGATTTTGGAACTCCGTTTTTGATAACTTTGATTTGATATTTTTAGTATCAGCTATGTAATACATTTCATTTATTATTTTTTCTCAGTTTCATAGGACTTTTAAACCTCTTATTCAAATATAATACAAATAATAATAATACTAATACTCATTTGGAATAATCAGATGGACTACGACAGAACTAAATGATATTCAAAGAGAGATCCGAACGATGCTGACGAAGTACAACAATCACCAATCAAAATTATCCGTGATAAGAACAACTTTGAAGCGGAAAGGAGGATTGGTGGATTGATGGATATTGTCAACTCACATATCGAACAGATCGAAAATCTCAGAGAATTCTTCTCTGCAAAAGCTCGCACTTCTGATCTCCACAGAGTGGTATCGTTGGCTGATGATATACACCTCTGAACCTTGCTACCAGGGATGACCTGATGAATCTACGGTTTTTTATCAGATACTGAAAAACAAGAGCAATGGACACGAAAGAAATTGCATGGATGATATCACAATGAGATTAATCAACCACACATCGACAAAGAAGCTTCCAACAAATGGTTGATGAAAGGAGAACTATTCGTGGAAACAGAAGGATTCTTTAAGGCCATTCGAGACCAAGTAATCGCTACAAACAACTACAAGAAATTTATAATTAAGAACAGAACTATAGATCATACTACGTCCTGCTGCGAACAACTGGCCCATATGGACTATCTTCACATGCATAGTCAAATGTGCAACAGTGTGCACACAAGTATGGACTTTGAATGCCTTCCAGCTATATTACAAGTATCAACCGGCGCTTGTATTGGAAAAAGACTCTATTAGATTATACTACGATAGGCCTGTTATCACTGACAGAATGGTGACGAATAATAGACCGGACATAGTGGTGTATGATTAGAGAGCCAAAACCGCAATGCTGGTGGATGTCACCATTCCGAATAATAACAACGTGCTGAACCAGTTCCAGGAGAAAAAGTCCAAATACACAGACATTGCTGTTAAGATCAAGCAGATGGGGCACCCCGATAAAATAGATATCGTTCCTGTCATCATTTATTCTACTGGCTTAATATCCAAAAGTTTGCATGATAGCCTTAAGAAATTAGAATTGCATAATAATACTTATATAGAAAATCAAAAAGCTGTAATTTTCAATACATGTAGGATAATAAGAAAATGTATGTCAAGTATATTGTAATCGAGCCAATTCCTTTTGATTGCTGAATCTGGCGAAGGTAAATTATATCCAGATAAAAGCTGAGATAGTGCACAAGACCACGATAATAACTAATAATACTAATATGCTGCAGAAAGATCCAGGAATACGAATCTTGCTTCAATAAAGTTTGAAATCCTGACTCAGTAATGGTTATTAGGATCAGAATTTGATCTAAACAATTAAAGCTGTTTTCTATGACCGCTTCCCGAATGACCATAACTGTTTGAATTTTCGGAATTCTTGGCTGGTTTCAGAATGGCAATAACCTTACAATCTCATCAATTACAATTTGCGGAATTATCTCTATATGTATAGACACACTGAAGAATTTTCATTCAAGGAACAATATTCAACCTTCTGTAGAATGTTGAATATCCTTTCCTGAAGTAGCTGGTTTTCCGATCCACCCGGGCAGTCGGTAGACTGGCCTGCTTTTGTGAATGGGTATGCAATACTGACGAGATCAAATGAGACTAAAACTGCCGTCTGTTTCTCCTATTCATGACATCCGACTGAGCTGTACCACTGCTGTAAGGCCCTGGTAGGAGATGATTATGAAGGGTGGAAGGAACAACCAGCTCCTTCAGGGAAGGATATTTAACATTCTATGGAAGGTTGAACATTGTTCCTTGAACAGAAATTCTTCAGTGCCTATCACCTTAGTTCTGAGATCGACAGGAATAATACCTAAAGTAAGCTAATAGCAATAGCCAAGTATCTAATCAAACATTTGAGGTTTGCAGCGCACTGTGAATATACCATCGACCTCTACAGCATTATGTTCTCTGAATGAATTTGATTCCCCTTAAAACTTTTCGAATAGAAATACTCACCTTATCTAAACAATTGTTAAGTGCAGGCACAAAAACCTATTATTCATTTATAATCAGAATGAATTTTGTCAGAATTTTAGTGGAAAACTGTTCAACTTCAACAGTTGTAAAATATGCAGCTTTACCTTATCTTCTTTGTAAACTTTCTTTACATGTTAAATTAACGTCATCATTTGAATTTAACATATGATATTCGTAATTGATTTCTGAAACTTTTCAGATGATCTTCCTAACACACAAGATTGTCCGTGAAGTAACACTTTAACAAAAGTGTATTTTATCCATTTTCGCTGTGAAGACTTCAGTCAATAGTGACTTTGCCTTTCGTATACTAAGCGTTCACCCAACTCTTTAATTTATCATTTCGTTGCGTAATTCTTTGCCCCAGTTGCGTTCCCACTATTTGCGCGCGGTCCCCCTCTATGGTACCCCTTCACGTGCCGACACGGTCAAGGCCTAGGCGACGACGTCGCCGTAACCGCAACATGCGGAAGTCTTTTCGTTCTTCCATAGGAGAAGCAGAATATCGTGTGAAAAGAAGCTGAACCGAGCTACTATTTCCTTTTATTTCTGCATCAAAACATTAAGTTTACGGAGCTCCAATTACTGTCTATTGTTCTAGGCATTAGCGTGGTATAGTTTACGTTTCAGACGATAACAGGATGGAATTTTATCAATTTTGAATGTGTCTAAAAGGCAGCTGCACTGTGCCAAGAAATTTACCCTCAATTTCATTTTATCAAATTTCTGTTTTGGTATGCAACTAATGATTAATACTGGTTATTTTTCATTTATATCAGGATATATTCTTTCGTCAGTACATATCATTTTATGTTAACCAATCTTTTCCACTTCAATTAATAATTACCAAAAATCAAGAATTAAATGTAATGGGTTACGAATGGCACCAGATCATCATCTACAATACTAAACCAACTTTATACCTCATGAATTGTAGAACCGAAAATGGAGCATTTTATAAAAATACAAGAAAGACTACGAATCAACATTGTTAGCTGCCAAAAAGCTTCACATTTCGCGTAGATATCAGGGTGCTACTAACAAATCGAAGTAGTTAAATCAATAATTGAAGACATTGTGAATTCGTCAGCGTCCAAAAGTACAATTCATGACAGCTTAATCAGGGAGGAGTTGATTCGTAATCCAAGCATGCTAACTAACCATTGCGATAAACATTTGGTTCACTTAGCATCAAAGATGCATAAGAAAATTAGGATTCATGAGAATTCGAGAGATAACCCACCAATTATCAAACTATCCAGGCAACGATAACAGAGACGGAGTTGTTCAACGTAATAAATGGTCTCAAAGAGTCGCATTCGTTTGGTGTTGATGATGTTACAGTGACTATTGTTAGATTTTATAATATTTGATACCTATACTCACCGAACTACTGAATAGATCTATAATTTCAGCCGTTTTCTCTAAGCTCTTGAAGAAATCTTGTGAGATTTTGCTGTTCCTTCCTTTATATTGAAAACTAGCTGACCCGGCGAAATGTGTTCCGCCTTGTAGGCAATAAATAATCAGATTTTGGAATTTATTAACTTTTTCATAAGAAAAGATACAAAAAAAAATTAAGTACCTACATTAATCATTCATTATTATTTCTGTATTTTAGTACATAGGTTGCTCTTCACTTAAGTACCTTGTGATACAAGACATTTTTTGTGTTATTATCAGGCGCAAAAATAAACTACAATCTTTTAAGGATTGGCCTTGTGATTTGTTGATGATCATGCAAGACGGATCAGAAATTGAAGTCTTTCAAATTCAGACGGCATATCGGTTGGGATCATTGGGATCTCCGGAATGAGTTCTCTCTCAACTTTGCATTTTCCTTTCAGTATCGTCGCGTAAATTACATTGTTCATCAATTTTCGAACCATCAAACGCGGACCGTTGCACAGTTTTGGTTGGTTTATGTTTCGAAGCATGATTACTTTACTTCATAGCCAACCTTTAGGCAAAAGAGTTTAAAAATCCAATTGGATAGTTGGTGACATCATCTTCATTTGTGACGCTTTCAATAGATTTGAATGAAAGCATTATTCCAATGATCTTATTTTGAATTATGTAGCTCAGGTCATCTACATCTTATTTCTTAGCAGCTAAAATTGCTCGCTCACTCAACCATTCATTACTTTTGTATTTAGAAATAATGTTTGGAAATACATTGTTGCTAAGTTCGTCTTTTGATGAGACAAAATTACAGAAATTATTTGGAAATGACGTTTAATTCGTCGGCTTGCGTAGATCTTGGAGTTACTGGCAGTGTTTGGCGGAAATCGTCAAACAGTACAATAATTGCTCCTCCAAAACATCTCGAGTCATTGCGTGAATCTTTCAATGTTCGGTTAAGTGTAAATAGTGTTATTAACATGACTTTCTTTTATATATCTTCTTTATATATATATATATATATATATATATATATATATATATATATATATATATATATATGAAAGTCATGTTAGTAACAATATTTATAACTTAAGAACGGCTGTACAGATATGGCTGAAAATTGGTGGTAGGTAGCTTAGAGCCAGGTGACGGACATAGTATACTATTTATCCCGTTCGACATCATTCCCGTGTGACTTGGACGTATGGATGACAAAAAAAAAGGAAAAAAGGAAGTTTGTGATACTTCAATGAAGGCAATCGATGATGAAAATGGTGGTTTATATTTCCTTGATGCCTCTGATGGAACTGGTAAGACATTCCTCATGTCAGTAGTTTTAGCCACTGTTCGTGCGAGATCCAACATAGCAGTTGCAATTGCTTCTTCTGGAATAGCAGCCACATTGTTAGAAGGATGCTTACGGCTCATTCAGCATCAAAATTACCGTTAAATCTTCAAACTATTGAAGAACCAACGTGTAATATTGCAAAACACATGTAGATATATGGAAGGATAATTCTCAGTAGAATGATTTCTTTTCTGAATAAACATACCATTTTAACAATCTGCCAGCATAGATTTAGAAAGAATAGATCAACTCAAGCGGCAATTATGAATTTTGTCAACTTCTTATATGAATATATGAATGATAATAAAAATTGCATAGCAGTGTTCATGGTCCCAACAAAGAACTCGTAGACATGAAAGAAGACGTGGGCAAGGACGACCTCGAGCAACAACGGCGGTCCATAACCGTTATTCAAGAGTCTCTTCATTGAGACAACGATTCGCTACTGCTTGGCACCTTCAAACGCAGCTTCGACAGAAGAGTGGAGTGCAAATCATCACTGAATCGATACGAAACGTCTAAGAGAATTTGGTTTGAGGCCCCATGTCGGAGCCCGAGTCCCATCTCTAACCGCATCGAAGAGGTCGATTGAATGAATTTTTCCACGCAACATGCTAATTAGTTAAAAGCTGAATGGGAAAGAATTTTGTTTACAGATGACGCTTTCTTCATTGGGTATACTTTTTACCTACGTATAGTTTTGGTGGAGGTTCAATAATAGTGTAGGAAGAACTGATCTGGTTATCGTAAAAAATAGACCCCTGAGTACCCAGAGGTACGTGAAACTTTTTATTTATGGATAATAACGTCAAAACTCACCAAGTTCATATCGTTAGGAACTAACTTCCAGTTCACGAAATTACTTCACATGGGTGGCCTGCAGGATGTCCAGATTTCAGTAACATTGAACATGTCTCGAAAATTCTCAACACAAGATTGAGTAGCCTGCAAAACCAGCCAGCTACCGTGATTGTTATTCAGAGCAGACTGAAATGTGGAACGATATAGAACAGAATGCTAAGAGGTCATTGATTTTGAGTATAAATCGCAAATGTCATGCAGTAATTCTCTCCAAGGATGGAAATATTCGATTTTAACAAGTTTTTGGGGACTTTTATCTTTTTTGAAGGTGTTACAATTTTCAATATTAGTTTCATTTCGATTTATATGTGTAACATTATCATTTCGATTGATCTCAAGCGTTCCTTAGTGGTGGCTTGGTACTGGCGGATTAGTGGAGCAATAATTCTTAGACATACTCAAACATCTTCTGAATAAAATTGAATTCTTGGTTTTCTCCGTTAATTTCTTCGCGCAGTGTGCTATATATTTTGCTATGAATTTCTTATACTATATAGCAATCTCTGAAAATCTGACGGAAGTGCGACATCTACAAGTTCATACAACAATTTTTCCTATTACAAACCACTTCTGATACATTCACACCCATATTTTAAGAAAAATATGATTTTTCAATATTGAAGTCTGTTTAGTTCACCGGATTTTGATGGAAAATTTCAATGAAAAATGATGAGATCATTTTTGTTTTTCAGCTTTTGATGTGAACTGGTTGAACAACAATTTTGAAGATCCATGGATCCAGGGATAAATGGTCCTGTTAGGTGGCCAGCCCTCTCCCCAAACTTCATCCCTCCTGATTTTCGGTTCTGGAATTATCTACAAGATCGAGTTTAGCACATTAAACCAGAAAATTTGAACTATGGTAAACAACTTGCAGCACTCTGGTGCATTACGATCAGGAAATCGTTCTCGACAGAGTCGAAATGCTCGAGTATTATTTCTGTAAGATTGAAAAGACACTTGCATCATGTCTGTATTCATTTAATTTTCGTCTTCCACTTATAATAATTCTCCTTGAAAAGGACCCGAAATGAAACATTAACAAGACTTAGCGGACACGTACCTGATCTGTCATAATTTCTCGTTAATAATTGCGAATGACATTCATTACAATTCCATGAATATTTCTCTACGATTCTTGATGTTATTTTACCACAGAGTGTTCGATTCACTAGAATCTTCTGTCATGTTTTAACCCTTGATAAACCGAAATTACGAAATAATGAAAGTTATCCAAACAGAGGATAGTTCTCGATTCATTAGAATCTTCTGTTACGTTAAGAGTGTTCCGTGATAATTTGAGTTATCGGAACTGAAATAATGACCAAAACACATTCTAGGAAAAAAAATTCATCACATACTCAAGCAGTCGCCCATTCTATGAATTGGAGAATTGGAAATGTGAGTTTTCTTCCGTAACTTTCGATAATTTTTTTTTTCTCGAAAAGTACACAGTTCTAAGTGATAGCTTTTTCACAGAAGGTACTCAATATTGAATAAGTAATCGGATTAAAAATGAAAATTTGGAGTTATAACTTATAAGTAAAGGAAAACACCGGTATTTCCTGAAGTTATAGACCAATGAAAATATTTCAGATTGTTAGAATATGTTTCAGTATACAATTGCGTTCTTATTTAATTAAAATCGATCAAAAACTGTAGGAGCTCTAACTCGGGGTGTTTTTCACAGAACATCTGATATATAAGCAGCTTGGAAAAAAAAGATATTCTAGACAAGATTTCCAATTTTGTGAGTACTCAATATAAAATTTTGCAATTTTCAATAGGTGGTTCTCAGAATATCTTAATACTAAAATATTAAACTGAGAATTGATATCGAAAAAGAATTAGACCCAATGCGGGTGTCATATGCAACAAATGATGGCAAAAATTTTCTGATACAAGTTAAAATAAGAACAGAATCTTGTAAGAAAATTGAATATGAATAAAATATATGTTTTTTTTGGGAGAAAAGATATAACACCATTTGCTAAAGGCGACAAACACAATTGAAAATAAGTCGACCCACGACGTAAGTGAAACCAAATTTCCATTTTAGAACGGTTAAATAATGATAAATATGATGATCTCCAGCTTGTTGAGGTAACAAACAACTAGAGAACCGTTAAATATTCGGAATTGATTTAGCAGAGATCAAGGTCGTTTAAAAACCTGACTTGGAAATCAGCAATATTCCAGATGACGTAAGCGGCAGACTTGATGGTGAAGAATCGCGAAAAGGTCAATCATGAGCAGGAACGGAGATGTTTCAACGGATTGTGCAAACTTTTCTTATAAACATAAAGATTATTTTTTCCTAATAAAGATATTGCAAATGTGACGCGGGAGTGAGAAAATTCATGCATTTTGTTAAAGTACACCAAGCCAAGAAATTAACGCACGAAATAGAAAGTTGAAATTTATTCAGAATAGTTTGAATATTTGAAGAATTATTTGTCCAGTAATCCACCAGTACTAAGGAATGTTTGGGAGCAATCGAAATGAAAATTGATAAAAACTATGAATGAAAGAATTAACCAAAGTGCCCAAAAAGATTTTAATACAGGATATTTTTCCCCTGAGGAGCATTACTGCATGAAATCTACGAATCATATTCAAAATCAATGGCCTTTTAGCATTTTGATCCATTTCGTTCCAAATTTCGATCAGTGTGTTCCGATCCTCGTTCATTGTAGCTGGTGGTTGTACTGACTTCTCATTCTTCTATTGAACCTGTCCTAGACATATTCGATTAGTTTGAGTACTGGATTTCGTTACACCACTGAAGTGGTTTCCTGAACTTGGAGGTAGTTCCTAACGATATGAGCATGGTGGGGTCTGACGATATCATGCATAAACAAAGAGTTTTCACCTATGGTTGCTACGAACGGTACAACATGTTCTTCTAAATTGTCCAAAACGTACCTCTGAGCATTCAGGGTTTCATTATTTACGATGACCAGATGAGTGCCGGCATTCAAGAAATTCCTCCCCAGTCATCACTAAACCTGCACCAAAATCATAGATAGGTAAATAGTTGTACTGGGCATATCTCTAACTTCGACACCTGTACATAATAGGAAGTCGATCGCAATGAAAAAGACACAATCTTACTAATTCGTACTCCAATATTCTGTCGAAACTGTATCTGAAGGTGCTAGCAGTAGCAAACCGTTGTCTCAACGAGGAAATTATAAAAAATGGTCAAGGATCGTAGTTATTTCTAGATGTCTCCTTCATCTAGCTGTTCCAATGTACCTGCGGATCACCAACAATTGATCAACATATGATAGCTTCTTCTTTCACCTTATTTTTCATGAGAAAAATATGAGCGCGAAGAAAAACATCGAATCTAGTTGGCATATGTCCTGTCATTAACATATGTTAATAATTAATTGCCTGCCAAAACAGAAATTTAAAATATGATCAGACATATATGATGATATGTAGGTATCTTTCAAGCCTTAGGAGCAAGATTGTCAATAATCCGCAACATATAAAGTAAAGTGTGCTTGACTCAAAAAAAAAATAGACTTTAGCTGAAAGCGTTTTAATTTTGCAAAATTTCAGTAAATGTTCATATTTTGGATCGATTCTGTATATGTATATGTATATGGAACAGTGATCGTATGCACAATACCTCTACTTCTCAAGTAATTCCGAACAGATTCATATTTGAACTCACCACCCCACTTTTTCCCCGAATCGTCTTTCAAATTCATCGCAGAATATTTTGAATTTTTCAAATATTTCAAACTTGGTCTTCACAACATAGACCTTAAGCCGAAAAGTCAAGTCAGCAATCTCTCAAAGCAGTAAAAACTTTAAAGTCATCGCAAATAGAAAGAAGCCATTTACATACTGTCAAAGTACCGGGAATTGATTGTTCATGACATCTGCTTAAAAAGGTAGTCAAAATTCTTGTTGTTGCTAAGTTGACACAACTGTTTTCAATACTGACGCAGAGTTTGAACGCAATCTGTCATTCAGTTTGTTTACAATGCTCGATTTTGACAGTTTTCACAAGTGTGGTTTGCGATTTTTACAATGAAGAAAAATATAGAACAACGAATTTTTCTCAAATATTGTATTGCAAATGGAATTCCGTGTGCTAAATCGATGAAAATGTTACAGACGTTGAATCGACTTCATCAAAAACACGTGGATATGGTAGAAGAATTAACTCGCTCATTGTGAATGAATTTCCGACCAAAAACTCAACAAGTAACATCGAACAACCACCGTATTCAACTGATATGGCTCCAGCCGATTTTTTCCTATTTCCAAAACTCAACTTACCACTTCGAGGTACCCGTTTTGAATCCATAGAAGGCATAAAAGATAATTTGCGGCGAGAACTGAAGTCGATGCAGGAGAAAGAGTTTGAAAAATGTTTTGATGATTGGATTATTCGTTGACGTAAATGTATTATTTCGGAAGCGGTCTACTTTGAAAACGATGCAATAAATTTGGATGAAAAATAAATACACATCACAAAAATTGTCGCATCACCTGGTATTCTGAATTCCACAATCAATTAAGCAGCTCGATCAAAGTTTCTTTGTCAACATATGTTTTTGGACATATGAGGGGAAAAAATCTTATTTATTTAGGAACAATTGTTTGCATGATCTCAAAACGTCTGAAACAAGAATGAGTTTATTTGACTAAAAGTATTTATTCAATTTCTCTTTAGTTTTCACGCTAAATTGAGGCAAGTTTTCGGTGATTCTTGTTGATTTTCGAATCTTTGAATTTATTGTAACGGCTACTGAACGGCCTGGACCCCACAAAAATTGTCGCATCACTCTACTTTTACGACAATGCTACATAAACTTTTAGGTTGGTCATTCAGGAGTCGCTTGGAGACTTTCAGAAGTGTAAAATAAGAAGATATCATTCAAAAGAGATGAGTTTATGATGGAAAATATCAACAATTTTCGCGCTAATGAAAAATTTAAAAATTCTACCATCTTCAAACATTCGCGAAGAGACCAATCAACTAGCATCGAATGGTTACTATTTTCGAAATTGAGTGTTTCCTCCCCAGGCGCTAATTACTCCAGTATACGTCTCGGAAGCCCCTCAAACAAATTTTGGATGTACTCTTGAGTCACTGAGTTTCAAATTTCGAGAAGCAGATTTTCTTGTTGTTGGAGTGTTCTACAAGGCATCCTTCGTTGCTGAATTTGCCACCCCATGTTGTCCCAAACATGTTCTATGGGATTCAAGTCGGGACTTCTGACTGACCAACTTAAAATATCGATTTCGGCATTTTTCAGAAATTCTGCATGGGGCCAATCATTATCATGCATATAAATGAAGTTTTCGCCAATTAATGGGCCAAAGGGTACAACATGGGGTTCAAGGATATCTGCGATGTATCTGGCCGCTGTCATTCTTCCATTATTCACTAGGACTAACTCAGTTCGACCATGGAAAGAAATGCCTCCCCACCCCATTACTGAGCCCCCTCCGAAGTTTTCGGTTTTCCGGATATCGCATTGCTGATACCATTCCCCAGGTCTTCTGTATACAGGCATCTTTCTTTTGATACTAGACAGAACCTGAACTCGTCGGAAAAGAGATCATTCGACCATTCTGGAATACCTCAATTTGCATGTTCCCTCGCAAACTGAAGTCTTGGAACTGGATGTTCTCTGGTGAGACGTGGGCCGTTGGTCTGATAACGTCCTCTCTGAGCCTGTTCCTAACAGTTTGCAATGCAATATGCACATTTCTGGAAAGTGCAAGTTCATTTTGTAGCATTCTATCCGTACAGTGCCGAACTCTTAGTGCAGTTAAACGAAGCCAACAATCAACTGGTGTTGTTATCCGATTTCTTTCCTGTCCGGCCCTTCTTTCATATTCCCCTGTTCCGTGGTACCGATTAATTGCTCTTAAAATAGTGCTTCGGTTAACATTCAACAAGTTAGCCACGTAACGTTGGCTTCGCCCCTCCTCTAAAAGTGTTACTATTCTTACCACTTCATAATCACTCAAATAGCATCCAGGACGTTCAGTAGCCATTACAATAAATTCAAAGATTCGAAAATCAACAAGAAACACAGACAATTTACATTAGTTTAGAGTGAAAACTGAAGAGAAATTGAATGAATACTGATAGTCAAATAAACTCATTCTTATTTCAGACGTGTTTGAAATTATATGGAAACAAATGTTACTACATAGATAAGATTTTTTCCCCTAATATGTCCAAAAACATATGTTGACAAAGAAACTGCGATCGAGCTGTTTAATCGATTGTGTAGTTCAGAATACCAATTGATACAATGCGACAATTTTTGTGGTGCGTGTATTTGATCATAGATTCACAAAAGACAAATTTTCATGGAATACTCCCCACTGGCAGTAGTTCTTCTGTAAAATATCAAACAAGGGCCTTACCTTATACATCCTGTCATTAGATGAAGCTATCAATGTATAGTCAACAAAATGTATATTTTGTTTTATCTCCATGTAGCGGTTTCTCTATATACAGTCTGAAACGAGTGGCACTCTTTGATCTTCGTCCAAAAACCAATATGCATGTTCTGTAGGAAATTGGTGATAGCCTGATATCAGAAGTATTCCTAAAAAACCCTTCAAACTTTCTATGTCAAATTGAAAGCCATGCCTATCATTTTGTCCTCCATATAAAAGACTCTGTTCCATTATCAAATTACACATTTGTTGGTCAAAAAGCTTCTCGAAGAGAAGTACTGGACTACAGTCTTTCATATCATAATACAGATTGATCAATCGTTCTTCAATAGCGTTATTCACCTCATGGGGAGTAGAGTAAATTAGTAAGATTTTCCTGGAGCTACAGTAGCAGCCTCAGACATACGAGGGCGTTTTAAAGTTGAGGCTTAAGTGGAAAGCGGCTCATCCTCACTGCTATCACCATCCGAGGATAGTCTTCTACGTCGTACTACTCCTACAGTTTCAGGAACATCTCTTGGAAATGCCTGTGTCACTAGATCATCTCCTGGACCCTCCTCTTCGTGAGTTATCTCACCAGGGTCAGGCGGAACAATTACAATGTCGTATGCATTATCGTCCTCTTCAGCAATTATGGAATTAACTTTCTCTTCTAACCGAAAATAGTGATTTTGAAGAGAAAAGCTTCGTCTGTTAGCCATTTTCTTATTTCTAAAAAAATATATAAAATTATATACATCTGCCCATTGTATCTGGTCAGGTACAGTAGCAAAATACGTTATTTTTTACGAAACAAAATACTTAGTTTCAGTTTTTAACTATTCATAATAATAATATAGTATGTAAACTATTGTTTCAGAAAAGTTTTGCAATAAATTATGTTTGATAAACAAAACTAACAACAAATTATCTTACTGTGCACACTCTCAGTTAAACACTTAAGAAATCACAGTCTACCCTCATCAATTAAAAATTATCAACTTGATCAATTCTGTATAGATGAATTACATGTAAAGATACCTTTTCACTGATTTGGTGTCTAACACAAAAAATATCGAGATTATTTTTGGTGTACCCGCATGTGTACGATGGGTGGCAATGGTTTAAAAACTATATTTCACGTCTCCATTTTTAGATTTCATATTTCGAAAGAAATAGCTCTGACAAAAAAAAGGTATTTGTTACATCTTGCTCATTTTAGCTGAAGTGAGTCTGCGTTGTATATAACATTAAATGTCTCTTCTTAAAACCAATTTTATTTATTAGCCAACCTGCTATAATATTCCGAAAATTGAATTTTCCCACGCGAATTGCTACGTTTGAAAATACGCTCTGCAAATCAAATTCAATAACACATTATACAACAGTCATGGACGTCTCAGTTTTTTTAAACAGGTACGCGAAATAATTTTACTATCAACATAACGGTACCCTTTCTACGTAAAAGAATGTTCGTTGCTTCTTGGGAACGCAGAAGAAATGCATTATAGCCAACCAACGACGACTATCTGTTTGTCTACCGTTGAAATTTAGGTCAAAAGTTTATGAAACTCATGACTTGGTAGAAGACGCGCTGGAAAATTCCCCTCCGACCGGTCTGTACTTGTGAGGATAGTGTAATAACACTTTAATTCCCTATTGATACAAGAAACCAACTAATGGTATCGCCGGAATATTTTATTCTATTTATAATCATTATGATATCCGCAAATTCTGGGAAATGAAATTTTAATGATGTTGGTTCCATGTCTTGATGTTTCTCACACCACATATAAAATACACACACGGAAAAATGCAAGTATATTATAACAATTGACTCTAATATCCAAACACCTTGTGGAATGAAGCCCAGCTGTTTTTTATAACTTTGTTTGTTACTGAACCAGATATTTGTGTTTTTATTATCGGTTTAGCGCAGAGACAATTGTTGGATATCAGCTTGAAATTCAGTTTCTTTTAATTTTTCGTACACTCAAAACAGAAATTCGTTCTTTCTCAACGATAATTTGAAAACGGCCAGTATCTTGTATATTTGCGGAGACAAAGCGATTTAAAAATTTTCAACCCCGATTTGAAAGTTGAGAGTAGCTTCAAGAAATTTTTGAAACTAAATATTCTGACAATTACATGGCAAAGGATAATATGAAAACCGCATAGACTCATCGCGGTTATTACCGGATATACTGTGATTTGAAACTTTCAACCCCTGTCTTTTCCGTTCGGATGTTAAGGGTTGAATTCAAAAAAAGATAGACCCAAGGTGGTCCAGTTACCAATAGAGAGAATCGCAAAATAACACGAGTTTGCTATACAAACTATATTCGTAAAATGCTGTGTGGATAAGGAAGCATCACAAAAATGCTTCGTTAAAAAACACACGGTCTCTAGTTTAAAAAAATGTTGCTGTATTTTCTTTATGAAAACTATAGTTTTCGGAATTTTCAGTTGAAAATCGAGCAAGATTCATTTACAGAAATATACATCTTTGAACAGGCCAAACTTTTGTAACTGTATACAGGCTGATGGTTTTTAACAGGCCATGCTGCAGTTCTGCCACCCCCCCCCCCAACATTATTGTGGGGCACCACTGACATACAATAACGAATAGATCAAATATTTCACAAACTATTTCAATCATTGCATTTTATTGTTATGTCATATTTTTAAAACGACTGTCAAAATTTTTTCGCAAATTTTTCTATAAATTAAACACAATCCACGAAGAAATAATATATGGGAGATGTCAACCCAAATTATTGGGTTCATAATGATTCTAGAGCATCTATAGATCATAATCGGCATCACTTAGAAGACCGAACCTGGTCATAGGGGCTCTCTCGATCAAACAGAGAGGGAATTGTTTTGTTGTGTTTGACTATTGAAGAGATTTCGCGATTATACTTCAAAATTGGCAAGCAAGAACAAGGAAGTGATTATGTTTCAGAAGACTCACACTGCGACGGAAGAACATCTCCGCGAAAGAAGAAATATCGCAGGTTATGTACTTTTCGATTATTTCCTTAATCCTTTTTATGGCCTTGCTTGATATTTAAAATCTTTTCTTAGGTTCAAATGAGTTTAGACATATATGAGTCAGGTATGATTGTTCAAATATTTTTTTACTGGTTTTCTTTTTCCAATTTCAATTTAGATAATTTTCCGATAATTTATACGATTGTTGAGATTTCATGCTCAAATTCGATATACGGATCACCTACGGAGATCTACAGCACTAGATAAGACAAAATTACGTGAAAATGTACAAGGTGATAATTTATCCGGTCTTGTCCCCTTTTGGCATCTTAATTTCTTTGTGATACCCTACTACTGATGGATTCTGTAAATGAAATCTGATTATTTGTTTTATTCGGAAACTACTTTTTTGTATTTTTTCGTATTCGTCTCCGTTTTCGGGAAAAATTTCGGCGAATTTGATCTCAAAATCATAACATTCGTAAGAACTATCGACAAAATATCTGAAGTCTTTGGACATGAGTAGAATCATCGAATTATTTTCAATAATTATTATCTCAAAAATCGTGACAGATACGGAAAAAATTAAATTTTTGAAAAAATTTGTGAGAATAATTGACCTATTCGTTTTTATTTTTCAAACACGTTAGTGGTGCACCACAAAAAAATCGGGGGAGAAAAAATGCAACCTGACCTGTGAACTATTACCTCGCATACTGCTGCAACTGTTAAACCTGTTCAGAGATGTATATATCTAAAAATAACTTTGGTGTCAATTTTCGGAACATTCCGAACATTGTAGGTTTTATGAAGAAAATACTGAATATTTTTTGAAATTTTAACACCCTATATTTCTGTAACGAAGAACTTTTCGCATATAGGTTAACATTTATTATTTTTCTATTCAGTATTCAGTATTCAGTATTCATTTATTAATGCCTTACACATATTATAAAAGTGTTTGCACAGGTCAGTGGGTTGATTACAATACATATCAAAGGACAAAAGAACAAATGAATTTGTATAAATAAGTCTTCAGATAAAATCAATCAATTTAAAAATGACTTGAATTAAAATAGAAAAAAATTTATGTACAAGGTGATAATTTATCCGGTCATGCCCCCTTTTGGCATCTTAATTTCTTTGTGATACCCTACTACTGATGGATTCTGTAAATGAAATCTGATTATTTGTTCAACTCGGAAACTACTTTTTTGTATTTTTTTCGTATTCGTCTCCGCTTTCGGGAAAAATTTCGGCGAATTTGATCTCAAAATCGTAACAATCGTAAGAACTATCGACAAAATATCTGAAGTCTTTCGACATGAGTAGAACCATCTAATTATTTTCAATAATTATTATCTCAAAAACCGTGACGAATACGGAAAAAATGAAATTTTTGAAAAGTTTTTGAAAATGATTGACCTATTCGTTTTTATTTTTCAAACACGTTAGTGGAGCACCACAAAAAAGTTGGGAGAGAAAAAAGGCAACCTGACCTGTGAACTATCACCTCGCATACTGCTGCAACTGTTAAACCTGTTCAAAGATGTATATATCTAAAAAGAACTTTGGTGTCAATTTTCGGAACATTCCGAACATTGTAGGTTTTATGAAGAAAATACTGAATATTTTCTGAAATGTTAACACCCTATATTCCTGTAACGAAGAACTTTTCGCATATAGGTTAACTCATATTATTTTTCTATTCAGTATTCAGTATTCAGTATTCATTTATCAATGCCTTACACATACTATAAAAGTATTTGCACAGGTCAGTGGGTTGGTTACAATACATATCAAAGGACAAAAAGAACAAATGAATTTGTATGAATAAGACCTCAGATAAAATCAATCAATTTAAAAATGACTTGAATTAAAATAAAAAAGTACATTGAATTACACATACACGATACAAATGCTTGAATACAAGTAAAATAGAAACCTGGAAATGGTAGATAATAAAGATTCACAAAAAGTTGACATTATAAAACTCATCAACTGAGTATAAAACCCCTCGAGCAAGAATCTGCCTGAGCTTTTTTTTGAAACCGTCTGATTTGAGACATATTATGGAATCGGGCAGCCTATTGAAGAAATCAACAGCATGAAAATTAAAACCTATCTGTGATTTTCCGAGTCAAAAGAAATCTTTTCTTATATGAAATTTCTTTTTTGTGTTGTGAGAATGAACATCAAAGTTTATCTTAAAAGTTGCTAAGATGCTGTACACATACACTAGACTCTCAAGTACATAAAGAGAAGGAAAGGCAAATATGCCAAGCCGCCTGAAGGTGCTCCTACAGCAATCCTGTAGCCCAGAACCCCAACACCCTGACAGCCCTTCTCTGGAGACGAAAGAGTAATTCACGCCCAGAACAACTACCCCACACTACCACACAATATCTAAGGGAAGACTAGATCAACGCAAAATAAAGTATCCTCAGAATCATTGGAGAAACAGATGAAGCCAGACGTCTAAGAACATATACATTCTTACTTATCTTAGAAGCTAAACACTCAACATGAGCTTTCCACGACAGAATCCGGATCAACACTAACCCCCAAAAAACAGACCTTTCTGTCTCGAGTGAAATCCGTGGCAAGACCAGAAGTATACCTCAAACTCAGCAAGAGTTTCTGAGTTTTAGCACCATTCATCTCGAGCCCGTTCATAGAAAACCAGACCAACGCCCTTTTATGTAAGCTGTCCGACAAATGCTTCAGAATCCATATATCTTTAGATCCCATAGAAAGAGTTGTATCACCAGCAAAGAGAGTACTGTCCGTATCAACAATAAAATCAGGGAAGTCATTAATAATAATTACCAATAAAATAGGACTCATGATAGAACATTGCGGAACTTCAGTCATGACCTTCACTCTATCAGAGTACTCACCATTTGAAAACACAACCTGATATCTATCAGTTAAAAATGATTTAATGAGATCACAACTCCTTCTACCCAAACCGTACCTTTCCAACTTCCACATCAGCTTATCACAATGGACACAATCAAAAGCTTTGGTTGAATCCAGAAACAGCTCCATAGAATGAAAATCCTGCTCAAAATATTGAGAATACCACTCACCAAATCAATCATGAAACCCATCGTACTCCTATTCCGTCTGAAGCCAAAGTGGCTCCTTGAGAAGAGATTATTATTTTCAAAATATGCTCTTAATTGATCACACATAAGCCTCTCAATCAACTTAGGAAAAACTGGAACTGGATATAGCACGATAAGTTTTAATATTCTCTACATTTCCATCTTGTGAGTCGGAAGAACTCTCGAGACCTTCAAACATTCCGGAAATACTCCACTTCTTATACAATTGTTAATCAATGTTGTTAACGGATAAATGATTGGGTTAACACAGCGATTCAATAAGTTAACTGATAATCCATAGTAGTCGGCTGCACAGCCATTTTTTAACAATTTTATGGCATCTTTCACCTGGATTTGTGAGACTTCAGAAAATTCAAAATTGAACTCTGAAGAAATACTCTTTTTAAATATGTTCTTAAAATAAGTATGAAATAATAACATTTCGAGAAATCACATCTGTAATAGAGGCGAAATGCTCACTAAATTTCTCCGGCCGAAGTGTAGCAGAAGCTTTCTTTGAATTATTACTTCTGAGTTTATTGACTTTTTCTGCAAGAAGCCTTGGATTTGTTCGATGATCTAGCTATAATACGATCATTGTAATCAATTTTTGCTTTGTTAATCTCGTTGCGGTAAACGAACCTCAACCTCTTATGCACTTAAGATCTTAAGAGTTATATATCTCATACATGTCAGAAACCAGATGTAGCCGATTTCTCAGCTCCCAGAGACCATCAGTGAACCAATCACCCCCCAGCATGGCTCTCCATCACCCTTGTCTAACCTTCTCAGAAAATGAAGATAAAAAAGAATCAATAAATTTATCCTGAAATATATTAAATGCACTATGGCAGTCTAGTTTTTCATCCTTGACAAGATCCCAATTCATTCCACTCAGTAAGATATGCATACTGTTGGAACCTGTCTGAGAAAGTGGCCTAAGCTTAGTCGTAGAATGCTTCGAAGCACCAACAGACAGATCCACGACAAACTCCTGTGCATCATGGTCAGGAAATTCTGATTTCACAACACAAGCGTGTTCATGACTACTCAAGAAGTTGACAAATATCTTATCAAGGCAGTTCTCACCTCGGGTAGGCTCAAATATTTTCTAAAAAGAGACCAAATGAGTTAAACAAGTTACAGAGTGCTGCACACTCTTTACCGTCTGTGTTGAATCTAACGTTAAAGTCTCCACAAACAATAATCTTATTCGATGAATTATATCTATTTAAAATATTCTCAGCAATATTTTAAAAAAAATCAAGAGCTCTCGAAGGTCTATAAAAACATATTACAAACAAATTAAAACTATTCAACCGAACAGCCGATATCTCACAATCATCTTCCACAGACAGATCACTCAGTGCACTGAGACATTTTACATCCGGGTAATTGGTAAGAATCATAGAACCACCCTGTCGTGATACAGGTCTGGCAAAAAATTAACCAATCTATCATTCAAGACATGAAAAATCTAAATCTGCCATGTCCCCAACATTACGCCAATGCTCGATCATACAAATAACAAAATTCTCTATTGGTCTATAGAAACTAGACCATATATATATATATATATATATATATATATATATATATATATATATATATATATATATATATATATATATATATATATATATATATATATATATATATATATATATATATATATATATATATATATATATATATATATATATATATATATATATATATATATATATATATATATATATATATATATATATATATATATATATATATATATATATATATATATATATATATATATATATATATATATATATATATATATATATATATATATATATATATATATATATATATATATATATATATATATATATATATATATATATATATATATATATATATATATATATATATATATATATATCTATATCAAAATATATCAAAAATGTCAATTTTTGTTTCAAGAGGACATCTTTTGGGGTACAACACTTTCCTGAAATATCAACCCCTTAAGCGGGGGTTTCAACCCTTGAACATTTTGAATATGGAAGATGGGTCGAGTGATGACTCTAAAGAAAGGTGGTATCTTTGTCTACATCGTTTTGAACGAATTTCCATTTTTAATTGAAAACTGTAAGAGATACAGGATGAGGAACTGAAAGATAGGGAAGACTATTTCCCTGAGAATAATCAAGTTTCAGTGAAGTAAAATGAAACAGATCCATGCTGATCAATGGCAGTCATCATCAAGTTCCATCCTGATCTCGAATTTCAACCCCTAGAGCAGGGGTGACCACCCTTGAAAATTTGAAAGAAGGTAGGTGGGTCGAGTGATAACTAGGAAGAAAGGTATTATCTTTGTCTGCATTCCCGTGAAAGAATTTTCATTTTTGATTGAAAACTGTAGAAGGTTTAAGAGTGAGCAACTGAAAAATAGAGAAAACTATCGCCCCAAGACTATTGGAGTATTAATGCGAAAAACTGGAATAGAATCATTTTAGATCAAAAGCTATCATCTTCCGAAATCACCCTCATCGCGAATTTCAACCCCTAGAGCCGGGGTATTATTTCGATCCAGTGATACCTTTCAAGTAAAGGATTGCCTTCATGAATGCTCGCAATAATTCCATTCTCATTGAGTGCCATAGGAGTTAGAGAAGCTCACACTGTATCTTCTACAGTTTTCAATCAAAAACAAAAATTCGTTCACGGGGATGCAGACAACGATAATACCTTGCTTTCGAGGTATCACTCGACCCATCTACCCTCTTCCAAATTTTCAGGGCTTGTCACCCCTGCTCTAGGGGTTGAAATTGGAGATGAGGATGGTACTTGATGATAACTGCCATTGATCAGTATGGATCTGTTCCATTTTACTTCACTGAAACTTGAATAGTCTCAGGGAAATAGTCTTTCCTATCTTTCAGTTGCTCACCCTGTATCTTTTACAGTTTTCAATTAAAAATGGAAATTCATTCATATCGATGTAGACAAAGATACCACCTTTCTTTTGAGTCATAATTCCACCCATCTTCCCTATTCAAAATGTTCAGGGATTGAAACCTCCGCTTAGGGGGTTCATATTTCAGGCAAGTATTGTGCCCCAAAGGATGTCCCCCTTGAAACAAAAATTGACCTTTTTTTGCGTTTTCATCAGAAATGAATATCTTGGTAGATATAGCCTCTGTTTAGTTTTCGTTGAACCACCCTGTATATATTTTCAATTTTCGTTATATTTCCAAAAGTTATGCTCCAATAAAATGAAAAATGAAACTATAAATTCATTCAACACCATAACATAACAATCAAATCGTATGAAATTTAATTTTTCTTTGAGAATTAAGAGTTCTATACACGACAAAGGTTTTCTTTTTAATTGTGAGAATTTTCATAAGGTTATGCAGGATATTAGAGATTTCTTGAAAAAACTCTCTTCGTTTTTTTTCTATACAATCATATTTTCAATTTCTGTTGAAATTGTAGGAAAATTATACATTGGACCGTTACCTATTGATTGAATTGAAAAGCTAGTCTGAATTTGCAGGCTCATCTCAGAAGCTATCAAATCAACATGAAATAATCATTGCCTATTCGAATTTCAAGTTATTTCACGCCACCTAATCTAGTAGGACCCGTAACGAACACGAAATAGCATATGGCATTACCTGTTCTAGCGAACCTAAATGCCGAAAAAACTTATTACTATTCAACATCTTGGAAATGGGATACTACCTTTGCAATTAAACGTTCTAGGTAGAACCAGTATGGCCACTGGCCATCGGCAAGCTGTTTCCCGTGATACAGTCGTGGAGTCTACTGAACATGTTCTGAACACAATCACCTGTCCATAATTACATTACTTAGGCACATATTTAATTGCAACTCATGTTTATATGTACTTTTACCATGATAATAATCATCGGTGTTCTTCTCGGAAGTAGAACTCTGGCACTTTAATTTATTCTCCAAAAAAGGTAATTATATCAACTTGTATTGATCAAGTTATAATTTCGTCGTAATTGCCGTTTTTGCACCGATTCGTTTTCCGAAATAGGCGGACATTAAAATGGTGCTCTGATTGGTTCACAGTGATTATAGGGTAACTAGTTAGGGGATGACTATATATAGCTTCAATTCCAGAATGAAAATTCCATGTTTAATTACTAATTCGCAAATATTTCATATTGTCCCAGTACTCAGCAGCGGTACAAATTATCAGACAAACTGAAAATTAATGAAGTATAAATTTATACTATACATGTGACAAAAATGTAGGGATATTGGTTATTCCTTGTTTTGTTATTTAACTAGTGGTATTGAGTAATAAAAAAATTTGTATAGATGATAAATCAAACTTATAACACAAATGGAATTTCTTATTATGTTTTGATGACCAACAAATAAATTCAATTAACAAAACACTGTTACCGCGGTTTTGAACTCTTGTTCATCATCGGACAGTATGGAAACCAAGTTCAAAGCGACAAGAAATATATATGAATAGGTCATTATTTGGATTTGAAAAACCAAATAAGCAGTTCACAATCTATTGAAAGGGAGTTATCATTTGAATTCATCGAAAATTGATCAGTCTGAAATTAGCAAAAGTGATTTTAACATTCCCACTGATACTAGGCAATTGAGTTATCTCTCCTTTGGGGCAATGTGTACAACTTTTAATTTGATAATACTAGGAAAGGAGTAGTTATTTTGGATGCAATGGTTAATTAGCGTTGAATTTTGTTTATGAATTCTGATGTTCATTATATCAAATCTAAGAGGAACGACCTGTCTGATCTATGTGGAAATAATTGCAGTCTGGACAAGATAAGTTATGATCTCCTGATTTATTCAAATTCTCTATTTCTAACTCTAAATAAGATTGAATAACTATGCGCGAATCAGGATCAAGTCCACTTCTCTTTCGGCGAAGAAAGCTATTCAGCATGCAGAAACAACAAGGAATGAAGAAGAATTTAAATCCCTGTACCAGAAGAGGAGTAGAGTTCAATACTATTTTAAGATATTGCACTCTGAACTAACTTATAGACTCCACCTAATTGAAGTCGATGTATTTTATGAAAAAAATCATATTCGATATCAGTAAACTGAGTCACACAAAATTTGAAAACAGTAAAATTCTGAAATCATCAAAAGTAGTACCATTTATAACTCCAATAATCAATAACATGCAGCATATAAATAATATTAAGATTTCGGTTACCATACTAATTTATCTAAATCTAAATTCTCGTAGTTTAAAATAAATATACTTGAGAAAAGATATAAAGGTACATCCAGTATTAACGGCAAAGTAAAATAAATTTCAACGGTAGAACCTACTATGGCTATCTTAAACACCGATGACAATTAAAAGCTATAAAAAGTTCAAGAACTCCCAAAAATATAAAATAAGAAAAGATAATCTAACATTCAAGATCATAAAATACATAAAAGAAAAGTTCGGGCGGATGATCATCAGAGCAGATAAATCAGACGCCACGGTTATATTGAAATCATCAGAATATATAGATAAAATGAATGATTTTATTGAAAAATAATTACTGGAAATTCGTAATGATCCTACAGCTAAAAATCACAAAAATCAATATATCAGCCATGACATTTTATATTTTAACTACCAAACATACAATCAAAAATTCAATTGAATAAACGCAAATATTAGAGAACTTCACTTTACTGAGTATTTCGTACCTTCTGAACTTAGATATAGATAACATGAATTCAATCATTCCGAGAGATGAAAGTATTAACTTTGTATCTGATATTTTAGAACAATCACATGTTAACTTCTGATACATTGCGAATTTCTAATTCTTTTGGAGCTGACCGCAGCTATATTATCTTCAATTCAATGAAAAGATATATGAACTACCAAGCAATCTTGAGATGGTATCACCACTAGGTTTCCTTCTAGCAGATATTTCATATCTAACATGAAAATAGATCACTAAATTTTAACTTTCCTGTTAAACTCATTTTTGGTATAGATACGAAGATGACAAACTCATTTGCCTAAACGGTACAGCCAGACAATTTGATAATTTTTTCAGATTCATAAACACTATCCATCCGAAAATAAAATTTAAATTCGAAGAAAAGAAAACCAACAAATATCAATGTTAATTTCTCACTCAAATATTAAATTAGATTCACTATTTTAAAAAAACCCACTATCACAGATATATGTATTCCTAAGGATTCCAATCACCTATATTGATATGAAATTTCGGCTTATAATTCAATGAGCCAAAGCGCATTTTCACAACTTTTTTCATTGGAAAATCTCGAAAAACAATTAAAACCGTAGCCTACAACAAGCTTTCGTTTCGATCGACAAAATAGTGAAACGAAAAAAATTACATATAGCTTTTACCAAATATATCCAATTATAAGTATCAAAAATTCATAAATCTGACTTTTTGACTGCATTTCTAATTATCAACTTTTTTCATTTCGAGAATATTTCCAAAAGCTTAACAAATACAACAACAAAGAATCAACCAAAACTAACTTGTTGGTAATGTGGATAGCTCTGCTATTCAATGATATTTCGTATGTTATTCCTTAAATATGAAAAAATATTTTGTCATTCGATATAAACATGCGGGCCTCTGAAGCAGTGTGGAAGTTAGAAATGAGCAATGGGTCAACGACTGAATGTTACCTGGAGAAGAAGGCGGTAAGTTAATCATGATTATCTCACACTTACTTCATGCTGCCAAATTTAGTCCGGCATTCATATAAATTATGTTGTTTTATCGTTAGCTACATTAGAATGTGATATAGGCAATATTAGGCAACAAACATAAAGTAAGAATGTTTCCTCAGACAAGACTCATTAATTGTTTAGTTTATTCGCTTGGCTAGTCTATGAGTCTGAGAATAAGAGAATTTTCTCCCTTTTTTTTTAATTAAAATTTGGTTCAATATGTGATTTTTAGAAATAATGGAAAAAATTGATTGATACTATTTATTTTCGAAATTTTGTAACTCGAAGAAAAAGGAGAATCATTATCTATGTCCTCTAAAGAAGTTGCGTTGAACTGATTAAATTACACAAGCTGTTACTGACGTATCAGCGACGGTAGGGCCAGGGTTTCTCCTCAAGTTTTTTCCTCCCTCTTCTCCAGAATCAGAAAATTACATATGGTTCCAATTTTTCTACGTTTACACTTTAGGGGCGATCAAAGGATTAACACTCAAAGCCTAGCTTTGAGTGTTAATCCTATCTTTATACTGTGCTTTCTTCTCATTGTGTTTTGAATCATATTAAAATAGTATAACCCCTGCAGTCCTCCAATTTTTTATTACTTCCTCCTTTATACGACAGAAGAAATAAATAAATTGTCAGTTGTAATTAGAAATTAATATGAACATTATAATTTTTTAGTTTATCTGTAGTGTAGAGAATAAAAGAAGGATAACCAAATATATCTTGCCTATCGTTAATCAATTTTGCCACCTTCTTTCTCTCAAAATGGATTGATTTTGGCGGAAAAAAGCTGATACACGTAAGATTTTCATTGGAGGAGAGCCAACTTCTAAGTTGCTTTGGAACATGTTGAATCAACCCCCTACCCGCAGCAGCACCAGTCGAAATTGATTATAGGAAAAGTGGGTCGTGTGGCATATCTTTGGAGAGGTCTTTTAATTCTCTATTCCAAAGTAGTATCTTCATGGACATTTAATATCATACGGACAGTTCAAATACAACAGATATTTCCATTTCAACGAAAATTTGACAATTCCAAAAATCAAATTGAATACTCGAAACGACCAAACAATGATACGATTCTTGAATTCTCTTCTAATATTTTGAAGTACTTCTGGTGTCAAAAGTCTGCATTTGGTGATAATGTAGACTTTTGACTTTTTTGACTTTTAAATCTAGAATCTGAATCTAGAATAGAAATCTGGAAGGGGCTAAATCAGGTGACCTGGCTGTCTACTCAATTGTTCCTCCTTTGCCAATCTACCCACATTTGCATGGAAATTCCAAATATTGTCCTACACGAACGTTGAAATGTACTGGAGCACCATCTTGCTGGAAACGTATTCTCTGAAAGAGTTTCATTATTTTCTGTGAGCCAGGGATTTATTAATTGTTCCAACAGCTGCGAATAAGTGTATCCATTGAAATAACCTTCGATGAAGGAAGGTCCTACAATATGGTTATAAATTTCAGGGTCGTTTATATGTATACTAGTGAAAACCAATGAGGATTCTAGGTACCCCAATATGGACAATTATATTTTCAATGAAATAAAAGTATAGTATTTAGATTTTCACTTTATTAACAAAACTATGACCGTTTTTACCACACTGTGGCTTCATCAGATAGATACAAACTAATGAACAGAGTTATTCCTTATATGTTGCTCTTATTTCCTACTCAATATTACAATAGGTACAAGTACTAGCGGTATGTTCGAAAACCCATCGGAGTTGCTTACTTTGTGAATTGAAAAGATTGAGTAAAGGAGAAGGATTTAGATCTAATTGACTATTAAGTAACCTACCTGAATTCTTTTCCTTGTTGATCTATAAATTTCCAATAAATTGAGTTTTTATCTATTATTTTCATTGTGTAAAATTTTGAAAATATCATTGAATTTGTGGTTTTCTTCGAGTAAGTGATTAAAATAATGTCAATTTGATTTATGATATTTAAAACTATGTTTGTGCTCGGATAGTCTAACTTTGAAATTTCTGAAAGTTCTACCAATATAAATTTTATTACAATCTCCGCAAAACATTTTATAAACACCGGATTTATTACCTTCATCAATTTTAGATTTGCAGTTTTTGATATGTCGGCCTAAAGAATTATCAGTTCGGAATGCTATATTGAAATTATAATGGAGAGGAATGATTTTAATTTTAGACTAGGATTACCAATATAAGTTAAGCTATTGTATTTTGTACATTTTCACGAAGGAAATAAATCCGGTATTTATTAACTTTCTTGCGGGGATTGTAATAAAATTTATATTGGTAGAACTTTCAGAAATTTCAAAGTTAGATTATCCGAGCAAAACGTGTTTTAATTATCATAAATCAGATTCACATTATTCTAATCACTTACTCGAAGAAAACCATAACGTTAATGATAATTTCAAAATTTTACACAATGAAAATAATAGACAAAAACTCGATATATTGGAAATTCTAGAGATCAACAAAGAAACGAATTCAGGTAGGTTACTTAATAGTCAATTAGATCTAAATCCTTCTCTTTTACTCAATCTTTTCAATTCATAAAGTAAGCAACCATGCACTCAATTTTTATGATTAAGTGGAAAATAGGGGGTCCACTTGGAGTGATCTTGCTCATATGATTCTGTTTTGAGGTTTCGTATAACATTCAAATAAAAAAAATCAAAAATATGGAAGTGATACAGGAAATTCCTAATTTGCATGCTTTAACAATGAGGAATTTTTTTACTTTTTATGATGAATTAGGAAGGAACATTCAATTGAAATTTGTTAATCTCTACGGAATCAGTTCCCAAAGTATTGTGCAGAGCAAGTATGCGTTTATGAAGAACTAAAGATACTTGAAGAAACTAGAGAATCATGCATTATATGGTTTAAGAGAATAGAGAGAAGAAACCAGAGGAATAACCCTCTCTAGTCCTTCAAAGGTGAATGAGTATCAGATAGTCTGTGTGATTAAGAGCTATCGAAATGAGAATGGTACCCCTAAAAATTGAAATAAAACTATACTTTCAATGAAATAAAACTATGGTATATGACCGGTTTCACCACACTGTGGCTTCATCAGATAGATACAAACTAATGAACAGAGTTATTCCTAATATATTATTCATAAAGTAAGCAACCCCGATGGGTTTTCCAACATACCCCTTGTACTTGTACCTATTATGATATTAAGTAGGAGATAAGACTAATATTCAAGGAATAACTCTGTTCATTAGTTTGTATCTATCTGATGAAGCCCCAGTGTGGTGAAACCGGTCACACTTCTGTTAATTTAGTGAAAATCTAAATGATATAGTTTTATTTCATTGAAAATATGTATATCGATTTTCATCAAGTAACGACCTCCTCAATCAAATTATAGACAATTATGCCTATTCACTTTACCATTAAGGGTAAAGGTACTCTCGTCAGAAAACAGATATTATACAGAATATGTAGATTATTGTTAATATGTTCATTCAAAATATCACAAAATTGCAAGCGGCAATCATGATCGTCTTAGTTTATTTTATCAACTTCATAAGGATGAAATTGGGGATGTTTCATGATCCTGTAGACTGTTGTAGCTGATACACCAGACACTCGTGATAATTTTCTGATGGAAGTAGTGTTTTCCATTTGTAGGTGGTCCAAAACTGCCAAACTTTCTTTACAATACAAACTTTAGTTATATTTGGGCTTTCTGTGTGATATCAATTGTTCAAAGATAAAGAACTTTCCAAAGATATGTCACTCGATCCACTCTCCCTATGATGAATTTTGACTCAGGAGCTTCAGAGGATATGGCGTTGAATTAACATGCTTCGAATCAACTGCGGAATTCGTCCCTTCTAAACAAACAATGACGTGTCTCAGCTATTTCCGCTGAATCGACCCATTTTGAGATAGCCTTCTTCTTCTTCTTCTTCATTCTTAATAGGCAGTTGCTGCCTCTTCAATCTTCAAAACCTTCCCTCGGCATTCTTAGGTTATCATTCCATTTTTTACGAGGTCTTCCTGAACTTCGGCGACCCAACAGAGATTTACCCCTTGCTTTTTTAACAATTCGAGAGTTGTCCATTCGGGTAATATGGACATACCACTCTCGCTTCTTCTCTAGTATCCAATTATTTTTATTTGGTGTTCCACATTTCAACTCCGCCTTTGGTACAGGCTGGATGGATGGAGTAGTCCAGCAAGTGCTAATGCCGGTTCCAAGCCCGGATCAAGGAGGAGGGTTCCTAGGAAAGGTTAGCAACCTGCCTAGGGTAAAACAATTCATTGCTCAAAGCACCGGAGATGCAGCCTCGGAACAAGGACAGAAAACACGGAATACGACCCGCGCTCGAAATAGGAATAAACTCTACAGGAAGAAGCATCAAGTAAGAATAGCCTGCTGGAACATAAAAACTCTATTCTCCAAAGACCACGAAATAATCCGTGAAATGAACGAACACAAAATAGATATATGTGCACTTGCCGAAACCAAAAAGAAGGGAAGAGGATTATCAAAATTAAACAATTACATCTTAGTATACTAAGGAGTAGAAAAAGACCAAAGAGCAACATCGGGAGTAGGACTACTAGTACATGAAAAATACGAAGAAAATATGGTAAACGTAGAATATGTTAGCGATAGAATCCTGAAAGTCACAATGTCGTTCGACCGTCCGCTACATATCCTATCAGTATACGCACCTGACATATGCAAACCAGAGGAAGCGGCGGTACATTTTTATGAAAGTCTTCAATCACAACTAGATAAAATACCAACTAAAGAAAAGATAATCATATTAGGAGACCTCAACGCTAGAGTAGGTAACGAAGTAGTAAACGGGGTAAAACAAACATATAAGACGTAATTAACAGAAACGGCGAAATGTTGACGGAATTTTGTGCACAGAACGAGTTGCGAATTAATAACACTTTTTTCCCTCACAAAGAACAGCACAAATATACTTTCTACGATAACCGAAACAACAAATCCATAATTGATTACATTATCACTAACCGAATGTTTCTACCCCAACAAATCTTATATGTAAGAGTTTTGTCATCAGCTAACATTGGAACAGACCACAAGCTCGTTCTAGGGAAACTGAAGATGACAACTCAATTAAAAAAGAAAACACCATCTGTAAAAACTGAAAAATTTAACGTAGAATCGCTCAACAATGAGAGCACAAAACAACTTTATTCAAACCGTTGCAAACAGTAATCCAATATTGCAGCAAGATAACCCCGACATAGCATGGCTCAAACTAAAAGAAAACATATACAAGGGTGCCACAGAGGCCTTGGGAACCCGCACGATATCACAAAACGGCAAACCTAATAATAAACCCTGGTTCACCACTGAAGTCAAAAACATTACAAAGGAAAAAAAAACAAATATATCTAGAATATAAGAGCCATCCGACACCAGAGAACCGATATAGATACATAGAAATAAGAAATAGGGTGAATAACAGAGTTCGGGAAATTAAAGAAGAATACTGGCAGAGATTTAGTGCTGAAATGGAAGCGGATATATACGGAGCGCAAAAACGAATTTGGAAACTATTAAGGGGTATGAAAAAGGACACCAATGAAACTATACAACTGAAAACAATCACAAGCGAAACATGGGAAAAATACTTCAAAAATCTTTACACCGAATCAGAATATGAAGAAGAACCCCCAGAAGAAGACTTAGAAAACGACATTATAAATGAACCGGTAACAATCACGAAAGAGCAAGTAGCTATGGCAATAAGTAAACTTAAAAATAGGAAAGCTCCAAATGAAGATAAGATAACAAACGAGATGATCAAATATGGCGGAGAAGCCATGAGAGAAGAGTACACAAAACTGTTTAACATCATAATTCAACACGGAAAAATACCAGAAGAATGGAAAAGAAGTGTAACAGTGCCTATCTTTAAAAAAGGAGACAAAACAAATCCTGCCAACTATCGCGGAATAACCTTATTAAGCACCTCTTTGAAACTGCTTACAGAGAATCTTGCCGATGACATAACCTCAACAATGCCAATCAGCGAAGAGCAACAAGGCTTTCGAAAAAACCGGTCCACGGTCGATGCACTATTTATAACAAGGCAATTAGTAGAAAAGTCTCTTGAATATAACACTCCAGCATATCTTTGTTTCATAGACTTAACGAAGGCCTTCGACAGAGTCCAACTGAAGGATGTAATCAAGATACTGGAAAACAAAGAGGTACCCAAAAAATATATATGACTCATAAAAGATCTGAACACTAATACAACAACGCGAATACGAACAAACCACACCCTAACGTAGCATTTCGGAACAACGTCGGGCATCCGCCAAGGTGATAGTCTTAGCCCTCTACTATTTAATACTGTTATGGACCAACTTGTAGAGACCTTTATAAACTTGGGACTAGGATACCGCATGGGAACCTACAAAATTAACATGTTATGCTATGCCGATGACGCCGTACTCATTGCAGAATCAGAAGACGACCTACAAAGAATGTTATATGCCTTTAGCAAACGCGCAAAAAATTTCAATATGGAAATCTCAACAAGTAAGACAAAATGCATGACCATAGCTAAGGAACCTCTGCGCTGCAAGTTAACGATAGACAACGCCACTATAGACCAAGTCATGTCATTCGAATACTTAGGGTGCAAAATAACAAGCACAGGATACCTTGAAGATGAAGTGAGGAGACAAGTGAACAAAGCAGCTGCAGTATCCGGACATCTTAAACAACCAATTTGGAGAAATAAACACCTCAGTATACCATGCAAATCCAGAATCTACAAAACATGTGTGCGACCAATTATGACATACGGGGCAGAAACAAGAGCCGAAACGTCGGTAACAAAGAGGATACTAAGAACAACAGAAATGAAAACGCTAAGAACTATAACCGGTTACACATTGAATGACAGACAAAGAAATACCGACATAAGGGAAAAATGTGAAACAGACGATATTGTAAGATGGGTAAGAAAAAGAAGAAGAGAATGGAACCAGCATGTGAACAGAATGACCACTAATAGAATAGCCAAAATCGTATATAACAACATATCACACAGAAGAAGACCCGTTGGACGACCACCAAAACGATGGCGGGACAGTTTGCAATCAACTTCACAAGAACTGCTGCAGGGAAACAGGAACTGAACAGGCGCTACGCCTTCTACACGGTGAATAAGAAAGAAGTTTCACATTTCCTGCGAATGTTCTCGATCCTTTCTCTGTCCCATGAAGTTCTTCCTACAACCTTCCTAAGATTACTCATTTCTGCTGTCTGCATCATTCGATTGGTAGTCGTTGTATCAGGTCTGGTTTCATCAGTATATGACATTATCGGCCTATCGGTTTTATGAATTCTCGATTTAGTTTCGATGTTTATATGTTTATTGAACCATGTTGTGGTGTTAAGGCATCCAGCCACTCTTGACGCTTTCAAAGTTTGATTCCTTACTTCCTGTTCCACGTTTCCAAAACCTGACAATTCGATTCCCAAATATTGGAATTTCATGACCTGTTCAATTAACGTACCATCCAGGTCCAGCTTGCATCTTAAAGGTGTTTTCGATGTTGTCGTACATTTAGTTTTGGTTGCGGAGATTATCATATTGAAAGTTTTTGCAGTTGGATTAAACGCATGTAGTAGTCGTTGTAAGTCGTTTTCCGATTCCGCTATCAGGACTGCTTCGTCGGCATAGCATACAATATTGATCTCTTCGTCTCCCATTTTATATCCTCTAAGTGGTCTTATATTCTTTATTATCGTATTCAGTACAATAATGAAGAGAAGAGGGCTCATTGAATCTTCTTGTCGAATGCCACTTCCACCGGGATCAAACCTACTACACTCGGAGGCAAAATTAGCGGAACACTCGAAAATTTAACCAAATTCGAAGTCCGATATTCTTCCTAATTCTCAACCGATTTAGATGATTTTTTCGGCAAGTTATAGATCAACACTTCTGCTTTGTAGAAATTATAAGAGAAAACAAAAAAAAATTGACAAAAATTTTATACGGGGGCAAAACTAAAAGTGTTTTTTTTGTCAAAAATTCGTAACACCCTGTGGAATTTCGTGGTCCGAGTTTAAACGTACAATATGATGGTCTGTCAAGACACATCTTCCTACAGTAACGCCCTTCTTGTTTTATGCATTTATCTCTATTTTTACAAGAGATATCCAATTTGAAGCGAAAAGTCACAAATTTCAAGAATTTATTTTTAATCTTGCGTAGGTGCATAACATCGGAGGTTAGGTTAGATTTCCCAAAATCAAAATTAGAGAAGCGGAAATCTAACGAAATGAAAATTTTTGAAATTCACTGGCCAATTTCACGCTCCTGGAGAACTCGAAGTACACTGGAAAAGTCGTTGATTTTGCGCATTTATTTTTGAATTTTTGTGTGTGACACTCTATAATAATTATCATTCCTGTCCAAAATTGAGAGCAGGTGTGAATCCTGGCGATACACTCGTGAAATGAAATGAACATGTTGAGAAAAATGTTCATGATGACCCACAAAAAAAAACATTTGATTTTAGTAGCGAGTATGACCCCCCCGAGCTCTTATTACAGCGCGCATACGATTTCGCATACTCCCAATGATGTTGTCTATCATCTGTTGAGGTATGTTGTCCCACTCTTCCACCAAAGCCAATGTCAGCTCTTCAGCGTTGCCTGGATTCCGTTGTCGAACCCTTCTTCCAAGAATGTCCCAAACGTGTTCGATCGGGTTTAAATTCGGTGACCGGGACGGCCAGACCATTCGTGTGATCCCAACTTGAGATATTCTATCACTATGCGCGCAGTATGAGGGCGCGCGTTATCGTGCATACAAAGGGAATTTTCCCCTATGTAAGGAGCAAAAGGAACAACATGGGGCTCCAAGATTTCTGTAAAACAGTAAAAGAATCACAAAACACCGCAACCGATCGAATTTGTATCAAATCAAAGAATGGAAAACTCTCATTCTTTAAACAAGTGCAAATGTGGTCATATACAAAAAAACGTGTGTTGTATTTCATATTTGATAAAAAAAGGTGTGCACATGTGTAAATGAAAAGTTTTATCTATGGTCCCAGAATTCGGTTGTGTATTTTAATACCTACCGACTGTTATCTCCTATGAATTCCTAATTTTCACCAAATTAACCAAATTGTCATCAATAACTAATGCAATTCGAACAAAAAAATGGCAAACGACAATTTCGACACGCCTGAGTGATAATAAGAAAATTCCAAATTGATAGACGAATTTTAATGACAATTTCTTGATTCAATGGAATTTCTCCAAAATGGTGATTTTCCACTTGAAATTAAATATATTTTGCAAAAATAGAGATAAACGCAGGAAACAAGAAGGGCGTTACTGTAGGAAGATGTGTCTTGACAGACCATGATATTGTACGTTTCAACTCGGACCACGAAATTCCACAGGGTGTTACGAATTTTTGACAAAAAAAACACTTTTAGTTTTGCCCCCGTATAAAATTTTTTTCAATTTTATTTTTGTTTTCTCTTATGATTTCTACAAAGCAGAAGAGTTGATCTATAACTTGCCGAACAAATCATCTAAATCGGTTGAGAATTAGGAAAAATATCGAACTTCGAATTTGGTTAAATTTTCGAGTGTTCCGCTAATTTTGCCTCCGAGTGTAGTTCTCAATTTATTTTCGGGATCGTTTTGTTATTCTTATCTATGTCTTCGATAGTCTTTATTGGATTATGTGGTATTCCTAAGTTGTAAAGTAATGTTATGATGTCTCTTATCATAATGCAGTCGCATGCTTTCAATATATCAATAAAGCATATAAAAGCTAGTTTATTATACTCAATGGACTTCTCTGTTATTGGCCATAACACAAAAACTACGTCTGTACATGACCTTCCAGATCGAAATCCTTGCTGTTCATCAGATAGTGAGATGATGCTGTTCATTTTCATTGTAATTATTCAGATAGTGAGATGATGCTGTTCATTTTCATTGTAATTATCTATCTGTTAACTTGTGCGCAGTATTTAGAAGATTAATCCCTCGATAATTTGCTGGTTTTTTCTTTTCGCCTTTTTGAAGAGCATATATATATATATATATATATATATATATATATATATATATATATATATATATATATATATATATATATATATATATATAGTATATAGTCGCCTGGGATTTTGTGGAAAAACAGAATTTTCTGAACGAGTTTTAGTAATTCTCGTTGTAATGTTTGGCCGCCATATTTGAGTAGTTCGTTTGTTATTCCATCAGGTCCAGCACTTTTCCTATTCTTCAGTTTTTAGTTAGTTAGTCTAATGTTTCTTCTTCTATATATGCGTTGATTGTTATTTCCGTTCGTTTTCCGTCTTTCGTATAGTCTGGTTAAATATTCAACCCATTCTTTGTATTTGGTTAGTCTCTATAAGTTCGTTAACTTCTTGACGTTGTGCCCAAAGTAACTTGTGCGCAGTATTTAGAAGATTAATCCCTCGATAATTTGCTGGTTTTTTCTTTTCGCCTTTTTGAAGAGCAATATATATATATATATATATATATATATATATATATATATATATATATATATATATATATATATATATATATATATAGTATATAGGCGCCAATCGCCTGGGATTTTGTGGAGAATTTTCTGAACGAGTTTTAGTAATTCTCGTTGTAATGTTTGGCCGCCATATTTGAGTAGTTCGTTTGTTATTCCATCAGGTCCAGCACTTTTCCTATTCTTCAGTTTTTTAGTTAGTTAGTCTAATGTTTCTTCTTCTATATATGCGTTGATTGTTATTTCCGTGGTGTTGGTTTCATGAAGTATTTCGTTTTCCGTCTTTCGTATAGTCTGGTTAAATATTCAACCCATTCTTTGGTATTTGGTTAGTCTCTATAAGTTCGTTAACTTCTTGACGTTGTGCCCATATGAACCTCCATATTTGTTTTTATCTTCCGTAAAAGTCACTTTCTAGTCTGTTTGAAAAAAAATCCCAATATATATATTTTATTTGTCTTACCAGGGAGGCTGTTCCGTTTCTCATTCTTTGGTATTGATCGTAAGTTTCTGGAGTCTGAAATGTTCTATACTGTAAGTAGGCTGTTTTATTCTCTTTACATTTTTTTTTACTCCGTAGCAGAACCATGGCGTTTTACTTTTTCGGTTGATGTTTTTCATATCAAGACACTCAAATGCTACGTCCTTAATATTTGTCTTCAGCTTCTCCTAGGTTCTGTTCACGTCATCTTCTTCTCGTATTGGATTGTTTTGGATTCTGATCTCGATTCAATTCTGATTCAGCATTGTGATTGAAGGGTCCCACAATGACTCGATATTAATCTTTTTCACCTGTTCGGTTTCAGTATGATTTTTCACCGGCTTTATAGTCATCCTGATTTTTCCAAGATGTGGTCACTTCCCACATTTGCGGAGTTCAATGTTCTTACTTCTATAACTTGTTCTGGTCTTATATGTCTACTGGTGACTATATAGGCGATCGTTGATCTATTCCCCCTTGTGTTCTGAAAAGTGAATCTGTGTTGATATCTGTGATCGAAGAACGTGTTATTTATTCTCAATTCATTGAGTGTGCATAGCTTAATTATAAATTCGCCATTACTGTTCAGAGTGTTTTCATTAAATCCTTCATTGATACCAGGTGTAACATCGTCGCCAACGAAAGTACTTCGAGAGTCTGTTGTAGTTGGTTGTAAAATTGTTCCTTTACTTCTCTTGTCTTATTGTCGTCAAGTGCATATATCGATAGCAAAGTAATTATTTTGTAGCCTTTTTCGGATCCCATTCTTATTCTGACTGCTAGAATCCGGGACGATATGTATGAGTATTGGAGTATGTTGTTTTTATATGTATTATGAACTGCCAGGGCCACTCCTTCTTTCGCTCTCCTCTAACTAAAAACTAACCTTTCCACCCCACTATATTACTACTACTATTAATTGTCGATTCCTGAATGGCGCAGATGTCTATTTTGTATTCGTTCAGTTCTTGCATAACTTATTGGTCTTTATTATTGGAGGATCTTATATTCAATGTAGCAAGTCGTAGAAGATCTTTCATTTTCCAATCTCTTGTCCGTTTTCTTGCATGGATCGTCTTTTCTGAGTCAGTCCTGTTCCGAGGAAAGCCTTTGGTTCTCTGAGCTACTTTTTACCTTAGGCAGGGAGCTAACCTAACCTAAGAACCTTCCTCCTTTTCCGGGCTTAGGACCGGCAACATGACCATCGTGTTATGCGACAGCCATCTAGGCGGAGTTTGAGGTAGACGAATGAAAAATTTTTGTTGAAACACAATTCATATGTTTTCGTGAAACAGATTGAACAGTCGCCATTGACGTTCTGGTTTCTGTAGAAATTGGTCATTTCATCGCAGATAATATGCTCAGACAGTCAGTCACATATTCGGGAAAATCATTTATAAAAATCAAAAACATCAAAAACAGTAAAGCCTTGTGGTACTCCTACACCTATAAGTTTCTTTTTTGACCAACTATCATTTGCATCGACACACTGATAAAGATTTGATAAAAATGAACTTATTAAGGCTATGCTCCCGCCATCGAAACGAGTCAAAGGCCTTCGTGAGATCCAAAAACAGCGACAGGGAATAAAGATCCAATTCAAAGCATTTGATCGTATTAGAAATGAATTCAAAAATTGCATCGGTTGTGCTTTTACTTTCTCTGAAACCGTATTGCTGTTTCGAAAGAAGATCATTCTGCTCAAAATATTCTACTATCTGATTACTCATGATTTTTTCGAGTATTTTAGAAAAATGGTAACTAAGGAAATAGGACGGTAGTTAGTAACATTATCAGAGTTTCCTTTCCTTAAGAGATGTATAGTTTTAGATATATTCAGACACTCGGAAAACACGCCATCATCTGGACACCTATTTGATAGGCAAGTCGAAGGAGTTATTATACTATTAATATTCTTTTTTAATGGTATCACCGTCAGCTGATTTGCTATTCATCAGTCCCCAAATAGTGTCCCTAACCTCGATCTGACCCACCCTTCTGAAGGAAAAATTCAACGTGCTCGAAATTTCCTTGACAAACAATTCATCTGAACTCTGAGAAACATTCGGTATACTCCCCACAACCTCTCCGGCAGCAGACGAAAAATGAGAACTGAACTCATTAGCACTAATACTTGAGGTGCCACAACTATTTTGATGTTTTCTTTTGGCATTAATTATACGACACAATTTACCGTGCTTGTTCGATGCCAATTTAATGGCCTCATCATTAGTAGCGATTTTAGCATTTTTACATTCAAGCTTATATCCGAGCCTTGCTCTGTTCGTCATACGCTTTAGATTGTCAGTTTTATATCTGTCAAACATTTCCGAGATTAAATCTAAACGCACCTTCATGTTTATCAAAGAATCTGTATACCAATGTACACCAGTATTACGTCCACCATTCTTCATCCGCTTTTCCGGAAAAGAAGTTAGGTACGCACTAACAAAAACCTCATGAAACCTATTGAATGCCTCACCAGCACATATATTACGATCATTTACAAAATCCCAATCTGTATTCTCAAGAATTTGATAAAAATTATTTAAACCATTTTGCGTTATATATATTTTGTGTGTCTGTAATGTCTGACTCACCTGAGATATCCATAGTTATTTGTTGAGCTCTATGATCAGAACACAGGCAATCAATAACCTCTATTTTCTCGTTCATCGGTTCAAAATTAACATAAATGTTGTCGAGACAGTTTATTCCCCTCGTGGGTGAAAAAATTTTTCTCTGAAAACAGTAGGTACTCAAGATGTCGCACAATGCCCCAGCATTCCCCCCCGAAACGTCAAAGCGGACATTGAAACTACCACACAATACAGTTTTACATAATATACCAACATAATCTAAAATATTGGGAACATAAAAATAACGAAATTTCCAGACGGAGATCTGTAGCAGCATATAATAGTTACATTAAAAACATCAAGGTGAATTGCTACAACTTCACAATGGAGAATGAATTGATATTATCTATTACAATAAAATCGTCAGTTTCAGTAAAAATCGATACTCCACCATGTTTAATAGATGACCAACCATAAATTGAGGATGTGTGCCATCCTTCAAGAACGAAAGCTTCTGAAATGCTTCGTTGATAACATATTCAGAGAAACAAAGGACATCAGGACAATTTTCATACAGAAATTCCTCTAGTAAGTTCGATTTGTCATCCACCCCTTGAACATTTAAATGCATAAATATTGTTGTAGCTATATCGAATTTCATTCCCAAAAGTCCTAATCTTAATATAAAAAGAAAAAAAATTACTTGATATTAACAGAGTGATTGAAGTTTGTTTTTGAGTCCTTCTCTGATATTCCTTCAAGTGAATTATAATAAATTTTTATTCTTTAAAAAGAGTTCAAATGTATGCATTCCTTGCCCAGCAGGTCCCCTTCACCAATTATTTTGTATGTTATAATATTCTATAGTACGTATCTCATTAGAATCCATAATGATATTGACACTGAACATTTGTAGCTATTTGCTTTGATCTACGAGCATATTTGCGCAAGGTTACAGAAAAAGATAATTAACTATAGCCTTAGAGACTTCGTTTGCCATCTGCTCTCCTCAAGATGAATAACTTCAGTATAACTGTATATAGGAAAAATAATTCTGCGATTGTTTGAGCATATTCTTATCATATGGTCGCTGGGATTATATAAAAGATACTTGCGTTAGCTTATTCGCCTTGAGGATAGCACTCCGTGAGATGAAGTTGTTCAATCATATTGTTTCAGCTCCAGTTTTTCTATTAGATTAAATAACAATCCCGAGGTTAATGAACGGTGAACGTTATTTTTCCTTTATGTTCTGATTGAAAGTGTTGATTGAATATAACCATATTACTCGAAGATTACGATGAATGAATTATTTAAGTATGTATACAGTGTGACTGAAAAATAGTGAACAATCTTCCACGAATCATTTGGAACAAATTGAGTAATATTAGGTCCTTTCGAGATTTTCCCTGAAAAAGTCTTCCTTCATCTTCAAATAATTAACGAAAGTGATTGCTTTTTGAAGAATTTGTTCATTTTTTTGACTTATACATTTCAAGAAAGCGTTATACAAGGTGAACATGATTTTAACAACAAAATTTCCCCCCTAAATGATTTGAATTTAATCTTTAATTTATTGAGCATAAACAACAACAAGACTGAGAAAGTTGTGTTCGGTGGTGGAGCTTTTGAGGCTAAAAGTGTCCTTTTTCTGGGTGCTTGCTAAAAAAATTTGCAGGAATTCATTTCTCTAGCAAAGTTTGGCATGCTCTTTGTCTAGGAGGGTACTGAGAACTATTGAGACACATTTGAGATACAGTATCCTGGTGTGGGGAAATTGCAATGAGTTTGATCGGGTGGAGTGGGCTATAGAGATTGTTGTAGAAAAAAAATCAGGGAACTGAATATACTGACTCTTCCTAGCTTGTTTGTACTTGAGTGTCTACTCTATGCTCATAAAAACGAATAATTAGTAACTTTAAATAAGCCTCTTTTATTCCTATAGTGCCAGAGGCAAAGATAATGTAGGAATCCCGTGTTATAGGTTGAGGTCGCAGAATGGACCAAACTTTTTGTGTTAAAAATTATATAATGTTTTACCTGTTTGTATGAGTAGACTTTCTGTGGCATCATTTAAAAATAAAATCAAGAAATTTTTAATTATAGAATGTTTGTGTAAGACTGATAATTATTTTAAACTCAGCTTTTCAGAATTGACAACCTGAACTCTATTCGCTGTGTTTGCTTTTGAAGGGGTATCAGGGTCGTTTGTAATTTTTTAGTGACATACTTCTGTGATACGACGTGTGTAAATAATTTTGTATGTTAGCACCAATAAATACTGAATACTAAATACTGAACCTAATGCTATCTTAGAAATTATCTGTGGGATTTTTCTGTTTCAATATAATTCCAAAAATTAATTTATAATAAAATTTAGATTTTCCCTTAACATTTTTTCAAGTAAAAAGGGCCATACGGGTTTTGTTATCATTTCTGATTTATTCATTCATTTACTCAGAAGAAAGTGAAGACAATTACATTTCAAAACAATGTATTGTTCATCAAACTTTGATGTGAGTCAAGAGACATGATTGGGGAAAAGCACAAAATGAAAAATGCATAATCACTCAAAATACGCAAAGCCTTTTACAATGTGAAGAATTTTGTTCCAATCTAATATTGAAATTTCTAAAAGTTTTATCGATATGAATTTTATAACAACTTCCACAAGAGAGTTTATAAGCACCTGATGAATTTTTGAGTTTTTAACGTCTAGTGAGTTAGCCGTTCTGAAACCTATATTAAAATAGAAGATGAGAAGAAATGCCTTAAATTTAGACAGGGTTGCCAATATAAGTTATTATATTATATTTTTGATTAGTTTGTTTAATAATACAAACCTCATGGATTGAATGTTGAAATTGGTTTGGAGAAAGCATGCTTAGAACATATAAGAATTATAACCATTATCGACTGCTACTGGATTTATAATTTTCAGCTTTTTCAAGAAATTATTTTCTGACATTGATATTATGGTGAGTATGTTTAAGTAGCTATTTTATGTTGATGTGGATGTGCGGAAGAATTATGAGCGGTGGTACCTGCATGGGTAGTCACTTTTAGCTATAGCTACACCAAAAAGTTAATGGAATTCTCCGTTTCCATTTCCAAAGTGAACTTTATATTAGGGATAATTTTATTTATGAAGGTAAGTAAGAAATCCAATTAACTAATTGCACCTGCAAAACAACAAATTATGTCATTCACATATCTAAACCATTAAATACAATTTTTCGACAGCGCATGTTTATGAATTGTTCTCTCGAAGTTATACATGAAAATTTTGGCTAGTAATGGACTGAAATAATTAACCATTATCAAATTGTTGTTGCTCATGTATATTTTATCATTGAAATTGAAATAATTTCGTTCAAAACATACTTCTAAAACATGCATTCTGAAAGTGTATTGGGATTCACATCATTATTCTGCTTGGTTAATCGTGATCGTGAGGTGGTTAGAGATTTACTACATCCCATGACAAAAGTCTGGCATTATATGGTTGAACAGAATGTTGAATATTTTTTTTTTAGATCTGTACAGATCTTAGTTAAAAATTCTTGGACTGAATTTATATGGTTTGATGGGATATCCGCTTTTATGGAATTTGACGATAAAATGAAGTACTGGTTTAAGCGGATTATCAAATGGAGTTGATATTTTCGATTGTTCGGTATTGAAGATTTGGAATTCTCTAAGATGTGTTTAATATTGGATTGAGAGGCATCAGTAGAATCTTTCTGGATTTTTTGATAATGTAATAATGATAAATTCAAAATTTTGTATTAAATTTGTGAAAAATGAACTGAGGAAAAGCAAACGTCCTTTAATTGTCCTATTACAATTTATCTAATTCATATCAATGGCTAAAGGCATTTAAATTCTTTTATAAGTGCTCAAGACTAGATACAGACCTAGAAAAATAGGAAGACCAAACAGAGAAAATGTTTGGTTAGTTCCTTTCTTCTATTATCCCTAAAAAATTTCAGAGGAAAAATTCAAGATTCAGAATGACTATAAGGAAATAGGAAAATCCAAATAATTTATAGGTTCTGTAAACATTTGAAAAAAATGATAACTGATGATTGGATTGAAAATAATTGTCAGAAAATTGTGTGCAGTGATGATTACTTATATGTTTTCAAACGCCATAAGGATTCAATACCTTTTCTTAACTCTTTGTTACTCGTGAGAAATAGACTTATAAAATTTTATTTGTCTAGTTGATTCATACATCCGGAAAGGTACTACTTACTTGTAGATAAATATCCAAACAGATTATTCCCACGTACAAGTAGAAATAGGGGGTGGGTTTATTCAGGTAAAATGACACTTATAAAGGCAACGAAGCGAAGCATCGTTTGAGGAACATAATGGAGAAATATGAAACTGAATTTTTGGATACAATTTAGTACGCCCAGCGTGAAAAGAAACATTATTTGGTACCAATGGTTCATTTCACCTATTAAATAATGGTTTTTGAAAACACATCTGTTATTGTAAAAAGTATATTTCTAGGGTACAATAATTGATTATCGCTCCTTTCTCAGAAGAATTTTAAATTTCCTCATGTAAGAAAATATTTTTGTGTATAATATTCATCTTAATAACACTACACAATAGCAATTCTGATGATTGAGTTATGACACCTGATATAAGCCTAACTTTTAATGACGATTTCAAATCCGCGATTTAACTTTTATATCTGCTCTAGTTTAGAAAATATGTAGCATGGCCCATTTTACAATTTTAGGACTACAGTTCTTCGAATATTTTCTTATCAAAAGTATCATTTTCATTGATGGGAAAATTACAATTCTCAACAATAGCTTATGTGAAAATTTTAGTTGAATTATCGTTATAACAATCATTCGTGAATTATTCATTTTGTCTATATCTATATCAATCTAATTGTATCACACATGAAATTTTCTCCAGAAGCTCACTGATATCATTAGCATGTTCATATTTTCCAGCAATATTTTCTTTTGTCAGACTGTATGTTTTTTCTCTATTATCGACTCCTATCTTTGGTATATATTCATTGACAGTGAACTATGTTTGTTTCCAGGAATTGGCAATTGCCACTCGCGTAGTTATACTTTTTAGGTAATGTAATGTTGAATAGTGTACGAGGTGTTAAAATAAAGTAATGAGACTTATTCTCGTTTTCAATTTTTCATTCAAATATATTTACAATGCAATATTGTCTTCCCCAAAATAGTTTCCATGGGAAGCGACACAACGCTGGAGACGGTCGTTCCAATCCTCATTGGATTGCTACAACTCGAAAACTGAAATAGCTTTCAGTTGATTGGTTATAGCTGTTTGGGTATTTGGAATTTTAAAGTAATGTTTAATTCTCAGGAAGAAGAAAAAAATCACAAGGAATCAAGTCTGTTGCATAAGGAGGTTGAGAAGTCCCAGGAATGTTTCTAATGACAAAAACTCCATTATTGAGATTGCAGTGTGACATGGCGCATTGTTGTGATGCAACACCCAGTTGTTTTTGATGTTTGGTCGCACACGAAAGACTTTTTCCCGAAGTCTTCCAAGGACCTGTCGGTGAAAGAGTAAATCAGGGGTGCTCAAACTTGAACTTCTGGAAATCTACCTCAATATTTTTAGACTACTTACGATCGACTCTGAGAGGCTACAAGGGTTATCGTACATACACGATACACCCTACCTACCTACCTAGATAGGGTGTACCGCAGCATATATAGATATTAGCTTTCTACACAATATACATTATTTTAGTCAAGGTTTGGGTTGGGTTTAGTTAGGTTCTTCTCTATAATATCAATGAAAAAACTCATAGTTATTCAAAATTGTTTATGGTTGTTGCAAAACAAAAGAGGTACACATGGTGTTAAACCATAGTTTAGTGACTTTGAATGTAGAAGCGTGGCACTGCATGTCCTCATCATACTTTTCATAAGATTGTACGTAACCACTGAGTGCTAGTCGCAAGCATGATGATATATGATCGTCAGTTAGTCGATTGCGATATCTTGACTTCCCCTTCGGAGGAATTTCTTTTGAGATTATCCCATAAATGTTCAATGGGATTTAGGTCTGGAGAGCAAGCTGGCCAGTCCAAAATAGCGGCTCCCTCTGTTTCAAGATAATGTCGCGCAAGGTTGCTGGTATACACAGGAGCATTATCTTGCATAAAAGTGAAATTCTCACCGTGGGCGATTCGCCAGAGTCTCACTATGGGCTCCAGCACTAGGTCCACGTAATTTCTAGCCGTTACACTTGCAGGAAATAAAATCAAATCTGTTTTGCCTCCCAGCATAATGTCACCCCAAAACATCACACTGCCCCCTTGGTAACTCGAAATTTGTTTTGCTGCTCGGAGTCTAGCTTGTCTTCCACGACCCCCTACAGCCTTCTGCTGTATAAACCCTTGAACGAAGTCTTTGACGTACCGTTTAGACTTATACACTGATGCATGTTGCTTCCAGAAATTGCCTTTAGAGTATGGGGTGCGACGCACTAGGGTCCTTTCTTGCAATTTGGCACAAAAAGCGGTCTTGTTCTTCAGAAGTGATCTTCCTACGATTTCTTCTAGGCCTATTTTGCAGAGATTGTAACTCCACGTATCGGGCGTGGGTTTTTTAAATCACCCTCTGTGATACCCCCATTGTGGCCGCTGTATCCCTCTGTATCACCCCTTATTCAACGAGAGCAATTATTCGACCCCTCTGCACATCGGAAAATCCAACGTTAGGCATTTTCAATTATGATTATAGGCTTTTTCAGATTTTGAAATTCACAGTTTCAAATCTCAGTGACGTTTTTTCAAAACAAAAAACATAATTATTCACTAGTAGTCAAAAAACCATGATTAAAAACAGTCAATAATGTGAAATATCGAAATGACGAAACAACGGAACACATACTCTTCGAATGTCCCGCCAATAAGGAAACCAGACTGAACACCTTGGGCACTGAAACACCCAGCACCCGGATGATCCAAGAGGCCCCCTACAACAGTCTTGCAAGCTTCATCAGGAAGTTTTTGCAAGACAAATAATAACTCAACAACACACGGCAAGCACAATGGGCCAAACGGCCTGAGTGCTGCCCATATGGGCGCCGTGCAGGAAGAAGAAGAAAAAGAAAGAAATATCGAGTGATTCCATATAAATTTGGTTGTGTTTATAAGGTACATCATCTACTTTTGAATGTACTACTTAGCTGATGAAACCACAGTGTGAAACGCGTCATAAGTTTGTGAATATAGTGAAAATTTTAATATCATTGCTATATTTAATTGAAAAATATTCTATGTTATAAAAATGAATGTATCTTCAAATGACAACTATACCAACACAATTTTGAAAATTTAGTGGTATAAATACCACTCAACTGAACAAATTCAAGATATTTCTGATTTATCTTCACCTTCTCATTTTTCGTCCTAACCCTTTTCTTATCGATTAATTCAATATCCATTTAAAGACCGATTTCTCAGGAACGAACATTATAAGAAAATACAAGAGAATCTGAAAAATCAGTATTATTATGATTACTATGCAGAACAGCAGGATATTCACCATTTAAAGAAACAAAAACCTTCTATATAAGAGTGCGGCATTCGATTAGTTATGCCCGTAATGAACCATAATTAATAAAGGTAATAGTTACAATTGAATCATGAAGGACAGCTTGTATATTGAAAGGTAGTGAAAATTAACTCATTTTTTATGGTGTCTGCAACGAGTTTATCTTGATTTGTTGTTGGCAGACATAGTGGGGGCGAGGGAAGTCTGACGAGCTCGGCATTAATGGAAACTTATCTGAATGTGCTTTATACAGTATGTTTCATGTTTGTTGTTTATGTATTCGCAATAATGAAAAAAAACTTAATTAACAATTTAAACAAAAATGTTGACTAAACTTTATTTGTTTGTATAGAATAATCATTTCTGAGACCAGGGAAACGCTTGGTGAATATTATTAGGAATTTGCACCTTCAATTTCAGTGGTTAGGTAAGGTTAGATGTTTGACTGAGACTGTAGGCATCTGAACTGATTGGGTACATCACATTTTACACGATCATTTGGATATGAGAAAGCTATCAACGCGATTTCTGGCACTCGACAAAATACTCAAATATGTGACTTCATCAAAAGAATGCTTGGCGAAATTCAGCCGCAATTTGAACGGAGTTTTATGTTGAAGAACGATAAATTTTATCGCAAATCAACAATCGGAGGGTAAACGCGGGCCAAAGAAGGCAAGTTGTGCCCATCGACCATCAAAAACTACAAAACTACAGTTCTTTCGGTGTCATTCATATTGATTATCTTTAAGGCAGTAAAAAGATAACTAGCGAGCACTATTCAAAGCTTTTGAACAGAACTGATATCGATTTGAAGCAAAACGACTACATTTGGAGAAGAAGAAGTGTTGTTGCGTCCGGACAATGAACAGGTGCACACGTGTGTAACCATCTTGGCAAAATCCATTAATCAGCCTACGAATTACTACTCCATCCAGAATGGTCTTCAGGTCCAGCCTCTTACAAGGACAGAGGCTTCAAGAAAACCTCATGTAAAGGTCGAGAGTGTGGCGATCCGCTGTTCTTTGACCTCATTCAATCCTCTGTGCATCATTTTTTTATTCCTTTAGTGTACCACACATTGAACTAACCAATTTCTCAAGGAAAGTGGCGATACGTATTCGAACGTTTCGTCCCCCCATTCACACTCTCTAGAGACGTATCCCTTTTTTACAGTCAGTTTGCCTGTCATCTGTCATAGATATTATCTTGATTTCGCCAGATATTTCATTGCAGTTTCTTCATTAGGGTAAGCCAAAAGTTTTCTTGCTGACCTACATCTCTCAGTTGCATTCCATAATATTTCAAACTGTTTTCGAGTGTAGGCTTTGGGCACTGGTGCTCTAATTTGCGCTGATGGTAGATCCGAGGGTTCCAGTATTATTGACCTGGATGCCTTTCGGCTAACCGCTCCTCTTTAATGCTATCTCTGCACTGTGAAGCCTTTCGTCCAACGAGCAAAAATATTATTAGTGAAACCCCCTCCTATCACTGCTTCGGGCATTCTCATGCTGTCCTGGAGGAGATTTTACGTATTCGGGTGAATAGTATTGATTGTCTATAGCATGTGCAGATTCTAATGGTTTTGACTTTTATCCTTTCTTGGGCCATTTTTGTTGCGGTCAGAGTCAGACATGTAAGCTATGCGTGAGTAGTACTGTTGTGTCTGTACTAAGCTCATAGACGCTGTATGTTAGGGCATCTAGACTACACGCCACAGTAAGGGTAGGAACCACTGTTTCGTTCTTTGTTCGTGCAGATTTTAATAATAGTTTTGAAAACGGTTACATTTTTATTCTATGGAAGTCGGATGTATAGAAAGAAAGAAAGCTGATGTGAATATTTTTTCTTCCTGCTTTCCACGTAGTATGATAGTTACGTCATCTGCGTATGCCATTGTGTGGAAACCTCCGTGGTTAAGACAGATAGTATGGCTGTCTTTAACATGGTTCCATAGGAGCGGCACTCTTCTTCGCGAACAGCTAGGTATCACTCCTCTCACCTTGGATTCCCCTACATCAAATTGTACTGCTCTCTCCTATACAAAATTTTAGATATTTAACCACTGAAAGGTGGAACCTTCCTTTCCATCAGTACTGAATCTATTTTGAGAAAAAGTGATCTTATCGAAGGGCTCCCTCCATGTCTGCAGACACTTACAGAGATAGTCCTTGTAATCTTAAGCTTTCATAATCCTTCTGACAGTACTGTGTTGGTGCATTGCAAGAGAGAATATGGGCCACCTTCATTTTAAATTCTACCTTTATGGTTGCACAATAGAGGTTTGAGGTTTCTGTGAAAATTTTTGGGCGTAGGACATAAATATTTGTACCCAAGATCTTAGTTATGAAGTAAAAAATATGACCATCAATTTTTTCGAAGAACCATTCCCTGAAGGTGACAAATAGAATTCGAACGGTTTGTATATGATTTCCTCAGTTCAGTTGGAAAATGATATCTAATAGTTTTTGAACAAACATCTTCTAAAGATGCGAAATACAACATTTCAATGTTGAAAAGGAGTATTTTAAACCTTTAGGCTCTTTCGTTCCTTTTTCACATTTCAGTTCCACCTCTATCCTCCTTCGATACTTCATCGAAGAAGTCCATGATTTTCAAAAATTATACCAAAATTGATTCACCAGCTAATGCAGGATTTACTATTCAGATTCTTAGGAAAGAATTTGAGTTATTTTTTTGAAGGTATTATATGTTATTCCAATTTTTTTTAATTTTATATTTTTAATAACTTTTGAATAAAAATACTGTTTTAGTTCAAAATATCATTTTAGTATAATATACACTTTTCTGTTTACAATAATTCCGAACATCATTGTATGACCTTATTTCCAGTTCGGAAGCTGTTGGTTTTTTTTTAGTGAATATTTCATTTGTCGACAAAGGCATTTTATTTTCGACCATAATTTCCGTTCAACTCAATATATTTAGTTCAACGTTCTTTCATTGATTCCGAATAAGGAGTTTCGTCTTGATCTTCAAAATAGGCATTTGTTTCAATTATTATCTCAACATTTGACCCAATTCTTCCACCTCCCTCGAATTCACAGATTTCTGAAAAATATGCTGGATGGGGTAGCAATTCGTAGCCCAAGTTATTGATTCCGCTACGAGGGATGTCTTTTAAGCTTTGAATATAGAGCTAAAATGAAACTATTGACAGCTTTCAACGACTTTATTGTTTTTCGAAATATTCTCGCGAAGATTAATACACTGCATTCGTTCGAACCAATTCTGGATGCAGTTAATCGAATCTTTTGTTGCTACATTCAAAATGGACTTAGGTCTTGACTGTGCGCAGATTGATGTAGCAATTCGATGTTTTCTTGCGTTAAATATCTATCTTCCGGCAGTCTGGATTGTCTTGATGAAGGATTATTCAGCGTTCGGAGTCCCTCAAAGTTCTTCAAAGCTTGCTAACAACTTGCGGTAAACAAATGGTTGTGTTCAATCGGCAGTAACCGTTCTTTGATCTTGTAAGGGAATTGTTGCTACATAAACGAAAACATTAGTACGTTATGCTGTCCATGGTATTATCAACCACACCCCTATCTCTACCACCCAAGATTCTGCACCTCACACAAAAATTAAAAAGCAAGTAACTGGCGAATCTGGCAATCCTTTTTGGGTGACTCGAACTATCAGTGTCAGTTGTGAAATTCAGTAAACCACTATGTACTTAACCATTAAAATTGATGGTGCAGATTTCCAATTCTCATCGTATTTATCAAGCATTTCCTTGGTTTCGGCAACGTTTTTTTTGACCAAAACAACGCTCCATTCGCCAAGCTTTCTTAAAATTTCACAGTAGTCTATTAATAGATGATGTTTAGTGTAATGGGTAATCTTATCCTTTCTACATATTAACATTCCAGAAATTGTTCACAACACAGTCAGAGACAATAAAAAGATTATCTCATTTCTGCCGTTCATCTGTAAGCTTTCACGCAATGTATTCAATTTTGCGAAACATAAGTAATAATGAATTCCGTGACCGTTAATTCTATGCAACGAATTATTAATTGGTAGATAGTCACGTAATTTTTGTCTATAATCAATTCAATCCAATGTACATACTGAATAAAGTAAGGCGATGAGTTCATTTTCCGCATAAAATCGAAAAATAGAATATTGAAACCGTTCTTTGTTGAATTGAGTTAACCGATGTAAGTGGGAAAAGTCAGTTAATAATTAATCTGCAATGGATATTGGACATGGAACGTGCCATTGCTTATCGTGGCAACAATTTCCTGAATGCTATCCTCGAGCTATGAATAATAAATAATTATGGCGTGAAATGAAAAATTCAATAACTGAGTGTGAGCTTACAACGAGTCTTATCTTTTGAGTTTCGCACGATTCGATAGCAATTTCGATCTATAAGACTATAAACATTGAAATTTTATGGACGTGTGTGAATTTTGGACCAAAGATCCTAATTATGTTTGAATCTTCCAGGTTAATTATCTCGACAAACGGGCCAAGACAAAAAAGTTCATCTAGATCTTATCCTCCTTCTTCTATAACTTATTAGTGGGTTCTCCAGTAATAATTATAACCAAAATACGAGAGAACAGTTCCATTACCTGATTGATAAATTAACATCAGAATATTAATCCCACTGGCATCTACATTAACGAAAAAATTGGGTGAGAAGCCAGTACCCACATTGGAGACATGTGGACATAAAAGACCAAGAAAAGGCAGAAACACTAGAAAGCCATTTTAAAAACAATGCCTGCAATAGAAGTTAATAATTTGATGAAATGTTGGACAACCTAGCAAACGATTTTGAACATCAAAATTCAAAAGAGCAAGCAGTAGTCATCTCAAAAAATGAAGTCAAAGAGAAGCATATCTTAATACAAATAAAGCACTTGGAATTGGCGATATCATAAACCATGCGCTCAAAATCCTCTCAGAGTCAGCAATCGAAAAATTAGCTGATTTAGAATGGAAATATTAAAAAAAATCAAATGCTATCCAGAAAAATGGAAAATATCAGGAAAAATAATGAAACCCAAGTCAGGAAAATTAATGAACGAAATAACTCTACGTACCATTCAGCCTACTGCGCGCTTTAAGCTAGGTTATAGAGGAAGAACTATATGAAAGGTTCACACACTTTGCAGAAGATGAGAAAATTATACACCAATATGGGTTCAGAACAAACCACTCTACTATATAGCAATTGGCAAAAATCACAGAGGACATAAGAGGTAAACTGAATATATCAACACAAACTGAAGCAGTTTTCATGGATATCGAAAAAAGCGTTCGATAAAATGTGGAACAAAGGACTGATATTCAGGACTTCTTAGAGAACTGAAGATACTTAGTTTGTATAAGCAATATTAACTCAACAATGAAGACGTGCCACAAGGATCAAAGCTAGATCCCCTGCTTTTCAACATGTTTTTGATCCACTTGACATTGAATCGTCGCTAAACTTTACCCTTTGACGTTTAAAGTCTCCATACTAACAGAAAACTGATTGATGCTTCAATGCCGGGACCATTAACAAACTCGCCGAGACATTCTTGTTGCGCGAGTTGAAAGAATAGTCGAAATGCCTTCAATAGCAAAATACTTTCTTTCCGTGACAATATCATTAGGGTGATCAAAAGAAAAGCTTTAATCGTAATTTTAGCCCCTCTCCCTGCTCCCCCCTAACTCGACATAAAAGAAGGTGTTTTTTCACATCTTATTTTTTTCCTCGGATTCTGATAGTTTAAAAAATCTGAAAAATTTTGTCAACCTTATTAATCACCTCACAAAGTACGCAGAATTTTTTCGTAATTATTGTTCGCCGGTAAGGGCTCCAAAAAAATTTTTCTTCAGAAATTTTTATCGGCACTTAATGCATATCTCGACAGGTCTAGTTTCTTTGGCGTTTGGTTTCTATTGTTGAAAAGTACGCCTCCGAATTTTTTCAAATTTTTCCTTATGGTGCGCCACCTCCAGAAACGCGAAAAACCTTTTTTTTCCTTTATGGTGAATAAAATTTCAATTTTCTAAATGTCTACGTGTGCGGGAAATAGTGAAAATAGTTTAATATTATGATATCCTACAAACATAATACCAAACTGTAGATTTTTCTGTTCAAAAAAATTTTTAATGATGTTTCTTAATTTTTTTTTTACTAATCTTACGCCTTTTTTAGTGCGAAAAACTTTCTCGGTTCCTCGATTGCAGGAACGAATATATCCGATATTAATTAGTTGTAATTGTGTGATAATAAATGGCAAAATAACTAAAAATCTTTATGAGGAATTTTTTACGTTGAAGTAATTTTCAGTTGGCTTTTGTGTTTTTTAGAGGGAATGTTGAATTTTGCGCACCAAAAGTGGCTATGAAGTAAGATTAATGGCGAAAATATCTAAAAATCATCACAAAAAAACTTTTTTGAAGAGTAAATCTTTAGTTGGATATTATGTTCCTACAAACATAATATCTATTTTTATAATATTGAACTGTTTTCATTATTTCCCGCACATGTGGACATGTTGATAATCGAATTATCCGCAAAAACCTTATTGTTTGCTTTTTTGGAGGTGGTTCACCATGACGAAAAATTTGAAATTTTCAGAGAAGTACTTTTCAAGAACAGAAACCAAACGCCGTAAAAACTAGACCTGCTCAGAAAGCGTAGGGAAATGAAAATATGAAAAACTTCTGCATGTGATTAACAGAGTGCATGAATTTTCTTTGATTTACTAAGGAATCCGAGGAAAAATATGAGATGTGAAGAAACATGTTTTCTGATTTTGGGGGAGGGGGAGCGGGGCTAAAATTACGATGAAAATTTTTCTTTTGATCACACCAATAATATATTCATGGAAAAAAGGAATTTCGCGATTGAGGGAATTTCGACTATTTCAACGCTGGATACCCTTTGAATTTATATTAACAATTCATAAAAAATAATTCTTTCGAACTGACAGTTCATTAATGGTCTCTCTGTCACAGTAAGCAAAACATATAAGTTAACCCTCATACTAGACGTTCATTATCTGAAAGTTGTCATTAATGAGTGATTTGAAAACTTTCTGATTCTTGGTAAATAAGTTTTCTACCCTTCAGGCAATGTGTAGAAGTTTCAATTTATCAATGCTTGAGAAAGAGTGCACATTTTGGATGTAGTCTTAAGCTATTTTTGAATTTTGTTTATTTTAAGGTATGAGTTTCTTTATATCTTATTTTGAAGGAACTACCCGTCTCACCAATGTTGAAACTATTGTTATTTGAACAAAATAACTTAGAATCTCCTGATTCATTTAAATTCTCTATAGGCTTTTGAGCATTAAATAAGAATGATGGCAATTTATTTTTAATGCGATTTTATATTTCAATTTGGAAAGATTATTTGCAACTTATCTGACTTGATAATCAGAAGGTGGAAAAATTAGAAGAATGTTCGCGAATTTTCCATAAGACTTTAAATAATTCATCAAGATACGTTCACACCTAATTCCACACTGTATATTCGGTTAGTCTTAAACAATGAAAAGTCGAAAAAAATGAAAACATTCTATATTATTATCCCAGTCTCATCTGTGACGAGATACTGCAAACCATAACAATCCAATATTTTCAACAGACCAAATTATATTTATTACTGTCGACAGCCCAACCGCCTGCTGGGCTACCATAATTGTAAATGGTCCTTTCAGTTTCTCCAACAATAAAATGCTCTACTTCTGCATAACTTGAAAACGAACCATTATTGAGACGACGGCATGGTTCAAATTGATGGATTTCGTCCCTGATTTTATAACTCGAATCCTTTCGTGAAATAGAAGGGATTTCAGAGAAATTGCCGACACTAGAATATTTGTTTTTTATGGTTCCACTTTCGATCTTAGAAATGTTTATGATGGGGGTAAATATAAGTTTCACTTTCTGCACGACGACTTTATGAAAGGAGTTGAGAAGCCTTCGAAATGTAACACGTATTTCGAGATGTAGATTTTTGGGATACGATGGGAATGTGCAAATCACCCCTAACCGAACCTTAAATGAATAATCTTTACAAATTTACCACCAACACTTGAAACTCATGAAAATAATGTAATGTCTCGTCGACTCAGTTATATTTTGTATATAATTTCGTTTTTCTCAGGAACGAAGGGAGTAAGAATATCCCAAATGACATGATATGTCATGTTATACCTCGTTTGGAAGGTCTCTTCAAGATATATCTTATGAATTTATAATATTATTACACAACGTTATCTTACTTATTCATTTATTTGAATGAATGAAAAGGAGAAAAACAATTATTTGGAGGAGCACAGTATGCAGAATGGATAAATATTCAAAAGCCACCAAGCCTCCTACGTTCGCCCCTAAAATGTAAGTTTAAGAATTTATCGTCTAGATATAACTTCTTAGCACTTCACTAGAAGCAAGAGAAACTTTTTTTTATCATTTCTATCACACCTTTTTATTACTGGAGAATAATTTGATAGCGAAGTATCGTTTATTCTGACTGCGTTTACAAAGTAGTGCAAGTGTTATATTCCTTTTTAGGAATAATGCATCTAACCTAATCGCAAAAAATTGAAATTATAATGATGATTGGTTATGACCAGAGAACAAAAACTCAATTTGCAGTTTCCTGTTATTTCGAAAAAAGCATCCCGATTTACCTTGATGGAATTAACCAAGGAACTATAAGAAAAATTGAGATTCAATAACGGGTATTATGACATGTGGGGCTTGTGCCTTGAAGAAGACAACCTGTTGCTGACCGCGACACTTAACCGAATATTCTGCTAACCATTCAAGATAATCCAATAGCAAATTGGTTGTGTCCAATACTTTTGCATTAAATTGATAATTAAAAATTATTCCCAAATCTAAATGTATGCACAAACGCAAAATGTACAGGACGGACATGAAGATGATTTGGAATGGATAATTTTCCCGGATAAATCTACTTTTACATTAAATGTTGAAGTCAACATTGTCGATATTGGTCTAAGGAAAATCCTTACTGGATTATTGGGAGTTGAACTCCATATTCAGAAAAAGTTGAAGAAAGATTTAATTCCATCCTTAGCCACTTCGTCTCCGAATGTGATGGATCCATAAACGATATGCACTAGATGGTCCAATAAATTTGCTACCGTGATCCCCTGACCTCAATATAGTTAATGTTTACTTTTGAAGTCATTCGACGTCAAGGTCTTATCGAGATTCTCTTCAAAATATTGCAATATCTTGAGACAAGAATAATTCTCATTTCGAATGAAATAAGGTACACCCCAAGAATTTTCGAGATGGGATGTTAGGTAATGCCTAAATCTAAATGAAAGACATTTTGATCTTCTATTGAAATTTTCATTTAATTTATAGTTGAATGAATATGTTGACATATCTCACTTTATTGTGATTATTTGAAGAAATAAAGATTACGTAAGTGCAAAACGTTCGTGATTTGTTTAGATCTTCATCCAGATGAGTTCGTCATCCTATTGCACATGTTTGGGACATTCTCAATAGAAAATTCTCAATAAAAAATTGAGAACGCATCTAAACCAGCCAGCTGCAATGAATGAGGTTCGGAACATACTGATCCAAAGGCTATAGCGGGATAAGATGGTCAAAACAAATCATTACGGCAGGTATCACATTCGATAGAGGATGTAGAAAGATGCCTACAAGAAAAATTTCAGCCCTCTAGGGGCTCTACAGTCGATATTATAGGTTATGTTCTCTTTTTTCGTAATAATTTTTTACGGGCGCAGTTTCAATAAAAAAAATCTGAAAAAATTCATGGAAGTTTATTTTCTGGTCATAAACCATGATTTTTTTTTAGAATTTTTCCAATCAAATATGCGCCCAGGAAAAATAATTGAAATTTTCAACTGTTTTTAAGGTTATGTTCAAAATTTTTGGCTAACTTTTAATTAGTGTTATTCTGTGTAATTTTTTCCGTTCTTTCGAATACCGCCACCAGAATGGACATTTTCATGGTGCGTCATACTCAAAAAACGCAAAAACCAGTTTTTCCATCGTTTTTGATACTTATTCGGTACATAACCTCAAAATCAGATGAGTTAATAATTTTAAATTCATTCACTCTAACACAATGAAAAACTCATTTACAAATTAGAATAAAGTTTTAGAACCAATATTTATCAACCTGAGAACCAAAAAACCGTTTTTCCTTACTTTTTTGACATATAACCTCAAAATCTACTGTTTAAATGATTGCCGATTAGCTCTGGTACACTGCAAAATTCATTTATAGGTGATAATAATGTTTTAAAAATCAAAATTGATGGCTTTGAGTATAAAAGGAACATTTTCCTGACTTATTTGGCACTTATTTGACACAAAACCTCCAAACGTACTGTGTATATAAATGCTAATTAGCTCTAGTAAATAAAAAGTTATTTTGAAGTAAAATGAATTGCTTTGAAATTTAAAATGGTATTAATGAAAATGAAGAGATCTTTTTTCTGACTTTTTTGATACCCATTTGTCTTATAATCTCAAAATCTACTGCTGAATATTCACAAGAAGATTTTCTTTATAATTTGAATAAAGCTTGTTTTATTAAAATTATCATGAGAACTATTATAGTGGTCCATTCCCTTTTAAAAAAAGGGGAATAGGAGAGACATCATCTAATTGAAAGAAAAAATATACACAATAAAGAACCATAATATTCTATGTAGTCTTTCATATCTTTTATCGAGATCACTGTCTTCTTCAATTACCGCTTCAATTTCTGTATTAGTAAATATTTCTGGCAAAATTGTTGCTGGTCCAATAATTTTTGATTTCTACCTAGCATTACTCAGGTAATATATAACTTCGGCTATGTGAGAGCATGATCCGACGGTTCTCAATCCATTCGCACAGTCGCAAGCATGGCCATAGCCAATGGAATGAGGTTTGTACTCAATATAACATTTATATGTTTTTTTATTAATATGTCTGGACTTTATTAAAACTTTGATAATTTTGGGTTTTATTTTTACATACTCTAGAACGATGTTGTCAGAATCGTCCATTAACTCCGCTAAACAGTATTTGCTTGACCAAGTTGATAGGTACCTGAAAAGAAGAGAATTAGATCTCTTCCAGTCGTCTCTGGAAAATCACTTATTTTTTGGGATGGTAATTTTGTTGTGTGTTGTGTGCGTCTAGACCACCTTGCAGTCTCCGCTTCCATCGCCAAGGTATTTTCCTGTTGGTTTGATTTCAACATTCTTCCTACTATGACCTCTTGCAATCCTTCGTCACTTTCATATAAGCGATTGTTGAGGAAACATGCTATTCTGCAATAAGAGCCCGTCCACTGTAAAAGTTAGTTGTCTAGCTGGTGATGGAGTAGCTTATATTTTTTCTCAGAATACCATGGACTGTTTCTACCACCCATCTCAATTTTGTAACATAGCGGGACTCATTCGCTTTAGCTGCTGTTAAGTTTGCCCTCTTCCCTCAAGGCAGGCATTAAAACCTTAAGGCCAAGACTTTTTAGGTAAGGTACTACATCTTTGAATCCTCTATCTACGATGCACACATCGCCTTTTCTCATAATCTTTTTTATGCCTTTAGGATCTTCCATAACTTTTCTCATTATGCTTGCATCATTTTCTGTGGCCAGAAAGGGGTCAGGTAAATCAACAACATCCATCTCTAGTACAAATGGTGAAAGGTTTATATAATGGTTTCTTTTTTTGCCCAGAGCTAATCGGCAATCATTTATACAGTAGATTTTGAGGTTATATGTCAAAAAAGTAAGGAAAAACGGTTTTTTGATCCTCAGGTTGATAAATATTGGTTTTAAAACTTTATTTTCACTTGTAAATGAATTCTTCATTGTGTTAGAGTGATTCAAAATTATTAACTCATCTGATTTTGAGGTTATGTACCAAATAAGTATCAAAAACGATGGAAAAACTGGTTTTTGCGTTTTTTGAGTATGGCGCACCATGAAAATGTCCATTATGGTGGCGGTATTCGAAAGAACGGAGAAAAAGACATAAAATAGCACCAATTAAAAGTATACCAAAAATTTCGAACATAACCTAAAAACAGTTGAAAATTTCAATTATTTTTCCTGGGCGCATATTTGATTGGAAGAATTCGAAAAAAATCATGGTTGTTTATGACTAAAAGATGAACCCCCATAAATTTTTTCTGATTTTTTCATTGAAACTGCGCCCGTAAAAAAATACTTACGAAAAAAGAGAACATAATCTATAATATCGACTGTAGAGCCCCTACAGGGCTGAAAGTTTTTTTGTATGCATCTGTTTACATTCTCTATTGAATGTGATACCTGCCGTAACGATTCGTTCTTAGGCAATTTTGACCATCTTATCCCGCTATAGCCTTTGGAACGAAATAGATCAGAATAGTGAAAAGTCATTGATTTTGAGTATAAATCGTAGATGTCATTATCAGCTTGAATCAATTTCTATAAGTATCATTTTCATTTCGATTGTTTTTAAGTATTCATTAGTGCTGGTGAATTACTGAAAGAATAATTCTTCAACATATCCAAACTTCCGAATAAATTTGAATTTTCGATTTGTGCGGTACTTTCTTGGCGCAGTGCAGAAGGCTCATCAAAATTTTGAAAGAAACAGAAAAATTTATAATCAAATTTTTATCGAAAAATCAACTTATTTTTACAGTCAGTAGCGTCTTAAATAGAGTTTTGCGGAGGAAAAGTGGTATGGCTCCAACTTGTGTATGCTTTCAAAAGTAACGCAATTTCAAAATTGAGCGAAATAATTGAGAAAGTTTCAGAGATATTGACAAAACTGAAAGAACAAATTTAAATTTCAACATCCTGTATTTCCAAAACAACTTTACATTTATTTTTAGACGATTTGTGCTCAGTAGCAAGGAAGAACACTTGCGTTAAAGCCTCAGCAATCCCAGCCAACATATCGTCATATTTAAGTGTATTCACTTTTACTCGACGCAGTAACAGTAAATCGCAAACCGTTGTAATAAAGAAATGAGACTTCTTACTTAATCAGTACCAAACGAATTCGTTGGCACCGGATAAGACGAACGAAAGTATTATTTTTTACAACTACAGCATCAGTCCTGAACAACTGAAATGCCCAGTTTCGATTTCGTTTCTTTCCGTTAGTCCGTTTCGTTTTACCTTTAACCCAACGGTAACAAGAAAGTGACAACTGATCGTAGATGAGTTATAATTTCAACTAATATGGCATTTTAGAATGCTTCGTTATTTAACAATACTGAGTTAAAAGTTACAAAACATATTTGAATATTTGATATTTATTTCTTCGACAAAACAAACACTTTATTCTGTTCGAATTTAAACGGTTTTACAACTGGGTAATTACGTGTATCTCATTAGGCAGAATAAAGAAAGAATAATAGATATTCACTATGTATTTCCGTTTGCAAGTCTCAGGTCACCCTTTGGTTACTCCGACCACAACCCTGATTCTGTCACCGGTAACTTCAGGGAGAAGCTGTGCGAGTTCTTCTCGTTTTTCATTTCAGTAACGTCTGTCTTTCAGATCCCAACATCAGTGTGTGCACTGCGTGCGTCACTGAAGTTATTCTTGCAGAATGGACCTCTACATTCCAAACTGCACTGAAAAAACATACGCACAAAAGCCTTGGTTCACTAAAAACTATCAAACAGCTACCGCAGAGCCTACTAGAACTGGAAGAGAACTCCAACATATGAAAGTATTTCAACAATTGATAAAGCGGAAACCTTCTTCAATGAAAGTGTTACAAATAGACTCTTGGAGCAGACCAATTGAACTCGTCAGTTCTGGTCTATGGCGATGGCAGTCTGCAACAACTTTTGCTAGTCAGCTTTCCCGCCATTGATTAGAGGTGACAGTTCTATCGCATCATCCCCTAAAATATAGGCGGATATCTTTGCAAAAGTGTTTTCTGAAACTCTGTTTAAGATACATCAAAAGCAATTCCACCAAGCACCCCACATGTTCAATCGGCTGAAGTAAAGATCAGAGTGCATACAATAACTGAACTGTAAGAAAGAACTGAGTCTTGATGGAATACCACCAACTATTTTGAAGAAATAAGCTCCAGGGTTAGCAACTGTTCTTAATTATCTGTTTCAGAGCTAGACATTTTCGGAGCGTTGAAAAGTTGCGAGAATACAACCGATTTCAAAGATAGGGAAGAAATACCTACCCCAAAATTGCCGTACAATCCCATTATTTCCAATTATGACAAAAGTCATGGAAAGTATGATAAACGATGAACTCCTAAAACATCTCGAAATACACTAGTATCATAAGTGATCGACAATACGGTTTTCGTAGACAACGATCGACTGGTGACCTCCTTGCATACTTTACGTATTTGTGGATATCAAAAATCAAAAAGCAAGGCGAATGAAGAGACATTGCTCTTTATTTATCAAAGATCTTCGACAAGGTTTGGTACGTTTCTTTGTTGAATAGATCAATTGCATATGGTTTTCCTGAAAATTTGTGTTATAGGATCAGTAACACTCAGAAGATCGATTCAGACATCTATTGTAGAGGTGGGCCAATCTGCTATTTTACAGGAGCAGCGACAGAACGCGACTGTTCCGGCCTCGTCATAGCCCCAAATCGCAGCGATTTTGGGGAGCAGTTAAACCTTAGCTGTAGCAATTACGGATTCGACTGCTCCGTCCTCATATTGTAGCAGCGACGAAATACGTAGAAGAAATTCTTCATATCGCTTTGGTAATTCTATTATTTATTTATTCGTGTCCGTTAGATTGTTACGCTTATATTTCTATAGGAAACTGATAATTCAATTTCAATATATTATATTCATTTAGTATTAAAGATTTTCCTTGCAATTGGTAATTTGGTGTTCTGAATTTTGTTATTATTCTATCAGTTTCTTGCGGAAATTGTATTTAAATTGATCTTGTAGCTTATTTCATGAGAGGAAAACAACCCGCACCATAATAATTATAAAACAAAATAAGACAGTTTTGTCAACTTTTCACAATATATTTTTACAATAACAGCGGTTTCGATTCGTTTTCAAGTAAATAACTATATAGTGAAAATAACGAAACCTTGTTTTGTAAAAATAAAATGTTGAAAGTAGACAACATTGTCTCATTTCGTTTTATAAGTCAAATGAATTTTCATAATAATACTTAAAGGAAGTTTTTCAATAAATAGGTAGAAGCAATAATTATTGATCCTCTAAATTACAGAGACTCTTCCGACACTATATCAACACATGAGTCACGTTTCCATTTTGTGTTTGATAATCCTAGATCAGGGGTGCTCAAACTTGAACTACTGGCGATCTACCTCAATATTTTTAGACTACTTACAATCGACTCTGACAGGCTATGTGATGCAGGGTTGTCGTACATACACGATACACCCTACCTACCTAGATAGGGTGTACCGTAGCATACAGTGTGTTCCAACGAAAATTTGACCCCCCCTATAACTCCGAAATGAGTAACATTAGCGAAAAACACCAAGACACGTCGATTTTTGTTTCGAGGGGGAGCATTTTTCGAAATAATTCGAAACTTCTCAGATCAACCCCCTACCCCCAGCAACCCTAACTTTGAAATTCATCATAGGAATAAGGGTCGAGTGGCACCTTACTGAAAAGGTCTGTCAATTCTCCACCTTGATTTGTCATTTTAGAATTTTAAATTAACATACAGGGTGTCCCAACCAAGGGTGAAGTTGAATTCCTGGAAATCCCAAATACTAAATGAAATAGATTTATTTTGGCATAATGCAAGCGCAGGTTTATGCTCGGTCTAGAAAAACGACCTACACTTGTGAATTTGGAGTTGGTGCAATCAACCCCTATTTCCAGCATCCCCAACTCAAAAATCATTCGATCGATAATAGGTCAAGTGGCACCTCGTTGGAAAGGTACTGCAATTTTCTCTTCGAATTTGGTATTTTCGAAATTCAGAATTATCATACAGGGTGTCCTGAAGCAGGAACATTGAAAATCCAAATAACTTTTGAAACTGGTTCATTTCGGTATACGAGAACATGTTTGATCCGAGAATAGGACTTTCTTGTGTGGTTATAGAATTTTGCAATCAACCCTTCCATTCAGCATCTCCAACTTGAAAATCATACAAATAATTCAAGTGGCATATCTTCAGAAAGGTTTTTGAATTCCAGATTGATTAAAGCATTTCATTCAGTTCGGCTCTCCATACAGGATGTCGCTTTCGAAAAATTCAATATCGTTATTTGAAATTATCAACTAAAATTAATTCGAAACTGTTAAAAGTATTGGGGTACGATGTGTTGAGCATCAATTACGAAGAAATAAAGCTGATTTCTGCATTGAAAATGTTCACATTTTTTCATTTCCATCTGGCGTGCAGTCATCTGTTATTTCTCATTTTGCAATGAAATATTATTATTATTCAGATCAGTTCCTCATTATTGTTGTTGTTCGTCAGTTGAAATTAATCTGAAAATGGTTTATTCCACTGAGGAAAGGGTCGAAATTGTATCGACGTATTTTCGAAATAACAGTTGTGCCAAAGAAACGGCAAGGATATTCGATAGGAACCATCCTGAAAGAGAAAGGGAGTCAGTCACCAGTACGTTAAATATTTGGTTGACAAATTCCTAGCTACGGGTTCGGTGGCAAACAAAAACATGAAGTGGCATGTCCTGTCAGAAATGAGGCAACGGAAGTGGCAGTAGTGGGTCATCTACAAATGGAGAATACTACTTCGATCAGAAAACTATCTCGTCTGACTGGTGTATCAGCTACAACTGTCCATAGAATCGTGAAACATCACAAATTTCACCCCTACAAGGTAAAATTAGTGCACGAAATAAACGAAGATGATCCAGATCGTCGTTTACAGTTTTGTGAAAATCTAAGTGAAAACCTAAACGCTAATCCAAATTTTCTGAATAACATCTGTTTTTCTGATGAAAGCACCTTTATGCTCAGTGGTGAAGTGAATAGACATAATTGTCGATATTGGGACACACAGAATCCTCATTGGTTTAGAGAGGCCCACACGCAAAGGCCTCAGAAGTTGAACGTTTGGGCAGGAATTTTGGCAATCATCTAGTTGGGCCTTTCTTTATTGAGGGTAATCTGAATGGAAATGGCTACCTACAGTTGTTAGAGGAACACATACATCCTAGATTGACAGAAATTTTACAGAACGATCCAACTCTTTCTGAGGACGAAATGCATTTTCAACAAGACGGTGCTCCTCCGCATTATGATGCTCGGGTGCGCCAATATTTAGACGAAAATTTCCCAGGAAGGTGGATTGGTAGAAGAGGACCTGTTGAGTGGCCAGCCAGGTCACCAGATTTAAATCCCTAGATTTTTTTTTTGTGGGGCCATCTAAAATCTAAAGTTTATGCCACAAGACCAGAAAACCTGGAGGAGCTGCGGATGAGGATTATCACAGAATGCCGACTTTTGACTCCTGAAGTTTTCGCTAATGTGAGAAGAGAGTTCGAAAATCGTCTGTATAACTGTATGGAGGTGGGCGGAGGTCATTTTGAACAATTGTTGTAATAATCAAGTTAGTTTTTGTTTTCAATTGAATACAAGTTCAATAAATCTCGTTTTCCTGTTTAGATGAGCATCCAATCAGTTTCTCCATCATCCCTCATCCTGATCCTCACGCCAGAAAACCTCGATTGCCAAACTGAAACCAATGCCTCAGTGATTCAGAAAATAGAAAAATCTTTCTGGAACTTTGCCACTCAACCTGTAATCACTTGTATGATTTTTTGAGTTGTGGATGCTGAATGGAAGAGATTGATTGCAAAAATTCCATATTCACGCAAGAGAGTCTTATTCTCGAATCAAACATAAACATGTTCTCGTATTATACCGAAATGAACCAGTTTCAAAAAGTTATTTGGGTTTTCAGTGTTCCTGCTCCGGGACACCCTGTATGCTGATTCTGAATTTCGAAAATACCAAATTCGAAGAGAAAATTGAAATACCTTTCCAACGAGGTGCCACTTGACCTATTTTCGATCGAATGATTTTGAGTTGGGGATGCTGGAAATAGGGGTTGATTGCACCAACTCCAAATTCACAAGTGTAGGTCGTTTTTCTAGACCGAGCATAAACCTGCGCTTGCATTATGCCAAAATAAATCGATTTCATTTAGTATTTGGGATTTGCAGGAATTCAACTTTGTCCTCGGTTGGGACACCCTGTATGTTAATTTAAAATTCTAAAATGACAAATCAGAATGTAGAATTGACAGACCTTTACAGTAAGGTGCCACTCGACCCTTATTCCCTATGATGAATTTCGAAATTAGGGTTGCTGGGGGTAGGGGGTTGATCTGACAAGTTTCGAATTATTTCGATAAATGCTCCCCTCGAAACAAAAATCGACGTGTCTTGGTGTTTTTCGCTAATGTTACTCATTTCGGAGTTATAGGGGGTCAAATTTTCGTTGGAACACACTGTATATAGATATAAGCTTTCCGCGCAATATACATTATTTCAGTCAAGTTTTGGGTTAGGTTTAGTTAGGTTCGTTTCTATAATGTGAGCCCAGAAAGGTGAAAAATACCAAGTCGAAAGACATCTATGGTCTGTCAACAGTATTGCTGAAAAGAAATGTTGAACTCATTATTTACCCACTTACAACTTTGATAAATAGAATCTTAAAGAGTGGATTTTTTCCGAATTGTTTAAAGATTTCAAGGATAATACCTGTGTTTAAGAAGGGATACACTGAAAATGTTGGTAACTACAGACCCATATCTCTTGTCCCAATCTTTTCCAAGGTCTTGGAAAAGATTATAAGTGAACAAATTTTACAATACTTTGTAGATAATAATCTATTCTCTAAGAATCAATTTGGTTTCAGACGTGGTAGAAGTACCGCAGATGCCATATTTACTTTTGTAACCAATACAATTAGGTGCTTTGAGCTTGGGTTGTGCTCGCTGTCCCTGTTCCTAGATCTGACCAAGGCGTTTGACTGTGTTTCCCCCTCGGCTCTGGTGGCCAAACTTGAGCTTTATGGCTTCGGCAGAATGAGTATCAATCTTATCGAATAGTTTTTATCAGATTTCAATCAGTCTATGCAAATGGCAGTTGGTCAAACAAGGTGCCAATCAACCTCGGAGTACCACAGGGCTCAATTATGGGCCCATTTCTTTTCCTCATTTTTATAAAGATTTTCCTGAATACATGGCCAACTGCCTCACCATTCTCTTTGCGGATGATTCCACGATTTCTGTTGATTGTGGTAATTTGGCGTTGGCAGATGGGATTATTGAGGATGCACAGTCCAGGGCCTTGGAATGGTTCTCGGAAAATGGCTTAGGTATGAGTGCTAGCAAAACGGAAAAGGTAATCTCTGGTCTGAGACACACAGAATCTTTTAGTGCACAATATCTTGGCATATATTTGGACACGAAGCTTACCTGGAATGTCCATATTGATTATCTAGTAGGTAAACTGACCAAAAATATTTTCGTATTGAGAAATTCTGTATACCAAATGTTTTGAAAACTGCTTATTACGCTCTATGTGAGTTTCACTTGAAATATGGTCTCATAGTCTGGGATACAGCCAGTTAGATGGAAAGAATATTTCGATTACAGAGAAGGGCTGTAAGAATAGTTGGTAAACTAGGATATAGGGATTGCTGTTAACAAAAATTTAAACAACTACAAATTTTAACGCCACCTAGCCTCTTTGTTCTTCAATGTCTGACCTTTGTCCACCAAAATATAACATTCACAAGTACAACACACACAACACAAACAATATCTATACTCCTTATTACCGACTAAGTAGGTAACAGGATGGTCTGGGTTTTCTGTCATATAAATTTTTTAACCATTTACCTGTTTCTATTAAAACACTTGCGTCTAAAAACTTCAAGAATTCTATAAAGAAAATACTGATTGATAAGGAGTTATACAAAACTTATTCAATTTTAAATTTTAATTCTTCTATGTAAGTGTAACGATACATTTGCATACAATTATTTCATTTATGTATTTATTTATTGCATTGTTGACATATATATCGTTTTGTATTCTAGCACGAAAAAACCTATCTATCTATAATATCAACGAAAAAACTCATAGTTATTCAAAATTGCGAGTTTATTGGTTGTTACAAAACAAAAGAGGTGTTAAACTTAACTAAGGAGTGACTTTGGAGGTAGAAACGTGGAACTGCATGTCCTCAGCATACTTTTCATAAGATGGTTCGTAACCACTGAGTGTTAATCTCAAGCATGATGACATATGATCGTCAGTTAGTCGATTGCGATATTTTGAGTTAATTATCTTCATTTCACAAAATGCAGACTCGCACAAGTAAGTTGACCGAAACATAGCTGTCAGTTGAAGGGCGATTTGCCTTAGATTCGAATATTTATCTTCAGATATAAAACACCAGACAAGTACCGCGCATTCCTTTTCATAAAGCCGCCTTTTGCTGCTATCAGAGTGTTATTTTATTAGGTAATAAATTTTTGTAGTTTAGTTACCTACGTATTAAAATTTTTTTCTTCTCGAGATCTACTCGAAAAGCACTCGCGATCGACTGGTCGATCGCAAACGACCGTTTGAGCACCCCTGGTGTATACGTGAAATTAGCTTGATGAAGTCGAAAGTTATTAAACAAAATATGAATTAATTTTTCAACTTCGATCTATATCTAGATATTTATTAATAATTGGTATCTCATAAATTCAATTAAATCGCTTTTTTTTTGTCAAGAATCCACCATTGCCCTGTGTCGCATTCTTTATAAATCACCCTGTATATTATTAAAACCACTGACCTAGCAATATTGATTGATGATTCAATTTCCTCAAAGTTATCTTATTTCATACCGCTATGCGAAATAATACTGTTGTTCAATTATTATAAAGGAGTAATAAATCAACGTGTAGCAACTCTCAGGTATGTAAATGAAATAATTAATTCCTCAATCTCAATCATTCTGTCACCTACGAAACAGCCTTGAATGGAACGCGTTTACTGCTAATGTAGCAACAGTTAAAGTGAGGATTCGCTGATGAGGTCGGTGGGTGTACCGCAAGTAGAATCATCGTCGTAAACAAATGAACAGTCAAATGTCACTTTTCCTGCCGCGACCCGTTGAATAGAGTCCGCGTAGCGGGATGAAATGAAACTGAAATCGTGTATGATGCCTGTGAGCCGATAGCTGTAAAAATAACGTTGCATGTTTGCCCAGGTCAGTTTTCGAACACCCAGATACTGAAACCAGCTGATTAGTTATCAACAGAAAGGTAATGCGAATCAAATGAAGCATCATGTATTAATTGATAAAAATACATCATTCATTACAAGGTTTATTCAAAAACTAAAAACAATTTTCCGCTCAGTCAACATTTTCTTCTCATATTAGTACCTATGCGATAATCGAATTTATAATAATGGTAATAAAAAATTACAAACAATAAACTTTATTACCATGAAAAATTACATGACATGTCACATGAAATTGTAAAAGTTAATGCAAATAGACTACTATACCAAATGAGTATCCATAAATTCATCTATTATAAAAATCGATCTTATAAGAATCAGTTGCTTTGTTTCACGTGCAACAAGACAACTGCTTAAGTCTGGTAATCTGTTATAAAATTTGATTCCATAGTGGTTGATGCTTATTTAGTTTCTTGTAAGCTCACAGTATTTAGTTGCAAAACTCTCCTTGCCTCGAGTGTTAAAGGAGTTGCGTTCACCATGAAGAGATTTTTATCCTCCATGTACATGTTTGAGAATCCTTAATATATAACAAGACGTGATGTTCGAAATATTTTGCTGTTTAAAAAGCCAGTAGCAGCTACTTCCTCTCGAAGCACCACACAGAACTCCTGTGAGGAAACCGGCAGTATCCGTCTCATGGTGAAGTGGCAGTCGCCAGCCTAGTAGTCAAGATCCGTATATATCCGTTATGAGGAAGTACTGCTTCTAATGTGATAACCAAGAGTTTCAAAGTATCCTCTAGTGCTTCCCCAGTACCAATTATGATCCTCTGTATCTAATCCGCAATTATTTTAAGGTCGTTATATCTGAACCACTCCTCTGAGCCCACCAGTGATAGCAAAGAGAGATTCTGTAACATATCGAAGAGTGTTTTCTGCTTACCTGACAGCTGGTTCATTCAAAAAACCTGATGTTTCTTTGGGCTAAGTAGGACAAGAAATAATCCCTAGCCCTTCTAGTTACTCCGTAGAAATTCATAATGCTCAACGAGACTTTACTTTGATCATAAACCAGGACCTACATCAACTGGCAATTATCCTGAGCTACAAGAGCTCCCTTAATGAAGTTGTAGTTGATTTACTTGATTTAAAATCGTACTGATTATCCTCCGGTATATGGCTATCTGTCAGAAACGAGAAGAGACGATCCTTCAGAACCGTCTCCAAGATCTTCGAGAAAGCCGTATATCAATGGGGCGATAGCTTCCACACTCATCAAGTTCTCCATCCTTATAGATTGGAATATTTTGTGAATATTTTAACTTTTGAGAAAAAGTAACCTCCCATAGACACTGATTTACAAGGCAACAAAAAAATTTCTATAAGATGAATCTGTTTCTGTAATTCTTTGTATATTCCATATATATCAGTTCTAAGAAAGAAAAAAAGTCAATTCTTTTTGCAAGGAAATTTTTCAACAATTCAATTATATTAAGTTGACAATTTTGAGCAGGTTTATATACAGGACATAAAATAGTATCGTACAGTACATTGCCCTATAAAGAAACTTTTTCTCGTTGAACCAAAAAGTTTATAACCTTATTCAAATTTTTTTGGGCAAAGAAAATGTCATTATAAATTCGAAAATTTTGATGAGAATATCATGACTTAATTAATTTTATATAAGACAAAGCGAAGCAAAAATGCTTGAAAAAGGATGATGTAGATATATATTACGCCAAGAAATTAACGCAAAACATCGAGAATTGAAATTTCTTCAGAAGAAGTCGAAGAATGGTTGAGAATAATCGAAATGAAAATGGAACTCATAGAAATTAAAATACAACTAATAATGAAAAATATGAAGTTTTTGGAAAAATCAAAAACCAATAACCTAATACTACCGGATAATTGCACCCTGGTGAGTTTTAACACGAGCAAGACGCAAGCAACTACGTTTTCTAGAGAGGTACCCGCTTGAGAACCTCCTCTAACGATTCAAGACCAACAAATTGCATCCAAAGATTCAATGTACCTTCTCAGAATAACGGTCAACTCCGGGTTTTGCTGGCATGAACATGTATCAACAATAGCTAAGTCTGCATCAGCTAAACATAGTTTTCTTTTCAGAGCCAAGCAATACTTCACGTCATCTCCGCTATTGCTTCTATATAAGGAACATATTCGACCTGTTTTGGATTATTGTTCCCATGTATGGGGATCTGTGCCCAAACATTCGTTGAAGATGTTGGATAGTGTGCAAAATCGGGCTGTGCGCCTCATTGATCACCCGGAGATCACCCGCGATCTCCAGTTGGCTCTCAGAAGACAAGTTACTAATCTTTCTCTGTTCTACAGATACTTTACGGGAGATGCTCCAAGGAGCTGAAAGACCTTGTTCCGTGAAAACGCATGTTTTGCCGCAAAAATAGGCTGGCAAGGAATTCTCATCATATGACGGTACATTCAGCAACCCCTTGAACCGTTGAGCTGTGGGACTCGCCTCCGTCCAACATCTTCTCAACATCGTACAATTTGGCCCTCTTCAAGAAGCGAGTAAACAGACATCACAATTCTTCCCAGGCGCTCACTCATATGATGTAACAGGTTCGTCCATTCCTGGAAAGCGTGCATAAAAAAAATTTCCGAGAATAAATGCATGTCATCTACGATTCATACTCCAAATCAATGACCTTATAGTATTCTTATCCATTTCGTTCCAAATGTCGATCAGTTTGTGCAGAACCTCATTCACGGTAACTGACTGGCTTTGCTGGTTTCTCTGTCTCCTATTGTGAATGTCTCAAACAAATGCGATGGAATTGAGGTCTCTTTTCATGGAGACCACTCCATTGAAGAGATTTCGTCATCTTGAAGGTGGTTCCTAACGATATGAGCTTGGTGAGGTCTGGAGTTATCATGCATACACAAAGAGTGTTCAATTATATTTGCCGCCAATGGTACACGTGCTTCAGAAATGTCTGTAACGTACCACGCGATTATTGAACTTCCATAGGCAGATGAAAAGTTGCATCTCTCACTTAAACGTATGTGCACTGGATAACGTCGATCTCAATGAAATAGACAAAATCTCCACTTACATGCAGACAATACTCTCTATCTGTCAGCTTCAAATCAATTGACATGCTCTCTGTCAAAATTCAGTCAGCCTCTTTCATGTGCTGTGTTTAGAGCTGAGCCTCGATCTTCGAAACGAGGCATCAAACCAAAATCCCTGAGACGTTTTCGTATCGTTTTCATGTTTTGTTGAAGCTGCATTTGAAGATGCCTAGCAGTAGCGAACCGTTGCTCAGTGAGGAAAGTTTTAAATAACGGTCATGGATCAACGTTGAGGCTCGAGGTCGTCCTTGGTCAGATCTCCCTGCATCATTCTGCCGGGGTGGAATTTCGTAATTCGAGTTGCATTTTTACCGAAAAATTTAAAATTCACGGGAAGAAAAAATGATACTTGCAAAAGTTGATCAACAACTGATGTTATTTATATCTAGTGCATTCTTGCAAAAGGTAATTTTTTTTCCTTCTTATTTGGCATGAGAGAAACAACGAATTTTGTTGGTATGTGTCCGGAAATATTCGAGAAAAATCTGTCTTAATAATTAGCTGCCTACCAAATTACAAATATTGAAACTGTGTCTTGGCGCAGAGTAGTTTTCAGTATTTAAAGAAGTTTCGTATCTTGAAAAAATAGGCATGTGTATTTATTTTAAATTATATACCTAATCATTTAAAGTAATTTTCAATTATTTCGCAGCTTCTTGGATTTGGAACTTCTGCATTTTGCGATGTTTCTCACATGTCAGTCATAATTAAATCCGAATCCTTGGCCAAACTGTTGATTCCTCTATGATTTCCCCTTCTTTTCATTTTGCAATCTAATAGCGCTTTATTTTATTTATATCTTTTTTCTCAAAGTTTCAAAAACTGGTTCTTAACAGGTCAAAATAATAGAAAATATGAATTCGAATCAAATATATTTTTTCTGAGAATATGAATAAAGCTTTCTCCCCCGCCGCAGGTGGTTAGTAATAGCTTTGAGATGAAAGTATCGTATAACAAATTGCGTATAACACCATATTTCGGCATCTCAGAAGGGACGTGATGGTTCTTTTCAAGAGGCAACTAACAGTTGGCGAACTATGGAAGGTCGGTCCTAAAATCCGAACTAATATTACGTAATAAAAGGATCGTAAAATAGGAAGAAAGAGAAAGTGGAACGAATGGTTATGGGTTTTACCTGAACGAAATCTGAGGAGTAATATAAGATTTTCGGCTTACAAGAGGCCTCGTATCCGATGATACGAGAATAATGAATGCGGAGAATTTGTGACCTTAAGTAGTATCCGGTAGAAAACGTCAGTAAAACAAAAAATCAGTTATAATAAATCAACCACAAATGACATTATGATAATTCACATTCGAAGTTTTCCTCTCCGAAGTTTTTATACAGGGTGTTACATAATAGTATGTCACAACTTAAGGGGGTGATATATCACCCAAAATGCCTCCTATATACAGGGATATTTTTTCAAATGGCACGTGCCAATTTTGATGATTTTGCAAGAACTAACAGAGAATGCTTTGAAATATTTGAATCAAGTAGCTGAACTGTCTACGCTCACCTAACAGGTGCCTAAAATTAATGTACTTGTCACTTCGTTCATTCGAATTTGATAATTCAACACGAATTGTTGGTAATTTGAAGTGAAAATTTTTGAAAATCACCAGATAATAATAAATAATAAAATGGCTGATTATTCAAACGAGGATATGTTTAATCTCTTTTTAATTCATGGCGAATGTCAAAAAGTGGTGGATGGAACTTGCAGGCAATTCAATAACCAATTTCCAAATTTGGCGCCTATGAGTAAGATAAAATTTCGAAGGATTAGAAGCAATTTTCTGCAATTTGGAGGAACAAAATACATAGAAACTAGAAGAAAACCAAATCTCGAGGACGACGACAATTAAATTAATACGCTAGCGTATTGTCGTGCCAATCCACATGCGTCCATTAGGCCAGCATCAGTGGATATTGGATTGAGTTATACTTCCATTCAAAGGATCCTTAAGAAACATAACATGCACCCGTATTCTTTTATCAGACTACAAAAATTGAAACCAACTGACCTTCCCAAGCGGCTAAATTTCTGTGAAAATTTATTAATTCGGCTTCAAGAAGATGAGACAATTCTGCCAAAAATTATATGGTCTGATGAAGCCAAGTTCAATGAAAGTGGAATAACTAACAGGAGAAATCGACATTTTTGGGCTACAGAAAATCCTCATTTCATTGAGGTTATTGATTTCCAAAATAAATTCAGCGTGAACGTTTTTGCAATTTTAATGAATGATTTGTTGGCTTATCACATTTATGAGGAAAATCTTAATGGACAAAGGTACCTGGAAATTTTGAGATGAACATTAGCAAATTTTTTAGATGGATTACCCCTTAACATTCTGAGGGATTGTTATTACCAAATGGTGCACCAGCACATGAAACACGAGCTGTGGATCGGCAGCTAACAGAAATGTTCGAGGATAGATGGTGGGGTAATCAAGGACCAAATTTATGGCCTCCGCGTTCTCCGGACCTGACGCTCCTTGATTTTTATTTATGGGTCAAAATCAAGAGAGAAGTGTATCTTATTCCTGTAAGAAGTAAAGAAGATCTATTAGAGCGCATTCATAATGCTTTTCGTAATATTGATCCTGAGGAAACTAGGAGGGCAACTCATCATGTTCGCATACGAGCTGTCAAGTGTATCGAGCAAAATGGGGCCCATATTGAACATTTATTCAGATCGTACATTAGTTTTCTCCTATGATGTTTGCTATCATTTATTCGTATCAATGTACATCTTCGATGATTGGTTTTCGCTTAGTTCCTACAATTTTCATTCATCCGAATTGTAGAAAATTGCTTCTAATGCTTCGAAATTTTATTTTACTCATAGACTGTAAATTTGGAAATTGGTTATTGAATTGCCTGCAATTTCTACCCACTACTTTTTGACATTCTAAAATGAATTAAAAAAAGATTAAATATATTTTTGTTTGAATAACCAGTGGTTTTATTCCAAAAGTGTTGTATTTTTTGGATATTTTCAATCTGAAATAACGACAATTCTTGTTGAAATATCAAATTCGAATGAACGAAGGGACAAGTACATTAATTTTAGGCACCTGTCCGGTGAGCGTAGCCAGTTCAGCTACTTAATTCAAATATTTCAAAGCATTCTCTGTTAGTTCTTGCAAAATCATCAAAATTCAATATATTCCCAAATTTTCTCGGTACTATAAGAAATGGGTATAGTACATGCTTATACAATTCCATCTGAAATTTGACGCTTCATCTGATGGCGATATGAAAATTGGCACGTGGAATTTGAAAAGATTGAGTTATTGCTGTTTGAAAAAGGCCAAATTGGAAAAATCATACAAAACAACGCAATAAACATTTGACAAGTGAAGATAGCTTAAAAAATTTCTTGGTCCTTCTTCTATCCACCCAAGCAAAAATTGTGTATGTAGTGCAAAAGATCTATGAGCTACAATTTTCTTTAATGTTCCTCCAAAATCGAGTTTATAACAAAAATAATTAAATCTGTCAAAAGTTTTGACAGATAAGTGCCAACAATTTGGGTATTTTATGCCCTGCTCAAATGTCGGTTCAAGATGTATAATAAAAAAAGTAGATTGCCATTTGAAATAACAAAGTGATGACCCACTTCCGGTATAACCGGAAATGGTATCACTTCGAAAATATTTCACTCCAATTGTAAATGGCTATTTATGGCCGCGTATAAACTTTCAGCTTGATATTGTAATTGGAACTCAAAAAGTTTTTAATGGACGGTGCCGGTGGATATCCCTGTATAGGAGGCATTTCTACGACATTTCTCTAAATGATGTTCCAATCATGTGCAAGAGGAGAATGTGAATGGTGAGAGCCTTGGGAAAATCTCAGGAAAGCGTTTCAGAGAAATATCCCGATCAATAAAATGAGAGAATGATGCCAAATGAGAGTTTGGGAGGAAGTGGTCTGCTTAAAATATGAAACGTAAATGTGGCAGAAGTACAGAAGTAAGTAAATGAGGAAAATTAGGAGCTTGGCCTAGGGAAAGTAGTGAGTTAGTGAAATGTGAGAAAAAGGCTAGAGAGTATTGAACAGGAATAAAGAACTACAGGAAAGAGCAGAAGTAATTGGCGAAACGACAGGGCGGAAGAATATGCAAGTTTAAATTCTCGGTGAAAAAAGTTGTTCGTAGAGGCAAAAGGAATGTGAAAGAGATATTTCAGGTAGTGAGAAACTTTGAAGAGGAAAGAAATACAGAGAATGAGTAGGGAAGAACAGTCAGTTGCTAGGTAATTCAGGATGGCAGATGATGGAACGTTCAAGGAGCTTAGGCGTTTGAGGATTCTAGGAACTCTTTCGCCGGGAGAGTCGGAGTGCCCAGTTATTCGAAGCGCAAGGTTGGTTTTGGGCACTGGGTGTTCAAGGCGTCTGGACGTTCAGAGGACCTGACCTATCGAGGCGGGGGGTAGTTCGAAGAGTCCGAGTTTTTAGGCGTAAGACACTGTGGGGCGCTTGAGCGCTTATAACAAGGTAGTTCTGGGTGCAAGGTGGTTTGAGTCGTGTGGATGTTCAAACGCAGGATAGTTCTGGACGTTTGAAGGCGTAAGATATTTCAGGGAGTTTATGCGCGATGTTTTTCGGGGCGCATAGGCGTTTGGGGATGAGAGGTATATCCGTCTGCCTATGCCTTTGAATTGCGAGGTAGATCTGCCCGCCTAAGCGTTTGATATACAAAGTAGATCTTCCCGCCTAGGCGTTTAATATACAAGGTAGTTCTGTCCGTCTAGGAGTTTTATATACAAGGTAGATCTGCCCACATAGGCGTTTTTGGGTACAAGGTAGATCTGCCCGTCTAGGTGTTTGATTTCATCACCACTATCAATTGTTAAATGTAGAAAATCGAAGAAAACTTCCTCATTCCCTTCTTTGCCTCTAAGAGGTGTATCGTGGGTACCGCAAAATAGTATGCAATAAATAATTGACGTCAAAATTTTTTCTATTTTCGTCAACTATTATCTGGTAGGAATTTTGTATTCGAATATCAACAGGAACGTTCTCAAGGAAAGCCTTTGCTGATTGAAATTTTGTGGTACTGACTATCAAGATGTTTTCGACAGTCTTCATGAATATCTTTGAACCTCAAATGCAGTTTTACTATGAAAGATCCCAAGACACCCTTTACAATTCCCCTAACTGTAGGAAACAACACACAGTGTTTGCAGAGAGCACCCTTCAGGCGACTTGAATAAACTAGCCAAGGTGCATATTGATCTTACCAGGAGTAGTTGAATTTTCTATTCAAACTAGTTGCATCACTAACAAAATCATAATTTTTTGGTGGAATCCAAGGGTTTTGCCTCATTTCTGTCGTTAGCTCAGTAGCTCTCTCAACACAAAAGCCAATGTCACTTTCAAAACAATAGTCTTCTTGTATCTTTAGTCGTGATGAACTCTGATCATCCGCCTATGATGAATTCGGGAGTACAGTTTGATCGATTTGGTCATTATCTCTATCATTTCCATCTCTCTTTCGTTTTATAGGGTTCACTATCGAAAGAAAAATTGAGTTTAAAAAAGCAACGATTTTTTTCATAAAAACATTTTTCTGATAAAAACTACTCTTATTTTTTCAGCAGCCAGTCATTATTCAAAAAATCCAGATGAAGACAAACAAAAATATGCATGTAACTAGTTCAAGTGAAAGCCTTATGCATTATAAAAATTGTGTTGCCCATGAAATTCAATTTGGGCTTTCTACATCCAACTCCCATTCGAGAAAAAGAGGTATTTCACTTATATTTCCTTAAGTATGAAACATTTAAAAACTGATATTTTTATAGAATGAAGTAAAGCTCATTAATCACCTTTTTTGAAATGAGAACCTGGATGAATTCGACGAATTTATGAGTATGTACCAGATGTTGAAGAAACCCATGATGATAACACAAGTTCAGTAAATTTTTGTGGAATGCCGACTTTCGATTTTATTGTCTCTACTTATGGTGTGAAGTTTAGTCTGAACTGTTCATTCCGATTTCTTAGCAAAACTTCGTTTATTGTGCCAGGGTAGTCCACTCTGCCCTTCGCTCGGTACGCCCTTGAACCCTTGCCGCGTTTCAGGAAGTTGGTCAAGGAGCTACTTATTGAAAGAGTCTTATACTCTGTAAGTGATTTCTTATGATTTTTAATTCTATGTTTTTTTATAATGTATTTTTGAGTATGTATATGGAGGAAATATTTATTTTTCTTTTTTTTTTGAAAGTTTTTCGCTCAATTAGTATGTAAGTTTTTAACAATATTCTTTACTTGTTGTAATTAAGTCCATGGAAATGAACGACTCTATAAAATACTCTATCCATTTTGTTCTTCACTAATTGTGAAGAATATTTTACTGAAATATCGATAAGACAACGTTAGTTTCTCCAGCTTGTTGTTAATAAATCTTAGAATTAAATGAGTTATAAATTTTCAATTTCCTTTCAATCATACGATTCAATAAACCGCTCGAATCCAAACGTGACTATAAGAGTGATAGATTTCCACCATGCAACCATGCATAAAGTAACGTATGTTTCTTTAGTTCAGTCCAGAGCATAATCCTTGAAGACATAATTCATCGTATAGGTGTAATTTTCCATTCACTATATCGTAAAGCCTTTCCGATATGGCGAGGAATATTTCACGGACCATGAAAAATTTCCATAAAAAGGAGAATATCGTTCAGACGGGTTACACGTAGTTTTATAAGGCATCTGAATAATAATAATAGACAAGTTCTCGAAGGCGGTCGTCGCAATGGTCATGTTCACGGTATGGCGAATGACTCGAACGAAAGAGAGTCGAGCAAAACCGGGAAGTGAACTGCAGAGGCCAATAACCTAGTCGAGCTTCGGTCAAGCCTGTTGCTTCTATTTCTCTTCGAGAATGTACAGCGTGATCTGGAAGACGCAATCGATTTCAATGTAAACATTTTCATCACAATTCTAATGTCTTAAAAAATTTTTCTTAGGGGTATGACACATTAAAAGTGAAAACTTTTTGCTTAATTGATGGTCTGATGTACTTTCATGAAGCCATCGACGCTATTTCAGTAAGATATCACCATATAGCCTATTTGTTAAAAAAATGCAATTCTTAAATAGGGAATGATATTCAATAAAATGTATATAGGGTGCGCCAGAGAAAACCGGACAATTTTTTTTCCGTTATAACTTTCGCAATTTTAGAGCAAGATCATTCGTTCTTGCTTTATTGGAAAGCCAAAGGTCCAGGGTTTTCAGAAATTGTATCGAAATTTCACTTCCGGTGAAATCCAATACGGCTGACTCATTAGAATGATGAGCAATATTTCAAGATCGCTGGAACGTTTTTTTTTTTCACTAAAAAATTCGAATAGGGCATTCAGTCGATAATTCAGTCTTTTCTGAACAATTTGACATATATTGATCTTAACAATACTCCAAGAATCGGTAAAAGAGAAGCGCGAAGAATTTTTTTCATTTTGATTTTCAGCTGAAATCGAAATATCTTTTTCACTCATGGCGTTGGCACTCTCGAAGTTGTTGTGTTTTTCATGGATGTTCTAAGAAGACAATGAACCATATTTTACGAAAACCAACCTTAAATTTGATTTCCGTTCGAATTCAAAATGGCCAACTTCCTCAAATATTAACAATTTTTCCCGCGCATTAAAATATTTTTCGCGGTCGTAATGAATCAACTGCGTAATTCAATCATTAGATTGAACCTTTCCCATCATTTTGAGGGGTCGAACTCGAATATTGATTTAGAATTGTGCAAATTGTCGTCAATAATGTCTCTGTTCCACCATCATATTCACCTCCCGTTGTGAAACACCGGAACATAGACTGCATGCATTAACTCTATTATAGGCAAATATTACGCCAATTTCTAGCCCCTAATTACAAAAGAAGTACAATCTATGATCTTGAGGAAATATTTCGGACAACAGGGTCATTAGGAAGAAGACCAGGTACTGGTACAGCTAGAACTATTAGAACGCCTTTTTCATAATCTGTTTCAAGCATCAACTCCACAATTTTTATATTACAAACTCAATTGACAATTTCAGGATAACATTCAGCTGATTTCTGCATTAGCAGTCAGCCCTATCAGAACTCCAGGAACCAGCTTGACTGTTTCCCAAATGTCTCAGAGATGCCAAATCTCAAAAACCTCTGTGAGTAAAATAATAAGACACGATTTGGGTTTTGAGTATTTTCGGAGGCACTATAATTTGCAATTAACTGAAGCTGTCAAAGAGCGCAGATTCGAGAGATGCAGAAATGTATTAAATAGATTCAGAACACGTAGACAAATTGAAAATATCTGGTTCACAGACGAAAAACTTTTCAGTGTTGCCCCTACCAAAAATCAGCCAGAATGACCGAATTCATGTTTCGACGAATGAAATCAAGAGAATGTGCCTCCAATTCGTTTATAGAGGGAAAGACAAAAGTTTTCCAGGCATGTAATAGTCTCTGTCGGTATTTCGAGGAACTTTCAATCAAATATCATTTTTATAGAACAAGGCATACGACTAGATTTGGAAAATTATTGCTACATAATTCTCGATCATACGTTACTAACTGTTGAGGCGTCAACTCCTCAGTTCACTTTCATGCAGGTGAATGATTGCTCTTTTTTGTATGACATGAATAAGTAATGTTGCCACCAGATGAAAACGAAGGGGTGAGAAATTGAGTAGCTTTTTGGATGATTTTTGTTGGTTCAAATCTTCTTCGGAATTCTACAATTCTTTCCATATTTTTCTGACAACGTTTGACAAAGAAATGAACAATCACTACTATATCACAGAAAAACGCTACTTACTCTCAACTGGCCGTCAGTGTACAGAGTATTCCAAATTATAATGGGATGTAGGGATGATGTTCGACTATAGCGAGTTCCACAGCTAGCCAGCCCTGTAAACTATGGAATTCATATTGAGAGAGGTTCAAGGGGTCGCTAAAAGTACCTCCATATGATGAGAACTCGTTACCAGCCTAGTGTTGCGGAAACCCATGAGTTTTCCCGGAACAAGGTCTTCCAGCTCCTTGGAGATTCTCCCGTGGAAGTATCTGTAGAACAGAGAAAGATTAGCAACTTGTCTTCTGAGAGCCAACGGTTGGAGATCGCAGGTGATCACAGGGTGGTCGATGAGGCGCACAGCCCGTTTCTGCACATCATCCAACATCTGCAACGCATTTTTGGGCGCAGATCCCCATACATGGGAACAATATTCCAAAACAGGTCGAATCTGCGCCTTATATACGAGCAACAGCTGAGATGACATGAAGTATCGCTTGGATCTGAAAAGAAAACTAAGTTTAGCTGATGCAGACTTAGCTATTGCTGATACATGTTCATGCCAGCAAAACCCGGAGTTGACCGTTATTTCAAGAGGGTGCACAATTTTTGGATGCAATTTGTTGGCCTTGCTTCGTTAGAGGAGGTTCTCCACCTTTCTAGAAAACGTACTTGCTTGTGACTTGCTCGCATTGAAGCTCACCAGGTTCAACTGACTCCGATATCCTCTGTAAGTCATAGTTTAAGTTATTGATTTGTTGACATCTCTGACGCTGAGATTCCGCAACTTTAATAGGCCGCAGACTACTGAAAGACGAAAGCCAGTTACAATCGTCTGTAAAACAGAAGATCTTGTTTCCTGTAGATGACAGAAGATCGTTTATCTGCAGCAGAAACAAGGTTGGAGTAAGAATGGATCCCTGCGGTACTCCTGCTTGCAACTGGAAACAATCATTTGTTATACCATCGATCACAACTTGTGTTAATCTATATGAAAGAAAGCCACTTATCCAACCCCGCAATTTTTCGGGAAGCCCAAACGCAGCAAGTTTATTCAACAAGGCTGCCTGCCAAGCCCTATCGAAGGCTTTAGAGATGTCGAGGACTATTGATCTATATTCCCCATGCTTTTCCAAATGTTGATGTACAAACATGAGTATATATATATATATATATATATATATATATATATATATATATATATATATATATATATATATATATATATATATATATTTTTTGAAAAGAGAGGATTTACAAAATTCGAATAATTGTATATACAATAAATGCTTATATCTTATATTTCATCAAAACATACCTAACTCTTATATGTCTAAACTCACTTAAATCTAAGAACTTAACTAATGCCCCTCTGTTTTTCAACAGGAAACATCTCATACACCTTTTGGGAATGAAGCCCTACATGGGTGTAGCCCTTGCCTTATCAACATGGTGTTTTCCTATGGTACACCATAGAAAAAAAAACACTAAGGGGGAGCAGAAAACTAATCTCCTAAATAGACTTAAAGTTTTCCACCCAGTTGATAAAATTATCTGAAACGGAATGAATTTCTTGAAAACCACCCGTAAAATGGTAAATAGGTCAATCGAGGACTAAATGTGTTATTGTTTCTTTAGCTGCGCCACAGTCACATGCCGGACTTTCTACACTATTCCATTTGAACAACATACTATTATTACGACCATATCCTCTCCTGAGACGATTTAATGTACATCAATTTTTCCAACTTATTTCGAAACCTGCAACCCTTTTGGAAGGATCCTCTATGAGAACTTTATTAAAAACATCAACTTCCTGTCATTCAGTTTTCCAAAGATCAACAGGCTTCACCTGTGTATGTAAAAAGTCAATCGACCAAATAGGTTTCCTAGATTTCCATCTCAGGTTAGGTGGATTTTGCAGATCGTGCATTATCGGAAAAACTTCTGGAAATGAGTGATACCTATCCCAAGACGATTCAAGAGCTAATTTCCTGCGAATATGGGAAGGAACTATATTACAAACAACCGGAAGCCAAGGGGTAGCAGCTGAACTAATACATCCACTTATAACTCTCATAGAACAGTTCAACTGAGAATCAATCTTATTGACATGAGCACTATTCAACCACACCTGACAGCAATATTCTGCTGCTGAATATACTAAAGCTAAAGCAGTAGTTCGCAAAATAGAGACTCCGGCGCCCCAATTAGAGGCAGCTAGTTTATGTAGTATATTGTTTCTTGTTTTCAACTTCTGACATAATTTATCAATATGAAATTTGAAAGTCAAAGAACGATCAAGCTTTACACCAAGATATGTTGGAGTGAAATTATGAATTAATAGTGATTGATTGAAGAATACTCTTAGTTGCCTATCCTTCTCATGATTATTCAGATGAAAACAAGAAACCTCAGGTTTCGAAGGATTTGGACATAAACGCCATTTTTTGAAGAAAATGTTCGGAATATCTAAATCAGAAGTCAGTGTATGCTCAATTGTTTCGAAGTCATGTGTGGAAAAAACCAAAGCAATATCATCAGCATAAATAAACTTTGTAAAGGAAGTTTCAGGGATGTCAGACATATATAAATTGAAGAGAAGAGAGTGTAAAATCTACTGCTCTTCTCACCGATGAAAACTCTTCTATCAGATAACATATTTTCAATAAACTTTACAATTTTTCCACATTGAACTTCTTCAAAGAGTTTATAAACTAAACCATCCTTCCAAACTGTGTCACATGCCGAAGAGAGATCTACAGATACAGCGCCTATTTTAAGTTTATCCTGAAATCCTGTCTCAATGAAAGTGGATAAACCTCAAACCTGATCAGAACAATTCCAGTTTTTTCAAAAACCTCCCAGAGAAGTGAACAGTGCTCTGTCAATGATTGGTCCTAACCTCTGATAAAGAAGTCTTTCTAAAATTTTGAAAGAAACAGAAAGTAAACTGATAGATCGATAACTACTAGGAAGTTCTGGATTTTGTCCCAGGTTTGAGAATGGCAATAACTTTAGCCTTTCTAAATTCAGCGGGAATACTACCTGAGCTGAGTATGTCATTGTAAAAGGATAGTAACCACTTTTTAGCGTTATTTCCTAGATGTTTAAAAAATTCAGGGAAAATACCCTCAAATCCTGGATTTTTACGAACTTTAGTAGATTTTATTGCAGATTTGAGCTCTCCTTCCTCAAAAGGATTCAACAAATCCTCAACCGTGATAGCATCCCTCCTCCTTTTATGTGAGATTCGTTTCATTCTATTCCTGTCATATCTACTAATCTTCACACTTTTAGAGACATTAACAAGCTGAGATGCTACAGAATTCGGATTCATATTAGAAGGAGTTTTGGAAACGGGATCAGCATTGCCTAATTTCCTCAACAAATCCCAGGAACTTCTACTAGAATGACAAAAATTCATACCATTCATCAACTCATTCCATTTATTCTTTCTGCTATCATTCAAAGAACTAAGGAGTGCATCAGCTTTCTCTCTGGAAGGGTTTTGCTGATAATCCTTATAAAAAACATTTGATTCCTCTGACCACCCAGGTATACAATCCTTTCGAAAGCCTCTGGGAATATGTTTTTTAGCAGCATTTTTGACTCCTATAAACCGGAAATAATTTCTACCTAAGGGGGAAACCATCTCAAATCACTATCTACCTGTTTAGTGAAATCATTCCAACGAGCTTTTTTGAAATTCCATCTTGGTTTTTCTAATGAATTTGCAAATGTAAATTGAAAACCTGACGAAATAATAACTGGCCTGTGTTGACTGTGAGGAAAATCTGAAAGTACTTTACGAGGAACAGAAAGAGGAAACAATTCAGAGTCGTTAGAAACCAGACAAAGATCAGGATTATAGTCTCGATTCCATCTGGCAGAATGAAAAGTGCCCTTTGCCTTCGCATCGAATACAAGTTGAAAATCATTTGTTTCCATCCATTCAACTAATGAAATACCACTCATGTCGTTTTCTGTACAACCCCATTGATTGTGATGGCAATTGAAGTCACCACAATAGATAGCAGGGTGGGGAAAAATAATATCGAAATTGATGGGCCAGATTTCGCCAGGAGGTTTATAAATATTAACGACAAAAGCATCAAAAAATTTGAACGCAATATAGAAAACACCACTCAACATACCCTTCTGTACAAGTTCGATATGATTGAATAATGAAAATTTTACATAGCAAGCAAGGCCATAAATAGGACTAAGGAGATAATCAAAAAGTATATAACCTGCAATATTTCATCTTTCGCGGAAATGCTCTTCCGTCGCAGTGTGAGTTTCCAGAAGCATAATCACTTCCACCTTGTTCTTGCTTGCCAATTTTGAAGAATAATCGCATTTATCCTTGGAAATCCCTTCAATATTTAAACTCAACAAAATAATTCCCTCTCTGCTTGACCGAGAGAGCCCCGATGGCCAGGTTCGGTCTTCTGAGTGATGCCGATTATGAACTATAGATATTCTAGATTCATTATGGACCCAAAATTTGGGTTGACATCGTCCATATATTATTTCTACGTGGATCTTGATTAAATTATGGAAAAAAATTTGCGAAATTATTTTGACATTCGTATTTGAATTATGACAAATGTCATAAAAAAAACATGAGTGACGTAGGAGAACAGATCTCCTGTCGATCTTTGCCTGCGAAAACCATACTGACGGTCCTTAATAATTCCCTGCAACTCAAGATTTTTGATGAGTTCATCGTTTATGACTCGCTCCATCACTTTGGACGAAGATGGGAAGAAGTGCAACAAGGCGGTAGTTTTGGAGAAGGGACTTTTTTCCTTTCTTTAGGATCGGTTGAATTCTCGCTATTTTCCAGTTGCTTGGAAAAGTCTGGCTTTCGTTAGAAATCTGTAACAGAATGGGTGCCAGTTCGGGAGCGTACTTTCTCAGGATGATTGGGGGTATTTCGTCTAGACCAACTGCCTTCTTGCAATTCAGCTGGTCTATAGGTGATTCCGAATCCAGTGTGCTAGACTAATATTTAATTTGAATTTGGGAGGCTTTTACTTGGTAAAATTCCATTATCAATAATAATAAACAAGTACTGTGTTTTAAGGAATTTTACTTAATAATTGCGATTCGTAACGCGTTTCACTACACCGTAGCTTCTTCAGACGAAAAATGTACATAAAATAAGAATGAGAATATAAATACAAATGTTCATAAGTAATTAAAAGCTTATTCGGTTGCTGTTTCTTAAGTGGTTATTGATGACAGGTATATCCAATAAAATTAAAGAATAGATTGCTCCCTGAAGAGATTCAATAGAGGTGAAGGGTTTAAATCGACTTGTTCATTGATGAGTCTACCTAAGTGTTTGTGTTTGTTGATTTCTAAAGTTTCCCAAAGATCTACCTTCCAATATTTATTATCTGTATGCAAAATTTCAAACTGTGGGTCGAAAGAGTGACTATTTTCTAGGAGATGATTCGCGTAATTTGAATCTGATTTCTTATTTGAAAAACTGCGTTTATGTTCCCATATTCTAATATTAAAATTTCTATGTGTTCTACCAATGTAGAAATTTTCACAATCATTGCAATTCAATCTATAAACACCTGATTTATTGTTTTCATCTGCTTTGGTTTTATTATTTTTATATATTTGCCTAAACTATTATTAGTTTGGAAAGCTATGTTGAAATTATTGCTACTCAAGAATGATTTCAGTTTCTCACTTGTAATGCCAACGTAGGTGAAGGTGTTGAATTTTCGTTTCAATTTATCGACAGAAAATTTCAACAAAGAATTAAATTTGATTAAACAAATTGCCAAAAATAATGGTTACAATCCCAAACTAATAAATAATATTTTAAATAAAAAAAACAGAATCGCATTGAATGAAGTTTACCCTGTCTATAAGTTTAACCAAAATTCAACACCTTAACCTACGTTGGCATCACAAGTGAGAAACTGAAATCATTCTTGAGTAGCAATATATTCAACATAGCTTTCCAAACTAATAATAGTTTAGGCAAATATATAAAATTATAAAACCAAATCAGATAAAAACAATAAATCAGATGTTTATAGATTGAATTGCAATGACTGTGATAATTTCTACATTGGTAGAACACATAGAAATTTTAATATTAGAATATTGGAACATAAACGCAGTTTTTCAAATGAGAAACCAGATTCAAATTACGCGAATCATCTCCTAGAAAATAGTCACTCGTTCGACCCACAGTTTGAAATTTTGCAAACAGATAACGAATATTGGAAGGTTGATCTTTGGGAAACTTTAGAAATCAACAAACACAAACACTCAGGTAGACTCATCAATGAACAAGTCGATTTAAACCCTTCACCTCTATTGAATCTCTTCAGGGAGCAATCTATTGTTTAATTTTATTGGATATACCTGTCATCAATAACCACTTAAGAAACAGCAACCGAATAAGCTTATAATTACTTATGAACATTTGTATTTATATTCTCATTCTTATTTTCTGTACATTTATTCGTCTGAAGAAGCTACGGTGTAGTGAAACGCGTTACGAATCGCAATCATTAAGTAAAATTCCTTAAAACACAGTACTTACTTATTAATAATCGGAACCATATCTACGGAAGGTCTTGCAAAGTGAATCATAAATCTATGCTGACCTCACGGTGAACAAACATGTATGCCGGATTCCGCCTCTGTAAAATTGTAGCCATGCATACCAAAACAATTTGAAACAGGATACAAAAACGATCAAAATTTAAAATAATCTATCTACACGATAACGGTAAAATTTTGTTACTTGTCACCTCTTTCTTAGAGGTTATTAAAGCGAGCACTCTTTTAAGTAGCATTAAATTTCCTGAAAATGCTATAATTGTAATCCATCTCCGCGAAACCGACAGAAAATTATTATTTTTTTATGATAATTTATTTAATTGGAAATGAACACTTCCTGGTAACAAAGATATCGTCGTAGATGCTTATTCTGTTCGTATAAACTTGTACGCATATTTCGAAATACGTTCATACATAGAAAATCGTCACACGGTCATCAATTATCGGGAAACTAAAAGCTAGGAGATGTGGTTATTTCTTTAACGGGTTTATTTCAGACTATTTAACTCGGCAGACATTATTTTGTCTTAATTTCATGAATCTCTAGGTTCTCAGTCCAGTTATTTTCTTTATAAAAGGAGAGTTAGACATTCTTTGAAAGAAATATGTTTTTCGGTAAGCTTCATTTCGAATCAACGGTTCTGTCAATGCTCTAAAAAAGACGTTTTCTTACAGATTACCTTTACATTCGACCCAAATCTCTTACCACCCAAAGTTTTCTTACGAAATGAAGTGCAACTAACATTTTTGTCACTTACATTGTATTCTTTCTTTCTTCAGCCAAGCGCAAAGTGAACAACTTATTGCTCTAATTCTTCTCGAAGAGAATCGACCTTGCTTTTGCATTGATTTACGCGATGTGTGTTTAAACTCTTCTGATGAATAAAAAGATAGAATATCTTGCAAAACCAGCAATTTTATTCATCTGAATCGATATTTTCCTCATTCGTTGTAATCCATCGACTGCAGCGAACATCGTCCAATCCTAGAAACAGTTTACAGACTTTGAATTTGAAATGGCCATCAGAATCGTCTCCTATTTTTTATTTTCTCGCACACATATTACTAGACACTGGTGCAGACAGAACATTGGAAGCATTTGCAGAGGTATTACTCCAATTTTTGTTTTACTGAAGGATTGCAATTCTATGCATCTGCAGGGCCCATAAATGAACATTATGGAAATTATTTGTACCATCTCTTGTGAAGCATAATTCATCAGATCATTGGAAATTAAAACTAGTGCTTGAGCATGTTGCTGCGGAATTCAGCACAGAAGTCTGTGTTGATTTTGCTTGTCTCATGAATTCAATGCCTGCACTCAGTGTCGATGATTAGGGTGCAGTTCTTCTCATTTCAAAACATTCGACAGGGGTCATTTGCAGCTTATTTGCAATACACCGAATACTCATCGAAACATTATCTTCAACACTGTCTATAACAGGGGTGCTCAAACGGTCGATCGCGATCGACCAGTCTATCGCGAGTGTTTTTGGAGTGGATCTCAAGAAGAAAAAAATGTTTAATAAGTAGGTAACTAAACTACAAAAATTTATTACGTAATGAAATAACACTCTGCTAGCGGCAAAAGGCGGCTTTATCAAAGGAACGCGCGGTACTTGTCAAAGAAAAGCCACGTTTTTTATTCTTGCCACTTTTCTAGAAATTTGGGGCGGCGCGTTTGACGGGAACATTCGAGACTTTCGTTCCCGCCGATATAAATGTTGAGCCTGCAGGAATTGGAGTCATTCTAAATTGTAACTCGAAGACAATACTACGTCGATACAAAGTTTATTATTAAATAGTACAAAATGAGTGCAGCGAAGAAATCTAAAATGTATCATTTTAATAACGATTAGGAGGAAGAATTTTTCTTTTGTATGGTGAAGGATAAGTGCATTTGTCTTGTTTGTCGTGCGTCAGTTGCAATACGTAAGCGTGGTAACTTAGAGAGGCATATAAAATGGTTCACAAAAACTATGAAAAGGACTTTCCGCTACAGAGTGAATTAAGAAAACGAAAAGTACGTGGTTTAATATCTTGTTTGAAAAAGAGAACAAACCATGTTTACAAGACCAGCCAAACAATCAAAGGCTGCTACGATCGCGTCATATAAAATATCTCATGTATTGGCGAAACACAAGAAACCATTCGAAGATGGATCAGTTGTGAATGAAACATTTATTGAAGCGGGTGAAACTATATATGGAGATTTTAAAAATAAAATAGAAATCATGTCTGCTTTTAGAGAACTTCAGTTATCTCGTCCGACTGTCACAAGAAAATTGACGTCATGAGTCAGGACATGGCGGACAAACTAAAACATGATATCATGAAATGTACATACTTTTCTTTACAATTCGCCGAATCCACCGATATGACAGACACTGCCCAGCTGTGTATTTTAATTCGGATGGTATTCAATGACATGTTGGCTGAGGAAGAATTTTTGACAATCATTCCTCTGAAGGAGAAGACCCGTGGCGAAGATATATACGACGTTTTCTTCAATATGTAATAAACTTATCAATGAAATATATCAATTAGTGTGCATTACAACCGATGGAGCACCAGCAATGATTTGAAACAAAGACGGTTTTGTGGAATTGTGTCGAGCTAATGAAGATTTCCCTTCTTTTTTTTTCATTACATTGCATTATACATCAACAAGTTTTGTATTCAAAAGTTTTAAACTTGGAGAAAATTATAGGCATTGCAAAAAAAATTGTGAATTCCATCCGTGCACGCAGCTTACAACGGCGGCTCTTTAAGTTGCAGTTGGAAGATGGGGAGTCAGCTGAACACACTGATTTAGTTCTTCACCCGGACGTCAGGTGGTTGAGTCGCGGAAAATTCCTAGAAAGGTTTCAAGAATTATTGCCCGAAATAACAGCTTTCCTAGACGAAAGAGGTGATGACACTCAGATGTTGAAAAATGAAAAATTGCTGACTGATTGGGCATTTTTGACTGACATAATAATGTACTTAAACGCCATTAACTTGGAGCTTCAAGGTAGAGGGAACACTATTATTGAGATGATTAGCACAGTAAACATTCAAAAGTAAATTGCAACTTATGACAGATCAACAGAAAAGAAAGGATCTGAAACATTTTCTGTCTTTGAAAGCCAGAATTCCTCTGTTAAATACGTATGAATCTGAATTATCAAATATTTTGGGACAATTCGAAATGCATATCGTGTATGAACGACGACCCTGCATCACACATACTTGCAGCCCCTCAGAGTCGATCTTAAGTAGTCTAAAATATTGAGGTAGATCGCCAGCAGTTCAAGTCTGAGCACCCCTGGTCTTTAATGTTCTCCTTATTTTGTATGCGGACTTGGCGAAGTCTTACATGTTTTGGCTAAAGTGTTCCTCATTCTTTGAGTCTTTTAATACCTAAATCAAAACTGTACAATCAGAAGGATATCTTTGAGGGAATCTTTGTTGGTATTCTCTAGCAGATTCTCGCCAATTTTCATCGCAAAAACCATAACCATAGGTCATATCTTCATACTCTTCATTATCAGACTAATACATTCGAAATCGAAAAATTTAAGGTTTCAAAACAAAAATTATGTATCGAAAAAGATATTCTTTTTTATTTATCTATCAAAAGTTTTTCAATATTCTTGATAATCATTTGACTATGCTTACGAATGTCACCTTCTGTATAATAAGATATGTAATTCATTCCATCTATGGTAAGACCATAGAATCGTCCCTGTGTGTTGAAAGTTGTGATTTAAGGTCCCGTGAGGATTATATTTTTGAAGCTGAATATTACCAAATGAAAAAGATTAGGACTGTGGTGTTCTGAGTTATTTGTCTTAGAATCTCTCAAAGTTTGTCATAGAGCTTGGAGGACACCCTGTATATGTTATTTTCTGCTCTTACTATTATACATGATTCAAATGGGAATGTAGTATTTCATTACTTGGAAGTGACACATTTAGTTTCCAGTGCACATCGTTTGGAACTAACGAATAAACAAACCATTATTATTTCTAGTGCGTTAGTAAATTTCAAACCCAACAGTGAAATCAAGCATCGACTCCAGCATGAAAAAAGAGCTCCGTATGATGCACTTTTTACTTCACAATACTATAGAAGATGATTCTCCAATGCGAAATTTGAAACATAAATTCATTTTAAAATTCCTATTATGTGATCTTCCCAGCAAATGGAAAATATGCAAGTTACATAATACAAATATACCACATTTGTGTCAAAATATAACGGATATGAATATTTGTACAAGACACTGGACAGTACTTCGAAACCGATTTCTGGGTAAATATTTGAAGTGGATTGTAAATATTATAGAAATAATTCACGGAACAAACCGCATTTGAAAACTTCATACATTCACAGCGTTCTGAATTACGTATGGGTGCGCCATCTCTTAGTTCATTTTCGAAATCGTTCTTGGAACTATCTTTCTTAAATATTTTGAATCATTGTTGACGTTTATTAGTCGAAATTTGGTTTCAGATCTGGTGGAGGATCTATTCCTTAATGTAAAAATTTGTTTTAATCAGTCTGCATTTTACGCTTTTTGTCATAAGTTTTATTCGCTATCATCGTTTAATAAACTTGCAAAATTTTTTCTCAATGAAATGAAACTAAAGTATTTAGATTCTCACTATATTAACAAAACTATGACCGGTTTCACCACACTGTGGCTTCATCAGATAGATACAAACTAATGAACAGAGTTATTCCACATATATTAGTCTTATTTCCTAATTAATATTACAATAGGTACAAGTACAAGGGGTATGTTGGAAAACCCATCGGAGTTGCTTACTTTATGAATTGAAAATATTGATTAAAGGAGAAGGATTTAGATCTAATTGACTATTAAGTAACCTACCTAAATTATTTTCTATGTTGATCTCTAAAATTTCCAATAGATTGAGTTTTGGTCTATTATTTTGAAATTATCATTAAAGTTATGGTTTTCTTCGAGTAAGTGATTAGAATAATGGGAATCTGATTTATAATAATTAAAACTACGTTTGTGCTCGGATAATCAAACTTTGAAATTTCTGAAAGTTCTACCAATATAAATTTCATTACAATCCCCGCAAGACAGTTTATAAACACCGGATTTATTACCTTTATCAATTTTAGATTTGCAGTTTTTGATATGTCGCCTAAAGAATTATCAGTTCGGAATGCTATATTGAAATTATAATGCGAGAGGAATGATTTTAATTTTAGACTAGGATTACCAATATATGTTAAGCTGTATTTTGTGTCAGAACTTTTATAATTGGAAATACATGGATTGCTTTTTGAAATTTTTTGCCTGTAATCATGTTCTCAATCATAGTTCGACTGTAACCGTTATTAACTGCTATTTGTTTAATTATATTTAGTTCTTTTATGAAATTATATTGTGACATTGGGATATTAATGAGTCTATGTTTCATACTATTGTAAACTGCTAATTTATGTGGATAAGGATGTGTAGATGAGCTGTGAATAGTAATATCTGTATGCGATGGCTTATAAAAATAGAAAAATCATGTTTGCCGTTAATTTTAGTAATAGTTACATCCAGAAAGTTAATGGAGTTTTCTGTTTCTATCTCTAACGTGAATTTAATATTATCGTGAATTTTGTTAATGAATGTTTTGAATGACTTTGATTGTCTGTTTGTGCCAGTGAAACAACAAATGATATCGTCGACATATCTAAACCAATGAATAAAGTGTTTGAATAACGGATGTTGTTGGATAGTTTTTCAATATTATCTATGAATATAATAATATTCAAACACTTTATTTATTGGTTTAGATATGTCAACGATATCATTTGTTGTTTCAAAGTATAAAAAGTTTTAACACAAAATACAACAGCTTAACTTATATTCGTAATCTAGTCTAAAATTAAAATCATTCCTCTCGCATTATAATTTCAATAAAGCATTCCGAACTGATAATTCTTTAGGCCGACATATCAAAAACTGCAAATCTAAAATTGATGAAGGTAATAAATTCGGTGTTTATAAACTGTCTTGCGGGATTGGAATAAAATTTATATTGGTAGAACTTTCCGAAATTTCAAAGTTAGATTATCCGAGCACAAACGTAGATTTAATTATCATAAATTAAATTCCATTATTCTAATCAGTTACTCGAAGGAAACCATAACTTCAATGATAATGATAAGTTTCCCTAGAATGTCAAACGAGTTTCCACCTAATTTTGAGCAACCAAGTTACTGGTATATGTCGATATCCTGGGGAAAATCAAAAATCGGGTTTTGATTGGTTATGTTTGTTATCCGATGAAAAACAGAATTTTTCGATCAAAATCATCTTCGTTTAACTCGTTAACAAAAAAACTTATAAAGCTTAGTCAGAATTTTTCGATCAAAATCATCTTCGTTTAACTCGTTAACAAAAAAAAGAAAAAAGAACTATTTGTCACAATCTTTTCTGGAGGGTAGCCCCGGACACAAAAATATAACTATGTCGATTTGCAAACATCACAATAGTAGAAAAATGACTATGGATCAATGTCCCCACATTCTTCATGAGCCCATTTTTACATAAATGATGCATTCAGTATCATGATTTGTTTCTTCCTTAGTTAAACTCTGGATATTCTTTCTTGATCTCATTTGACTGATTGCTGCTTTTGTTCTATCAGTTGCAGCCTTGGATTTATTGGCTACAGCCTTGTTTGCTACCAGTGCATCTTTAAATGGAAAGGATGTCAGAATTTCATTTTTTTGGGTTTTTCGAGAACGGGCTGCAAGACGCTTCCTTGAGGCGTTAGGGAGAGGGGACAATTTTGAAGCAATGCATTCAAAGAAGATGCAACTGGCTCTGCACTATTTTTTGCAGTAGGTGTCTGTGTGCTGCCACTTGTTTATGGTTGTGAAGCCTGAGTAGTGGTCGACTGCTAGGCGCCACTGGTGGATGGGTGCTGGGTAGGAATAGTTGATGGCTGTTGGATGCCGCTAGTGGATGGCTGTTGGATGCCGCTAGTGGATGGCTACGGATGGAGACTTGTGCATGATTTTGATCTTATGCTGGTTGATGGCGTCTCAGAAGTCTCATCCAAAACTGGTTTCTGTTCGATATTGGTCATTGATGATGGCGAAAAATCCAAATCAGTAAAAATCTCCCTATTGGATCGAAAAATTCCGGTGCATTTGAACCCATTTTGTGCTATTTCTAGTCTAGCTGCCTTAGTGAAAACCGAATTGACAAGGGAAGCGATGTCATAGTCTGAAATTCTCGCTTCTGGGTTTTGTCTCATCCACCTGGCACTTGCTGAACTGAAAGAAGACTTAAACGGCTCAAAAAAACCCAGTATAACGGTTGCACTTTGTGAGTTGTGTGCGGTGGTGTGCTGAGCATATGGATGTGATTAGCACGGGCAAACTCTTTCACTGCCAATTCCATGTCCATCAAGAATCAGAAGAACAGGGTGTTCCCTCGAAGTATGTGCGTGCTGTTTGAAGTGCTGGAGCTACTTCAGGAATATCTCACCTTTCATCCATCCAATTTCATGTGGAATAGCTATGCTTTCCGGTGGAGCTCTAATCGTCAATCGACCATCTTTGTCCATCCGTTTTCTCGGGAAGATGATGACCAGTCACACTCATAGCAAACATCGAGGTGATGTTTCGTCCCCTCTCACCAAATGTCAACTTGCCTACTTGCTTTTTTCCCTTAGTAGAAATAACTTTCTCATTTTTGTGCACCGTTGAGACGTTTCATCAGCATTGGAAATTTTCGAAGCTGGAAAACTATATTTTTCCTGAAGCTGGAACAGCTGATCATAAAAACAATCTACATGAGGTTCATTGAACCCAACGGCTCTCGCGATACTTGACTCTGGAATTCTGAGAGCAATATCTGGGAATCTTTTCGAAAAGCTGTAGTAAAAATCTTTTCCGACTATTTTTTTCCCATGTTGAATCTATGAGGAATTTTTAGTTGCTCTGCGAATTGGAAAGCCAGTTTCAAAAATTCCCTTTTCGTAAGTGGCATCAGACGATTATCTAGATCGATAACATGTTCATGAAGTTGCAGAGCTTGATCGTTGGAAAATGTCTGCTCCAACCTCCCCAATTTCGGCTTGAACTCTGTTTCTTCTCAATTACCTATATCTTTTATTTTATCCTGGAGCGTACCTCTTGGAACACCATACCGATCAGCAACTCTTCTTATAGATAGATTTCTCTTCTGAACACTCCAGATCCCTCTTTTCATAGTATTTTTATCCCAACTTCCTCTAGTTGTTTCTCTCTCTTTGAATTTTGGCATTTTCTGTTAAGAAAACACCAGTTTTTCATTTATTTCTTCCCTATTGCAGTACAAAAGCGACTTTAACATAAAGATAAGCAGACTACTTGAAATGACAGAGCAACTGGGATTCATAATTTCACTATTTCATTCATAAAATCCAAAAATTCACCATTCATGAAATGGCCAGAGCTACCCGACAAACAAGTGATCGATTCTACCCGACCGATTCGATCCTATGATGTCATGACTATCGCCAATATCAATATGAACAGCTTCAAATATTTAACATATTTTTGAACTATAATGACAACCTTTCTGAATTAGTAAAATGCCATGGTAAGATACTTACATTATACAGAAAAAATTGAGTTTGAAAAGTGTGCGACACAGACAAAAGAACCGACACTAGTATATGATCGACTGTTACGCGTTGTTCACTGAACTGACACGACTCATTAACTTGCACTATGCTGTATGTATGTCTGCGGGATGTTCTGGAACAAGCTTTGGCCTGATGTAATGTGATGTACCCATAGTTCACATTTTTATTTGGATGTTTTTGATTGAATACTCTGGCTGTAAGACTTGCAAGTTCAATTTTGCCACCTTAGATAAAAATAATTTTTTCTCTTTCGGCAATTGAATACGTCATCTTCACGACATACTTTTTAACAAATGAAAGTAGAACACATTTACTGAAAACTGCTGATCAGGAATATTTTTTCTGTAGCTGCTTCTTTTGACCATTTGACTTGAGATAAGAATACCAAGGCAGCGTAACGGTGCTCAATTTTTTAAATTCCATTTACTTGAATCCAAATAAAATTGTGCCAAGAGATAATAGGTGTAAACGCTGATCTTAAGAAAAACCACATTCCAAAAATTTACTTGTTGAACAAAAGTGTATTCAAGGAAAAGACGTTTATTTTTGAGTTATAAGTGTCCCCCTAAAAACTAATGCTTACGTATTTCTGGTATGTGTTGGCATTGTAGTAGTTTTTTTCAAGATATCTTGGTCTTCAAAATTTACAATTGAATTAATATTTATGATTATTGAATCAGGAATCAAGTGAAATAAGGATCAACTAGATCAGCGTAGTGATCTGAAGTGCGACAGCGAGATGCACTCTATATAAATTGATGATTTGAAGAACAAAAAACGATGGTTCAAAAACGTCTTGTGTGGTCTGAGGGTTCTTCCAAATGCTACTGTTCGTGAATAGAAGGATAATTGAGCCCAATGTTAGTTGTCGATATAATTGTAAATATTTCTAAACAAATTCCAAGTTAATTTATACCTGAAGTTGTTACTTTACATTTTTGCGGAAATTTCCAATATTCGCATGACTCAGCTCGGAAGAACTGATTCAGAAGAAGAACCCAAGACCCAATTTCAAGCTCATAACGGGAACTCGGCACGTAGAAAATGCGATTCTGGGTTTTATGCGAGCATATTTAAAAATGATACCGGCAAGGCAACTCTGTTCTTGGAATCTTAATATTTACTTACCTGAGAAGATTGGGAGGTAGGTATAATAATCGCTGAAATCTCATTCACGCAACTATGTATAGCCTGCGGTCGATTCTAAATTGCAATAAGAAGTGTTACATATTTCTTCAATTCAAGGACGTTGAAAATAAATTATTATACCACGATAAGTTCGATTAAAATCACCAGTTTAGGTCTGGATTGTTCGAGGACAGGATAGTGCATAACATTTGCAGAATTTAAAATTTACTTCCGAGGATTTATTGCTTACAAACGGAATCGGTGAACTTTGCCTTGCTTGAACTTTGGGTTTTTTCGTAATCTCGATCTCAACGAATGTTTTTTTACAGTGTGCTCCTAAAGATCATATATAAATGGAATTGGTTAATTTTATGATTGAAGTTTCCTATACATTTGGTATGATCAACAGGGTGTTAAAATTTCGATATTTTAGCAGTGTTTTCATAGCTCCCGCAATCTTTGAGATATTTATCTCAAATTTTGGAATAAGGTTATACTTGTCAGATTGTCAACAGAATCTAAAAGATGATGCCTTTCAGGGATAATGCCTTAGTTTCTTGACTTGAAATACACTCGGAGGCAAAATTAGCGGAACACTCGAAAATTTAACCAAATTCGAAGTCCGATATTTTTCCTAATTCTCAACCGATTTAGATGATTTTTTCGGCAAGTTATAGATCAACTCTTCTGCTTTGTAGAAGTTCAAAAAAAAATCTGAAATAAATTCTATACGAGGGCAAAACTAAAAGTGTTTTTTTGTCAAAAATTCGTAACACCCTGTGGAATTTCGTGGTCCGAGTTGAAACGTACAATATCATGGTCTGTCAAGACACATCTTCCTACAGTAACGCCCTTCCTGTTTTATGCATTTATCTCTATTTTTACAAGAGATATTCAATTTGAAGCGAAAAGTCACAAATTTCAAGAATTTATTTTTAATCTTGCGTAGGTGCATAATATCGGAGGTTAACCCAAAAATAAAATCGAAATTAGAGAAGCGGAAATCTAACGAAATGAAAATTTTTGAAATTCACTGGCCAATTTCACGCTCCGGGAGAACTCGAAGTACACTGGAAAAATCGTTGATTTTGCACATTTATTTTTGAATTTTTTTTGTGTGACACTCTATAATAATTATCATTCCTGTCCAAAATTGAGAGCATGTGTGTATCCTGGCGATACACTCGTGAAATGAAATGAACATGTTGAGAAAAATGTCCATGATGACCCACAAAAAAAAACATTTGATTTTAGTAGCGAGTATGACCCCCCGAGCTCTTATTACAGCGCGCATACGATTTCGCATACTCCCAATGATGTTGTCTATCATCTGTTGAGGTATGTTGTCCCACTCTTCCACCAAAGCCAATTTCAGCTCTTCAACGTTGCCTGGATTCCGTTGTCGAACCCTTCTTCCAAGAATGTCCCAAACGTGTTCGATCAGGTTTAAATCCGGTGACCGCGACGGCCAGTCCATTCGTGTGATCCCAACTTCATTGAGATATTCTATCACTATGCGCGCAGTACGAGGGCGCACGTTATCGTGCCTAAAAAGGAAATTTTCCCCTATGTAAGGAGCAAAAGGCACAACATGGGGCTCCAAGATTTCTGTTATATACCGATGGGCATTAAGTGATCCATTGCCAATAATCTCCAGTTCTGTTCGTACTCCCAAGCATATGCCACCCCATATCATAACTGCCCTCCACCGTATTGCTCAGTTCCTGCGAAGTTCGCTTGATTGTACCGTTCCCCTCGATGCCTCCATATTCTATCTCTACCAACCACGAAATTCACATAATATCGGCTCTCATCACTAAATAAAACTCGTCTCCACTGATTGATTGTCCATGCTACATGCTCCCTAGCAAACGCCAATCTTGCTACCCGATGGGCTCTATCGAGTCTTGGTGCTCTTGCTTGCGCGTATGATCTCAGACCAACTTCATTTAATCGTCTTCTGACTGTCCTCACACTGACGTTATTGTTATCCACTGCTTGTAAAAGGTTACGTGCCTGAACAGCAGTAAGACGAGGATTTCTTATGGTTTGATTGACGATGAAACGGTCATGTATAACGCGGGTTGCCCGATTTCTTCCTTGTCCTGGCCTCCTCACGTACAATCTAGTTTCCCTGTAACGTCGGTAGATTTGATGGATAACCGACGTCGAGACACCCAACATGGTACCGACTGAGCGGTAGGTTCGCCCTTCCTCGATCAATGTAACTGCCCTTGCTACTGAGGTTGGTGGTAAATCTCTCATTCTGAATGAAAAATACCGTTTCGAATCGTAAACAGTAAAAGAATCACAAAACACCGCAACCGATCGAATTTGTATCAAATCAATGAATGGAAAACTATCATTCTTTAAACAAGTGCAAATGTGGTCATATACAAAAAAACGTGTGTTGTATTTCATATTTGATAAAAAAGGTGTGCACATGTGTAAATGAAAAGTTTTATCAATGGTCCCAGAATTCGGTTGTGTATTTTAATACCTACCGACTGTTATCTCCTATGAATTCCTAATTTTCACCAAATTAACCAAATTGTCATCAATAACTAATGCAATTCGAACATAAAAATCGCAAACGACAATTTCGACACGCCTGAGTGATAATAAGAAAATTCCAAATTGATAGACGAATTTTAATGACAATTTCTTGATTCAATGGAATTTCTCCAAAATGGTGATTTTCCACTTGAAATTAAATATATTTTGCAAAAATAGAGATAAACGCATGAAACAAGAAGGGCGTTACTGTAGGAAGATGTTTCTTGACAGACCATAATATTGTACGTTTCAACTCGGACCACGAAATTCCACAGGGTGTTACGAATTTTTGACAAAAAAACACTTTTAGTTTTGCCCCCGTATAAAATTTGTTCCAATTTTTTTTTGTTTTCTCTTATAATTTCTACAAATCAGAAGAGTTGATCTATAACTTGCCGAACAAATCATCTAAATCGGTTGAGAATTAGGAAAAATATCGAACTTCGAATTTGGTTTAATTTTCGAGTGATCCGCTAATTTTGCCTCCGAGTGTATTTTTGTGGTTCTTAACAATAATTTTCATTTTATTTAAAAAATTCTTGTCCTCTTATAATTTCTTGGATCTGTAATGGTTTTGTTTCTAATTTTATCTAAAATTGGAGAAATATTTCAATTCTACTGGAACTAAGAAACTTAACTAATCACGTGTAATAAGATTAAATAATAGAAAGGCTAGTTGAAGAAAATTACAATTGACACTACCTATTAATACCTATGCCTAGCTAGATCAGAGTCCCTTTATCTCAGTGTGTGAGATCTTCGTCTAGAACCTAGGCCCTAGATATAGCCTTAGGAATAATGCTCATCACTTCAATCAACTAGCTTTATTACAAGATAAATATCAAAATCACAGTATCTGATTAATAATTTACTAACTCTAATCAAAGTAAATAATACAAAAAAAATTAACTTAACTAAAAAGATTAACCACTAACAATAAAAGGAGTCTCAGACGAGATGAACTCAAATTACATAGTACAAATTCTCAATTTAAAATAATCTGAGCTTTTAAACGAAGCGAAACTCAATGATAGAGCTCTGTCAACAATTGGAAAAAATAGAAAAGAAGAATTGAATGATTAAGGGAAACACTTAGTATTTAGGAATGAGATTAATTCCCACGATGATTTGATTTGGTGTTTACATCAGTTTTCTGGTATTCCTGTATCGTACAGCTTACACGTTACTTGTTTGGCTTGTTATCGTTCGCAACGTGACTGCCCTAGGTGGCAAGACTATTTCCCTAAAGACGTGGTTACCCCAGACGTAAGATAACAAGGTTTGGCATAAAGATGAAAACTCAAATATCTTGACGGTGAAAAAAAATCTATAACATTACCATATCTCTCGAATATATATTTTTAAGATGAACAGAATGAATTTGACTTACCCTTGGAATAGCAGCTATAGATCTAGGTTAATTTACAAAAGAAAATTCGAAATCTCTCTACTCGCTAATTGAATTGGTTGTCGTGGAAATCCGGCAAAATTACCGACTACCTATAACGACTCAGATGATTTTAATTTATCCAGAAAATCAATGAATACTTAATTTCTATTACTGAAAATTTTTTACTCCAATCGCTACAACACAACTCCAATAAAATAACAAATGATTCCAAAGATTTCTAAATGGAAAAGAGAGAATCTAATGAATTCCGAACTTATATAGACTCGGTTCTGAAAAAAACTATTGATATTCAAAAAAAAATTAATTAAAAGCAAAAATAATCTCTCCACAACAATAAAGTGGAAACGAAACATAGAATGAGTTATTGTTTTCCGTTCTCCCACAGAAACGAGAAAACGGTCTTCTTTCGGCTATGGCATTATTTGGATATTTCTTGATTTCAACAATTAAGCTGATAATTGAAAATAAGATTTTAAAACACTGAAAGAATTCATTTATTAAAAACAAAATCTACAATTAACAAATAACAACAATAATTATGACAAGGAAATACTTCACGAAAATTATTCCTTCAATACCTAAAGAGGCCTTCGGTCTTCTTCTTAAAGATTCTCGCACTTTCTCCAACACAAGTATTTCTTTGCTTTTATTTAGGCTTACTTCAATTAAATACTACCGATCCAAATGAATGAATAATAGTTTAAAACTGAAAAACACGCTTTTATAATCGCACTAAAATTTTAAAATAATTCACTACATTTTATAAGTAACTCAATAGGGATAGAAAGACAACTAACTCGATGAAATCAAATAACTTTCAGTGTTCAAAATAGTGAAATAATAAAACATCACATTACAGCTTTTCAAAAAGTTTTCAATTCCACCTGCGATAAAAGCATGTATTTCAGATTTGCAAACTATTATTTTTTCAATTGCAAACTGAAAAGGCTATACCGTTGCATGTGCTTTAAGATCTTTTTTCATTAATACAAGATTGCCTTTTCATCACTTCGATAAAATTCGAATTATTTCAGGAAGAACAATATTTTAAGTGCCCATTGACAGTATCGATTATTTCTAAAAGCCAAGGAAAAGTCACTTGGGTTTGAGCGCTTCATATAACATCGCCGTTTATTATGACAGATGTTTTAGGATTGGTACTCTCGCTACTAGAGCAGAGTCAAATGTTATTCTGCAGAATTTTACTTGAAAAACACAATACTTCAACGCCCATCAACTGTTCTTAAAGGATTTTAGGTACTACAAATCTTCCTTGTGTGACCAAAAACAGGAGCCTTCTGAATAGGACCTTTTAAGAGGAACAACTTCTCTTGGTTTCATCATATTTGATTTTTTTCGTTTACGGTCTGTGATTTCATGATTTATAGTTTTTGGGACTCATTTTGTTTGTTATGTGAATTTTTCTTAATATTTTGTTCTTAGGGATTTTATTTGCCTGTATGATTTGATTTTTCTTTCTTGGTTGTTAATCGCAGTTGGTTTAATGTTTTGTCACACTGTTTGAGCTTCAAACTTAGGTATATAGATACAGTTATGTTATACTTATACGGCTGGTTAGGTCTAATTTAATTTGTTTCCAATGAATCCTGTACAAGGATATTATCCTTCAAAGATTCTCTGGGAATTCTGCTTTTACGGTATATATTTATAAGTTTCACACATATTCCTATTTTCTCTATTCAATCAGTCTAGTATTCAAGTTAAAGAGGAACTGTGTTACTCAACATTAGTGTTATTATTATTTTGAATGAATATATTTAATATTATTATTATTATTCCATTTACTTCTCCAAAGAGTTAATGCATCGAAAGGACCGCGCAGGAAACCAAGCGACCAAACCGGTTTTCGAGAGTTCAATCTCAAAACAGCTGAAATTTAGAAAAAGAGTGATACTTGTCCCAACCTGTTTCAATGCTAATTTTCTGCGAATATGAGGAGGAATTATATTGCAGAAGACATAACTGGTTGTTATAGAAATTCATAATGGAATTTTTTGGAAAAATTGGTCTAACTAGTAGAACAGGCGAAATATTTCTGCTAAATATTTTTCCTGTCCTGATCTCTGTTTTCTTCAATACCGCGTTGAAGACGTTGAAGAATTATTTTTCCAGTAATCCATCACAGTACTGAGAAATTCTTGCGAACAATCTAAATGAAAATGTTGCTTGTAGAAATTGCAATAAAACTATTAATGAAGATTGTAAAACTTTTATCGCCAAAATCGTGTTAGTTCTGGATATTACTACCTTTGGCGAGAATTACTGCATGACATCTACGAATCATACTCAAAATCAAAGACCTTAAGTATATAGCATTCTGATCGCGCTGGCTGGCTGGTTTTTCTGGCTTTGTAATCTTCTATTTACAATGTTTCAACCATATTCGATGGAATGGAGATCTGGATTTCGTGCAGGCCACCCAATTGAAGAGATTTCGTGATCTTGAAGGTAGTTTCAAAGGATATGACCTTGGTGAGCTCTAGCGTTTTCATACATATTTGCCGCAAATGGTACAACATGTTATTCTTAAATGTTTGTTATATACCTGAGCATTCAGGGTTCCATTATTTGCATGGACCAGAACAGCGCAGGCGTTCAAAGAAATTCTCTAATTTCGACGTATGTGCACTAGAGAACGTGGATCGCTCTCATCTCATTTGTAGAAAAAACTCTTCCCCAATCAGCTTATAACCAATTGACACGGCAAAATTCAATTAGGTTCATCGATGCGCTGCGGTTAAAGCTGGGCCCCGAGCTTTGACACATGGCCTCAAACCTGGCTGATCGTTGCCTAATCGTTTCAGTGCTAATTCGGACTCCATTGTAATGACGAAGCAGCATTTGAAGGTGGCTAGCACTAGCGAACGCCGTAGTTGCTCGAGGTCGTCCTTGCTCAGGTCTCCTTTTATGACTACCTGTTTTCCTGTACTTGCGAATCATTCTGGAAACAGTTTGCCCTTCTGCAGCAGCTCATTATGTCGGTGTTAAATTTCGTGATTCCCATTGCATTATTAACGGAAACTGAAAATTTCAGAAAGAACAAACGTTACTCTCGAAAATTGAGCAATAACTAACCTAACCTAACTGCTGTTATCAAATTTATTTCTTTCATTTTCATTATGCATCAAGGTAGAACATCGAATTTTGATAGCATATGTCCGGACATTTCCGAAAGGAATATTTGTTAATGATTAGTTGTCTTCTGAAAAGAAATATGAAATATTGAAATTGTACATTAAATTCTTGGCGCGGTGTATTTTCAAAATCTATAATTCACAAAAATTACCAAGCTTGCTGTGGTTCAAAAACGAAAATAACGAACTTTCCGCTTCTTCCACTATTTCGCGTGGAACTCAATGTGACATGAAACAAAAATATATCTAAATCTTCTTGTAATGATAGATTGATGTTATTGTTTGTAGTGTGTTGAGAAACAAAGTCGAAACTGGTCAAATGAATCCAGGTAAATTAATAATGATTATGCACAAGCTAGATTTTATCCTAGTAGCATATAAACATCAGACTTACCAACGCAAATTTACAGTTTCCGATTTTTCCTATCAGTACATATTATTTGATCAATGAGAATGAAATCTTGAGTAGTGATAACTCAGGAAAACCGTTTTTGCCTATGGGTTTAGATCACTAATAACAGGATATCCTGTTTAATGCATGTAATATCCTTTTTTCCTCCATTTATAGTGCCAAGTAAATTATGCTTTGAATTACAGCCTACCTACAGCATGCAAGTTTCATGATACTATTTTTATATTGAATAAAGAACGAGGCATCTATAATTCCTTCTTGAAATCTGCATTATATTCTTGAAATGTGGAACGAATTCTATTTCAAATATGAACTGACTATAAATGATTTTGTATCAATATACGATGATTGTTCGATAAATCTGTGACTTCTTGAAAGAAATATATTATTTGATATAATTAGATTAATTCAATAGTTGTAATCAATCGACTGCGATCCTGAAATTATACGTGCCATCAACTAAGTTCATGTGGAGAAGGTATGGGAATATAACTACTCTAGCTACCGTTCTTCACAGATAGTACTGACTGCAGTGGTATATTATCAAAGGGACAAATTTGATCTTAAATGCTCATAAAATTTTTTTCGATGTTATCTGTTCTGGTGGTCGAACCCTATAAGATACGTATGAGTCAGGCTTTATATCTTCACCATATCCCCTCTAATATCCGAGTTGTAGGGTATCTTCAATGATCGACAATACGGTTTCCCTAGACAACGATCAACTGGAGACCTCCTTGCATACGTTACGCATTTTAAACATCAACAATCGAAAAGCATGGCGAATCAAGAGCCATTGCTCTTGATATCTCAAAGGCCGTCCACAGGGTTTGGCACGCAGCTTTGATGAATAAACTAATCGCATACGGACTTTCAAGAAAAATTGCGTGATTGAATCAGTAGCTTTCTCTTCATTAGATCGATTCAGGTAGTGGTTGATGGTGTACTGAATAAATCTCTTTTCAGGTTGATGCAGTAGTACCCAAGGGCTTTGGGTTAGACTGTATCCTGCTGTCCTCATTTTCAAGTTAGCGTCCTATAACTGCTTTTTTTTCAGGGCTAAGCAGTACTTCACGACATCGCAGCTGATTCTTTTACACAAGGCACAAGTGAGCCGTTATAGAGAATACTATTCCCATGTATGGGGCTCCACACCCCAATATTCATTACAGCTATTGGAGCAGTGCGCCTCATTGACCATCCGCAGATCACGCTTGATCTCTCTTTTACAGATACTTACATGGTAACTGCTCTGAAGAACTGAATGGTTTGGTCCTGGAAATAATCCACTTTCAGGGAAAAACTAGGCTTACGGAAAACTCTCATCAGCGGACAGTCCAACTGGCACAGCCCATACCTCTTTCAATGAAAATTCTTTTGTTTAGAGAGCTAGTATACTGTGGAACTCGCTTCCGTCGTACATCTTTCCGATAACTTACAATTTGGCTCTCTTCAAGAAGCAAGCGAGTGAACACTCACAATAATTCATTTTGTGCGGCTACCTCCAACAGTTGGGAATGAAAAAAAACAATAATCATATAGATTTTCATATTATTTTTAGGGATATTATTGTTATATCATTTGTTCGAAACATTTTTTAATACGACCCTTTCCTACCTTTTGTCTAGGTAGCTCTTAGATACGACCCTTAACTTTCAAATCGAAAAGGAGTATATTGAAACTTTTGAAATCTCCACATCTTCGATAACAACGAGGATAATATATATACTATAGATCAACTCTCAAATCAACAGTATGGCTTACAGAAATCGTAGTCTTTACAAGATGTCATTGTTGAGCTAGTGGCACTTATGTCTGACGAAATGAATAGAAGATTCCGGCAATTTGCATTTTCCTTGATATAAACAAAGCTTTCAACACTGTTGACCATGATAAAATACTGAAAACCCTAGAGACACTGGGGTAGAGGGAAGTTGAATATTCCTTGTTGCGAAACACGTCGAGGAAGAACAATTACTTGCGGGATGTCCCAAGGCACTATCCTGGGCCCCATCTTGGATCTGAAGACCGAATTGATTGGTTTTGCAAATGATAACTATATCTTCTGTGAAGATCGAGCATGGGAGGCGTAAAAACTCAAACCAGAGAGGGAATTCACCACGACGATCGAATTGATAGTATTGATGATCTATTTATTTTATGGAATTTCATTTTCAAAGTAAAACGAAATAAGACAATTTTTGTCACTTTTCCACAATTTATTTAATAATCACGACCTGCTTCGACCTTACTGTCATTTTCAAGTGAATAACAATATAACAGATGAGTAGGTAAGTACAAGTACAGAGTGAAAGTTATCCTAGATATTGAGTAGTGGGGATGCATTAAGCTCTAGTTGGCTGTTGGGGGTAGTAAATTGTGGGTTTTTACATAGTTTGTTAATCTCCAAACTTTCCAACAAATTCATCTCTCTCCTCTTGTTACATTTATGAAGGATTTTAAGGTTGTTTAATTATATCGAGTGGTTGGTTGATTTTATGTACGAATATTGGCGAATTTTTATCAGAGGAAATATGTTGCTTGAATCTAGCTTCAAAACTTCTCCCTGTTTGTCCGACACCTGATATTCATTGCATTAGATTTGATACATTCCTGATTGCTTGAATTTATCGTTTTTCGTTTGAGAGGTAATACGCTGATTTTTGCGTTTAATAATTTTATTTATAAAATGTTTTTTTATTGTATAACTAAAATGTCATCTACATATTGTACCAGAAAATAATGTGTTTTTTAGCGAAACCTGTTTTTAGTATTGAGTTTTTCTTTAAATGATCCATGAAAATGGCAGACAAAGAAACCGGAGTGCTAGCGGAGCTGGCCATCCAAAAACATAAAGATATCATCATCAACTCAAGCATCCATAAACACAAACTCACAGAAATTATCAGAAAATCTGACATAAAAAATAACAATCAGAATTAACCACTGGATATTATTAAACAACCTTAAAATCCTTCATAAATGTAACAAGAGGAGAGAGATGAATCTGTTGGAAAGTTTAGAGATTAACAAACCATGTAAAAGCCCACATTTGAATTGTGGAGGCCGTTACTTGATGTAGATCCATGATATAAATGAGATAAAAAACACAAGGTTTAACTTTAATCTACACTTTATTTGAAAAAATTCGACGACGTTTCGCTGACACAGCAGCTTTATCAAGAATGACAAACAGAATGAAGAGTATGGTATTATAAACAAATCGTAGAACAAGTTGGATGAATAACAGGAAAATCCACACCGAGCCATTGTACAGTTAGTATGAAAGGTAATAAAAACTAATTAAACAAGTTAAGTAGGGGTGAATAATTCACATCTACCTGCTCATTCAAAAGCTTGTCCGAATGTTTGTATCTATTTATTTCTAATGCTTCTAGGAGATCTAATTTTAAACTTTTGATTTTATATGTAATATGTCAAAGTTTTTATTGAATGAATGATTTTCTTTTATTAAGTGGTTTGAATAATTTGAATCAGATTTATTTTTATCGAAGCTACGTTTATGTTCAGATGTTCTTATGCCAAAACTCCTATAGGTCCTACCTATATAAATTTTATCACAAGAACCGCAATTGAGTTTATAGATTCTGATTTACTTGATTTTTCAACACGAGATTTATTATTTTTAATATGTTTACCTAAGTTATTAGAAGTTTTGAAAGTTATATTAAGATTTTGTTTGACGAGAAAGGATTTAATATTTGTACTTGCAGAACCGCAGAATGTTAAACTGTTGAATATTTTATAGTCTTTATGAATAGGATATACTTCATTTATAGCTTTCTGATACAGTTTTTACGAATGATTAGATCTATCATATCCGGATTATATGAATTATTAATGGCTATCTGTTTGATGATATTTAACTCTTTATTATAATCTTCTACTGATAAAGGTAAATTGAGTAACCGATGTACCATGCTGTTTAAAGCTGCAACTTTGTGTTGAATTGGATGTAATGAGTAGTTATGTATAATTGTATCAGTATGTGTTGGTTAACGAAAGACTGAAAAAACTGAACATTATTTCGTTTAGTGATTTTCAAGTCCAAAAATTAATGGAATCGTTCTGTTCAATTTCTATCGTGAATTTAATGTTCAAGGTGGTAGGTTAACGTTTTTATGTTATTTATCAATTCGAAAGAATTTTTTATAGAAAATTTTGATTTGAATGAACAATTTACTACCAATTTCACGGCTCAATAGCCAACTAGAGCTTAATGCGTTTAATTAAAGATTTGGCCATTTATTGCACTACTCAATATTTAGGATAACTTTCTACCCTCTGTATTTGTACTTGCCTCTGTATTCATGTATATTATATTGTTATTCACTTGAAAATGATCGTAGGGTCGAAACCGGTAGGGATTATTAAATAAATTGTGGAAAAGTGACAAAAGTGTCTTATTTCCTTTTACTTTGAAGATGAAATCCCATGAAATAAATAGATCATCAATACTATCAATTCTATCATCGAGGTGAATTCCCTATCTAGTTTGAGTATTAACGCCTCCCATGCTCGATCTTCAAAGAAGATGTTTTTTGGACATAAACTTTTGACGATAAATATGTCGAAAACCATGTACATGCCTTTCACCACATATAACAATAGTATATCAGTGTATGATGATATAGTTTTAAAGTTCAACTACACTAGATTACAAATGAACCAAGTAACAATCATAAAATATATGGAACTGTTTGTGGATTGTAGATGGCAACCCCAATCCGAAGCTGTTCACAAGTTTAAGACATAAACGATCTCGAAAAATATATCATGGATTGATTGAAACCACATCTTTTTTATGGAGTGATTACTTGGGGTGGAATGGATTACTGTTTTTATATAAAGAAAAATGCCCTTCAAATATGGATCTTGAAGATAATTTACCAAAAAAGTCAATTGCCCCTCACAGGATCTCAACAATCCTGCAAATGTTTTCACGACAACTCGTTGCACTTTCTTGATACACTTCCACAAACAAAAAGACGAAGTACCGGCAAGGAAGAGATATTGTGGTTTAAGAATGGAACCGAGTTAACAAAAAAAATTAAATAGAGCAAATAACAAGAGTATATCATAATGTTGGAATCAAATCACTCACTTATCTCGGCCCATTCTTGTTTAATATTTTGCCGACTAAAATCACAAAATTCAGTTCCCTTACAAGAGAAATGTAGCTATCTGCTTGAAGGATTGGGGAAGGCAAACAGATTGAATATTTTATAGATAGAAATAAATTTGTTTGATTTTTTCAGAAATAACTATGTGCTTGCTTACATTGACATTGTTTTTCTACATTTTAATTTAGTGTTTTTATATAATGACTTGCAGCTGTCGAGTAAGTTTGAAGTTATGAATTTTACTTAGGCTCTAATAACTTCATAAGTTTATTATTTTTTCATTTGTATATTTCGGAAATAAAGAACAAAACCTGAAAATTTGTTAATTTTTTTGAAACAATTTCGGCTTCGTCGCCAGTTGTCCCTCAGGTTTTAATTCCCGCGGATTGATTGTGCCATGCACACATGTGATAAGTACAAAACATTTTTTTTTCAAAATATGCGTGAATTTAAAGAGAAGATACCAAAATTTATAATCAGTTTGTTTATGAATCATCTATACTATACAATACTATCTAACCTACTCTGCATATTAATGAAAAAGTAATATCAATTATCTCCTGAAGTCTAACTCGTGAATCTAGTAGGGAGCTGCAAACTTTGAACAGCATTTTCTCGAAAACAAACATTATGTACTTACAGCATAAACACCTCAAAAAAGTCTAGGGAACACTTACCAATATCTTTAAAATATGAATTTGATGATTCGAATTTATAGAAATCTTTCGGTTTTTGTTAGGATGTATTGTATATAATGTATTCTCAAGAAAACAAAATAATATTTGACTTCTCCAAAGCACCTATTATAAAAAAAATTTCAAATTTGAAAATGACGAAATTTGGTAAAACACAAAAAACATCCTGAACTAATATTTTCGAAACGATATGGAAGCACTTATATTTTTCAGTACGCAGAAGATCCACCTCTGTTATTAATGACACTAAGGCATCGTCGCGGCATGCTCAATATTAAATTGTCTATTACATTTTGGCCTAAGTCATTCCAAGCCCCTGAACTGCTAATGGAATCTCCTGTTCATGATGGACGCAGGAGATTTCTTTTAGGTGTTCCACACTTGCTCGATGAGATACAGATCTGGGGAGCAGGATGGCCACGGTAGAAGATCGATATCATTCTCTTCAAGAATGTTCAAGACAACTCTTGCACGATGAGGAGGGCATTATCTTGTTGGAAAAGTGGATTTAGACCTATTGTTTGGAGATACGGTACCACTACAGGTGTAAAACTATCTCCGCGTAAGAATTTAGGTTTCCCGTGAGGTTGTTCTGTCTATGAAATGCTGGAGACGGTTTTGCCTTCAGGTTTCAGTTCTTCTTCACGAATCGGGATAATAACTAAATCTAGATTCATCACTGAAGAGAACTGTGGCCCACCTCTCTTGATCCCAGTTTATGTGTTCTTGGCACCAAGCTAAACGAACAGCGCGATTTCCATGGGTCAGTTGTGGAACTCTTAAAGGACGTCTGGAGTGGAGTTGACCTTCGTGCAGTCGATTTCTCACAGTTTGGTCGGAAATTTGTACATAATGAACTCATGATAGCTCTTGAGCTAATGGAGATGCTGTGGTAGTACGATCTCTTCTGGCTTGTAAAACCAAAAATCGGTCTTGGGCGAATGTAGTGATCCTGAAACGACCTCTATGGCGTTCTTCTATGCTACCTGTTTCATTGAAACGCGACCATAAACGGTTTATGACACTTGGGCTACTTCCCAAAACCCTGGATACTTCCCGTTGTGAGCTCCCAGCTTGGAGCATGCCAACGGCTTGTAACATCTCTTCTCTAGTCAAATGTCGTCTTTCCATGGTCGAATCACAAAACTTGAATCATTTATTTGTGCTTACAACAGAAACAAAGTGCCAACTAACTGATTTCAAACACTGAATACATGAAATGATTATAAAGCAGCATCGCATCTGCTGCATTTTCAGATTTTTTTAAAAAAAACTGAAATCTGTTGCGGCACTCTACATAATTTGGTGAGAAATTGATGCAGGTGTTCATTTCTTTAAAAAAATCATCCATATTGATCGTTCTGGATACGATATATCGATATTCAGAAGTGTTCCCTAGACTTTTTTGAGGTGTTTATGTGCACTACACCAACGATATTATTCTTCGACACGTTATTGTCAAAAACTTTTCGATATCACACCTTCGAATAGGAACGAAGGGGTTGAAAGTTTTCAAATCGCCGTATCTCCTGTAAGAACAATAATACACCTATGCGCATTTCATACTATTCTTATAAATATTATTATAAAACACGTTTGTTTGAAAAGTTTTCTTTTCTTCTTTTCTAGACCATAAAAAGTTAAATAATGAATAATGTCTATATTGTTTTGTTTAGCGGATTCCCCAGAATGGAGAATGAAATATTTTCCAGTAGGATCAGACGAAAGGATTCTTTTCATTAAATTCTTATAATTTTTCCCTAACCCTTACTTCGTGTGTCCTCTAAACGTAATGCAAGAAAAAGGTATGAGGGTTCCATTGGCCAACCATCATTAACTAAGTACCATTCAATTATTGAATAGATAGAAGGTTGTAGATTCGCTTTCCAAATGGGTATGAAAAGTTTTCAATTAATGTAACTTTTTTGGTTCCGGTTGATACCTCCATTGCCATACCCGCATATTTGTTTATCGATAAAATAGTGAAAATCACTATACTCACAATTTATATCTATGTGCAATAATAATTGATTTTTGCTATTAATCAAAACAACGATATCCATCGACCAAATCAGTTCATGAGGCAGACATCCGTTTTTCACACGATCACGAGCGGAGTATTCTATGTATATGTAAATTAGCATCCTGCAAATTAATTTACGCCTAAAGAATAATGGAATGATGATATCGTTTTTGTACTCATCATCCGAATTCTATTTAGATTTCATACATACTGAACATGTGAAAATTTGAATGAAAATCACCGGAAACGTAAGTGAATACAGTGTTTTCGATACCTATTTCATTCATCATTTTGTCTTGCACTGAAAATATATGAGGGGCATTCGAAATTAACGAATCCTTTATTTCCGAGGAGTCAGAAAGCGGGTTGGCGGTAGTCTCAGAATTGATATGGTCATTCCTCGATGACTGAAGGCCAAACCGAGCGCCCGATTGTTACTTTTGTTACAGGAAACATATGTCCAAGGTGCGGCCGTTTTGATCTGTACTAAATTTAGACCCAGCATCATAATGATACTTTAGACGGAATTGAACACAATCCTGATGGGAGTAGGTAGTATACAATACTATGGATATCTGAGATCTATTGGTAAACCGTCCCATCGCAACTGTGTCTCTATCTATAGTGATTCAGAAAACTCAAATCGAAGTTAGACTACTTAAGTATACCCTTAGGATTCAGTTTTTGTATTCAATTCGATAAATGAGATATTGAATCCTAAATTACACTAAAGCTGGTCCTATTCCTACCGCCGTGACCTCACGAACGAAATATAAATCAAGAGGTCAACTGGTTGACGAAACATATATTTTCGTATATATTTTGATATGCGAATTGATTAGATACTAAACATATATTTCTTTTTTTTTTCGTATGTGTTGACATATGCCAACAAAATTAGAGGTGCGCATATGTTCGTCTCATGGGAATGAATAAAATGAAAAAAACAAACTGAAATTTTGCAAGAAAACACCACATATTGATGACAGCAGTTCTTGCAAATTTTAATTTTCGCTAAAAATGCAACGCGAATCATGAAATTGGACACTGGACGAATGTGCTGAAGTAGTGGTGTTAGATGGCCTAAATTGATGGCCTGATACAAGAATAGGCCAAAGACTTGGGGTGTCCCATTCAACTGTTATCCTCAGGAACAGAGATATTGGTAAGTCATGAAGGAAGACCCGGGCAAGGAAGACCTCGAGCAACAATTATTGCTCAACAAGCTATTTGAGAGTACTCTTGTTGAGACAACGGTACCACTGTTAAGCAGGTTCAAATGCAGCTTTGACAGTATTGCAAATTAGCACTGAAGCAATACAACGACGTCCCAGGCAATTTGGGATGAGGCCTCATGTCGCAGCTCGAGGCCCAGCTCTAACCGCAGCACATCAAAATGCTTGCTTGAATTTTTCCAGGGAACATATCAATTAGTGAAAAGTTCGAAGAGAGTTTTGTTTATTCATGAGTCAAGATTTTGCCTTATTCATTGCGATCGACGTTCTCTAGTGTACAAACGTTGATATAAGAGATATGCCCTGTGCAACTCTTTACCTATCTATGGTTTTGGTTCAATAATGGTGTGAAGTAGGAATTTCTTTGAACGGATGTAATGATCTGGTTGGTGTTAATAATGGAGCTCTGAATGCACAGAGGTGCTTTTAGAATAACATGCCGTACAATTGCGGCAAACATGGGTGTTTATTTATGCATGATAATGCCAGACCTCATCGAGCTCATATCGTTAACAACTACCTTCAAAATCACGAAATCACTTGAATGAAGTAGTCTTCACTGATTGATATTGAGTATGAATCGTAGCATGCAGTAATTCTGGCTAGGGGTGGAAATATCCGGGATTTGCAGGTTTTTGGAGAGTTTGATTTTTTCTCCAAAAGTTATGAATGTAGGTACCATTTTTCTCAAGCATTCCTTAGTGCTGGTGGATTACTGGGAAAATAATTCTTCAACATATCTCAACTTCTTCTGAATACATTTGAATTTTCTGTTTTGTGCGTTGATTTCTGGACGCAGTATATTTTCGATGGTGATTCCATATAAGTTTGGATGTGTGTACATGTCCCGCGGAAAATACCCCTGACTCCCGCTACGTGCGCTCTATTGTCAATTACTTTTTTACTTATTGAGTTTGTTACGCACGCACACGACACTTTCATAGTTTATATAGACATTTATTTAAACTTTTGCTGCTTAGTATCAATAAAAGCGATATGTTTTTGTGTTGGACAATGAAACCAAAATCAAGTTGTATTTGGAACTATTTTCTTAAAGTTGATTCAGATTCGGCCGGATGATCCTGGAGGCAGCTACAACAGTCTAGCAAGCTTCATCAAAAAGTTTTTCTGAGACACAAAACAAAATAATACAAGACGGCAAGTAAAATTGGTAAACGGCCAGAGTGTGGTCCATAAATGCGTCTTGCATAAAGAAGAAGAAGAAAAAATAAATGGTGAATCTACTGGTAAAGTAATATTGCCACAATTGGTCCCACCACTAGATCCTTAGGACTATTTCATGCCCACTTTCAAGGTATTATACCATAATATTTTTTTATAATATTCAAGTTTGTATTAAGATATATATCGGAAATAATTATTGGACAAATCTTTGAAAATTACAGATACAAGGACAAATTTATCACTTGCTGGGGCGTTGTTACCACTACCAGATGCGTATCATCAATTTTTACAAATTTATTTAATGTGCAATTCAGATGCGGAAGTTGATAAGCGTTATGCTCACAATCCAACAATGAAGAGAACCATAGTCCAAGAATTACGAATGTTTCATCATCAGAACAACAATTTACTAAACATGTTCAAAATATCATTTGATCGTACTAATTACGGATTTCTTTTGTTTGCTTCAAGTTTATTCTATACATAAGTTTGGGTCTTTTATTTATCGATTGATGCAGTACAAAGTCTGCCGGGTCAGCTAGTTTAATATAAATAAAATAATATGCTACTTTCGGATTCAATTTATTCAATTTAATTTCTTGTTTATTTGGAAACATGCTATTCTTTCCATTGTTAGTATTTTTTTTTATAATTAAAATTAAAAAAATTGGACTGAGTAATGTTTTATTTGTCCGTAAATAAAAAATATTTCTCCTGCCACCACTTCTGACCTCCGTCACCGGTTCCGACTCCTATAAATCAAATTTAAAAACTGCGACACCGCCTACGGTTCCGATATAATTACCAACGTTACATCCCTGCTCTATATTTATGTCTTGTAGACCCAGTAACGGAGTATAATTATTTATATAACCTGTTAGGCCATCTAGCGTCCTAAGTTAAAATGTTTCCGTAAAATAATGTCGTTACCTACTTCAACATAATATATTTTATAGTTTTCTTGAAAGATGACGCTTTCGTAGCTTCAGGTATATAATGCAATCCAAATTACATCAACAGGTTATTAGAGTTCCTCATCGTAGATTCGTTAGTTTCACGATTTTACACCTGTTGAACGCAAACAACGTTTCGCAATTTCGAAACGAGATATTATAAGCGATAGTGACCAGTGTTGCCAGGTTAGAGTAACTTTCGTTGAATTGCGAGAAGTTATGTACCTATATTCATAAAAATATGTATAAATGTTTTATCTATATGTTTTCACAAAAAAGATATCTCAAGAAGAATTTGAGATTCTCTCCATTGAAGAATGCTATAATTCAAAAGATTCAATCAATTGTCGTTATACAGGGTAGCTGTCGAATATGGGCTATAGAAGAATATAGAAAACAGATGTATCGATTATCCCCAAATTTTGGATTTCGGGCTTTAGAGTACGGAACTACCTTTCAATTATATTTTCAGAATTGCACTGTTTCCGGATATAGCGGAAAGAGATTACAACTTAATTATTATAAAAAGCATGATATACTTTTATATTCTTCATATTGTAGTAAATTAATTAATATAACCCTAAAATTGTTCGTAGAAATATATGACGTTTCAAATCAAAATATTAGTTTTATTTTTATAATATTGAATTTTTCCTACAGTTTTCAAGAAGAAGGTCTATTCTTCCTTATAATTCAACTTTAAAAAGTGAATTTTTAAAAGAACTACGTATTTTTAATCATTTCGTGAAATAGCTCAATTGTATACTGTGCTTTCATTATGACAGTTCGAAAATTAGTTATTGCATGGACAACTCAGATAAATTATTCAATGTTCATCACAAATGATATGAACTTCATCAGTATAAATCATTTCACGGAAAAACTGCGATTTTTTCAAATTTTGTAGAAACCAACTCTCACTCATCTCATAGATACCCTTGTTTCTATTCTAATTTCTAATTGGTTACACTATCTAAAACATCAATTGTTGCATCTTCTCCATAAATTACTTCATATTCTTATTTTCTTGGAAGGATGAATCTGCCATGGTACATGAGGTTTTCCCTCAATCTATCGAATATACTTTCATGAGTTTGTCGTCTATCAGGAAAACGATCCAAATAAGCAACTTCTGCTACATCAGCATATAGCATTCAATCATATCAAACTTTTCAAAATTTTCGTACGGCATGTTCGCGCTGTTATTACAAACGATATAATAATCACGAAACTTGATGAAAAAACATTAAATAATTTATTTGAATTGTTATTGCAAGGAACAGTCGATTTGTCTTGGCGATTGACCACTGTGCTTACCTCTTTCTTGCAGGGTTAATAAAAATCGTCACCGAAAGCCAAGCTGCACTGAAGGCATCGGCATCCGCTACCTCTACGTCACTGGTTAATTCTTGCCAAACTGGAAGAACGGAACAGGCTCCGTCTGATGTGGGTACCCGGATACTCGGGCATTCAGGGCAATAAGAAGGCGGACTCATTGGCCGCTCAAGGAATATGCTTGATATTCATTCGACCGGAGCCTATGCTCGAAATTCCCCTGGAGACTGCAACAATTGAAAATTACCGGTGGTTGGACCTGAACGTACGTAGGCACTGGACGAATCTCTCAGGTCTCACACACTCTCGACTTGCCATCAGTAGACGTTCCACTGCGAAAGCCAAGGCTAGGCTTCAAGTCTCCAGGCTGGACCTGAGAGTTCTAACTACCATACTAACAGGGAATTGTCGCCTAAGAAATGACCTAAATAAGTTAGGATTGATTGAAGATCCTTCATGTTGACTATGTGAAAAAGAGATAGAATCAATGGAACACGTTATGTGCGAGTGCCCAGCTGGGGACAGAGTCAGGGTGGAGAAACTTCGATCTAACAAACTGAAGTTGACAGAGCTTATTAAGCTATCGCCTACAAAGCTTATATCCTTCACAAAAAGAATGGAGCTTGTGGGTGAGATTTAGGAGAGAGTGTGCCACAATACACCCCTGGGTCGCAGTTCGAACTATCATAATGAGTGCACAGAACATACTTCTATTTCAATAATTCCATGTTTACTCTGTGAATAGATATAAAGGTACTAGATAAAATTATACAATTTTCAGTTTTTTATAAGCACACATTCTAGACGGGGAAATTGAATACACGTGATTTATTTTTGAAAATGAAGAAAACTCCATTCAACAAAATCAAAATTGCTTTTGGTGCGTATTAAAATAAACGCAACTTTGAATTATAACTCAAAAACTAATGAAAAATCGTTCACGTACTTCGATTCTTGTAAAAAACTTCCTCTAGAATGTCGAAACCATTTTCGAATAACTTCAGAAACAATCGAGATATTCGCACTTGACTTATTTTGAAAATGTTCAAAATTTCCAAATAACTCGAAAACAAATCTGTTGGCATTAATGAATTCCTTCTGCAAAAGGAACAGGGGTGGATCATATTTCTTTATCCACAATAACCTTCCCATAGCTGAAATACTGAAACGTCGAAATCTGTCCACCCTATACAGTCTCTATTATTTTGAGAATACACTTGAATAATCTACGGAAATGAGTTGGCGTTGTTGTTCTTCCAATATCAAAGTGTCATTGAAACTCAATTTTATGAGTAAAGTATATAATTATTTATTAGTTTTCAATGAAAGCAAGAATAAAAAGTAACTCATCTCAAAATACTATTTTACAAATTTTTTTTGATGGCACATTTCAAAATAGTTTTTATATGTCTATAATTACTCTTTTTTTATTGTTTCATTCTGGATTGGATTCTCTAGGAGGTACCCATCTCGGCCCAGAGTTCCACAGGTGAAAGGTAAGAGATAATCTTCCTCAACCCCAATCTGATTTTCTACTGTTCATTATTAGTTTATTAGTATAACAGAAAATGAAAACAAAACCAATCGGATTTTGACAGTTATTGCTAGTGACGTGAAAAAGGGAATGGCTGAGAATTATAGTGCTCCAAATATGAATGAAGTACTCCGTCTAAGAGGAAATATACTCTTAGTTCATAAGTGTTTCAAAATAAAGAAAATAATCCTAATTAGCATCAGGGGAAACCAATTGGAGGTACGTGAAAGATAAATATCCAACATTTCTTCGAACAGGTGGTGAATCTGGGAGCTGTGTTATAACCAAGACGAATGGAAACCATAGCCGCCAACCAGAAGAGCAACATATGCTGCAACGACAAAATATGAGCTTCTCTGTTAAACGAAAGGTAGAGCAAGATATATGGGAGATCCTTCAATGATCATCAGACAAGAAATGTGCCAAACGGAAACTAACAACACATTTTTAACGAATGATCCACACTGTGTAAGGAAAAATATTTATTATGCACGTCGTAAACTGTTACCAGCTTTATCTAAATGTATCCAAAAAGTTGATGAAGCATTGAATAAACTAAACATGAAAAACAACAGAAAATCTCCAGCAGAAGTAGTGGTTGATTTTGAAATTGCTATTCACTATGCCTTGATAAATGTTCGACCAAATACACAAATAACTTGATGTAGATTTTTCCTCACACAAGCATGGTACCGTCAAATTCAATGACATAAAGAGATATGCTCCGAAAAAGATGAATTATTCTAATATTGTTTGGAAACACAAGGAGGCTAGAGCAATTCTTAGATTTGAAATAACGAAGTTGGGTCTCGTTTTCGGAATAATCGGAAATAGTGCAACACTAAAAATAGTTTTGGAAGGTAGATCGGTACCCTAAAGTCCTAAATCCAAATTTTGATGATAAAACATCACTTTTCCGTATACTTGTACTTAATGCCCATATTTGGCGGCCATCATGTATGTTTAATTTGTTATTTATCAGCTTTTACAAATATGAAATACTTCAAAATTATCAAAATAATTTGACCTAGAATTTAGACATATTTATACCTTGGATGCCCTGTTTATCCTGCCACCACTCATAGCAGTGGCAACGGATGATTGTGCGATTACACCATAGCCATTAATTTTTTCTAATGGACTTTGGATTTCAACAAAACGGATGATGTGTGGTCGCTTCCATAAATAGATATTGGTTGCGGTTCGTCTAAACCACTTCTCCGGTGGTACCACAGTAAAATCATCCGTTGCTACTGCTATGTGTGGTCGAAGGGTGGTTTTATGGTATTCATGACACTCTTTTATCATGTATGCATGATTTTCTCTGTGATTGTTCTCAGCGTATTAAGTGAAATGTTTTTTTTTTCTGATGCGTTTGATGTTTCATGCAGTATTGTCCAGAGTACCCTTCTAAGTCCAATATCATTTCTTTCATTTATTAATGATCTGAAGGAAATTTTTAGCGTCTGCACATTTTTGGTCTTTGTGGTGATTGTGTGCGTAGAAAGGAATATCAGATTATTCTCCAAGAGAATTTAAGTTCTTTCAATGTATAGTGCAATACAAATGGATTGATTCTAGATATATCTAAGTTCAATCATGTTTTCTAGGCAATTTTGGCTCCTTAGTTTCACGTATATGATCGACGGTATTATTTTCCAGAAAAACTAGTTATTTTTCTAATATGCACTCAATATTTTCCTGTATGTTTCTATTGTTCGTCCCATTATAAAATACTGTTGCAGTGTATGGTCATCTCTGTATGCTACTCAGATAAGTAGGATTGGGAAAATGACGAGAAAATTTATTGAACTATTTTGTTTCCGGAGTGGAATTGATTTTGGCACAAATAGCTATGAGCATCTCTTAGGCCATTTCTTCCAGCCACGCCTTCTTTCGCGTAGATTCTATTTTGATGTCCCATTGATCTCAAGGTAATAAACTCTTACACAGACATTTTAGAATTTTTTTTTTCGCATCCCTCCAACAGCTATCAGAAATATTATTTTCAATAATGAGTTACATCGCACAAAATATGATGTAAATTTGAGGCAAGAAGAATTATTCAAAAATCCGTAGATCAATGAATAATCGTTCCTGACAACAGCTAATTCCCAAATCTGCCCGCCATGCACGCAGCCCCCAAGAGCCACAATAGTGCAACTAAGCGTGCATGGCGGGCAGATTTGGAAACTAGCTCTTGTCAGGAAGCATTATTCATTGATCAACGGATTTTTGAATGATTCTTCTTGTCTCAAATTTACATATGTAGACTCATCGCGTAGTGTATCGCGGAAGATATTTGTCTCATCAAATATTTACCCACGGGAGGTTTTATCCCTGAAACAGAGCACCATTTCAGCGGGATTATTTCGCTCGTTTTGTACCGTTGATATGATTCATGGACCGGCGAAAGATGTTACCCTAGTGTTGGAATTTTTAACGTTCTCATATCTGTTTGTTATTGTTCGTATCTTTCTCCGGTAGCGGGTTCACCGTCTCGGTCCATAGAGTGCGACTCTCGTACGTATGTACGAGATGCGTCCTTTATGGAATCGAAAGGGTGCCCCGATGTAGCTTGTTAGGATGCTGAGATGCGATATGCGACACTGATGAGCTCCTAATAAGGACGAAACTGCAGTCTGCCGCTTCGTTTCTCGGCATCCTGCTTAGTTGCACTATTGTGGCTCTTGGGGGCTGCGTGCATGGCGGGCAGATTTGGGAACTAGCTCTTGTCAGGAAGGATTATTCATTGATCTACGGATTTTTGAATTATTCTTCCTGTCTAAAATTTACATATGTAGACTGCTCGCGAAGTGTATCGCGGAAGATATTTGTCTCACAAATTATGATCGTCAATCACCTCTTTGGCATAGTGAATTCGTGATGTTGGGAGATATTGATCTCATCTTTCAGATCAACTTTGAAGGGTCCTTTCTGAATGTATAGTATTGTGTCGATCGATTATTATAATGTATTATCGTTTTTGAAATTTATACATTTTCAAATGATGTTTTTCATTGTAGATTGTTTAATTACTTATCCACTTCATCTATATGTATATTCTAAGGTTTCCTTTAATAAATTATTATTATCATTATTATTATTACTATAATGCGGCGAGATATCGGAAAAATGCTCGCATACTTAACTTACCTAGAAAGTATTTCCAACTTTAGGTTTTATATTCGCTAGGGCTGTAACGAAATCTGAAATTCTAACTTATTAACTTTGGATTTGAGTTAAATGTTTAATACACTCTTTTTCGTAGGATATATTCAATATAACTTTTCCGCGGTCTAAACTCAATACATCTTAAACACATATGCGAGACACTGCTATGTTCATCCACAGACTTCTCACCTGTCAAATCCGGCAACGCTGCAACTATCTACCAACCGGATGGAGTTAGAGGTTAGACCCAAACATTCTTTTCTTCTCTTGTCTGATTCAGTTTCCCACGAATCTCATGCCACGCAGTGAGAGACTACCGTCGACGTGAAACTATGTCTTGCACGATATGTTATTGAAAGTTTCAGTGCGTGTGTATTTTCCGCACAACAACTTTTCGAAAATACACTTCATAAATTATAGTTCTCATAATGTGTCATCCCTTCGCTCGTCATAAGTTTTCCAGTAAATTTTCATATGAATTTTGAGCCATAATTGTGTACCTGTCCTATATTTGTTTTTGTTTTGTCTTGTGATTTTGTGTCTTGTTTTATCATTATGAGTATACCTGTGTATGCATTCTGGGTTCTGGCGATAGCTAAGGTATGTGTTATTTGTTGTTGTTTTTGTTTTTTCTTCGTTTTTCTTTTTCTTTCACTTGGATAGTACTTAGATTTTACGTATGTGATTGCTTTATACCTTGATTGTCTGTTCGAGTTTCTGATAGTATTATTTCTGATTCAACCTGCTTTCTATTGGTTTCATTCATTTTGCATGCAAACCATGAATAGGTAGTTATAGTTTTAGTTTTAGAATGTATGCTATGAGTAATATATGTTTTCCTATCGGAGATTTGAACAATTGTACTAACCAGTTTGAATAAAGTTTGAAGTATAGCTACACTAACCAATCTGTTTTCTTATTTGACCCATGCCTTAACAAAGAGTTTTGATTGACCTATAGGTATCTATTGAATAATCTTCAAGTTAAGTATAAAACGTATTACGTGAATTTCTATAAAAAATAATATGCAACAAGGTAATCATTTCAAAGATCAACTGAATCTCAACTGTCGTTCAGTTTGTTTCATGTCCTGTTGAAAATCCTCTTTCTTGCTGTAACGATATTTTTTCGATATGCTTTTGGAGTACTATATTCTCATCTGATGAAAGAGTGATTCAAAATGCCGAAACATTTTGTAGTTTCTATTAGGAACTGCTTGCCAGTTACACGACTTTTTATAGCTGGTAGGACGAATGTTTTGAGGTCAAGAGACTATTCATATTCAACGGAGTATTGGCTAACAGTAAATGCCACGACAAAATTCGACCATATCGTCGATCGAAACGCAGACAATATGGCTTGATGTAATAATTCTGATAGATATTGGATTGCTGAAGATAACAGAGCCAAATCAAAACAATGGAATGATCATTCTCAATCAAGATTTTTCTCCAAAATATATTCAGGTAGAAAGAATACTCTACAACAATTGACCAAGAATAGGTTTGGAGTAAATCCTCTAATTCGAAGTTCTGATGAGTGTCTGAACAAATCTCGGACACAACACGATACGACGAAAAGCTTCTGAAAAAGTTGCAATAGCTTGAACCGAAACCTAGTAGCTGAGTAGAGGCTGAAGAAGCTCTTATGTTGGCTTTCATTATAGCATAATGCTGGTTTGAAGGTTCTGAATTTGGTTCTCCAGACGCAATCACATTTCGCACTTTGGAAAAAGGTACATAACTCAACAACTAAATGATAGAAATCTTGATTCTTTGAAATCATGGGCTTACTTCAAATACAGCAACCACATCTTGCGTTAGGTTGATCTTTGGACAAAACGTAGACATCATTCAGCATAATGTGATAATTGGAAGATGAGAAATGTCTCGAAAATCATCTACTCAGAGAAGTGGGAAAACTAACAAGCATTCGCACACTATTCTTGCAGTGTGAACTTTTAACCGTGTTGGCTTATATTCCAAATGAACCCGTTTGATGTCGATTTTTCCGCGAATCATCAACAGATTTTGTGTTGCTTTTCAAAAATTCTTTTTTCTCGAATGAAACAATTCGTGAGTAATTTCTTGATTCATTGATTCTTGATTAACATATCTTATTCCTCTTTTTTCATTAATCAAAATTTGAATCGACGCAGTAGATTGTGCTCTTCGTCGACCTAGGTACCAGAGCTTGAAGATATTCGCTCAGTGTAAATACACACGCACATTTGCGTTGATTCAAAATCCGTAGTGACAAAGTATTTATTTTGGGCGCGATGGAGGTTTTGAGGACAAGATAGCGTTCATTAGCAATCGAATTGTGATATAAAATAGCACTCCAGAAACATTGGCAATATGTCAGACTTCCATCAGAGCAGAGGCAAAACTGAGAACCCTACACCAAATCAACTTTGGTTAGGGATGCTTTTATGGCTCTATAGAAATTCGTTGCTGTATGATGAATATCTTTTGTGGTCCCTAGAGATAAGGAGTCGCTCGTTAGTTAGTTAAATAGCATATTTTTGCCGTTTAACATATATTTTGAGATACATCTTGGCATGATGTTATAATTTGGAAAGATAAATTACTTGAAGATGAGTAGTTTAGCAAAAGATAGAGCCAAAATGCTTATTCTGCACCAGTAGTTTTCATAATTAATTGTTGAAAGTTCAGATATACGTCGATAAAATTTTAGTTTTCGAGAATCAAATGAGTACCATGGGGTCCTGAAAGTCAGTCAGCTAACGGATTTTTCTTGGACATCCGCTAATTGGATCATACTGAATTAATAGTTTTGCAGATCTATATTAACTTCTGGAGAGAGTTAGAGGGCTGTATGCATGAATTTAAGTATCTCAAAAACAGATAAATGCGGTAACAAGAAGAGATATGCAGGTATATCTCAGAATCAATGGTGATATAATACAAGCCTACACGCGTTTACTTGTATAGCAACGACTTTGTGTGCAACTGCAGGAAGGCATATACTAATTAAATTAACTCTTTTGAAATGTGTGAACACAGGCGTATCTTAAAGTTTCATGGATGCAGCATATTACATGAATATATGGACAAAAGGAAGAAAGTGTTCGAAAGCTGAAAAAGTGAAAACTTGACTACTTAATGCGACACAGAATTGATCCTCTACGAACAATTCGATGATGAAGAACTTACTTGCCAGTTGCAGAGCTAAAAGTAACATATTGTTCAATATCTATAATGTATGAGGCATCTCTGTGATAAAAATCAGGAACAGTAATGCATCAGTAGAGCTGAACAGCATCTTGACTGATGATGAAAGCTATGAAAAAGCTGAAATATCGTATGGGAAGAATAGAAAATGTGTCTTATCCGAATTGAAAGACCTATTTTGAATGAATGATGAATATTTTGAGGTCGTTTTTCAGGAAGATATCCAACAGCTCGAATACTCAGTTTTGAGTATTCTATAGAGAAACTATAGTTTCATTCAAATCTCTAATTTTGATTAGGTATTGCTCTTTACTGACTGATTTTATAGCTGCATCATGAAGGATTTGGTATCAAGAGACTGTTCAATGAAGTATTGACTGAAAGCCCGACAAGAGATCGATCACAACTCAACAGTACTTTCCAGGATCGAACAATCCAAAATTTTTGTCACTTTAACTATTTGATTCGTCGTGTATAGTCAAATTAATTTTTCGAACCTGACCCTGAATAGGATGCTACGAATGCTGCGAAATATCTCCAAAATTGACAGAGAGGTCTATTTATTGCTTTTAAACGTTCGTTTGGATAGTACCGTCTACTCTTGAGAATCAGATAACTGCACAAATGAAGGTAACTTTGATTATAATCAAATTTGAATTTTTCATTCATCAAGCAAGTACAGATTATTATAAATAAGAGCAGGAATATTGAGGTGGGCACATTCACACCAGATCTGCGATCGGTAATGGAATAAAGATAATCTGCAAAATGTGAAAGAAAAATATATTTTATACTATATTAGTTTTAAAGTTTCAAGCCAAACAAGTAAGGAACCTGATACCATATGTATACGCTGGATACCATTTGGATTTCGATAGATAAGATAGTCCAAGATTAAATAGGCATAGGCCCATGATCTGGTCCCAAACGAACTAAGGTACACCAAAAGACCAAAACCTTCTGAGTAGAATGTTGGATGCGGAACGCTAACGTATGTTAGGTGTACTCAGATGATTGGGAAGAGTACCGGAAAAAAGTGATGTAGATCCCAACTCATTGGGGTGAATTATACTGCCGAAGATATGAAGCCTGAAAATTATAATTCTCTTTGCATAATTCAATTGGGAATCCATTATCCCCACGTAAAAACTATTCTACTAGATATAACAAAAGCACTCAACTGTAGAAAAAACAGAGCAAAAGTAGCAGCTCGAAAAGTGAGACCTTCGACACCTCAAATAGACATAGCTAAGTATCAAAATATTTTTCCTTGTAACATTTGTCATAGTTTATTGATTTTGGATCCGAAAGTCGAAGAAAAGACTAGTTCTACCCCAAGATACTTGGGATAGGATTTATGATTTAGTTGAGCAACATTGAAAACGTCCTTAAATCATCTTTTTGATGGCATTCTGTCAAACGTCTCCAGGAGTTTCTCATTCAAAATTCCTATGTGAGTCTATTGTCAATTTTTTTTTGCTAAATTGGCACCACTGTCAGACCTTTTAAATCTAAGTTGGAGGCTATGCCTGCCTGTAATTAGTTTATGCTAATTTTGTTGGTTTACTTCAAGTTCGTTGTTTTTTTGAAGGAGAAAATTTGCCAGAAAACTGATACAAAACTTCTTTCATTCACGGTCATGTTTGATCATGCAATTATGGTTGTTTCAACAGGAAATGCATAGAAGGAAAAAGTGAAATTCAAATTCGTTTGAAGGATTTCTCAGAGGATAATATTTTATGAATTTTTTCATTATAACATCCAATCCTAAGTTTATCTCTACGAGGAAATACATTAAGAAAAAATTGATAACGAAATATCGAGATGAAAGTGATGGTCACTCAATCGCAAAGATAATCTACCAAATAACATATCTGCAGTTGATTGAAATAAAGCGTTAAATTGATGATGTTGAAAGCCGTTTCTAGATTCAAGCTCTTCTTTCGTAACACACTAATTGAATCAGTGAAAGTGTGCTAACACCAGAAGAGTGAGCACAAGAGTATGTCTCTGCATCTTAAAAACAAAGAATAAAACCTACGTCACGTTCTTCTGAAAAAATAAAAAGATTGGGTATTAACGCAATCATTATATAATAGCAATGATTGATTAGATCATATTGAAAGAACAAAATAAAAAAAGGATAACATATTTCCGTGCAAGATAGAGTTATTGAAGATTTGTACGGTCTATTTGAGGAAATAATAGCGACGTAGATAAGAAATGGTGATTGAATAGTCATGAAAATCGCATTATTTGAATGTAATTGTTTACAAGTAAGTTGCAATTGGCAGGAAAATAATTGTTCATGTCTCACTGAAACTTTACACTGTATAATTACCATATGGAAATGAACACATATTGACGTTGTTTAACTTCGTGATGTAATAAAAAGAATTGAAACATGATATGCCCATCTGTGAACACGTATTGTGAACTGTAACTTGGGAACACAAAATTTTTCTTCCCAGGTTATAAGAAGCTAGATCCGTAGCGGTTACTTAATACGAGGTAGAGCAGTAGCAATGGTTGCAAAATTTGAAATAATATAACATAATACTTGGTTTCTTTCATGAAATTATAGTCAATTTTACAAAATGATACTAGTTTTCATTCCACCACATAAAATTTCACTCAAGCCGTTTGAATAAGTTGCGGCTTTTTCTCGCATTCTATGTCCAATCAGTGGTCTCCTACAGTCTTAGTCGATACCTTCATAGCGAATAGGGATACGATGGCGAGCAATCAGTGGCACATATCAGAGAATTAAAGCAAATGTCATCAACGTAGACGTAAAGCTCTAACGCAAACGTAAGAATCTGGTTACGTAGTGACATAAGGAATGGCTGTATTTTTAATTAAAGCATAACTACATCCGTTAGCCGTTACGTAGGGAAATTTCCTTCTTCCTAACCTCAAATCAGTGTTCTGATCAAATTATTCCAAAACTTCAATTAGGCTAATTTTGGAAGATATATTCGATTTAGGTCTTTTAATTGATGACGAAAATGATGACGATATAGTAGATGCCTTTGTGCTACATGTATCAAACAACAATGAAAATTTAGGGAATCGTCGGGATATATATGGAGTGTTTAATTAAGATGATTTTCTAGATGAATATGAAGAGACAAATGTCTGAGCTGAGTGAAACTTGATATGTTCACTTACTTGTAGAGCATTTTTTTATCATTAGGCATAAACTTTTTCACTAAATTTTTATTTCTTTCTCACTATTCTAACACAAATATTCTTGCCCGTAATTTGTAATACATAAACCCCTATGGTGTCCCATCTCTTGGGATCTTCGTAGGGGTTTTGCCCCAGAACCTATCTGGCCAGGTGTAAATCATCATCTTTCGTGAAATGAACCCTTTTATTACTCATAATTATAGTACAAATTTACTATCGACAGATTGAGAAAATGTCAAATCGTCGTTAAGTAAGCCGATACTGGAAATTAAGATTAATGGGTGACTCAAGCAAGAATTGCGAGTCGAATTCATTTCGAAAAGGAATACTGTCTACTTTTAGGAGATAGTTGACGGTTCATTAAAAAACTGTAAATGTTTCCAATCGAAATTCTAAGGAAATTCAAAATACTTGCTAGACCATATTTTTAAGATTTATCGAAAAAATTTACCACTCCACGAAATTACCTTGTAAATGTTGAATTCTAGTACTTTCATCAATCAGCAGATGTTTATTTGGTTTTTTTGTCGCTTCTGCTTTTACAATATGATTCGCGTTTTGCACTTCAGATTATTCTTCATTATTCTGTTATTGCATTTAGCCGTTTTCAATAATTTTTCATTCATACACAATTTTGTGGAATTCATTCCTTAGAATTGTTGCAATATCAATGATTTTTCGTTAATTTGTTAATCGTGCAATGTAAATCTTAACCGGGATGCATGTGTCCAAGCTACGACTTTGTCTCGAGAAGATTTGAGCTATCGTGGAATAATTGGAAGAGTGGATGTTGCTACAACGACTTAGACACGAAAGAAAACGCTGTACTTCTGCTGTCGATGATCGCACTATACGACTGCTCGTTTTGAGAGATTACTCTACCCCTGTTTAAAATTTCCAAACTCAGCTCTGCATCACGCATAACTTTTTGTTGATAGTGAAAGAGTTAGAAAAAGTCCTACAGCTTCATTTCAGAAGGCCTGCCACTGACCCTGAGCTTACTACAGAGCACTTGCAGCTAGAGAATATTCACTGAGCAAAACTGGAGAAGCTTTCTAAATAGTGATAAGTGATAATTTTGTTTATTCATTAACGATCGACGCAAAAGATCGCTGTTGAGTAAACAAGTCTAAGAGTCATTGGCCAGCAACTTTTAGGTTAATAATCCTACCTAAAATTGTGGCCAAATCTTTTTGAACAAATCTGCTGTTTAAAAATTTTAAAGTATACTATTATAATCATGCATAGGTAGCAATGGCAGACGATTATTGCGCTCCCAAGCTCAGGGCAGATACTTAAACATTCCTTCGAAAATGGTAGATTCCAAAAGTGTTAGATTAGTTTGAAGTTTATATATCGTTTATTATAGTATTAAATGCTTATATTAATAGCGGCAGATCAGGTCTTAATAATATTGACCAAGATGAGTATGAATTGAAATCTGAGGTCGTTCTAAGGACCCCAGGCAGAAATACTAAGTATTAATAGCTTCGATTTTCGTTTTTTTTTGTTCGAGCAAAGGCTGTTTTGAGCAGATTTTTTTCGGAATGCTTTTTTTTCTAAAAATATGTTGTTCAAGAAAAATATGAAAAAATTAATACTCTCAACTAATTTAGCGAAACGTAAGTGCTGCAATAACTATTCATATAGTGTATTAAAAATGCTAGACCAGTTCTTAGTGATAAGGGATTTTTCACATGTCTTCAACAAACAGCAGGGGCTTTTAGTTCACTTATTTCCATTGAACTAATGTGTAAGCATGTTTGTCGACTGAACATTAACTTAACTTTTAGTCTTTTCTGGATTCAAATGTTTCTCGGGTTTATTTAGTTTTAAATAGATTATTTTAATTTTATATTGACTTGATGAAATTTGATTTTATAATTCACTGACATGAACTGCAACTTCAGTACGGTGTCTTCTTTATCGATTCAGTTTCAATTTTACCATTGAAACCTGTCGCTTTTGAGAGAGAGGCGCCTGATGTCCAGGTGGTCGAAGAGGCACACTACTCTCTCCTGGACACTATCCAATAGATGTTATGAATATTTGGTTGCGAAGTCCTACACATGGGAACAGTATTCTATACCAGGGCGCACTAGAGATTTGTATAAAAGCATCAGCTATGATGGCGTGAGGCTCAGCCCTGAAAATAAAACTGAGTTTAATAGAAGTAAATTTGGTAATGGCTGACACATGGTAATGCCAGCTAACTGTGGATTTGTTTCTGAGGGAATTCGATATCACTGCATGATTAAAGTAGGTCCTTCAGCAGTAAATTTTCTGAAGATGTTGATTGCATCTTGTTCGCATTAACTGAGCAAGCTCTACCTACCTCACTCTGATATCTGCTCCGAGTTCGAATTCAGTTGGGGAGAGTATTGAGCTCTGGGGTCCTCGAGCGTCAACCTGAAAAGATTCACTCGTTACACCATCAACAACCGCCAGCAACTACCAACTCTCTTTTGAAATTGATACATGTCGTTGAATAACGGATTCATAAAACTTCAATGTTTTTTCTGATGATCAGGAACAAAGAACGACATGAAATTATTTATGCAAGTGTGTCTTCCAGTTTTCTCCTAACTATTGTTTTTCTGTCTCGATAATGATTTGATCCAGTTGATTCCAAATTTTTGGAATTTCACTCTCAAAATTGTGCGAATAGTGTTACACTTTTACAGGGTCAGTATTTCCGTTACCACCGTAATAATAAGGCACCGTCTCGCTAATAGTCATAACGCGATAGCTCGATACTCTACCCAGCCGTGCGTTCGTAGGCGCTTCAACTATTATAAACATTGAAAACATTAATTTTTTGGTGATTCTTATTTTGAAAAAGCATTAGCACAAAAGACCTATATTGCCTGGGAAAATATAGAAAGGAACATATTCAGGAGACTCAGATACTAATTCCTTCGATACCGTGTCCAATTTCCTTTCTTTTCCTATCTATCATTTGTTTTCCCGCAATAATTCTTCAAAAGAGTATTTGTTGTACCTATTATAATTAGTTTCAAAATATATTCCGGGCTGTGGGTTTCACAACCAGTTAACCTGTAGTTTTCAATTTCATTTGTCACCCAATAATTGAAAACAAAACTCACAACAAAATTGTTTTTGAAATTTAGTTTCAAGAATTCATCCTCGAAATTTTCAATTAATTTCTTGAATAAAACGTAGTTAACTAAAACCAAACGGACTACAATATCGTGTGGAAAAGATAGACCTTCACGGCTCAAATTTTTTATTGAATTATAATTTTCTTCGGCAACCATTTCCTCGTCGAACACTAATTTTGATTTACAAAAGTCACGTTTAATTTTTCGTATTACCTTATAGCTGCATTATCCTGCCAAATAAGTAACAACTGGCATCTCAAATTGAACTTTTTCGAAATCGTTTTTGTCAAGATGAATATCTGGCTGAAAGGAATTATCTCAAAATGTCTGTTCTTCATGACAATCGTCAAAATTTTCCGAAAAGCTTATAGAAATATTGCCGAAATTTTGAGACGTTAATGATGAAAGCGATTGAATTCTCCGTTTTTTTTTCAGATTCGTATAACTGCCTTATCGAAATATGATAGTAACCACCTGATAATTATCCATATTTTCCGAACCTATGTTCCAAAGAGTCTGTCTGAAATTTCCCCAACAAAACATAGTTCATGTTGAGCTCTTCAAAACAATACTGAATAACTTTTTTCATGCCATATAGAGTATGCGATAAGTCTGTATGAGTTTGAGGAGTAAGTTTATGGGGAAAATCAGAAGATTTCCAACAATCCAGCCAATTGACCATATCGCTCAAAAATTTTAATTTGATATCATTTAGAATTTTAGAACTTATTGGAATTTGCAGTTCATCTCTGAGTCTCTGTCCTTTCAGAGGATTTTTCACGTTTACGATTTTCCACCATGTAACTAACTAATGTTTATAAAATCCGCTGTTTCTGATGAATGTTCTAAATTACTTCCAAATTTCAATAGAGCTTCTATAATAAATGGACTGTATATTTTCAAAGCTAACATTACCTTTTGGAGTTCGAAACTACTAGGAAATAATGCTCTGATGATAAAGAATATCCAAATTTCAAAAGTTTGTCGTGTTCTAGTTTATGCAATTGTATGGGTGGTTTGAAGTTGGCTACTTTCTTTTCACCAGTCTTATAATCTGGAAACGTTAAAGTCTTATTACTTTTAGGATTTAGCCTAGCAAATTATACCTATTATATTTAAGTATGTGAACTGAGTCGAATAAAAAGAAACAGTGGTCGTTTATTATCCGATGGATGAGGATAAACTATGCTCAGTTTTTTTTCGGAGAAAAGTTATTTATGGCTTTACTATTAAAAGCATTATTGTCACTAATAACACAAAATACTCTGTAACCTATTTCTTCAAGTTATGAAACGATTATTGTTATATAGTCAAAATTGTATCACTTTTAATTGTCGATGTGGAGAATATATGAATAACTTCTTTGAATTTGTGTTCTTCTAAAAGTTTGAAAATATTATATGCGTAGGAAAGTCTGTGTGCTAGTGCTAGTTGAGTAGCGATATCTTTCTTTTGGTGTTATTATTAGTTTTCGCCATCTATAGAGTCGAAAATAGTTGTCAAATGATTAACTATATGTTTCAAATCTTCATCGTTATCATTGAGCTTTGGGGAACTCTTCAACGATTCTGTTTCAGAATCTAGTACCTCCAAGCAATTTTTTAACATCTTTGAGTTGTTAATGTCGCATGGTGCACTCACTGCTTTAATATTCACAAAAATTTCCTGACCGTAAAAATATGTTTCCATTTTCAAATTAGAATAGATAACAACACCATAGGTTGTTGTGGGGCCTGGAGTATAATCTAATCGAAAAAAGTAACTTTCTCTGTTTCGATAACTTTAAGCCACTTAGGATTGTGCGACATTTGATCTAGAACTACTAAAAGTTTATCGAAAGTATCAAAAGAAATTAGATCTTTGCTGAGAGCATATTCAGCTCTGTAATGTAATTCTCATACCTTACTGTACTACGACGGTTCAAAATGAGCTCGTGGAATAGATTTCAACCATTTACCTTTCGAACGGATATCTTCCGAAAATGAAAATACCGCCACTTTCGGTGCATCTGCAACCAGGAACACAACACCTGAACGGCAAAATATCTCAAAGACACTAACACTCTCACAATTAAAAGTATCAAAAAAATTTAGGTTTATAAACAAAAAGTTCAACTGTACACTAATATGCCTTTTCTAACATCACTCACAATTCACCTCACTGAAATTCTTTCAAATTTATAATTGACGCGAATTATTCGGTAAACACACAGCACTATACTGTATCCTGATGTCTTATAAATGCATTTCTACATAAATTAAGCACTAGAATCATATATTTTCGGATGAAATACAGAAAACAAAAGGACATGCACAGACTTTTCGATAACACTGTACTTTCGTTTCACATGCTTGTTATGACTACTAGAGATGTGTGACGTCACGATACGTCACAGCGCTCAGGCCTTATTATTACGGTGATAACGGTATTTCTCACATTAAATCAAAATGCTTGTATTGCTTGTAATCTAAGTTTCTAAGCACCAGCTTGTTGAATTGAAGTTTCCAAGGTGACATTATCGTTCTTTAAATTATTCAAAAAGATGAAGAGTTCGGATCAATACTCATGAACAAAATTTAATACTGTTATTTCAAAAATATTTCATATAACACTCTTGTTCTTTGAGACGAAAAAGGAAACAAATTGAGCAAATTCTGAATTATTGAGCGAAGGATATTTTAACTTATCCACTAATTGATGCTGCACTGCTCACAATCAAATTGTTTTGAGGGACATAGCAATGGTCATATTCATAACTCTGTGCACAATGATTTGTTTGGTTTATTATTAGAGGATCGATTTCTCTTCGAACACTGATACTGAAGCTGCATTATGACCACAAGGTTTCACAAAATTCCAGAATCTTTGTTCATTAAATGATGACCTATCTACTATCTCGTCAGAAACGATATGAATCAAACTGAATTCAAAATGGACCCAAAGTCAGCTCCTGAAGTGCAGAGTCTCACTCTATACAACGTTATTCATTAGCTACCTGAAAAATCGAATTGATTGTTTTACTTGCATTGTGCGTACGGTAACATTCAATCTGAACCTTTTAGTATGAGAGTAAGAAAAACTGAACAATGTTATTCCTTTAATTCGCATTATTAACAAATGAACGTTACCTAAGGTTAATATTAATTTCATTAATTAGTAGTTTGTTTGACCATTCATGATTTGGTTTTGTCAGATAGATTCATGGCAACTTGTCCTTAGATGTTAGCCTCCATTAAAGAAGAATCGAAGAGAGTGGAAGATGGAAATATATAAAGCATGCGAAGGTCGCATATAGCAAAGGAATCTCGATATCTATTCTTAAGGGGAAATTAGTGTAATAGGCTTCAAATTTCCTAATTCTTTGTCATAATTCTACAGAGAAGAGTTGAAACCAATATCGAACTTTCTTATAAAGAAGAGCGATAAGTTTTTAGTCATGCTACTGATGTTTATACTTAACTGGAAACTGCCATTCCGAACCCATAACAGCTTATAAACTCTAAATATCTTCAACATAGACCTATCTTTCTACTTTAGATGTCATTATCACCAATATCTAGGAAATATTTTTTATATTTCTACTATCGAAAAATAGAAGAATATTTCGAATTCAACTATCTATTTTGGTCGAAAATATATGCATATATTCTCAAATTCTAGGTTAACTGACTAGTGATTCGAGATATCACTAATTTTACGGTAACTTTAAATACTTTTCAATTTAAATGATTTTTTCAAATTAAATTTAAATTGCTAAATACAGTTCAGCTGAGTGTTGTCTCTTCGCCATGAATTTCGTGAATTATAAATTGGGAATTTTATTAATTTTAAACAATTATTTCGGAGAATCAAGACTATGAATTTGTCAGTTGGCCTTGAATTCTTATGACATCCTTTCACATTGAAATTTAGTAGGTAATTCATGAATTGGCATTGATCATTGTGTGAGTAAGATTATATTTTGAAATACATTGTTTGTCATACTCTGCCTAATAGTTCTAAGTAATATTGTTGTAATTTTTCCTTTCCTTACTGTGTAATTATTTCCGTTTTGTTCGGTCTGAGATATAAACGAGGATACTCCCAAAGCTATAATTATTATTATTATTGTTATTGTGAGCCCTATCTCAGCTGTAAGATATTTACCTTTCCCAGATTCAGCAATCGAAGGGAATAGGCTCGATTACAATATACTTGACATACATTTTCTTACTATCCCACATGTATTGAGAGTTTCAGCTTTTTGCATTTCTATATAGGTATTCTTATTCAATTCTGATTTCTTAAGGCTATCATGAAAACTTTTGGGTTTTAACCCAGTCGAAGAAATGATGATAGGAACGATATCTATTTTATCGAGGTGCCACATCTGCTTGATCTCAATAGCAAGGTAGCGTATTTGGACTTTTTCTCCTGGAACTTGTTCAGTACGATGTTATTATTCGGTATGGCGAAGTCCACCAGCATTGCTGTTCTGGCTCTCTTATCATACACTACTATGTCCGGCCTATTACTCGTCACCATTCTGTCTATTATAGCATACCTATGTAGTATAATCTGATAGAGTCATTTTTCAATACAGGCGCCGGTTGATACTTGTAATATGGCTGGAAGGCATTCAGAAGTACTTGTGTGTAAGTTTCTTATGATTAATGTTGCATACTTGATTATGCTTGTGAAGATAGTCCGTATGAGCCAGTTGTTCGCAGCCGGACGTAATATGCTGTATAGTCTCCGACCTTGTATGGCATTTCCTGCACTTATGCACGATGACTTGGTCTTGGATGGCCATAAGGAATCCTTCGAATAGTTTTCCTTTCATCAACCATTTGTTGGAAGCTTCTTTGTCGATGTGCGGTTGATAAATCTCATGGAGATGTGATCCATGCAATTCCTTTCTTGACGATTGCTCTTGTTTTTCAGTATTTGATTCAACAAGTCATCCCTGGTAACAAGATTCAGATGTGTATATCCCTTATCTGCCAACGATACCACTAAGTGGAGGTCAGCAGTGCGAGCTTTTGCATAGGAGAATTCTCTGAGATTTTTTATCTGTTCGATATGTGAGTTGACAGCATCCAACAATTTGCATCCTCCTTCTTTCCGCTTCAGAGTTGTTCTCATCTTAGACGATTTTAGATGGTGATTGTTATACTTTGTCAGCGTTGTTCGGGTCTGCCTTTGAATATCATCCAGTTCTGTCTTAGTCCATCTGATTATTCCAAATGAGTAAAGCAACACTGGAATGGCCTAGGTGTTAATTGCTTTGACTAGATTCCCCGAGTTCAACATTGACAGCACAGTCTTCAGACGCTGACTGTACTCTGAATGAATCTCCTCCTTTGACTGTTTTTGGTCTAGCAATCTTGTTTATTAATAAGAGTGGAGTGTATGTGTAAAAATTAGACAAAATATGATGAACACTCAGTTACTATAAACTATCTGGTCTAACGCATTCTTGAAACTACACTTTTGCAGTTCACCACACTCGGGGTGAGTCGGCTCCAACACTGGAAGACGCGGTTCCGAAACTTCTCCCGACATGTAGTTCTGAAATTTTCCCTCCGGTTTTAAATTTATGACCCCGTTAACGGACGTAGGTCTTTATGGGGAAAAGTGAACTCAGATTCACACCAAACCGATCGGGGAGAGCTCGGTATGTAATCATACCGGACGGATGAAACTATACGGGACCGCCAAACTATATATATATATATATATATATATATATATATATATATATATATATATATATATATATATATATATATATTATCGGATGTAACTGAAACAGGCTCGCCCTATAACTTTTTTCCTGTCCAATATTTTTCAATAAAATTTTCTGAAGTTAATTAAAAATTCATTTCAACTTGAATGGCACTGACAGTTTATCTGAAACGTTTCCGGTTTCAAAGGAAATTAGCCAAAGCTTCGATTTTCAAATGGCTCACCCTGTATATTTTTTGAGAAATCGAATGAAACTCTCTTTGCCTATACATTCAGCATATTTTAAGACGAATTTGCCGAATTTTCAATTTTTTTTTGATAAATTTGTTTTTAAGTCAAGGTGGCTATGACGACTCAGCTGGTTCTAAAATTGTAACGCACACAAAGCATAAACGCAAAACCTTAGCTTTATTTTGGCATGGCGCACATACTCATCATCGTACATTCCAGATGAATAAAAATTTAACAAAACACATAAATAACGCAAAATACACAAATGGACCATAGATGGAATGTCATCAAATCAATTGAGCATAACTTCACAACAGGTTTTCGAAGAGACCCCCATTCTGTGCCTGACACAGCCTATTGCGGCGAATGGTAGCCCGTACAACATTATTCATTCGATTTGGAAAAATTTCATTTATTGCTCCCCGAACTCTATTCTCTAAACCCTCTCGATTTTCTGAAGTAGTTCTATAAACACGATTTTTCACATGGGCCCACAAAAAAAATCTAATGGGGACAAGTCGGGCGATCGAGCTGGCCATCTTGTCGGGCCGTTGGTGCCTATCCACCTTTCATTTAAATTATTATTTAGGTATTCAACAACTTCTCTGCAGTTGTGCGCTGGTGCTCCATCTTGTTGGAAAATTAAGTTATTAGCAACAGCCAGTGGTAAACCATCAATCAGATCGCTCATTTCGTTTTGTAAAAATCCTAAATATCTTTTCCCTGTTAATGGTCCATCAAAAATGATTGGACCTATGAGATGTCGCCCTACCATTGCCATCCATACATTAAACCCAAATCGCTCCTGGAAATTACCCTCACGTACTAAATGCTCGTTTTCGTGGGCCCAATAGCGTTATTGTTTCTATTGAACATTTCGTTGTTAGTAAATCGGGATTCATCGGAATATAAAATTTTACAAGGATACCTTGTATCCATTTCCATCTTTTAAAGAAACTGGTTGCAATATTCTAATCTTCGGCCATTATCATTTTCATAAAGGTGTTGATGAAGATTGTATTTGAACGAGCGGAATTTATGCTTCTTAGGAATTCTCCAAACACTCTGATGACTTATCCCTATTTCTTGTACGATTTATCTGGTAGATGCCGTACAATTCAAATTAATGTACGCTAATACATCAATTTCAGAATTTTCACTTACTATGAAATTTTGATTACCTGCAACAACCGGTTGATGATGAAACTTCACTTCCAGTTTTGGAAAATAGTGCCTTGAAGGATGTTGCCGTTCTGGAAAGCGTTCAGCGTATAAAATTGCTGATTCTGTAGAGTTTTTTCGGCATTCGCCATAAATGAGTAGCATATCTACTTTTTCATTCGTCTGTTTTTCTGCCATGAAAATTCAAAAACTCTGAACAATTTATACCAACTCACCGATTCAGATGCAACACAATCTTATCTTATGACATTTAAAATTGAATACAAAAAATTCTATGATCTGTGATAGGATTTCAATGCATTTCCAAAGCACTTCAGATGATGAGTTGAAAAACTATGTCCAGGATTACGAATGGAAATTTTCAACGAAAAATTCTCAATTTGGTATCAAAATATTCGTAAAAATATTGTGCGTATTATAGTGCTAATAAACCTCTATTATACCTTGCGGAAATAAGATTTTTTAAAGCAATAATGTTTGGAATGTTACGAAGCCAATAACAGAAGGAATTCTACAGTTTCAGTGATGAATCCAAATGTACTCGATTTCGGTCGATAAATCGTGCAGTTTTTTTGTCGTCATAGCCACCTTGACTTGAAAAAAATTAATCGAAAAAAAAATTAAAAATTTGGCAAATTCGTCTTAAAATATGCTGAATGTATAGACAAAGAGAGTTTGATTCGATTTCTCAAAAAATATACAGGGTGAGCCCTTTGAAAATCGAAACTTTGGCTAATTTCCTTTGAAACCGGAAACGTTTCAGATAAACTGTCAGTGCCATTCAAGTTGAAATAAATTTTAATCAACTTCAGAAAATTTAATTGAAAAATATTGGACAGGAAAAAAGTGCCTGGAAACTGAATGATTAGACTTTGATTCAGCTTGAAGACAATCAGTTCAGTGAATGTGCCATTTCAGAAGATGTAAGCACAAAATTTCTTGGAATTTTTTCAGACTATCAACTCATATGGTACGTACATATCGATAATATGCATAGTTTATCATCCACAGTCATTTTACACTTAGAGTTCTGTCAACTGGATATATATGTGCAGACTGGATGATTTGTTCTTCAAACTTTCAATTTATACTTGGTTATGGCATAATCATCTGGGGACGGTTTTCTAACTCAAAAGAACTATTTGTTAAGCAAAAAACTGCAATAAGATGAATATTTGGCTTGAAACTTCAAGAGAATTACAAAGGATTTTTTAAATTAAATAACAACATGACAATCAGAGGTTTCTATATATACAAGTATCTTCTTTCCATCTAAAATATTCGAGCTACTTTCTGAACTTCAAAAACAGAGATAATTCCAGACATCTTCACCCATAGCTCTACCTCATTCGCCGATTGCGGCTTAAAGAGAACAATGTTGAGTTTATGTGTAGGAGCCCGTATAACTCCTTACGTAGAAACACACGATAAGTGAATACACTTTGTTGAAAGTTATGGTATTTTCTTTTATTGTTCTCTGTGAGTCTTATAGTTTACAAGAATTCTACCAGTATTGTAATAAGCTTAGAGACATAAGTATGTTATGAATATAATAAGTAGTTTTCTTGACAATATTTTGCTAATGTTTCAAGGATAACAACTATGTGATATACATTAACTACGAATTTAGCCTTTTCGATTTTTTCCTATATCTGTGCTATTAGACACTGCTTTTTGCCTACTTGGTTTTGATTCTTACGACAGTGTCTATAACTATGCCACAAAATACAATATAAACGGGATCTTTGGATTGCATAGGCTTTGAAGTTTGATTCATTTACAGTTGGAATAAATTATTTACCGCAGTATTCGGAATCAATATCACCTTTATACTTACACGTGTTTTTGTGAAAAGTATCTTGATAGACAGACACGCAGATAAACAGACAGATAGACATGTAATCAAGTGATTCTTTAAGGGTTCCTCTATTCCTTTTGGAGGACGGAATCTTAAAAATGATTGTGAATTTGTTTTTCTAGAGCTTTTCGTCGAGATGTTTCAGCGGCCTTTCTCGAGCGACTATTTTCTAGACGACTCATTCATCCGGAAAATTTATAAATTTTGAAAAAATGTAGATTTACGAGAGGCAAATTACAAAATGTTAATTTGCAAGAAATGCGGCGGGAATAAAAACAGTAAATTTTTCTCTAAGAGCATTAATTTTCTTTCAATCGCAAAAACTATTTTCAATTCTACGAATTCTTTCAGGTTATAAAGGACATAAGATATAATAAAATTGAATTTTTCTAGTTCATACAAGCATATTTTTCTTCCTTCTCACACCTATTGACTGCACTAATACCAAGTTCACTTATAGAATAAACTCATAATTATTTCTCTGTAATGTCTAATAAGAGGTTTGGTGGAGATTAATTTCACTCCTAAGATTTCACATACAAACACGATTTACCCTAATAGAGACCTACTTTTTCCAATCGATTAAAATTATGTAACGCAGAAAGTAAACACGATTGAATGTAATGACTTGAACCAGATTCAAATGATATTTTAATTCAGTAGGTTAATCTAGTACACATTTTATGATATATTAGCACAAGCAAATTTAATATCAATACGTAGACTCCGAACGCGAGATTATTTATAGAAGAGTACATGGAAGATATTAAATATTCGCAGATTCGATAACCGAACGAATTCAACTGCCAGGAAGCTTGCTTTGCTCGTCTACTTATACTAGAATTGCTATTTATGTTTCAGAATAATTAACATCAAACTTATATTGTTTTTCACCAATTGTTTTCCATATACATTCTTGAAATATGAAGAATTCGAAAATGTTTTGAGATATATTATTTGTTGTATGGATTTAACCGTTACTGTTTGGTAGTTAGGTACGATTTGAACAAATGGAATCTTCTACTATGTTTTCACTACCAACAATTGAACCGAATTTATAGATCACTGTTTGCGCGGTCCCGAAGTCTATCTCATTATCGGACGCATTATTTGTCTGGAGAAATTCACCACATGCCAACAGAAGTTTTTCGCTACAAAAAAGAGCTATTCTGGGTGTTTTCGAATTGAATGTACATATAAGATTATAAGCCAACTTTCAGGGATTTGAATATATTAACTCTACCATCCCACTAGAGTTTTTAGTCCGTCGTCTTTGTGTTTGGTTCTTAGAAGAAGGAGTTGCTTTTGTGCAACGTTTCAGCAGTGCCACTTCTGCCATTATCAAGCGGTGTGAACTGATTACAAGCAAGCGATTACCGGATACCCAGCACTTCAAGCTTACGATTGCGTTTGAGATCACACTGAGGTTGTATGATGTTCGAGTTTGAGAATCATTTTCCAGGAAAGTTTATCATCTCGTTCGTGATAATGGCAGAAGGACGCTGCCGAAACGTTGTTGTGTTTAACCAATGTAGACCTTTCCGCAGTTCTTGCAGAGTATGGCGTATACTATGTATACCCTGCAAGACTGTGGAAAGATCTACATTGGCCAAACAAAACTAACACCACAAAGAACGTCTCAACCCCATAAATAAGCAAAAACTACAGAACTGCACTAAACAAACACAAAAAACAAGAAAAACACTAATCTGACTGTGACCAGACAAAAATTCTTAACAAAGAACACAACAGAAAAAAGGGAGAAATACCTGAGATGATACACATACAAAAAAAATAGACAACTCTGTAAATGACCGGAAAGACATAAAGGCACTAAGCTCCATATACATAGATCTTCTACAAAACAGGGCACAAAAGAAACACGTTTCAAAAAGGTTAACAATCACAGTAGATACAGAGAACACGGTACAATATATACAGAGATATCCACCGGAATCGTCCGTTAGAAACTTTTTGAGTTCCAATTACAATATCAAGCTGAAATTTTATACAAGGCCATAACTAGCGATTTCCAATTGGAGTGAAATATTTTTGAAGTGATACCATTTCTGGTTATGCCGGAAGTGGGTTATCACTTTGTTATTTCAAATGGCATCTACCTTTTTTATCTACCTTTTTTATTATACATCAAGAACCGACATACCCAAGTTGTTGGCACTTATCTGCCAAAACTTTTGACAGATTTAATTATTTTTGTTATAAACTCGATTTTTGAGGAACATTTAAAGAAATTGTAGCTCGTAGATCTTTTGCACTACAGACACAATTTTTGCTTGGGTGGATAGAAGAAGGATTTTAATTTACACATGTCAAATGTTTATTGCGTTGTTTTGTATGATTTTTTCAATTTGGCCTTTTTCAAACAGCAATAACTCAATTTTTTCAAATTGCACGTGCCAATTTTTATATTGCCCTCAGATGAAGCGTCAAATTTCAGATGGAATTATATAAGCATATATTATACCCATCTCTTATAGTTCCGAAATAATTTGGGAATATATTGAATTTTGATAATTTTGCAAGAACTAACAGAGAATGCTTTGAAATATTTGAATCCAGTAGCTGAACTGGCTACACTCACCTGACAGGTGCCTAAAATTAATGTACTTGTCACTTCGTTCATTCGAATTTGATATTTCAACAAGAATTGTCGTTACTTCAGATTGAAAATATCCAAAAAATACAACACATTTGGAATAAAACCACTGCTTATTCAAACGAAAATATATTTAATCTTTCTTTCATTCTAGAATGTCAAAAGTAGTGGGTAGAAATTGCAGGCAATTCAATAACCAATTTCCAAATTTACCATTATTATATCTATATTATTATTTATTCATGAGTAAAATGAAATTTTGAAGCATTAGAAGCAATTTTCTACAAAATCCGATGAATAAAATTGTAGGAAATAATCGAAAACCAATCATCGTATTAATACGAATAAATGATAGCAAACATCATGGGAGAAAACTAATTTACGATCTGAATGAATGTTTAATATGGGCCCCATTTTGCTCGATACACTTGACAGCTCGTATACGAACATGATGAGTTGCCCTCGTAGTTTCCTCAGGATCAATATTACGAAAAGCATTATGAATGCGCTCTAGTACCTCTTTTTTACTTCTTACAGGAATAAGATACACTTCACTCTCGATTTTGCCCCATAAATAAAAAGCAAGGGGCGTCAGGTCCGGAGGACGCGGAGGCCATAAATTTGTCCTTGATTACCCCACGATCTTCTCTCGAACTCTTAACTGCCGATCTACAGCTCGTGTTTTATGTTTTGGTGCACCATTCATTTGGTAATAGAAATCCCTCAAGATGTTAAGGGGTAATCCATCTAAAAATTTTGCTAACGTTCCTCTCAAAATTTCCAGGTATCTTTGCCCATTAAGAAAGAAACATTTGACATGTGTAGACTGCTTAAAAAATTCCTTGATCCTTCTTCTATCCACCCAAGCAAAAATTGTGCCTGTAGTGCAAAAGATCTACGAGCAACAATTTTTTTAAATGTTCCTCAAAAATCGAGTTTATAACAAAAATAATTAAATCTGTCAAAAGTTTTGACAGATAAGTGCCAACAACTTGGGTATATTATGCCTTGCTCAAATGTCGGTTTTCTAGACGTATAATAAAAAAGGTAGATTGCCATTTGAAATAACAGAGTGATGACTCACTTCCGGTATAACCGGAAATGGTATCACTTCGATAATATTTCACTTCAATTGAAAATCGCTAGTTATGGCCGCGTATAAAATTTCAGCTTGAATTGTAATTGGAATATATATTATATATTACCATCCACAATTCTTTCGCACATTCACATCAACATAAATTTAATTTTATTAAAATGATGAAAGAAATATGTAACACATTAACTTATATTGATAAACCCTCATCTCATAATTCGAATATAGATTTCAGAACTCTCCAGGTAGATATGAAGATATAAAGGAGGTGTTTATACTCTCTTGTTGCAGTTATGATAAAATGTATATCGGAAGAATATTTGAAAATTTCAATATTAGTTTATCAGAGTATGAACGCATTTTGACAAACAAAAATCAGGTTGTCTATATGCAAAGAAGCCATACTTCTAATAGTTACCTTTATATTGCATATGAATAAAATATTAGATTCAAACTAGACCTTTGGGTAGCATTGGAAATCTTTTCAGTTCTTAAAAAAGCAACCGATTGTATTTTCCTTTTATTGATCTGCTTTCACCAATTAAATATATAAAGCACACCATCGTATGAATGTATTACTTATATGATTCACTACTTTGCATTCGATATAACATATTCAAATTAAAATTAAAAATATTTTTTCATAATGCATTCTTTTGGAATATAATTTTTGCATTTATAAGGAACATTTCAAAAACTGTTTGAAAATGATACCCGTATTTTAAAAGCAATTTTTCATTATAATTTTAATCATTATGCTATGACTCACAGTATGAAGTCACTATAATTTCAAAAATTATTTTCGTAAATGGATAATTTCAAATTGTTCACGTTTCGTTGAAGGTTATACTAGATAATATATATAAATGATGTTCCTAGTTCCTTATATCTAATTAGAAGGTATTAAAGCAATTTGTGATTAGTGTCTTCATTCTTTGAATATCAAGTATTTTCTCACAATATCATTTAAATTTGAAAAAGTACGTGAATAGAATATTTCTATTTGTATCTGCAAGCCCAACCACTCCTACTTTCCTAAAGAACAAAGGTTTTGTTTACCGTTTCACATAATTGTAGTACACACAAACAATATAAAATAAGTAAGAATCGCGAAAGTTATGATATACCAAGATTGTCCGAAAAATATCCGACCTACCTCCGTATTTTTTACCCGATGGTATTCGATGTCGCGTGGTTCATGGGATCTTTCGAAATACACTGCGCCACGCACAACATCGAAAATTCAAATTCATTCAGAAGAAGTTCAGATATGTTGAATAATTATTTTCCCAGTAATCCACCATTACTAAGGAATGCTCGAGAATAAAACAATCGAGAATTGGGCACGACATCTACGATTCACACTCAAAATCAATGACCTTAGCATTCTGATCCATTTCGTTTCAAATTTGGATCAGTCTATTCCGAACCTCATTCACGGAAGCTGGCAGGTTTTGTTGGCTTCTGAATCTTCTATTGAAATGATTTCGTGATCTTGAAGGTAGTTCCTAACATTATAAGCTTGGTTAAGTCTGGCGTTATCATGCATAATTGTTTTTATATGTTCGAACGTATCCGAAAAACATGTGTTAATAATTAGTTGCCTATCAAAAAAAAATTTAAAAATTAAAATTGTGCTAAAATTTTCTCGGGCAATGTAGTTCCCTTTTGATTTAACATAATTCTTCCACAACTTTTCCACTTCTGTAAGCAGTCCTAGTAGTCGATTTTCGGTATCGCCACATTTATTTCTTCCATTTGTTGGTCGTCAAATTGGCGTCCTTCAAGCGGCACTTTCAATTTAGAAAACAGCCAAGTTGCAGGGTACTATATCAGGGCTGTACGGAGGCTTACATATTTGCAAGGCCTTGCTCTTTACGAGGTTCCATGAACATTCTTCGCGAAACAACCAATTACCAATTGACCAAAACTGTGGCCGTTTTCTTCTGATTACCTTACTTAATCTTTTCAGAACTTCGATATAATGTTTCCTGTTGATTACCTAATCTCTAGGAGCATTCTCGTGGGGTTCAAGACCTTTATTATAAAATAAAAACAGTCAACATTACCTCTATTTCCTCCGACTTTGTCGAGCCTTTTTTGAGAGTTGCTCAAATGGTAATTTTAACTCAAACAATTGTTTCGTTTCTGGATTATATATAAGCATAAACTCACGATCTATCACCAATTATATCGTTTAAGCAGAATTTCAACATTAATGACCTTTTCGAAGTTATCCTGGGTGAATTTGATGGAAAACAGTTCTACTTATCCGTCAATTTTGAAATGAATTTTGCACACTCGCGAACCATATGTAAATTTTCGTAAGTAATACCACAAGAGCTCAGATTTGGCCGGATATTTTGCTATGCTCGTTTTCGAATACATACGTGCAGGCAATTTAACGAGAACTGGGCGACAAAATTTGTCGAGCAGGTCGAGTTGAATTACCGAAAAGTAAGTATGAGAAAACGAGCTTAGAAAAATATCCTGCCTAATCTGAGCTCGAGTGGTATTTGCTGAGAGAATTCCGCGAATCACAAAACGTATAAAGAGAACTTTATTGGAAACGCACACAAACTCAACAAGAAAATCATAAAGCATTCATTACAAACATGTTAAGTTATTATTGGACTGAGCAGTTATTGAAAATGCAATTACTATATACAATTTTTTCACTCCGGATCGATTCTATATGGGACAATGCCGGAGGAATTATGGAAGATTCAGCATTCGCAGAAGTTTTTCGAAGATTTGAAACAAGATTCAAATGATGCTCATTGTTCAGTTGCAGGTAGGGCTTAATAGAGCTTGCCGTAGAGTGTCCGGTTAGTTTGATCAATTCTTGTTCACAGACACCTGCCTTAGATAGGTTCGAAACAGCACTGGATCTATGAGAATGATTTGTGATATTTTTAATTTTCGTATCCAGTCCAACTTTCTCTGCTGAAATTTTTGTCCATTTGCGTATTTCATTTAATCCCAAAGGCATATTTTTGTACCTATCCTCAGAAGTATTGTTTTTCCATAATTCATTGGGAGCCAGAAATAATCTATCACTTGTATTATGATCGGGTCTTTTCGACAATATCTCATGAAACAACCTCACAGGACATAAATCTGGATTCTCCTTATTTTTTACTAGCCATTTACCATCACAGCAAGCCGCCTTGGCAAGTTTTCGAGAATACTGGGTTATGTTCAATACGATCAGTCACTTCTCCGTTATTGAATTTTTCCTCTTTGAAAAAGTGTACCTTGCAAGTTGCTGCTTCACCGCCACGCATTCATAAGCAACAATATGGAAAATTTTTTTCAACAAACCTATCGGGGCATTTTCGTCCCAGTACAGAGCCATGCTATCAATTTCAGTTCTTGTTAATGCAACGGAAGTTCCTTTGAGCTTTTCCACATCCCCTTGTAACATCTTCCTTTTAGAATTGCGAGCTTCACGAGCCTTTTAAATGCTGAATCGGTAAAGCGGTTGAAATTCTTGTTGAATTTTTCGAAATACAAATTCTGCATCTTTTTCGCAGTTGTGTTCCACATTGTTTTGACAACGTATTCTTTGTAATCTTGTCCATTCATTTGTTTCATATTGAAACCCCAATCCATACAAATTTCTGCAATATCTTCAAGAGAATGCTGTATATCCAAATCGAACGTTAGTTCCTTGCAGAATATTCTGAATTGATTCCAAATCGAGCTGTGTGTTTTTCTTGTATTTTTGGGGATAGAATTCTGTATAGGACTATTTATTTCTGCTTCACTAGTGCTTCCAAAACGAGACATTTCAATTTATATCGGCAGAAACTTTACAACAGGTACTAAAATGGGCGTTCTTGACAGTTTTGAAACCGTGTTATTTGTTGTGAATGTTGCGTTACTATGGAAACGCAGAGATTGCCTATGGGCAAATTTATCCACTAATATCCTACGCTTCTTCCTATTTCTATGCATCTATTCGATATAAAACTCGAATTTCTGTGTTCTTAAACGTGCATTTTGACACTTGAGTGGAATTGTCATTGATAACTTTCCAAACACTTCTTTTCGATATTCTAAGATCACCCAATTGTTCTCGCATGTTGGTTGACGACCTTCATGAATTGCAAGTTGCACATCTTCTGTGCTATCATCTATTTTGGTCACAGAGAGCCGACCAGAGTGTGGGTCGCTTTCAACAGTTTTCGGGATCGAAAGCTGCATTCAACATCATTTAGTGCTCATTTTTGTTTCATAAACCTCAATTCATCGTACTTTTATTGAAAAAATAATGGAAAATAAGTGACTGTAACGAATCCATACATCTTTTATCACCCAAAAGATGCATAGATTAAACATTGGATGATTCTATGATTGAAAACACTAAATGATTCGGACATAAATGAATAAAAGAATTTTATAATTATACTATATCATTCTGTATCATTTGAAACTCAATTTAAGGTGGTTTTTGTGGGAAACTGTAGGATTTTGATGAATGAATGATAATTAAATTTAAATGTAGAACTATTTAATAACATGCTCAAGAGTCGTGAAGCGTGAAAATTTCTGACGATTTCACGCCTCGCGACTGGTTACAAAGCTAACCTTATTTATGGTAATTATTCGATAATTCGTAAATTATCGAAAAATCTGCCTTGAGTCCATAACAAGGACGAAACTGAAGTATATAGTTCTATTCTGTGTTGTTCAATTAAATCACTGTTGTGACCTATCTCGGCGATAATTCCTAGTGATGACCAAAGACAATGCCATTTAGAATAGAAATTTTGTATATCATGGCTCATTTAATTTATATCGAATTGCTTTCTATCTGGGAATGTTAACTCTTTTTTTTCATATAATCAGAGGAAAATATTGGTTATAGTTTTCTTGGTTTGCTTTCAAATCATTAGTATTATGTATAGGTTATGACATCTAATATGGTTATGCAAGGCGAATTTTGATTGAATCTATAATAAGAATCAACTGCAAGCTATCATCTTAACCTCCATTTATACAGTGCGTTACAACGAAAACGAACCTCCCTGAATAACTGCTTTGATTTTTCTTTGAATTCTCTGAGACAAGTCGATTTTTGATAGGAGCGGGACATTTTTTGTTACAGGTTTCTCACCCTATCAACCCATACCTCTGGCAGTTTCTACCCCTAATTTTTGAATAGGGAAAAGAGGTCGTATGATACCTTTCTGAAAAAGATGATTCCATTCTCTATACGACCACGTGATTATTTAATTTCTAAAATAAAGAAATGAAATCAAGAATTGTTTAAACAATTTCCAGGATTTCTTGAATCTGCTCCGTCTCTGTTTGAAGAAAACATTCGATCATAATCGATTTGGTTGATTGGGAAGAAATTTGATTAATTATTGAAAATCTTGCGTATCCAACAACTACCAATACAAAAATGTTTATAATGTTAAAGGGATTGTTTGATATCTCATGAGGAATGTTAATTCTTAATTTCAGTTTGCTCTTTGAGGTGTCATTAACTAAAACATTGCTTGGATTTCTATGATGCTCAAAACGTATCACTAGGTTTCTAACGTTTCTAACGTGGTACATTTCCATCGCAATTGTTCGAAGTGGCCCCCATTTACTTTCATGCATTGGAACAATCGAGGTGTGAATGACTGCTTAATAATAATTTTCAACAATTATTGTGTAATCTGCTGACAGATTTGAAAAATCCTTTGCCTTTATTCTTCTAACGATTCGGATCGTGTAACATAGACTTCAAACTTGAGATAGCCCCACAAGAAGGAATCCCATACCTACTCAACGACCCCGAAATCTATTGTTCAGTTTCCCGCACAGCGACAGCGTAATAGCATGGTGCTCCATCATGTTTCAGCATTAATAAAATTCTCAATTATACTCAAATAGGTTTTGCTGGTCAAGTTTTCGGGTATAAATAAGGGAACTACAATATGGTCTCCTGATATTTCGGCCCAAACATTGAATTTCTGAGGTTTTCGACTAGGATTCTCCCTGTTGAATGAGGATTAGTGCCACTCTACAGTTATGGTGATGAACCTAGACATTCAAAAAAAAATTGATTCGTCAAAATAACAAACTTTTTGAAGCTTATTCGGATCATTATTGAACCGCTCACTGAAATTTTCTCAGAACTCTGTATGACGATCGAAATCATTTTCATTAGCTCGTGTACGAGTGTAATTTCATATGGATGGAATTTTTACTTGTGAAGAATCCTAAAATGACTTGTCTGGCATACTCCAGATAGTTGCGACATACCCTTACAGCTTTTGTTTGCTGCATCATGGCAACTTCACCCAAAGCGACCACACAAGTTCCTTCATCATCACCTACCAACGCAATGCAAGTCACCTGTATTTTAATGAATAACCGGAAGTTACTGAATTTGGCAGATCTGGAAATCATGTTCATACATAGGAAGATTGATAACAAACTGACACATACTATCATACTAGCAAAATGAAACATCGTTTTTATTTATTGATTCAAACGGAAGAAATCCTATTTTTCTTAGGAGAATATCGCACGCCCCCTGTTTCCCACCTAAATCAGCAGAATTATTTACTCAAAACAAAATCGACTTTATAAATCTCAACATAAATTGTGAACGGCTGCTGGATCGTCGATGAATTTAAGAAAAAAATGTAGTAAATTGAACAACCTCCCAAAGTGGTATCACATAACCCATTTCCCATATGAAAATTCTCAGGGTGATAGTTGACAGATGTAGGTAGAGGATGATGCCAAAACGTTGAAATATTCCTTCTTAATCAACAGAATCGATCTTTCCTCGAACAGAGGATTTTTGCAAACAATTCTCGATTTTAATTCATCATATGTTATTTTAGAAAGTATATAATTACGTGGTACTATAGAGAATAGAATCCTACTTCAAAAAGGTATCACATGATTATATTTCTCTATAAAAAAATTGGGGTGGAAGCTGCCAGGTGTAGGGGGTTGATAAATGGAGAACGAAACATATAACGAAGAATGTCGACCTCGAATCAAAAATAGAAAAATCAAACCAGCCGAGTTACTCAGGGTGATTCCTTTTCATTAAAACGCACTATACTTTGTTTAAATTGTTGTAGTTCTTGTAGAAGATAGCTTGTAATAAAATTTGCATATTTAATACCGTAATAAATAATGCTTTTTGCTGGAATTATGTTTTTACATATAGAAAATTTGGAAATTTTTAAATGTCAATTTAAACGATTGTAATGCGATTGTAATTTATCTTGTTCGTTATGGAGATGGAACAGTATTCAGGAGAAAGAATATGTTAGAAATCTTCCTGTTATGTGCTCAATTGTTCTTGTTGTTTTTACAATTATTAATGCTTAATGTCATTAAGTTTCTAATTTTACTGTAATCATCCTAGGAGATAATATTAGGTTTTCGCAACTGTCCCATTGCTAATATGAAGTTTATAAAAGCACCAATGAATGAGATTGACATGTCATAACGACAGTGTCGTAGATTCTAAAATAGATGATAGATTGAATGATTAAATTTCAATGAAGATAAAATTTTCAATGAAATATTTAATTCAGCAAATTTCATAAACAGTGGAAATTGTATTTGAATATTACGAAAAAGACAGATACCTATATCAATCTACTAACATATGCTACGACGGTAGTATGGTAAGTCTTTAACTCAATACTTCCTTACACTAAACCATTTTTCAGTAAATAGTCATAGGGGGCTAAATCTAGAGTATACGCTGGATGGAGTAGCAGTACATTGCCTAATTTATGGCTTTTTGTCATGGTCATTACATACATTGGTACACGTGCATTGTCATAATGAAACAAAACTTTCTTTTTCGCCAGAAGCGATCATTTTTGAATCAAATCAATATTTAATCTGTCCAAAAGCTCTGAGCAATAGTTGTTGGTAGTTGTTCTATCCTTTTTGCGATAACCTTTGAAAATGACAGCGTGCATTTGAAAAAATTGTAGCCGTGTATTTATAGACTGATAGAAAAAACTTGGCCTCCTTTAGTGCACGTTCATCCGGAAACACTTATTGTCCAATTTTTGTTTTATCTCTAGTATTTTGTTATGATTCCATGTCTCGTCAACGATTGTTTTACAATTATTAATGCTTAATGTCATTAAGTTTCTAATTTTACTGTAATCATCCTAGGAGATAATATTAGGTTTTCGCAACTGTCCCATTGCTAATATGAAGTTTATAAAAGCACCAATGAATGAGATTGACATGTCATAACGACAGTGTCGTAGATTCTATAATAGATGATAGATTGAATGATTAAATTTCAATGAAGATAAAATTTTCAATGAAATATTTAATTCAGCAAATTTCATAAACAGTGGAAATTGTATTTGAATATTACGAAAAAGACAGATACCTATATCAATCTACTAACATATGCTACGACGGTAGTATGGTAAGTCTTTAACTCAATACTTCCTTACACTAAACCATTTTCAGTAAATAGTCATAGGGGCTAAATCTAGAGTATACGCTGGATGGAGTAGCAGTACATTGCCTAATTTATGGCTTTTGTCATGGTCATTACATACATTGGTACACGTGCATTGTCATAATGAAACAAAACTTTCTTTTTCGCCAGAAGCGATCATTTTGAATCAAATCAATATTTAATCTGTCCAAAAGCTCTGAGCAATAGTTGTTGGTAGTTGTTCTATCCTTTTTGCGATAACCTTTGAAAATGACAGCGTGCATTTGAAAAAATTGTAGCCGTGTATTTATAGACTGATAGAAAAAACTTGGCCTCCTTTAGTGCACGTTCATCCGGAAACACTTATTGTCCAATTTTTTGTTTTATCTCTAGTATTTTGTTATGATTCCATGTCTCGTCAACGATTACGAATAGACGCAGACAAACTTTTAGATTGTTGGTAAACATCGCGAAACACTCTTTTGATGGTTCCACACTGATGCGCTCATGGTGAGTGCGAATAATGGCAGACAGCTTTTCCATATCTAAATGTCAATTATGATGTACCCGCTGATTGACGTGCCAACAACCTCAGTCACCTCACGTACTCATATTCTCTGATTGTCGAATATCATTCTATAGTTTTCATCAACAATTCACAGCGGAACGACCTCTTTCGAACGAACTGAGCTTTCGGCGTCACTTGTGATGGTAGAACCACAACGAAACCAAGTAAACCACTCTTTAACCAATGGAATTGATTCTGCAGAGTCTCCATAGTATTTATCATTTTGCCCAAAAAAATTGCTTAATCGATCACAATTAAGTTGACACGGCTTAATCAAAATCTCCCAGAAATCTACCAATACACTGCGACCAGAAATTTACCAACAAAATCGAAAATTTAAATTAATTCAAACGAAATCCAGATATATTGAATGGTTATTTTTCTATTAATCAGTATTGAGGAATCTTTCATAATCATCAAAATGAAAATGAAACTCATAGAAATTGAAATAAAACTAATAATGAAAAATGTGAAACTTTTAGAAAGAACCTCAAGAACCTGTTCCACCCTGGCAGTAATGCATGACTCAAAATCAATGACCCTATAGCATTCTGATTAATTTCGTTCCAAATTTCGATCAGTCTGTTCAAAAGTCATTCATAGTAGCTGGATAGTTTTGTTGGCTTCTCAATCCTCTATTGAGAATATCCATAACATGTTATATGAGAGTGAGATCTTGACTTGATGCATATCTTTCCATCAAAGTGATATCGTGACCTTGAAGGTCGTTCCTAACGATATGAGCTTGGTGAGGTCAGGTGTTATCATGCATGAACGAAAGTTTTCACCCATGTTTGCCGCAAATGGTACAACATATTGTTCTAAAATGCCCGTATCGTACCTCTGAACATTGAGGGGTTCCATTTACGACAATCAGTGCGGGCCCTCAAAGAAATTCCCCTCTACTTCATTATTGAACGTCCACTAAGACCAGAGGTAGGTGAAAAGTTGCACTGATCTTATCTTTAATTTCGACGTACACTAGAGAACGTCAATAACAATGAAAAAGACAAAATTTCGAATCTTCAGAAAAGCAAACTCTATTCCAGTGAGTTTCTAATCAATTGACATGTTTCCTGGCAAAATTAAATTGGTCTCATCACTGTGCTGCGGTTAGAGATGGCCTCGAGCTGCGACCTAAGAACTCGAAACAATTTCCCTGAAATGTTGTCATATCGTATCAATGCTAATTAGCAGTCCTCTGTTCTGTCGAAGCTGCATTCAAAGCTGCCTAGTAGTGGTTCATGACTACCAGCCTCCCTGTATCTGCGCATCATTCTGGAAATGGGATACCCTAAGCGTTCGGCCTATTCTTGTTTAGTTCATCTAACACCACTGCTTCAGCACATTCTGCCGCGGTTAAATTTCGTGATTCGCGTTGCGAATCCGTTACCGAAAATCAATATTTTCACGAAGAACAAAAGTTACTCGCAAGAATTGATCATCAACTACTCGTATCAGTATGTGGTGGTTTCTTGCAAATTCAACTTTATATTGCCCGTTATCAGGAATGAAATAAGGATTGAGCAACACGGTAATTGGATTTCCGGTCAGATGGATGTTATTTATACAGACTTTCAAGAGGCTTTCTATAGAGTGAATCTTCGCATATTGCTGTGTAAGCTTAGGTTCAGATTAGGTGTCCCAGAACGATTGATCACTCTTTTTGAGGCCTACCCAATCGACCGTCGGTAATTCATATAGATTGAGAGATTTCATTCCATTGAATGTGTTGCTATATGTGGTGTTCCGCAGGGATCAAATCTTGGTCCTTTGCTGATGATTATGTTCGTTAATGAATCTTGGAAATAATTATTATTCATAAACTGATGTATGCTAATGATCAAAATTTATTTTTGAAAAAACGTCTGAACGCGATTGTGGATACTTGCACATCGTGATGAATTCTGTGTGAGGATGGTGTGCAATAAATCGTCTGAACATAAATCTCAGTACAGTGTTGTCAGTTATACTCGAAAAAATCTCCATATTCATCGATTATATCATAAAAAATAGTGTCTGAAATAGGTTCTCTGAAATCGATCATCTGGGTCATATACCTCATATTAATTATTATTTATTCAAGTACGCCCCAAAATCATACGGATTAATAATTGGCAATGGAGAGTATTTTGCCAAATCATCTACGTTGGTGCTTCTTTTTGAAGCTTTTGTAAGATACAGGTTAGAATATTCTTTAATCATCTGGTATCGTATTTATTTTAGTGATATCACTTGGAGGCGGTTTCTAGAAAGTTGTCTGTAGAGAGGACAGTGTATACCCTATCAGGGATGTGATCATGTTCGGCTCTTGAATAGATTCGAAGCTACAAGTTTGGAAATAAGAAGAGGCATTTCCACTTTGAAATTTTTATTCAAACTTCTGAACAATCAACTGGATTGCCCTTCTGTTTTAGCTCAATTAAAATGTTCAGTGCCAAGAGCAAACTCAAGAGGCGGCTGCTTGTTTTCTCTTAGTATACCTACCAAAAACAAATTAGCTCTCACAAGCTCCAGTATTATTATGTGCTCTACCTATAATTCCATCTCGAGATTGCGTGACATTAGTTTTGACTCTTTGTCAACTATTATTAGTAAATCACTCCCAAGTTATTATTATCGTTACTATGCATTTTTAGTTTTACTTCAATGAATTATTTACGTTGTATATTTCTAAATATACTTTACATATTTTCACACATATTTATACATCTTTTTTCTTCAATTTTTCCTGTAATTGGGGATTTTTACTGGTAGGAAATGAAGGATTAATCATTATTATTATTTTTATGAAATCTCATTTTTTTCTTTCATTTTATTTCTAATGTGAGGAACATGTGCGCCAAGAACCAACATATCAGAGAAGTTTGTTAATAATTAATTGCTCACCAAAAAAGAAACATTGAAATTCTGCGTTCATTTCTGGGCGCAGTGAAGATAACAGTTGAGGGTAGTGGTGATGGATTCTAAACTTACTGCTCAGGAGATGTCGCTGACTCATTAGACGACCCTCGTACTTCTAAACGTCTCAAAGTTTTGATTGAAATGGAGAAATAAATGTACGTCAATAAGTCTCTTATATAACATAGTACCATATGTATTCTATTCTATTTTTTCGATCGGAATTGTCATTGATGTGAATTTATCACAGGAAGGAAATACGTCATTTCATCTAAATTGCTCTCCCGACGTAATGATTCAGTGGGTGCTCTTTCATATCCGGTGTTAGTAACTGAACAAGAAATGCATGTGTGCAATTCTATCTTCAGGAAATCAAAAAATTAGTGAATGAAACATAACCTCTTGCCTGGGAATGGTTTTTTTAAGTGTTATTCCGTAGGGAACAGCGTTAGGGTTTCCTGTTTGAACTGTGGAAACTCTGTTTCAATTATTTATAATTTTGTGAGTGAGTGATAACAGCACCTAATCTAATTTAATTTTTCATGACTAAACATCAATTTTGAAATCTGCAATGAATTACGATGCCGTTAGAACACAAAGAATAACATCCCGTTCATCTTATATCTTGGCGGTTTGCTTCTAGCCGTTCAATAATGACGAGAAGAAAGTTCTTCTGAAAGGGTCGCGCATGTGATTTGTGTTTTCATTAATGACCATATTGACGATAATTTTTTCTAGATGATGTTCATGTATTAAAAATAAAAATAATTCAATTTGCTGCTTCAATCCATGGGTGACCTCGAACTGAAATTATTTTCTTCTGAAGATTATTCTACTCAAACTTCATTCACATAAATTATTTTATAAGCAAGGCAAACTGCATGTCTCTCGAGGACGCGCTAAGATTTAAAGTTATTACTGTATCATATATCTAAGTTGTACGGAAGTACGTGAGCGAGCGATGAATATTGATAATCTCAGACAGGATAGCGTATTTAGATCTTGAAAGTCTCATATTGAATATGCGGGAAAAAACATTTTATTTTTAGGGTTCCTTACACCTAAAGGAAAGAAGGAAGGATCACTTTGTTGTCCGTTAGTCTGTCTGTCTGTATGACCGCCTCTTTGTCTGTCTGTCCGTTTACTTGTCTCTTTGTCAAGGGTCATTTCTCAGAAAGAGTTCGGTATCTGTGAGAAAATCAAATTTCTAAGAGAACCAAGTATAAACATGCCATTTATGCTGCAGCTAACAGTATCTTTTGACTCTCTCCAGAGAATATAGATCTTCTTGTTGACCTTGAAACATGGAATTTGTCGAGAAGCAGCGTCTTATAGTACAGATATCGGAAAATATCCGAAAACTCTAAATTTTTAGTTACATCAAGAAAAAAGATTTTTTGCTTAAATGAACGTATTTTTTTTTCTAGGACATTTTACATGTATCAGGTTAAAATATATACCAGATACTCAGATCTTCTGTTTCTTAGATCTGCAACGTTACTGAATTCATTCTGATACTAACTTATAATGAAGGTATACATTTTTTTAAGGAAATGAGGAAGGTAGCTAATTAAAATCAATATCAGATATTCAAGACTTTTCGGCCCTTTTTCTATAGTGAAATCTCTATTTGCATTCTCTTACAATCGCGTAGGCTTATGAAGTTGAAAATGATGAAATTCGGCAAGAAGCAATGTCTTAAAGCCCAAGTAGAGAGAACTGTTAAACTGTAGAAAAGCGCGAATGGAAACTGTTAATTTTGAATAGTTTGAATTTGTGAGGAGATGCAAGAGTTGAATACTACGTAAGAAATTGAAGTGAAATAGTCGAAAGCAATGCTATGAATTTTCCGGCTGAAACAAGTAAAAGCGATATGCGATACTGATGACTTTCTAAAAAGGACGAAACTGCAGTCTGCCGCTTCGTTTTTCGGCAATCTCCCTAATTGCATTATTGTGTCTCTTGAGGACTGCATGCATGGCAGGCAGATTTGAGAACTAGGTCTTGTCAGTAAGGATTATTCATTGATCTACTGATTCTTGATTAGTTCTTTTTGTCTCAAGTTTACATAATTTTGTAGACTTCTCGAGGAAATTATTTATTTTATCAATCATAAAAATAAAATTTCGGTAATTCAATGAATCATAGAGCATTTTCATTAGATTTATCATTATAAAATTTGGAAAAACCATTGAAATATAGCTCAATACAACGGTTATGATCGTGGTTTAATCGACAAAATAGAAAAAAGAAAAATATATTCTATTATAAATACCAAAACATCTGAGAAATGTATCCCTTTAACATATTTTAGACTGATGAATGGAAAACATGCAACTATTCTTTCCAAATTGAAATTTAAAAGTCCACTTAGACCTGAAAATAAATATCATCACTCTCATTCAATGCTAAATATTCTATAGAGAATTTAAATAAATCAGAAGTTTAACAGTTATATTGTAGAGATTACAGTAATTTTTACACAGATCGGACTCATCGTTCCTTCAAAATTAGATATAAAAAATGTCAAACTTCTTTAAAAATAAACAAGAATTAACGTAGGATATCCCCTGTGTCCAGTCTTTTCCCAGTATTGATAAATTGATAGTTCTACACATTGCCAAAGGGTAGGGAACTCCATTGCCCTGAATCAGTGGAAACTTTCAAATTACAACTTCAGTGACTTTTAGATAATGATAGACCCCTTCTCACACTGCAGATGCTATGTAAGATTTTGTAAATCTTCATGAAATCAATGGCTTACACTGGCCTGCCCAATTGCCTGATCTGAATCCAATCGAGCATGCTTTGGATAAATTTTATGAAGACGTTGTACGTTGTTTTTCAATATTTTATTCAAATATAATTACTATGCGATATTGTCTCCGTCAAAATAGTTCTCTTGGGGAGCCATGTAGCGCTGGAGACGGTCATTTCCATCATCATAGCATTTCTAAAACTCGAATACTGAAATAGCCTTCAGCTGGTCGGTTACAGCTATTTGGATGTTTTCAAGTGTCAAAATGAGTTCTCGTGATGTAATTTTTGATTTTCGAGAAGAGGAAATAGTTGGTTGGGCTCAAGTCTGGTTGGTAAGTAGACTGAACTGACACAGAAATATTTTTTCTGGCTGAAAACATTATTGAGATATCGGTGTGACATAGCGCATTATCGTAATGCAACAAGTAGTTTTTGAAGTTTGGTAGCACATGAAAAACTCTGTTTCGAAGTCTTCGAGGAATTTTCGGTAAAGGTGTTGACTAATTAACCATTTGGCCACGAGGCACAATTTATTTGTGATTCTGTGGCTATTAAGAAGTAAAATCAGCATTCATTTGATCTTTCACTTGCTCATTCGTGCTTTTATGGGCCTTGGAGAGGTTGCAGTGTGCCACGCCATGCTCTGGCATTTCGTTTCTGGATCGTACTTAAACAGCCAACATTCGTCACCAGTAATGGCACGTTCCAGAGTATGGGGATCATTTTTTATCGATCCCAAAAAGTCCTTTCCTTTCTGAGATCCCTTTGGTATTGAAAAAGGTTTTTCGGAACCATTTTTGCACAAGTTTCTTTCATCTCCAATTCATCGGTCAAATTCTGATGAACAAGCTGTGATTGAAAATCAACTGTTCTACGATCATACTAACTGTCATCTGTTGATCTGAACCCAAAAGATGCCGACTCTGTTGACATATTTATCGGTGTTTGCATCGTGGTTCATCTTCAATCAACTCTCTTCCTTCTGAAAATGTCTTGAATCACCAAAAGGCCTGGGTCTTTGACAAAACACTTTTTCCATAGACCTGCCGAAGTTTGAAGCAAAATAGCGTTGCTCAAAATTGATGCCATTCATTCTGCGGACGCACCAGAAAAAATCAGTGAAACTAACGCTACAGACAAACGACTTGGTACAGTATCTCCGAAGAATCTTGTAACGGTTAAATTTTGAGCATGGCTTGGAGGTGTAGGACCGTGAGTAATTCAAGGATGTCCTATTTTTCACTCGGTTTTTTTTCTGGAGATAATTATTACTATTTTATACATATTATACTTTGATTTATCGTTCATAATAGTTTTTCGTTACTTATCAATACGAATCAAGAAATACCAAATATCCATACATTTGGGCCATGAGTATATTCACATAATTCCTCTAGTGGGATGCAGAAATATATAAATTCTCTATGTGCAACTCAGAGGAAGCAAAGAGAATATCATTTTCGTTATTACGTAAATTGTAATTGCGAATATATTCCGGAAGTGAAGTATTCAAGTTGATTTAGCTAATGATGGCATAGTTGTGTGTTATTCAAGTTGTTCATGCAAATTCCTAGCAATTAACTCCAACGGAGATGAAAGTTTTTTGGTATACAATGGATTGATTAAATAATCAATGCTTTGGGCTCGTATTTCCCTAAATGACTAAGTAAATAAGAATCAACTATTTTAAAATTAATTTCTGATACGCAAAACATAACAAATATAACAAAGTTTTATCAATTTACTGGATATTGCAAATGGCATGACGCACTACGCTATCACTTGTTAAATAATGAAAAGGTGAATCATTGTATCTTTTCCGTTGAAAACACACTTAATTCCAATGAGAAAAACGTCATTTGGTCCACTTAGTTCAATGAATAGGAGTGAAAGCTCTCGGAAATTCTTAAAGCAGAAAAAATAAAGAGATCGTATAAAAGAAAAAATTCTATTTGTTTCCTGGAAATACTTAATATCCTTTATAAGATTATAATACTGTAAATTACGAAAAATAGCAAAGGTAAAGTTTATAGCGGAAGTAATACTGAATAGTTGTAGATGTTAAAAAGATCTATGGACTTGTTCTTCATTTTATATGGATCATTGCATTACTTTTCGTGATATATCGAAGAATATAGACTTTTCGAATCAGTTATAGACGCGGTTTCGTAATGGTTTGGGGTGGCAGAGAGGGAAAGCGTGTCCCAAAATTAACGCAAGATTAGCATCTTCAGCCATTTATGTAGCAAAGTGTTGGCAACCCTCAAAGAAAACAAATCGACAGGTGACAGTTTGGGGTTAGTAAAAATGAAGCGTTACACGATACAAAAACAAATATTTCAAAAATAATGAGAGCTTGGCGGTCGCAGTTCGAAAATTTCACACAGATATGGACGGAATAGTGTTTCAACTTTGTCAACTGGAGACGCGGAACACACTGGTCGTCCAAAAATAAGCCATTAAAATATCAATATAGAACTAGTGTATTAGAGTGTCGGTGACATTACAGGAACCTGATTTCGACGTCATGGACAACAATTGCAAACTTAAAGAAGCTCTCTACAGCGTATAGTCACTGAAGACATGTGTTTCCACGCTTTCAAAACTCAATTAACACAACAATTGAAACCTAATGTCAATGAACAGCGAAGAGATTTTATTGAATGGATTATTGAGTATCAACAAAAGTATGCTGATTTTTCGAGCAAAATCATTCTAAGCGACGAAGTACACTCTCACTTTGATGGGTGTAATAATTGCCAAAATTGCTGCTGTTAGGGCTCTAAAAACCAACATTTAATTGTCGAAAAACAAATGCATCCACAACGTTTTACTGTTTGGTGTGGATTTTGAGCTGGAGATATAATTGGACCATACTTTTTTGAAAATGAATATATTATATTTTCTCCATAATTAAACCCTGATATAAACAATTAGAGACATTTGCTTTATTTATAAAGTTACTAAATAAAAACTGTGTGGCTGAAAAAAAAAATATATATATATATATATATATATATATATATATATATATATATATATATATATATATATATATATATATATATATATATATATATATATATATATATATATATATATATATATATATATATATATATATATATATATATATATATATATATATATATTTATATATATATATAGGGTTTTACCCCGACGAGTTGCCATATATCTGTTCATGCAATCAAACTGATTTCATGAAAAAATATAAATCCACCACCCGGTAATTAATACCATTGCCAGGCAATGATTATAATCAAAACATATCCTGGAGTAATTATATATTAGGATAACGTTAAATGTTATGAGAATATATCAATCTACCAGAATATATACATACTATAGCATCATCAGACAATGATATCAATGTACCAACGAGTAGTGTCAGAGGCTTTCTCCCCGGAAAAATCCAGTGTACGGACCTTAGTCAAGTAACACTGAATGTTACTCATTAATAGTTTCCTTTGTGTGAAGTGGTGAACGATCGAATAGAATACTGCTCTGAATATAAATATGACAAAATTGTCAGTTAATTATATTACATTTATATAAACAAATAAATAAAATATGAAATGAGATTCTGAGCAGTATAAACTAAAGAGAAAACCTATGACTCTACCTCATTATTATTTTCGGAAAGAAACCTACGAAGAATATTACAAGATTTGATGACTGTTATCTTTTGTAACTGTTCAAACAAATTTTCTTCAGACCCAAAATCTCAATACTTTTGTGAAGATTTCTAGGAATAACGCCTGTTGTAGAAATAATAATCAGTAGAATAAATATTTTCTTCATTTTCCACATTTTTTAATCTCGTCGCCAAGCATCATATATTTAGAAATTTTTCATTGTATTTATTTTGTATATTATGTGTGTCGGGTATAGCAATATCAATTATATATGTTATTTGATTCTGTTTATCAATAAGAACGATATCTGGTCTATTGTGTTTTACAGCTCTGTTGCACAGAATTGTTTTATCAAAATAAAGTTTATATTTGTCATTTTCACAAATAATCTCAGGTTCATATTTTTGAAATTTTTTCTTTTGGGAATTAGGTCATGTTTAATTCCTAGATTGAAGTGAATAATATTAGCGACGGCATTATGTCTTTCTAAATAATCTGTTGAAGCAAGGACTGAGCAAGATGATAATATATGAAAAACTGTTTCTGAAGAACAGAAACATCTACGGCAAGAATCATCTATATTTTGTTTAATGATATGTTTTCTATAATTCCTTGTGAAAACAACCTGGTCCTGGATCGCAATTGCCAAGCCTTCTGTTTCAGCAAACAATTCTCCAGATACTAACCATTTATTCGATGCAATTTCATCAATATAATCATTATTCAATTCTTTAGGGTGCTTTCCGTGTAATTCCTTCTGCATCCAACTTTCTCTTTTAGAATTATCATCAAATATATCAAAATCTACCTTTTGCATTGTCAAGTTCAGAGGTGTAAGATTATAATCTGAAGCAACAACAATATCATGTAATTTAGACGTTCTCTGTTTATCATGAAAATTGGAAAGTAGATGAAAAATCTGTTTACTATGAAGATTATTCAAATCAATTAATCCACGACCTCCAAGATGTCTAGGTAGTGTAACTCTCTGAACAGCTGACTTTGGGTGGTGCTTATGATATTTACAGAGAATTTTTCTCGTTTGACATTGTAATTCATTTAGATCAGTTTTAGACCATTTAATAATTCCAAAAGAAGATGTAAGAATAGGAACAGCATAGGGTTGATAGCTCTGAAAAGGTTTTTACTAGTTAAATAACTCTTGATGATAATTCTTAGTCTTTTGTAATATGAACTTCTAATAATTTCTTTAGTGCTGCTATGGTTAATTGTCTTCTCTTGACAAAATCCAAGATATTTATATGTATCTCCTTGATGCATTGGCTCGACTTCGATATTGGAAATCTTTATATAATCAGAGGTGATCTTTCCTTTTTCAATAGAAAGATTTTTACATTTTGGAAGCCCAAATTTCATATGAATATCATTGGAATAGTTGAAAGTAATCTCAAGTAGACTTTTTAAATGAGATCTGGTTCCGGATTATAATTTAATATCATCTAAATAAATTAAGTGACTTAATTTGAATTCAGTTAATAAACTCTTTATTTTGAAGCCGAAACTAGTAGCATTTAATTCATGAAATAATGGATTGAGGCAAAGACAAAACCAAAGAGCACTTAAAGAATCACCTTGAAAAATGCCTCTTTTGATTGGAATTACTTCGGATTTTAACGATTGTTTTGAAATATTTAAATGAAGATTGGTTCTCCAATTTTTCATTACGAATTCAAGAAAATGACGAAGTGTCTTATCAATTTTATAAATTTCCAAAATTTCTTGAAGCCATGAATGGGAGAACTGTCAAAAGCCTTTTGGTAATCAATGAAGGCTGTATGAATATTTCTCTTCTTAGTTTGAGCTTGATTCAAAGCAACAGAATCAATTACAAGTTGCTCTTTAGTACCAAGGTGTTTTTTCTACATCCTTTTTGATGTTCGGAAAGAATATTATAATTCTCCAAATGTGCATAAATTTTTTGGGTAATACATGCAGTTAGAATTTTATATATTGTTGGAAGGCAAGTAATTGGTCTATATTGAGACGGATCAATAGTATTATCACTTTTCGGTTTTAAATAAGTAATTCCTTGTGTGAAAAATAAAGGAGTAGCTGAGTGGTTCTTTATTATAAATGAAAAATATTCAGCCAATTTTTCATGAACGCAAGAGAATTTCTTGAACCAAAAGTTATGAATACCATCAACACCTGGAGATTTCCAATTTTTTGTGTGTTTAATAACTGATGTTATATCTTCGTTTGAAAATTTTTCAAATTGCATGCATTCTATTTGAGAAAATCGAGACCTTTCATTTAAAATCCAACTTGCATTGGAATTATGTTGCCTTGGCACTGCCCAAATTGAAGACCAATAATCAGTTAAAATATCAATTTTAGGAACTCCATTTCCAGAAATATTTTCATTTGAACCTGAAATAAATTTGTAAAAATGTTTTTCATTATTTTTGAATAGTTTGTTTTGGAATTTTCTATCTGAATTTATTTTATATTCACGTAGTCTAATAGAGTATACTGAAAGTTTTTGTTTTAAAGTATCGATGTATTCTATCAATTGTCCATTACTTATCTCATTATTTTTATTTGTTTTATTTTTGAGAATATTTTTCCAATATGTGCCATAAGTTTTTTGATCGATTACCTCTGGAATATTGAGTCAATCTTCCTAAATCACATCTGATAGAAGAAATTTTACCTTCTAACCTTTTTTGCCTTGAAGGTTTTTCTTGATATTATAATTAGATCCAAAATTTTCTAATTTGTATCCAGAATATTTAACTACTGTAATAGCGGCACAATATATAATCAGATGAAGTGTATAGATATTCATTACTTTAACAAGTTGCTTTGGAAGAATATTCTCATTAAGCACGTTTATACAATCGAAAATTTTCTTTGAATAATGAATTTTAGGAAGTTTAGGTCTTAAAGTTGGGTCAATATTTTCAAATAAATTCATTTGATTGAGAAATAAATTTTTATATCTTTGTTATCATTATTTTAGATGAATTTTCTGATTTATTTTCGATGCTTTTCATGAATGGGACTAGGTTTTCATCTGAAACTTCAAAATTTAAATGTTCTTCTTGTTGAACGTTGTTTTTAATTGATTTTAATTCTGATTCAGATATAAAGTTTTTTTCAATATACCGTCTTTGATTCGCAATGCTTTGTTCTGAAATACAGCAATTGGGAATTTTTCTTTGAACATATTATATAGTTTAGACATATAACCTTTTTATTTGTTCCATTATTTGTTATTTTGTAATAACAAAACATAATAAATTTATTCATTTCATACGTCCATTTCATGCGTTTTATTTTTTATTAATTTTGTGTAGATCTGAATTAGGTGATGAAGTTATGATAAGATTAGAGGAACAAGGTGATTCTACATGATTTTGAAAACAGTCATCAAAACTTTTGTTGTTTGAAGAATAGACAGAACAAGTAGAAATGTCAGAACCCTTAGATTTACTTCGTGTATGATATGAATGTATAGTTTTTAATTTATTATTCCTACCTTCATTTAAGCTGTTTACCTTATCATCATATTCATGATAAACGGGCCCAGAAATAATTTTCTTTGCAACGTTACCTGAATCAGATGATATGAAAGTTTGAGAATCTGATGGTCCTGCATCTAAACGATCTTGAGTGCAGATTTTGAAGTTCTTCTCCAATCTATTATATGAATCGCAAGGATATTTTGGTGGATTATATTTATCATCAGATTCATATTCATATGAAGTATTCATTTTTTGGAATTCGAAAATTTGACAGTTGTCAATAATATATTTCATAAAACGTTTTCCTGAAAAATGAATCAATGAAGGTAGGAAATTTTATGTGTACTTACTTTTAATAACTAAAAAATACTTATCTGAAAAATATAACTAATTTAAATATCTAAAACTTTTCAAAATTCAAAATTTTAGCAGTGATGTTCATTTATGGAATAATTGTCACCTTAGTGACAATATATATATATATATATATATATATATATATATATATATATATATATATATATATATATATATATATATAGTCAAGCTAGTTTGTAACTTTATAAATAAAGCAAATGGCTCCATTTGTTTACATCAGGGTTTAATTATGGAGAAAATATAATATATTCATTTTCAAAAAGTATGGTCCAATTATATCTCCAGCTCAAAATCCACACCACCTTATGGTGTGGATTATGAAAATCTAAAAGCAGTTCTATCGCTGCGAATAGAAAGAGACAGAAAATGAAAAAAAAAATTCGGTGCCACCATTTATGAGACTTTCTATCGATAGCATACCTACTTTTCAGTTGGTCGAATTCGTCAACGTAGTTCATACATCTTTTGTACTGTATCACAGCTTCAGGACGAGCGACGTCAGTCCCGTCTCCATTGCGTTCTCTGCGAATAACAACACATGTCTTCTTCTGATCTATATAAATGGTAAGAATATGAACTGATATTTTGTCTTTCCACTTAAGCACTGCAACGTTTGTATCACTGACCCTGTAATCATGTTGTCTCCGTGCTTATTCTTTGTCTTCTTTTAATTTTGGCAAATATTTATGATTTGGATTGACAGTCCCATATGCCAATATATTATCTTTTCGCAGATAATTTTGCAAGGAATAGTTATTGAAATAATTATCAAAGAATACTCTATGATTTTTAGATTTTAAATTGGAGCAAAATAGACGAACAACCTTACCGCCGAGGTCAATTTGTACGCTATTACCTTTGTGTATATTTCGAAATCTACAAAATATCTGGACTCAGCACCTTTGGCATATACTGTTTCAAGTAATTATGACCCCTGAATTTTATCATACTTTCGTCTATAGCTTATATTTTGTGGTGTGTAATAGTATTTTCAAAATTTCTTTTCATTATATCTAATAATGGTCTGACTTTATGAAGCTTATCATTATTATAATCGGTTTTGTTAGGCATTAGATTGTTATCATTCAGATGCAAGTTGCTGAGGAGCTAGCCGAAGCTGTTGAGTGGCGTAAGCGATGATATGTAGGGGTCATGCAGATCGGGGGCAGAAGACCAGTAGTCTTTATAACTAGGCATTTCCTTTATGCCCTTTACCAAGTTCAGAGCCAGAAATACTTCTATTTCCTCAGGCGTAGTCGGTGTTAAAGGTTTTCCCTTTTATGTCGCGTATAGATTAGTTTGAAAGAAGATTATCACTACAACATCCTCTGACCAACACAAGCGAAATAGCTGTGTAGCTGTGACATTCGCTAAATCTATTATATCGTGTGGTATACCTCCACCTACTGTATACTCACTCGGCTCTTCCATTCTGAAGTTTTTCTTCCACTTTGGTTTCGCCACAACAGTTCGATTTGATGATGTTGAAGCGCTCGAAGTAGATACGTGACTTTCTGAAGTGCTAACTAATTCTGACAAAAGTACGTCCTCATCATCCGAGCCGAATTCGTCTTCAAGCCCTGGCTGCTGTGTAGGTGAGTCGCCAAGCGCCATCACAGTTTGCTGTCCATCATTGTATTCTTGCGGTAGGGAGGATGACCCTGTAGAGGGAGCGAAGAATCACTGGGTAAGGCCAGGCTGCCATACGACGATGAACATAGCAACTTTAATGCTAGATCAATATCGACGAAAGATAGACTTGAAGAGTTGATGTTTGAGTTGAATGAGATAGAATGGGACATCTTAGGCTTATGTGAAACGAGAAGAGCTGAAGAGAAAAATGAGAGAGTGGAATACCAAGAAGTAAACGAAGCAGCACGAAAATCAGCAAGGGAGGATATACAGTTGCATAATGAGAGAATAGCACTACGTACTTTTGAAGAACTTAACGGCATAAAAGTATTCAGAAGAAAGATGACAAGAAAAAAAGATACGATAAGACTCAAAAGATCAAATGGCACAATAACGGAGAACAGAGAGGAAATACTCAAGACTGTAGAAGAATTCTATAAAGATCTCTACACCTCGAGAAAGACCAGTGACCTGACTCTACAAGAAAAAGGTGTTAGAGTACCTAATGTCGGTTCAGAAGATATCCCGCCAATAACTATAGTTGAAATCGAACAAGCGATCAGTCAGTCTAAAAACAACAAAGCGCAAGGACCAGATGACATAATAAGTGAAATGTTAAAGCACGGTGGCGAAAAGCTTGTTGAAAATCTGGAGACACTTTTCAACAAATGCCAGGAGGAAGAAGACATACCAACCGACTGGACAAATGCGCTAATTACTCTATACCACAAGAAGGGAGACACAGAGCAACTAGCTAATTATAGGTCCATTAGTTTATCGTCTCAAACATACAAAACATTCTCCAAAATCATAGTGAACCGCCTAACACCAAAATTAGAGTTTTATCTGCCAATAGAACAGGCCGACTTCAGAAAGAATTTTAGCATCAACGAGCATTTACAAACTGTGAGAAGTCTCATAGAGAAATGTACTGAATATAATATCCCTCTCTGGATGGCTTTTCTTGATTACAAAAAAGAATTACATGTCAATAGCTATTTTGCGTTAAATAATCTGCAACTTATACAAAATTCAAAGATATGGACGAATCGGCGAGTTTTGGAGTGTTAACCTAGGGGTAATTTCTATTTAATCGAATGTTTGAAAGTATAAGATCCCACTCGCACTAGACGAAATTATTATTGAAACAGATTAGTTTAATTCAAAAATTTTCAACGACCATAATTTACGCCTTCTTAATTCAAATGATTGAATATAATCTGATGCCAGAACCCATAACTATTAGAATTCCAAATCACTTTCAGTTTGTTTTTTTAGTGTCAAACGGTTTGGAACCGTCATTAACTACCAGAAGCTCATCATCGCCGTTTCCCGTTTTATTTTTAGAGATATTAACTACTCCGTCAATAGCAAGCAATCATTTCAGTTTAAAAGAATGTAGAAAGTCATTTGGGGTGAAGTTAATGCTTACCAGACATAATTAAAATTCTCCCCCTAATCTTACATGAGCATATAAGATAAAGTAACCCTATTTATGTCTGGAAATGAAATAAGTCAACCGACTTGAAGTTGACAAAAAAAGCTGCCGTTGAACATATGAATCGAAGGACTTTCGTGATTGGTTTTATGATTATGGAAGAGATTATGTAATGTTCGTAAGTAGGAAGCATTTTGAGTTGAAAATTATGAAATGGCGGATGCGTACATAGTTGGTCTTCTTTCATTGTGTTTCCCAAGAAGGTTTCTATTCTTTACAGCATGTATTCAAAGCGTCTCCCAGTCTCTTAGACGGCTTCGGACGTCGACATAGGTATAGCCTCTAACATTCTTGGACAATTTAGTATTGCTCAAAACATTGAATCGAATTACGTCTTGTGAAAGGAGTGTTAATGGAGAGTTGTTATTCAATATTAAGTATAAATTTCTACTGAAATAAATTGTCATAATTTAAATCGTTGAGAATATATTTTCTGTCTCAAACAAGTTAGTGGCTGTTCAATGCTTTGTCATGAATAATGTATTTCTGCCACGATAATCAGATGAACAATTTGTCCTGGAGTTCTTTTTTCTATTTTACACTCGAATTGCTGCAAAATGTGTTTTATCTATACAAAGTGATTCCTAAATATGCGGTGGTGACTACTCTGCTAAAATGAAGAATATTTGCCAAATAACTCTTTATTTTAGGGCCGTCTTTTTCGAAATATGGCGCTCATTGTGCAATTAAAATTCGCCTTTTAATTGAATCTTCGAAAACGACAAAAGATTCCGCTTGGAACTTTACAGATATTCCAGTTTGAGAATATCTTCGTCAGTTTTTAAATCATACAGCTTTTCTTTGGTTTTTTCGAAAAATGCTTATTTTGTGAGAGAAACATAAATTATATGTACAACTGCACCCAATCAACAGAAAACTCAGAATCGGGAATAGGAGACTGCTGTCATTTATTATTATTGGCAATTGATACTTTTGTGTGGCTTTATGGTTGTTTTTCTTCAATTGAATATGTTGAATTCTACATTCTTTATCACACAAGATGTATTCAAATCAGATATGGACAAACTTATTTAGTGGTGGACCTGAAAAATTAAAAAGCATTTGGCAAGCCGAAAATAATTGAACACAACAAATTTCTCGCTAATAACTTGGTGAAATAATTTTATTGAATAATTAATTAATTGATGAAGAAACACTAGGATTATGCTTCACAAAATAGAATTAATATAAATATATCAATATGTTTGACATGTTTCGGGTTTTATTCTATTTTCAAATTGAAATATTACATTGTCATTTAGACCTATCAAAACAGATATGAGATATTTGCCAAATAACTCTTTATTTTGAGGCCGTCTTTTTCGAAACATGGCTGCTCATTGTGCAGATAAAATGCGACTTTTAATTCAGTCTTCACAAACGAAAAAAGCAATTCGTTTGAAATTTTACAGAAATTCCAGTTTGAGAATATCTTTGTCAGTTTTAAGTCATACAGCTTTTCTGGAAATGGGCGTATTATAAGAAGAATTTTTGCAAGCCCCGTTTCAATGAAGAATAACATAGTCTTTCGTTTTTTTGAAAAATGCTTATTTTGTGAGAGAAACATAAATTATATATACAACTGCACCCAATCAACAGGAAACTCAGAATCAGCAATAGGACACTGCTGTCATTTATTATTATTGGCAATTGATACTTTTGTGTGGCTTTATGGTTGTTTTTCTTCAATTGAATATGTTGAATTCTACATTCTTTATGACACAAGATGTATTCAAATCAGATATGGACAAACTTATTTAGTGGTGGAGCTGAAGAGTTGAAAAAGCAATTGGCAAGCCGAAAAATAATTGAACACAACAAATTTCTCGCTAATAACTTGGTGAAATAATTTTATTAAATAATTAATTAATTGATGAAGAAACACTAGGATTATGCTTCACAAAATAGAAAGAATATAAATATATCAATATGTTTGACATGTTTCGGGTTTTATTCTATTTTCAAATTGAAATATTACATTGTCATTTAGACCTATCAAAACAGATGTGAGATATTTGCCAAATAACTCTTTATTTTGAGGCCGTCTTTTTCGAAACATGGCTGCTCATTGTGCAGATAAAATGCGACTTTTAATTCAGTCTTCACAAACGAAAAAAGCAATTCGTTTGAAATTTTACAGAAATTCCAGTTTGAGAATATCTTTGTCAGTTTTTGAATCATACAGTTTTTCTGGAAATGGGCCTATCATGAGAATAATTTTTCCAAGCCCCGTTTCAATGGGGAACAATATAGTCTTTTGTTTTTTTGAAAATGCTTATTTTGTGAGAGAAACATAAATTATATATACAACTGCACCCAATCAACAGGAAACTCAGAATCGGGAATAGCAGACTGCTGCCATTTATTATTATTGGCAATTGATACTTTTGTGTGGCTTTATGGTTGTTTTTCTTCAATTGAATAGGTCGAATTCTACATTCTTTATCACACAAGGTGTATTCAAATCAGATATGGACAAACTTATTTAGTGGTGGACCTGAAGAATTAAAAAGCATTTGGCAAGCCGAAAAAATTGAACAAAATAAATTTCTCGCTAATAACTTGGTGAAACTATTTCATTAAACAATTAGTTGATTGAAAAAGAAACACTAGGATTATGCTTCACAAAATAGAATGAATAAAAACATATTAATATATTTGACATGTTTCGGGTTTTATTCCATTTTCAAATGGAAATATTACATTGTTATTTAGACCTATCAAAATAGATGTGAGAAGTGAGAACAAACAGTTTTCTTCACAGAATAATATCAAATTTAACTGAACATCACCCAACATACTCAAACAAAAATAGTTCAGAAGTAACAGGGTAGTTACAAATATTTTTTCAAGATCGAACTACAGGCGGAATTTTCTTTTTTGTCCAAAGGTAAATATGAACCATTGACTTGAATTTCGATGAATAAATTTTCTTTTCTTTTCAAACATATATCACATGTGCACACAGTTTTTTGAGGCAGGACTTGCTTTCTAGACAAATTGAAAAATGTATAACATTTTCAATTTTATTTTCTGTGCTCTAATCATGACAGCTCAAATATTAATTCTTGCAATGAAAGTTCAGATAAATTATTTAATGTTTTTCATCAAGTTGGAAATATTGTGATAATATAATAACAAAACTACCATGTTAGACCACAATTTTGAAGCGCTTGATATAAATGAATATTGGATATTCACAAAATAATCATGATGCGAATTCTACAGAAGCTGCTTATTTGATCTCAAAAAGTATATTCGATAAATTGGGGGGAAAACTTAATGAACCACGGTTCATTCATCGTCTATAAACAATCAATTAGTTGATGGAAAGAAGATGCAAAATTGATGTAATAGGTAGTGATTTCGTTCAGGACTGAAATGGAATGAGAATATACCACTTTTTGCAGCCAGGAGATTCAAGAGTACACTCGATTTCTCAACTATTTTGTTCAAATATCTGTAAAAAAATTTTCCGAGAAATAATTCAATTGATGAAGTTCAGTTCACTGTATGTGAGCATTGAAGAATAATCGCGTATTAACGTCTGTGATTTCTGATGAAAAGCTTCATATCGATTTATATTATGAAATTGTAAATAACATTATCAATGGATATTTTTTATGAACTCTATATTGCTGAAAGGAAGAATATTTACACACAACCAAATTTATATGGAATCCCCCGATATTTTGAATAGGGATTTTGGAAATTTCGAAGGATTGTTGGAATTAATCCTTTTTGAAATATTTCAATTGACAAAAGAAATGAATTAAGCTTCATTTCAAAAAAGAAACAAATAAAAGAAAATAGGAGACTCTTTCCGCATGTAGTAAAAAATTTTCTCACAGAGTATTTTTTTCTCTACCTCAGTAGCTTGTATTATCTCCTCTGGTGTTGATACAAGCCAGAATCCGTCTAGGTATGCTTTGGATAATGTTTTCGACCTCCTCTAGGGTGATATTCTGCCACTCTTCTGTGGCGGCTTGGATGAGCTGTTGTGGGGTTCTTGGATTATCCGGGTGCGATCTAATTTTCCTTTTGAGATAAAACCATAAATGTTCAATGGGATTTAGGTCTGGAAAGCTATCTGGCCAGTCCAAAATAGCGTATCCCCCTGTTTCAAGATAATGTCGCGCGAAGTTGCTGGTATGCGAAGGAGCTTTATCTTGCATAAAAGTGAAATTCTCACCGTGGGTACTTCGCCAGAGTCTCACTATTGGCTCGCAATTTCTAGCCGTTACTCTCGCAGGAAACGAAATCAAATCTGTTTTGCCTCCTAGCATAATGCCACCCCAAAACATTACACTACCCCCTTGGTATTTCAGAATTTGTCTTGCTGCTCGGAGTCTAGCTTGTCTTCCACAACCCCTTAAAACCCGAATCCGGCGGTTATCTGATCGAACACAAATTCTCGTCTCATCCGAAAAAAGAACATTTCGCCAATGTTCAATATTTCAATTTTGGTGCTCGATACACCAATTAAGTCTGTTAATTTTTTTGTTGTCTGGTTAGCTCTGTAACTCTTAAGTTCCTTTTGCTGTATAAATCCCTTTGTCTTTGACGTATCGTTTCGACTGATACATTGATGCCTGTTGCCTCCAGAAATAGCCTTTGGAGTATGGGGTGAGATGCACTAGGGTCTCTTCTTGCAATTTGGCACAAAAAAAGGTCTTGTTCTTCAGAAGTGATCTTCCTACGACTTCTTCTAGCCCTATTTTGCAGAGATTGTAGCTCCACGACCCCTCTGCACATCGGACAATCCAACGTAAGGCATTTTCAGTTATGATTATAGGCTTCTTTAAATTTTGAAATTCACAGTTTCAAATCTCAGTGACGACTGAGTACAATATCCCGAACATGTGGTGATACCACATTGTACAACATTTCTTATCATACTATCCAATTTTTTACAACAAAAAACTTCATTCTTCACAAGTAGTCAAAGATCCATGGTTAAAAACAATCAATTATGTGAAATACCGAGTGATTCCATATTAATTTGGTTTCGTGTATTTCCAACATAATGGAGCTCTTCTTCATCAAACTATGGTCGTTGCTGATTTACTTGACTTAAAATTTGTCAATAATTGGATTGGAACTAGGGGGCCAACACGATGGTTGGCCCGTTCCCCAGATTTGCGCCTTAGGGGATATATCAAGGATCTGTTATATTATAGAAGAGCTAGTCGACATATTGAAGAGTTGAAGCAAAATTTCAGGTATTGTCTTGTTTCGGTTACCAATATTCAATAAGTGTCGCAATATCCTTACGCGTTGTATATTATACATACAGACTAATGGCAATACTTTCGAATACCTACATTGATTATTTCCATTAATTATCATTCTATATACAGAGTATCTGCGCTGAAGGGCCCATCAGCAGTATCTGGGGATCGGTTTTATCGACTAATTAATTATTTGCGATAGTTTTCAAAATTTGTTCAAACTAAAATTAACCACCATTGAGCAATGATTTTCATTTTCAGAATTATGTCATCTCCTTTGCCCAATAAAATTGACTCAAATGTGAGTATGATTCTAACTTTTTTTTCGTTCAACGAGAAAAGGGTTCTGAGGGCAACGTACTTTCCGATGCAGTTTCATATATGGGGTGCTCAAAAATCACTTGTCAACCCAATAAAATAATAGTGTCAAACAAAACGTTTTTTCTTTGAATACGAGTATCTACTTTTGCTACAGAACCGTATTTTAAATTAGTAGAAATTGATTGGTATTAAGTTTCCTATACCTAAAATTGCTCATTTTCATTTTATTAGCGATTATATCAAAAACCTGTAGTTTCTTTGGAAAATGAATTCGTTTAGCCATGGAACATAGAACCGGCAGAGTGGATTAAATTCAAATAGCAATTACTATACTCCGCAATGTTTCATGAATTTTTGCCTCTGCTTGACGTTTGTAAATTATTTAAAAACAGCAATAACACTTATTTTAGTTGTCTTTTACTGACTAGTGATTCAATTTTCCACGGAACTGCGGGTTTTTGATGAAATCTCGAATAAAATTGAAACGAGCTATTTTCGGTATGGAGAAACCTAACACCAATAGATACTAATTTAATATACGGATCTAAAAAAGTAAAAAATAATAGGTACTTGTATTAAAAAATGGCGTTTTACACAATTTAGTTTTATTGAGTTCATAAGTGATTTTTGAGTACTCGGCATATAAAATAGCATCGAAAATTAAGTAGCCCTCAACAACACTCTTACCGTTGTATAAAAGAAGTTATAATCTCAATAAAATCTGAGTTAATTTTGTTGGTCAAAGAAAATGACGTTATAATTTCGAAAATTTAGTTGGGAAAACTCATAGCCCAATGGTGGGTATGTTTAGAAAGAACAAATATTGACAAAATATGCTTGAAAAAGAATTGTCTTCTATAAAAAAATTAGAAAGTCTACCGTGACATTTAAAATAGCAAAGTTGTAGTCGATGTCTGGTATAACCGGAAATGGCACCGCTCTGAAAACAATTACAAGTTGTATATCACTATCCGTTTACTTTAATCTAATCCATAAAGTCCAAAGATACTTCTAATGAGCACTTCTGTTGTTGAATATCTCGTTATTTTTCTGTTTCAAAATAACAATTGAAATTCTATTCACACAAATTTGTAACTTGTTGAATAAGTATTAGATAATTTATCTAATTTGTCATACTGAGAGCACAGAACACACTAAAGCTATTTCCATCATTCCGTGTGAATTCTGTGAATGGACATAAATTTACTATATGGGAAGAAGTTATACAATTTTCGGTTTTTCACTAAAACATGTCCTGGATGAAAAATTGAGTGCACATGTGATATATTTGTGGAAAGGGAAAAGTATTTCAACGAACTCAAAATTACCTATGGTCCATATTCGAAAAGAGTTTGAATTATAACTCGAAAACCGTTGCACAACAGAGGAAATTCCGCTCTCAGTTCGATCCTTCGTGAAAAAATAACGGCAATGAATTTCTCACGCAGAAATAATACGGGAAAAGAGGGTAATTTTTTCACAATATATCACACAGATGAAGTAGTACTATTTCGAAATCTATCGACTCTGTACAAAATACTATGAAAAATTATTGAAACTAAGTTTGAGAATGTATAAATGATTCCCAATGATATTGCTTTGCTTATGATTGTTATTTAGCGTACATAGTGACTTAAATTTTAAATTTCCTGTGGAGATGTGAAGAGTAATTACTTTTAATAGATATATCATACTTTGCAGATCATATCTGACAGTTATCTCTATGCTAATTCTGGGTATACAGGACGTATCCTTTACATGATGATTATTGTGTCAGAACTTCATGAATTCATTAAAGTTTGTTTTGAGATTCGTAAAAAAACCTTCACGATTTCGAATTATTATAATAAGTTTGTATTAATATGCTGGTATATGCTACTAATTAATCGAGTATTATCGATGACGAAACCTCAATTTGGATTTTTTATAATGATCGCGAAATGATTTGCCATTCTCAAATGTGCTAAAAATCATAATTCGTGAAATCTATTCTCGATCAACTGTTAGCTAATTAACATTGACATCGACCTCGTATTTTTGAATGAGGTAGCATATGTCGATGAGAGTCTTTCTGTGGGTTTCGTCTTCCAAAACGAGAATTTTGTCTTTCTGCATTGAATGATTAGAATCACTAATTATGGAATGTCGTCAGTCTGGATTAGAAAATGTACAAATTTCTTTTTACTTATCATAGCCTGCACACGATACAATTGTAGGAATTTCTGTTTTCTCGTCTTTCATAAACACCTCAAAAAAGTCTAGTGAACACTTCTGAATATCGATATATCGTATCCAGAACGATCAATATAGATGAAATGAATACCTGCATCAATTTTTCACCAAATTATGTAGAGTGCCGCAACAGATTTCAGTTTTTTTTCATAAAAAACTAAAAATGCAGCAGATGCGACGCTGCTTTATAATCATTTCATGTATTCAGTGTTTGAAATCAGTTAGTTGGCACTTTGTTTCTGTTGTAAGCACAAATAAAAGATTCAAGTTTTGTGATTCGACCATGGAAAGACGACATTTCACTAGAGAAGAGATGTTACGAGCCGTTGGCATGCTCCAAGCTGGGAGCTCACAACGGGAAGTATCCAGGGTTCTGGGAAGTAGCCCAAGTGTCATAAACCGTTTATGGTCGCGTTTCAATGAAACAGGTAGCGTAGAAGATCGCCATACAGGTAGTTTCAGGATCACTACAGTCGCCCAAGACCGATTTTTGGTTTTACAAGCTAGAAGAGATCGTACTACCACAGCATCTCAATTAGCTCAAGAGCTATCACGAGTTCATAATGTACAAATTTCCGACCAAACTGTGAGAAATCGACTGCACGAAGGTCAACTCTACTCCAGACGTCCTTTAAGAGTTCCACAACTGACCCATGGAAATCGCGCCGATCATTTAGCTTGGTGCCAAGAACACGTAAACTGGGATCAAGGGGGGTGGGCCACAGTTCTCTTCAGTGATGAATTAAGATTTAGTTATTATCCCGATTCGGGAAGAATTCAAATATGGAGAGAACCTGGAAAGCAAAACCGTCTCTAGCATACTCGAGAAGTTGTTAGACAGGGTGGCGGATCAGTGATGTTTTGGGGAGGTATACGCCTTGGTGGAAGAACTGACCTCGTTTTCATACAGAACAACCTCACGGGAAATTCTTACGCAAATGAGATAGTTTTACCAGTAGTGGTACCGTATCTCTAAACAATGGGTCAAAATCCACTCTTCCAACAAGATAATGCCCCTCCTCATCGTGCAAGAGTTGTCTTGAACGTTCTTGAAGAGAATGATATCGATCTTCTACCGTGGCCATCCTGCTCCCCAGATCTGAATCCCATCGAGCATGTGTGGGATACCCTAAAAAGAAATCTCCTGCGTCAAAACGTCTTCCATCATGAACAGGAGCTTCGATTAGCAGTTCTGGGGTCTTGGAATGACTTAGGCCAAAATGTAATAGACAATTTGATATTGAGCATGCCGCGACGATGCCAAAGTGCATTAATAACAAATCTAAACCTTCTGGGTACTGAAAAATCTAAGTGCTTCCATATCGTTTCGAGAATATTAGTTCAGGATTTTTTTTTGTGTTTTACCAAATATCGTCATTTTCAAATTTCAAATTTTTTTTTATCATAGGTGCTTTGGAGAAGTCAAATATTATTTTGTTTTCTTGAGAATACATTATATACAATACAGCCTAACAAAAACCGAAAGATTTCTATAAATTCGAAACATCAAATTCATATTTTAGAGATATTGGTAAGTGTTCGCTAGACTTTTTGAGGTGTTTATACCAATATATTAATTCTTTCTTTTATTATATAATAATAATAATAATGATAATAATAAAAGTCTTTTATCGAAACAATAAAATGTTTAGAAATATATATAAATCAGGCCGAAGTCTAGCAGAGCTACTCATACTTAACCCGAATTTCAAATCTTACACATAAACTAGGTTGGAACAAATTGAACGAAATATCGAAATATTACTATGTTTCTACTGTAAAGATAGAGATAAAATGCTGAAGAAAATTAAAAATATATTAATTGCCAGAAAGAATATTACTTAACTGCAAGAAAAACAAATCTATGATATCAAGCATCAATGGTGAACCGTACAATCAAAGAACAAACAAAAGAGAATTAACCGAAATGCTCACCTCGTTGCAATTCAAGTACAGCTTGTACCGAACACGGAAAGAATTCAGAGAGAGTCCCTTTAAACTATTGTGCAGGGAATTATAAAATGTTACTGCATTATATGTGAAGGACCTCGTGAACAAGGCTGAATGAAACCTAGGCAGACTAAGCTGATTAATTTGGTTTGTGTGTACATTTTGAATCGTTTTTCTCAAAATTTATATCTCCTGCAAATAAGTTGGCGACCCCAAAAAAAAACGACGCAGTGAACAAGAACACAAAACTGAAAATTAAAAATATTCTTCACTTTTAACCAGCCCAGCTCCTGAATTCTTTTGGAAACTCTATCAAACTTCCTTATGCGGTAAATGAAACGGCAGCATGAATTCTGAACACGCTGAAGGCGATTTTGAGATATCTGATCCAAACATGGAAAAATCAATGGAAGACCGTAGGGTAATATACAAAGCACCAACGATTCTACAAGTTTTCTACGCATTTTAAAATTCAAAATATTAATATTCAATATTCACAAATGTTTTGAGATTTTCATTAGTAATACTCTCTTTCGACGTCGAACTAAAAGTTATCAATAGTGAATAGTGCACGATACCATCCTGATCCCGACTTAGCAACACTCCAGCCTAGGCAGCCTGAGCGTGCTCAAAAGAAAAATACAACAGGATATCATTTACGAAAGATTTAACCCTGCAGTGCTGCAATTGATCATATATATCTGCAGTGTATATCAGAAATAACCCCGGCCCCAGTACGGACCCATGAGGAACCCCAGAGGTCACAACACTGGTAGCAGATAACTTTTCATCCATTGACACTAACTGTTAACGCTGGCTTAAGCAGGACCGAAAAAATCCAACCGCTAGATCATCAAAACCATAATAATATAGCTCTGCACATAACAAACTATGATCGATTGTATCGAATGCCTTCGAATAATCCAGCAACACTGAGGCTATCGAGAGTTCAGCATCCAGGGATCGAACTATGTAATCCACAACGTTAAGCAATGTTGTTGTGGTGCTTTGGCCTTTCGGAATCCTGATTGCATGTTCGAAATTATTTTGTTTGTTAAGCGAGTTTGTTCCAGAGAAAGCTCCAAGTTCTCTGGAAAATAGCCGATTTCAAGACAACAATTTATTATGTGGCAAGATAACTGGGCAGCACATCTGCAACATTTCAGCAGAAATTCCATCTGCACCAACTGCGTTGGATTTGATTTCAAATAATAGTTTCAAAATTTCTTCTAGGGACGCAAGTTTAAAATGGAACTCAATGTCCTCTCTATGTCTATGGGATCCATAGAAAGCTGCCGTAATTTCACAATTATTGGGGGGACTGTACACCAAAGTAAAAATTAATCCCATTCGCATTTCTGAGAGGAGAAGGAATTTCATAGATCTGTAAACTATTGATAGCCTTCCAAACACTCTTACTTCCAGCACATCTGGATTGATATTCCAAATATGCAGCTTTTTCACGACGAACCGCTGAAGTTACAAGATTTCAAAGTTGTCGGTATTGAATGAGTATTAATATTTTTTCATCTTTTTTATAACGTCTAGTAAGTATTTTAATAATTCATACATTCTTTTGCAGAATTCATACTTTAGCGTTGTGTGGTTATTATATCAGTGATTTTTCGTTAATTTGTTTATCATGGAACGTTAAAACTTTTTAATCGTCCAAAGCATGACATCTCAAGGTTTAAGTTATCGTAATGAAGACTTGGCATTGGTATTCAGCGGTCAAAGATGCTTTATGCGAGTGCTTAATTCTGTTTACAAATTCTATTTTTCCTTACGGAACGTTCTTGTTTGTACTGAAACGGATATAGAACGTCTCGCAAAACATAACCTTCATCTGAAAAGATCTGCCATAGGCCCTAGGATCACTATAGAGCAGTGTGAAAAGTTGTGATCAATGCAAAATGGTTTTTAAACGTTCAAACGAACGATTCGACCTTGAAGCAACCATTCTTTTCGGCTTCTAAATGCACGTACTGACCTCCATGTGTTCAATCACGAGTCACGAGTATGAAAAAATTATCTGAAACGAATATGTAGTGCAGTTTGTTCCTCTAATTGGTTGAAATTTTCTTTTCATGCACGATTATGCGGAACCACATAATGCCGTTGTATGAGGTGGCCTCCGCGGTGTCCCTGATCTGAACCCAATTGGATTAATTCAATGAAAAGGATATACCGAGCCATGCTGTAAATCTTGCAACTCTTTGAGGCCTGGTTCAACAGACCATGCCCTTAAAAGATCACGAGTATAAATCCAAGATGTGGAACTCGGTATTGATCATATCCTTCACAAGGATTCATTTTATCATTTCTTTTATTCCCCTAATTCTTCATCGCAAAAGAAAATATATATTTTCTACGGTTTTTCCGATATATACAGTGCCTTTCAAAATAACTCAGCTAATTTAATTTTTCTGTGAATTTCCTGAAAAAGGTAGATTTTTGATTGGAGAGAGACATTTTTCTGTTACATGTTTCGTTTTGGCCATATCAATCACCTACCCCTGAAAGCTTGTATCCCAATTTTCAGAATAGAGAAAAGGGATCGTGTAATACCTATTTAAAAGGTGATTTATTTTGTATACGATCTCGTAATTACTTACTTTCTGATGAACTAGGTAATATGAACTGGTCGGTGATATCGCGCTGCACGGATTCAGAAAGAGCGTGTAATATTGTCTTGATCGCTCTCAAGTCCATGATTGATCGGATTTTTCCTTTCAAAAGATTTCAGCATAGAGGAAGTGTTAAGTCATGGATGACAACAGAAATCAGGACCTCCCCAAGAAGAAATTTGTTTCTTCATCATTTGAAAAGTAGAGTTAGGAGAGCCTAAAAGAATGGCGAATGAATGTTTTATAGTCCAAAAATAAGAGTAGAGCAACTTGGAATTTGATTAAAGAGCATACAACGGCGAATTCCAAACATAAAATCACAGTTCTTGAGGGATTGAGTAACCAGATTGATCATAAAAAACCCTGGATATTGACAACGACTTTTTTGTAAACCATGCACCGTTTGACTGTGTGAACGTACTGACTGAGCCGGGATTGTCGTTTCAGTGCTGCCTGCGTTCCCAACAGTATGGCGCTACATTCGGTTGATGCGATGGAGGTGGGTAATATTGTTCATTCATTGAGAGGTACGAACTCCGTGGATTGCGATGGGGTGCCGGTGCGGTTGCTGAATCATGTTTCTCATGAGATTGCCGAACCTCTGTCTTTAATACTAAATTTGTCTTCGATACTGCAGTTTTCCCTACTCAACTAAAAAAACACACATTGAAGCAATCCACAAGAAAGGCTACCAGGATGATATTAATAACTACCGACCCTTTGCACTGCTGTCAAATGTTGTAAAAATATTTGAGAAGGCACTTAATTGAAGAGTCGTTGATTTTCTCCAGACACATAAGCTTCTGACTGAATATCAAAATGGTTTTAGAAGAGGAAAGTCTCCAACGAGGGCTCTCTATCAGACTTTGACCAAAATAATCGATTCTCTCAATGATAAGAAACGTACAGTCTTGATGTGTGCTGATTTATCTAAGGCCTTTGACATGGTGGATTATGGTATCCTCTATCAAAAACTTAATAAAATGGCAATGAGAGGCTTGCCCCTGAAACTCATTAGGTCCTATCTAACTGAAAGATCCCAAATTGTAGTTGAACGGCATCCAGTTACGGGTATGTTGATTGAGTCAGATGAATTGTCGGTCACAAAGGGGATGCCTCAGGGGTCTGTGTTTGGGCCGCTTCTTTATATCATATACACTAGCGACTTGCCTTAGGTACTGCCAAACGGGGTTGCTTAGTTTGCGGATGATACGTCAGTTGTGTTGTCTGGCGACGACAGGGACATGGAAGACATGATATTTGATGCTGTATCTGAGCTCCGCCAGTGGTTCGACGAAAATAAACTCAAAATGAATACTGAAAAATGCAGCTCATTGAGTACAAACTACACCAGAGAATCAGAAGCATACAAAACATCAAAAGGGGTATGCTTTTTGGGAGTCCATATCCACTACAGGTTGAACTGGAGAGATCACATAGATAAGGTGGCTGGGAGTATGGCAAGATACGTATATGCGCTGAGAACTTTAGCAAATACTGTGAGCCAGGGAGCAGCGTTCATGGCTTATCATGCTTATGTGCATAGTAGGCTGCGATATGGAATTGTGTTGTGGGGGAATTTGACAGAGGTAGATAGGATACTGTCGTTGCAGAAAATGTGTATTCGTGGCATGCTGCGGCTTCCATTCACAGAAAGTTGCAGGAAATATTACGTAGAGAAATCAGTGCTCACAATAATTTCACTGTATATTTATGAGTCAGTTATTTTGTAGCTACTAACAAAGAGCTATTTGAAGAACAGAAAGCGGCACATGATAACAATACGCGACGAAGACGAAACTTGAATCCACCTCACATGAAGTACACCTATCTCCAGAAAAATGCAAGATATATGCTGGTGACAATCTTCAATAGAATCTCACAGAATATCAGATCTCTCCCTGCTGAACTTATGGAGAAGAGGTTGATGCAGTACCTCGAGACAAAACGCATGACGAGTTCCTTAATAATAGACTGTGATATTCCAATTTTTTATTTTTTGTTTCTGTGCACCTTATATGTATGTAAATGTCCGCCTCATGAGTCTTATATTTGTTTTTTATATACAATTATAATTTTTATACAGTTATAAATTATTATATTTATATTATGACATGCTCTACAACCCTAGGGGTTATTATGGAGTAAATAAAGTTGAATTGAAATTGAAATAACAAATGTTCGAGGAAAACACTCGATCAAAATCGATTTGGTCTATTCGGAAAAATTCTTGGTACTTATTAAAAAGTTTGCTTATCCAACTCTCTAACATACACTACCCCGAACTCTTTTATATAGGAAACGAGTTGAGCGATATCTTATTAGAAAGGTTATCTGATCTTCAGTATCAGTCTGCTTTTTGAAGTGCAATTAATTGAAAAATTACACTGCTTGGACTTTAATGATTCTCTTGAAAATCAATTATGAAATGAAACATCGTTGAATATCAGTTTTTAATCTTGGTACATTCCAATCGCAAATGTTCGAAGTGACGCTTCCATGCATCGGTACAATCAAGATTAGAATGATTGTCTGAGATTTTGCAACATATGTGGTGTTACCTGCTGATATGCTTGAACAGTCCTTTCTCGTAGTTCTTTCAACGATTCGGATGGCGTACATGAACTTCAAAAAAGAAATCGATAGGCGTTATATCGGGTGATCTAGCCGACCATTCTATAGCGCATCTCGTACCTATCCAATGACCCGAAAATCTATTGTCCAGATGGTCCGCACAGCGGGCCACAACATAATAGAGCGGTGCTCAATCATATGTATAACATAACGTTATGTTCAGATAAACTTGGATCTCCTTCGATAATAACTTTTATAAAAGGATCAGTCGAATTCTCAAGCATGTTTCGATAGGTTTTTCTATATAAATAAGGTTTTGAGGTCTTTGAGTATGATTCTCCCTCTTTAATTGGAATTAGTGTCTTTTCAGACACTACAGTTATGGCCTCACGTTTCAAAAATAAATTCAATTCGTCAGCAAAACAAGTGTTTTGAAACAGAATCGGACGGATCATTATTGATCCGATCTCTGAAATTTTCACAGAACTCTATACGACGATCGAAATGATCTTCAGCTCGTGTATGTCGCAATTTTTATGGAAGGAATTTGCACTTGAATGATTCTCAGAATATTTGTCCGGCATGCTCTAGATATTTGTGACAATCTTCTCACAGATTGTGTATTGCCCATCATGGTAACTTCACCCAAAATGGTCACACCAACTCCTTCGTCATTCACAACTCAGGTGGATTCTGTGCTTTCATCAATAACGCATATAGTTTTCATGAACTTGCTGGTATTTGTGTCCCAAAATGATTTCAGCGTTATTTTCCTTTAAATGCGAGCAGTTTCTTCAGAACAGTTATAATTTCTTCAATCTTCAACTAAATCACCTTCATTTTAGATTATCAAAGCTATGGAAGCACTTACAACGATGGTCACCTGTGTTTTAACAAAAAACCAAAAAGTAACTGAATCAGGTAGATCTGGATGTCATTTTCCAAGATGAAAAGAAACCTAGTTAAAATATATTTATTCAAACGGAAGAAACCTAGATTTTACTTTAGAGAATGATATCGCACGCCTCTGGTTTCCCATTCCAGATCAGTAGAATTATCAACTCTTCGAAATAAAATCGACTTGATAGAGATCTTAACATGAAAGTGGTTGCTCGATTGTCAATGAATACAAAAAAATGCAGAAAATAAAATTACCTTCCAAAGAGGTATCACTTTTTCCTCATATGGAAATATTCGAAGTGGTTTTTTTTCAAGCGCAAATGTTCAAATGAGAAAGAAAAATTCTTTTGCTACAATAGAATTGTTTAACTAAAATGGAAATCGAACGGATAGATAAAAATTTGGATTTTTTGCAAACAGTTCTCGGTTTCAATTCGTGTGGATAATCATGTGTATGTAGAGATTGACATCACTTTTTCAAATCACTAGATTTCTTTTCCTGATTCGTGAATTTGGGGTGAAAGGGGTAGGGACTTGATAAGGGAAAAACGAAACATGTAACAAAAAATGTCTCTCTGCAATCGAAAATCAAACTATTTCAGGAAATACACAGGAAAATAAAACCAGTCGAGTTATTTAGAGTAGTTCGTTTTCATTGGAACGCACTCTATATCTCGAAAAGTAATACATAGATTGATATTTATTTATTCATTTATTTATTTATTTATTTATTTATTTAAGTACAATATAAGGAATGTCCACAGCCAAAGCCAAAATGACATTCACTAGATGAATATTAGTTACATAGAATCTAGTATTCTAAAAAAGTATTATATAAGACATTAATAGTGAGTTGTATTCACAGAAAGAATGAAAAAGAAATACAAAATGAATATTACAAAACGAACGATTGAATGAATTTTATATCAGTCAGTAAAGAGCAAGCGTAATGTTCTCTTCAAAGAGGCCAATGTGACCCCAAACAAATTGATACTCCTATGCGTGTTGCAGACACGTAGCATCCTATCGATAGGGGAGTTCTGTGCATTAGTTTTCTAAAAGTTATAGAGAAGAGGTCGTGGTGCCTCAATGATTTCATAGGAACATTAAAAGTAACCATGTGCAAGATCTCAGGTACCTGAAATACGCAGTTCAATATTTTAAACAAAACCAAAATATCAGATATAGTTCTACGATTTTCAAGTGACAATAAATTGAAATATTTACGGGCAGGAGCGTAGTCGTGGTTCAGGATAACAAAGTTAGTTTTGAAGCATATGAACCGTATGAATCTATTCTGAATGCGTTCAAGTCGGTTGGAATAACAATCATAACGAGGGTTCCAAATACATGAGGCAAAATTTAATTTACTGTAGATGTAAGCATAATATAAAGTGATAAGTGATTTTACATATTTAAATTCCTTACTTTTCCTGAAAATATAACCCATCATTCGACTTGAACTATTTGCTATGCGATCTATGTGTGCATCGAAGAGCAACTTCGAATCGAAAGTGACACCCAGATCAAAAGCCGTGGACACACGTCGCAGCTATGAATTTCCAATTGAGTACTGAAAAGTGATGGGGGAATGGTTTCTAGTAAAAGTTATCGGAAACATTTATTTAAATTAAAAAATAATTGGTTTTCTCTACAGTACTCAACCAAGTTATTCAAATCTAGTTGAAGATCAAGGCAGTCCCCTAAGCATGTGATAGATCTAAAAACTTTCAGATCGTCTGCACAGAGCAAGAATCTGGAATGCCGGAAACATTTATCTATGTCATTTATATAAATTAAGAAAAGAAGAGGACCGAGATGAGTTCCCTGCGGTACCCCAGAAGTACTAATGAAAGATTCAGATTTAAAACCATTTAAACTAACGAAATGTGACCTATTTAGTAGATACGATTGGATCCACTCAAGCAACCAACCACTTACACCTGCTTCGGCGAGTCTAAAAATGAGAATATCGAAACTTATTTTGTCGAAGGCTTTAGAAAAATCTGTGTAAGTAGCATCAGTCTGAATTTGAGAATCCATTGCACTCTGCAGGTACTCACTATAAACGATCAAATTAGTTTCCAGAGTCCTACTCTTAAAAATTCCGTGCTGTTGTGGGATAATGAAATTTTTCACACGAGAGAAAAGATACTTATAAATTATACGTTCAAATACTTTAGCAATAATCGAAAGCTTGTTAATATATAATATAATATAAAATTAGAAATTAATCGATTGACCTTTTTAATATTTACCACCTTTAAATTCCAGAATTTCTCAAAGAGGTTTGTTTTCCCTCAGTAATATGGATGCTTTATTTATTTTATCGAAATTCATTCTCAACGAATATGAAATAAAATATATTTTGTACTTTCCACGACCGGTTTCGACCGTCAAGTCATTAGTTAACCATTTTAAAATGACTTGATGGACGAAACCGGTCGTGTTTGTGAAAATAATATTTTGGAAAGTAAAAAATATATTTAACTTCGTTGCCTTTAGTTTTTCCTTTATATGCCAAAAACCATTTGTTTCAATTTTACAATTTTTTTCTATACGATATAATTTTTGAGATTTTTCGTAAATAATCTTGATTGGAAGTTTCTAAGTATATTTAGGCCGAAATCACTTGAAAATCAAATTTCGATGGGATCGATACCAGTTTCAACCGAAACGACCGTGTTCGACGTCCTTCACAAATGCATTATTTTCATTGAAATATGAAAACGAAAACAACCATCAACCTTGATCGCAGAAGCAACAAATATTACTTGCTACACTTCATATTTCACTGATTTAAATGCCAAGAAAACATTCTATTATCATGGCCCAGATATAACATTATTTCACAGAAATTATAAAATATAACAATAATCCAGTCAACTCATATTTCACCGAGAGAATAACAAAAGCAGCCCATGTAGAGCACATGGTATTGTGCAAGACCGAACATTTCTGTGAGCATTTATATTAAGCTCCTATTTTACGGTACTGAATAAGCCGAGTAATTCTATCTAATAACTCTCATTAAAAATTTTACTCAGTTGATGACCTCGATTTGAATACGACCACCGATTACCATTATTGTCTTGAACTAGAACTGGATATTGGAAGAGTGACCTGAAACAAGAAATGTTAACAGATTTCTATAGATGAAATTATTGGTGGAAAGATTTCGGAATATGTTAATGAATTATCGAAACGGAATCGAAAGAATCTATGAATATGTACAAGGGGATGTGAAAATGAATGTCTTCCATCGAATAGGAAGTTTTCTATCGAAAGGCGAAAGGTTTGTTGTTAATTTGAAGGTGAAAGCCTCTGTTTTTTCGCGCCTCTTTTGAAGATAATTCATGATGATTGTCCTGAAATTAGCCAGTTCACCTCAGTGAGTGGTGAGCGTTCGTCTTTTTTTTATTTGCTAATGATGATCAAATTAGCATCTAATTTTGCGAAAAGATTTGTTTGAAATGAGGAAATTATGAAACATCATTTGGGATTAATTCGTGGGCAAAATCCAGTTTAAAAGTATTGTAAACGATTCTAAGATGGCCGCACATCTATCAATAGCGACCCACGCTCTAGGCGGTATCGATGGCAAAATAGACAAGAATATTGAACATGAAAAAACGGGCTTCTTAAGATCCATGCTCCAATATCATACGAGGATGTGTTATATCTACTAAAACTTAGAAATCTAAAGCGGTACAGGGATAAATAAAATATTGGAAGAATATAGCAATGAACTTCTGTTTGAAGTGGTAGTGATTAGTTTACCGTCAAAACACCAAACCGGAGTAGCAATAAAACTTGAAAAAAGCATGCCTACTGAAATTGTGAAAATTGAAAAGTGAACGAGACAGTTAAATTTTGTTGCTTATACAGAGTGTCCCTAAACTCTATGTCAAACTTTGAGAAGTAAGCTCTGAAGCAATTCTTATTCAAATTAGTGAGAACAGAACAGTCTCGATCTGTTTGAATTTGGAGATATTCAGCTCCAAACATTTCATCCTCATAGGTCCTGAAATCACAATTTTCAACAAACGAGAGTGATTCTATGGTGTTACCATAGATGGAATGAAGTACATATTTTATTGTATAGAAGGTGGCATTCATTACCATAGAAAAATAATTATCGAAAAGATTGCATTACTTTTGATAGATAATCTCCAGAATCTCTTTATCGATAGATAATTATAGCTTTGAAACCTTAAATTCCTCGATTGAAAATGGATTCCTTCAGAAATATAGAATATGTTGATATGCTCTATGTTTATGATATTTGCGAAGGAAACGCATGAAAAACTGCTAGAAAATACCATCGAAGCTTTCCTTCAAAAACATCTTTCTGTTCGTACAGTTTTTACTTCGGTATTTAGCCTCAGGAGATCGGGAACCAAAGCATGTATGACCCCGTCAAGTCAACATTCAAAGTGAGAAAAATATTATAGACTGTGTTGAAGGTAGTCCTTCGATAAGTATTAGGCGCTTTGTAAATCAGCTACAATTGTTTTGAAGTGTCGTGTGAGGTGTTTTGAAAAGAGAGGAGCTGCACCCTTCTCATAGACAAGGATTGCAGTCGCTGAATGCAGAGGACGAGCAGCATCGACTCACATTTTGCTTCGTTCTTTAATAATATGCTCTAGATTCTGATTTCATTTACGAAATTTTATGGTATGATGAATCATACTTCACAAGAGATGGTATAAATAATTTCCATAACGATCACTTATCAGCCCTGCAGAATCCAAATGCGCTTAGGCCGAGACGTTTCTTAAGAAGCTCATTAAATTTTCTGTAGAATACGTTGTTCAATTCAATTCATGATGTTCGGTTAAATTTTATTCAGAATATATATCATCAACATGACGCACCTCCATATCAAGAAAGAATAGTTGTTGCATAGTTGCATTAACACTTTCCTAATAAGTGGATTGGTAGGAAGGTCCAATTGCTTGACCACCAAGGTCAGCGGATCTCAACCTGTTAGACTTCTATGTATGGGGATATATGAAACAACTTGTCTACAGTGTTTCGAACAGATACAAGAACGGATAAATTATTTCGGCGAAAGAATGAGTAATGACAATGTCCATCACTACTACTATTCTGTAGTGACTGGATACTCCGTAGATGTGAGCTATGCATTCATATTGGTGTTGGTCATTTCGAGCAACTCTTGTAATGATTAATATGATTTTATTCAATATATCGCAAAAATTCACAAATATAGTTCATATCTGCATACCTATTCATCATTAACGAAGGAATGCATTTTAAAATCGAAAAACATAAGGTTTCGAATGAACTCCAATCAGTTATCTATCGCAAAAATATTCTGACATTTATTCATCAGTAGGTAGTAAGTCAATATTCTCGACAATTCCACTCATGTGTCAAAATGCACGTTAAAGAACACAGAAATTCGAGTTTGATATCGGATAAATTGCATAGAAATAGGAAGGAAGGTAGGATGTTAGTGGATAAATTTGCCCATAGAGAATCCTTGCGTTTCCATAGCAACGTAACATTCACAACAAATAGCACGGTTTTAAAACTGTCAAGAACAGCCATTTTAGTACCTATTGTAAAGTTTCTGCCGATATAAATTAAAATGTCTCCTTTTGGAAGCACCAGTGAAGCAGAAATAAATAGTTCCATACAGAATTCTATTCCCAAAAATACAAGAAAAACGCACAGCTCGATTTGGAATCAATTCAGTATATTCTGCAAGGAACGAAGGTTCGATTTGGATATACAGCAATCTATTGAAGATATTGCAGAAATTCTTATGGATTGGGGTTTCAATATGAAACAAATGAATGGACAATATTACAAAGAATACGTGGTCAAAACAATGTGGAACACAACTGCGAAAATGATGCGGATACTTTTAAGTAAAATCTAATCTTGCTGGAATCCACAGTAAGACACAAGAGACTTATCATAATTGAAGTTGATTTTTGTTAATAATACATAGGTTTTGGTTTTCTGAAAAGTTAGAATGGGGTACATCTTTCAAGAATTGGCTGATTTTCACTTATTCTATGCCCGATCAGGTGGTAATGAAGCTGAAGCCCGAAGAGTCTATCTTGCAACTTTTTCTACCAAGAATATCCCTTTTTGAGAAATTTTTTGTTTCCATTGACCGTTCGTTACGTGAAACCGGAAATTTTCGACCTGTTAAGGCAAATTTTCGACTATATCGGTTTGTCAAGACACTGATAATTGAAGATCTCATTTCGGATGAAGGCCATGATAATCCAAGAATCAGCACTTGAAGGCTATGTCTACTGGTTGGCGTATCGACTGTTCGTAGAGTTTTGAATGAGCTACTCTAACTCCTACCATATGCGGAGGATTCAAGTTCTCAAAAGTGAAGATCTACTACAAAGATGTGCTGAAAATGCCGAATTTTGTTGAAATATTTTGTTCACAGACGAAGCGGGGTTTACGTGAGAGGGTATTATGAATTTCCACTATGTGTGCTGAAGAAAATCCTCATGAGGGGTAATCGCGAGGAAAAGTTTTCTCTCAATGATTGGGACGGTTGGTATGATGGCAGATTGTTAGAGCTAGTTATTTTATGTAACAGATTGAATTTTATAGTACCTATACCTTGACTTCCTGTTGAACACTCGGTTGATTTTTGCGATGATATGCCTTGTGCGAATAGAAGAAGAATGTGCATGAGGGTGTTCCCCTCATTTTGGACTAATAGTGATCAATTGATCCTCCAATCAGAATCCCTAAACAACTTCGTCTGGGGGCATTAGAAAATCCTAATATACTCCAACCTATTGCTATCATACACGTTTTGGAAGAAATTTCAGGCATGAAAAAAATTGAAGGATATCTATAATATAGAAATGAATAACTGAATGTGTTGCTAAGCACAAAAACAGCTGAACCGACTTTGCTACGTCTTCAGGGATGGTTCTTACGCAGAGAAAATTTAGAAAAATTGCCTGAAAAAGTCTGAAAAGCGACAATTCTTTATATCTAACCTAACCTCACATCAATCAAACACAATTTCTCTGTGATAAAATGTCACTCGAAATATAAACGTCTCTTTGAAGAGCATTTAGCATATTACTAAATCTGAAAGCGCCGGCTCGGTGGCGTATGGGATATGATGCTCGTCTCCTGCGCAGAGTTACCTGGGTTCAATCACCACAAAGTCGGTGCGATTTTTCGAATTCTGGTAATCGCTTGAGTGTCCATCTTACGGAGGAGATGTAAAGCTGTCGGTCCTGTCTAACAGAGATGTGTTGGACATTGAAGATCCCTTCCCTCGACACGAGAGGGGTTCGGCAAAATTCCCGGGTTAGTGAGGCGACAGAATTCCCCGGCGTGTCATTAGCCGAAAGGCAGAAATAGAGCACGTTAAAGGAAAAACAAACAAACAAATCTGAAAGCCACAAATTTCTATAAAAAAGTGTTTGGTGTTTGTGACTCACTTACACTGGACATCATCACATCGTGAAATGCCGATAATTATGCTACAAATATGTTGTTGATATGTATGTAAAAATTGAAACCGAGAGATTAACATTGATCAGGTTGAATCAGACCAAATTTCGATCTGAAGAGTATATTCACTTTCGAGATGCAATTAATTCTGATTGAAATGCAGAAAATGTTGGCAGAATGACTATTCTTCCAGCCACCTACATCGGAAGTCCTCCGCATATTCATAAATATGGTGAAGATGGCCACTTACCTATTGATCGTCATGACGTTACAGCAAGAGTCTTCAGACAAAATTTGTAATGGATTTCATTGTGAAACATTGGGTGTTTGGCGATGCACGATGCTGGATGTATTGATCATCATGACTGTAGAGTGCTTGCGGCATTGTCGAATGCACACATTTTGATTCGGTTGGTTTTCGCCGGGTCAGCTTTCAGTGAATTGAAAATTTTTTAAGAGACTAGTGGCGCATACACTGTGATTTCGATGGGCTCAAAGGTGACAGTGAGAAAAATATCACCCTGTATATTTTCGCAATTACTGGACATATCCAATAAATTGAGATATATTCAGCGGTATTTGTTTCATGTTTTTAGTGAGGAATCTACTGTAGAAATTAATGACTGCATACCTGAAACATTTGAATACCAAGATACCTTTCTGAAATTGCTTCGACGAAGGCTTCCTCCACATGAACTTAAAACAACCTGGGTGGCAAAATGTAACCTTGTATAGTTCTCTTTTTTATTTCAGAATCTGTGGTTGTTCTATAGTTCTATAAATCTGCTCTAGTTTTGATAGTTATCTTAGGAACAGGTTATACTTAATGTTGTCTAAAGCTTTTATTCCGATATATGAATCACAAAATACTTATTTTCTCCATATTCTTCTTCTTATGGTAATTATTCGGAACAGTTGTGTAGAAAATTTACATGCAATTGTTATATTTAAACAAAGAACCAACAAGATATTCAATTATATGGTATGAAATTTAATGGAATTTCGACTACTTCTTCTACATAACAGATATATGCCCAGAGAAAATATTCTAGCGGAAATAAATCCGGGGAACGGGTCGGCCATCTAGTACCAATTCAATTATCGCCGATCATTTTTCAATGCACACCATACATTGAACCCATATATTCGATCACTACTCAGGTGACACGTTATTATTTCTTGGAAAAACAGCACATTTTCTTCAGATATTTACAGAAATCAGTTGCAAAATCAAGTGGAAGTTCAAAATCTCCTGGACTCAAAAACTGGAACATTTTCATTCAATATTTTATATCTATCTTTTTGACCACACACCTAATTTCACTTCCACTTATTTCCCGAAATCGATGGGTTGGCAGTTACACTACCTATTACTTCAATTCTGACATCTTCTCCATCAACCATTTCATGTTGAAGACCAAGTTTCCCCCAATTTACTGAATATAATTTTATTTTAGGTTGTCACATCTCAGGAAAACAAACCAAATAAGCATAATCAATTTTTCCAAATTTTCGTACGGCACGATTGCTTCGTTATTACAAACGATATTACATACACATAAAAATTGTAACTTGATGCAAAACCGTTAAATTATTTATCTCAAATGTCATTGCGTGAATTAATTTCTGAAATTTCTGATCATAATGAAAGCAAAGACATGCTTAGTCCTTATAATCATTCCGTGTAAATTTTATGAATAGACATAGTTATTAGATAAAACTAGGAAATGTTATACATTTATGGTTTTTCATGAAAACACGTCCTGAATGGAAAAATTGTGATACATATTAGAAAAGGAACAAAACAAATTAAATTCAACGAAACCAAAGTTATCCTTGGATCATATCAAAAATCGCAAGTTTGCATTATAACTCTATAGGGGACGGACCAAAGTAAAACTTCTGTACGTAGTTCGATTCTACATAAAAAAGTGCCTGTAGAATGTCAGAATCATTTTTACATAGCTTTGAAAACAACCGAGAGTTTGACACTCGATTAATTTCTAAAATTTTTTGAAAATTTTCCAAGTAAGTCGAAAACGAAAAAGGGGAAGCTTGAATATATTTGCGGCAATGAATTTTTCACGCAAAAAAATACAGAGAAGAGGGGCCATTTTCAGCTATTCACAATATTTTACATAGATCTGTTCAACTGTTCAAATCTGTCCACCCTGTATGGTACATGTTTGCTCTTCTGATGTTTTCCGTTATAATCAGTAATTTAGTTTATTAAGTTTTGCAGATCTTCTATTGTGTCGGAGAAACGATCAGCATTTCAGAAAAACCTATCATATCCCTAATCGAGTCATTTCTGAACCAGCATTCGGAGACTGAAGATAGCTCCTCTAGTTTTACAGTCTTCTTTGAAACCATTTTGACTATCCCGTATTTCCTATTGGATTAGTTAGCCTATGTTCTTTACACTGCCTTGACTTCACTGTTTTTTGCAGCTTAATAACCTTCATCATAAAAGTGATATATGGTCCTTCCTATACGTTCCAGATATTTTCCTTAGTTTCTTGTGATAGTTGATGATATCACCAAGACATTTCGAGAAATCATTCTTACTTTTGAACTTTTCGAAGCTATCTATGGAGTACTTTCCTTAGTCATTACATTCTCTATTATTGGATTGACATTTCGAAATATCTATTATAAAGAAATAATGACAAAATGTGTCCAAATTAAGAATATGTTGCAATATTTTATGAACTTATACGTAAAAATCAGTTCATCAAAATGAAAATTGAGAAATACGATTCAAGTTGAATGAAGCATTACTAGCTCTAGTAATTACGCAAAAATGATTTTATTCAAATCATGAAACGCTTCTTCCTTTTGTGTAATGTACATAGCAGGCATGAAAGGCGATAGTAAGATCTCAATCATTCTGCAATACATCTGAGAATTGTTTCCAAGTTCCTGCATTTCTCTCATTACTGAATCTATGATGTTAGGTTGATTTTATCTATTTCCTTCTCACTTTTATTCACGACTGAGTGAACCAATATTTGCTTTATTAATAAGCTACTAATTATCAGAGTTATCACAATCTTTCCAGACTAACAAATATCATATACAGGGTGCTTCAACGAAAACTAAACAGAGGCTATATGTACCAAGATATTCATTTCTGATCAAAACGCAAAAACATGTCAATTTTTGTTTCAAAGGGACATCTTGTGGGGTACAATACTTGCCTGAAATATTAACCCCTAAGCGGGGGTTGCAATCCTTGAACATTTTGAATAGGGAAGATGGGTCGAGTGATGACTCAAAAGAAAGGTGGTATCTTTGTCTATATCGCCTTGAAGGAATTTCCATTTTCAATTGAAAACTATAAAAGATACAGGGTGAGAAACTGAAAGATAGGGAATACTATTCAAGTTTCAGTGAGGTGAAATCTAACAGATCCATGCTGATCAATGTCAGTCATCATCAAGTTCTATCCTTATCTTGAATTTCAACCCCAGGAGCAGGGGTGACAACCCTTGAAAATTTGGAAGAGGGTAGATCGGTCGAGTGATAACTCGCAAGAAAGGTATTATCTTTGTCTGCATTCCCGTAAAAGAATTTTCATTTTTGATTTAAAACTGTAGAAGATACAGAGTGAGCCACTGAAAAATAGAGAAGACTATCACTCCAAGACTATTGGAGTATTAGTGCGAAAAACTGGAATGGTGTTTCGGAAGATGACAGCCTTTGATCTGGAATGAATCTGTTCGATTTTTTTGCACTAATACTTGAATAGCTCAGAGCGATAGATAGTCTCCTCTATTTTTCAGTAGCTCATTCTGTATCTTCTACAGTTTTCAATCAAAAATGAAAATTCGTTGATGGGGATGCAGACAAAGATAATACCTTTCTTTCGAGGTATCACTCGACCCATATACCCTCTTCCAAATTTTCAAGGGTGGTCACCCCTGCTCTAGGGCTTGAAATTCGAGATGAGGATGGTACTTGATGATGACTGCCATTGATCAGCATGAATCTGTTCCATTTTACTTCACTGAAACTTGAATAGTCTCAGGAAAATAGTATTCCCTATCTCTCAGTTGCTCACCTTGTATCTCTTACAGTTTTTAATTAAAAATGAAAATTCGTTCAAGGCGATGTAGACAAAGATACCACCCTTCTTTTGAGTCATCACTCGACCCATCTTCCCCATTCAAAATGTTCAAGGGTTGTAACCCCCGCTTAGGGGGTTGCTATTTCAGGCAAGTTTTGTACCCCAGAAGATGTGCTCCTTGAAACAAAAATTGTCCTGTTTCTGCGTTTCGATCAGAAATGAATATCTTGGAAGATATAGCCTCTGTTTAGTTTTCGTTGAAGCACCCTTAATATGGAAGGAAGAGAGGATTGTTCGTTAATACAACATCCATATTTTTAAGTTATAAGATTAAGCAAGCGTAGTTGATAGTAATGGTAGTTCATGCAAATGAGTAGGAATACATCAATTGTTTTGATTTTTCTGTGATGTTGTAAAAATTGGTGATTTTCACTTTGGAAATGTTATCCCTGCATGGATGCACTGTTAATCTAGATAGATATTACTTATTATTTACCAATCTGCAAACTTTCCAAATCACTATCATATAAATATTCAACTATCAGTCAAATCATTATATAACAATTCCTCCAATGCTTATGCCATCTCAATTCCCCCCTGATAGTCCATGAGCATCTTTATGCCGGTGTCTTAGAATAAATTCCATGGTACATAAACCTCACCATCTGCCTAGTTGCGAGTGGAATAACTTCAAAATATTCTGACAAGTTATTTTGCAAAAATCCAAAATAGTTTTCACCATTCAATCTAGGTGGCAACAGAGATGGCCGAACGTAAGTACGACCAACAAATCCGGTGCAGATATTTATTTGGAACATGTACTAGTGCCGTGCTTGAATAAATGCATGAAGATTTCCATCACTACTAAAATGTAAATTGTGTGAATTCCATCTCTACGAAAGCCTACTTCATCGCAATTTAGGATTAATGTCGCAAAGGTAGTAAATGCGGAGCTAAACGCTAACTTAATAAATGCAGCCTACCCGTAAAGTATTCCGCAGAAAACGCTTGCAAATTTTGCAAATGGTAAAATGAAGAAATTGCTCTGTTGAAATTCTAAGAATGGTATTTCTAGATATACTTAATTCGAGTGCTGGGGAAATATAGAATATTTTCTCCCATACAAGGATCCTAGAACGACCTGAATCGCGTGCATCTTTAAGTAGGAAGAGCATTGTCCAATGCAATGCAGGGTACATCAGTCGACTCAGCAATATTGTCTGTAGTAGGCAATATTGAGAAAGGACTGAATCAAGGTGAGATCTTAATTGTAACATTTCAAGACATATAAGTTCTCAACAACACTGACTTTATTAATCGATAGAGTGAGCAATCGCAAATTGAGGAGAAGATAACACCATAACAAAGTGGATAGAACGTATGGTACGGATCAGCCGTATCGAGGCTCATCACGGCGAGTTGACCGTTTTATGGATCGGCAGCAGGGGTTGTGCTCAGGGGGGAGTATCATCTCCTTTCCTATGGAAGCTTGTACTGGACGGGCTGTTGGTGGACCTCACCGATGCTTGGCATTTTACCGTGGATTACGCCAACGATCTTGTACTCCTCGTTCGTGGAGAAAAACCCCAGTACCATATGCGAAGTTGCGCAGAATGCTTTGCGAATGGCTGAGCAAATAGTGGCATCAGTTTATTTCAATGAGGATACCAACATAAATTAATCTAATTGGAACAACCACATCGAAAGACAAAAGTCGGAAGCGCAAAGTACACTTTGAACTTAAGACAACTTATTCGGCACTGGATTGGGATTCAAACCAAAGGTTATATATCGGTTATACGCGACATAAGGAAGACCTCTCCTGACCCATGCAGCGTATGGTACCCTGCACTGAACAAGGAGACTAAACGAAATGTTATAAACAAGATCCAAAGACAAGCGCGTCTACCAGTCACGAAGATCGACAACCACGGCATCCTTGGTACATCTGCTGGACCTCTCCCTCTACACACAGTGGTGGAGAAGACATCAATGCGGACCTCACTGGAGCTATGGCAAGGAGGTATGTGAAGTGTCCTAAATTTGAATTGTGGGTACTCAACATTCCCTCAAGAAAATAAAAGAACTCCGACCTAATCTTCTCATAAGGGTATATCGAATGAGAGCCACTTTTTGTTTAGACGAACCCTTTAAGGCCGTCAAAAAATTTTTTCCATACTTCACACTTTACATCCCACTGGTTTATAGACGGGTCCAAATTCGAGACGGGTATAGACATCAGCTTTGACCGGCATAGGAGACCATGTCACAACACACACAGAAGTATACGCTATTCTCAGATTGGTCCAGAAAAACTACCACAATAACTACAGAGACGTTCATATCGATATAAGCTCTGATTGCGAAAACGCCTTGGGACATCTGAATGATCCAAATTTGTAGGTGGATGCGAAGGAGCACCAAGTACAACTAACAAAGTTACTCTATTCTGGTGCTTGGCTCATCAGGGTATTGATGAGAATGAGAAAGCAGAGAACATTGCTTAAAAGGCAAGAGTTGTTAGGCCGATCCCACCAGAATCTATTCTGATTATCCCATAGATCCACATGAAATCTTTTTCCTAAACTGAAACACTATTGGGCAGGTCATAAATGCTCATAAATGGGCTCAAATCAAAGAAAGGGACGCATGAATTGTTTATGGGATACCAACTCAAAAAAATGTCTCCAATTCGTGAGACTGTACACTATACACATATTGTCGTGCTTGCTGAAACAACATAACATATACTCTTTTTGGATATTTTAGGCACTGAAACACCTAGTGCCCGCATGATCTAGGAGGCCCTCTAAATCGCAAACTTTATTAAAAAGTTTTTGCAATTGTGATAACACAACTCAACAAGGTAAGCACAACAGGCCAAAAGCCCAGAGTGCAGCCCATAAAGTCGCCGGGCATAAAAAAAAGAAGATTACCGGATGCTAGACATAATCTGTGGCCCATGACTGAATGTCATAGAATACAAATTCAAGAACCAACTAGATGGTTGCCATCCAGTTGCAAGTATAAGTTTTTATGAAAAATTTTGTGTAAATACACATTTTCTAATCAGATTTCTTTCTACTAGTATAAGAGAAAATAGAGTACAGCACGCCTCCACACAAAATACAAGATTATTCTCAATCACTACGAATGATCTGAACCAGATATGACTCACTAAAACATTCGAAGTGCTCCTTTCGTAGTAGAATCTCGAATAAATAGTTAATTCAATCAATTTCCTTGTTGGCAGTAATTGTTTTGCATGACATTAAGTAACCCGCATGGAAGATGATGTATTGAATTGCTTTGTTGTGATACATTCGAAGTTTTAAATCTGAATATGTAGTCCCCAATAATTTAATAGGTTGAAACTTCGTTTGAGGGGTGAACATCGCATTTACCCATTGTTTTTTACTATGTGAGCAGATGTACAAATCTTCATTGTATTTGAAACCAATGTTAATGTAATATTTTTATCAAGTTCGAGCTATTTTGTTTTAAAGTTTCGAATATGATATAATTGTCGGAACACGTCGTTGGTATTCAGAATAAACATGAAACAATGTTAAAATAAAATATAAATAATATATAAATTAAATGAAACAATGTTTCATTTCATCCATTTTAGAATGAATTTCCGTAAAATAAATACACCATCAATATCATTAATTTGAAGATTTAACACCACCATCAATTAGAACATTGATTCCACACTTCCGATGGTTCGATTAGTGGCACGAATTGACCAAACGTATTAAATATCTCTAATTTCAATGTAAATTCTGTGTTCATATCATATTTCCAGAGGCTGGAGTAGTTTGTTTTTCTTCTGTTCAATTACTTCAGGTTTGTTGCAATAAATAGTTAATCAACTTTATGATAATTTTGGCTCGTGTAGAGTGAAACTTCTTATAGATCCATAAAAATAGTTATTCCATGGAAAAATTTGAAATAAAAATAAATCAAACGATTTAGTATTCTACTAGGATAATATATTAGCACACCGCGTTTCGTCTTTCTCAAGTGCAAGGTTAGATACTACTGATATTCTATACTACAAATAGAAATAAAACCAGCTTAGGGAAATACATTCAAGGGCTATCAAGTATTTCTAGGAATAAGTTGATTAAGGGTAACTGATTTATATCTAGTTGGCCATTACGTATATTTTTGGAATTTTTATATCTGTTAATTGCGAAGGCTTCAAGGTAATTCAATTTCTGGCCTCTACTCTCTGTATGTAAGACTTGGAAATCCGGATTAAATGAGTGCTTGCAATCTAAAAGGTGATTTGAATAATAGGAATCTGCTTTTTACTATTGAAAGTACGTTTATGTTCCGATATTCTAGTTCCGAAATTTCTACCGGTACGGCCCATATAAAACTTATCGCAGTCTGGACAATTTGAACGATATACTCCCGATTTATTTTCTTCTTTTGTTTTTGTTTTGTAATTTTTAATATGTCCACCTAAGTTGTTTCTTGTTCTGAAAGCTATATTTAAGTTGAAATTTCCAAGGAATGTTTTTAAGGTTTCGCTACTTTTACCATTAGTTAGACATTTATAAGATTCATTTTGTTTTTCTGACCGTTGATATACTTGTTCAATGGCTAATCTGAGTTGTTTCTTTTCAAAATGTAATTAATTATATTTGAGTTATATCCATTATTAAAAGCAATTTGTTTGGTTAAATATATATATATATATATATATATATATATATATATATATATATATATATATATATATATATATATAATCCACCATATTATTGGTAATTAATACCATTGCCAGGCAATGATTATAACCAAAACATATCCTGGAATCATTATTTATTAGGATAACGTTAAATGTTATGAGAATATATCAATCTACTAGAATATATACAAGCTATAGCATCATCAGACAATGACATCAATGTACCAACGAGTAGTGTCAGAGGCCTTCTCCTCGGAAAAATCCAGTGTACGGACCTTAGTCAAGTAACACTAAATGTTACTCATTCATAGTTTTCTTTGTGTGAAGTGATAAACGATGGAATAGAATACTGCTCTGAATATAAATATGATAAATATGTCAGCTAATTATATTACATTTATATATAAAATTAATAAATTATGAAATGAGATTCTCAGCAGCATAAACTAAAGAGAAAACCTATGACGCTACCTCATTATTTTTTTCGGAAAGAAACCTACGAAGAATATTACAAGATTTGATGACTGTTATCTTCTGTAACTGTTCGAACAAATTTTTCTTCAGACCCAAAATCTCAATATTTTTGTGAAGATTCCTAGGAGTAACACCTGTTGTAGAAATAATAATCAGTAGAATAAATATTTTTTCATTTTCCACATTTTTTAATCTCGTCACCAAGCATCATATATTTAGAAAATTTTTCATTTTATTTATTTTGTATTTTATATGTGTCGGGTATAGCAATATCCGTTATATATGTTATTCGATACTGTTCATCAGTAAGAATGATATCTGGCCTATTGTATTTTACAGCTCTGTTGCATAGAATTGTTTTATCAAATTGAAGTTTATATTTCTCATTCTCACAAATAATCTCAGGTTCATATTTGTAACATTTTTTTCTTTTGGGAATTAGGCCATGTTTAATTCCTAGATTAAAATGAATAATATTAGCGACGGCATTATGTCTTTCTAAATAATCTGTTGAAGCAAGGACTGAGCAAGATGATAATATATGAAACAGTGTTTCTGAAGATCAAAAACATCTACGGCAAGAATCATCTATATTTTGCTTGATGATGTGTTTTTTATAATTCCTCGTGAAAACAACCTGATCCTGAGAAGCAACTGCCAAGCCTTCTGTTTCAGCAACCAATTCTCCATTTATTCGATGCGATTTCATTAATATAATCATTTTTCAATTCTTTAGGTGCTTTCCGTGTAATTCCTTCTGCATCCAACTTTCTCTTTTAGAATTTTTAGAATTATCATCAAATATATCAAAATCTACCTTTTGCATTGTCAAGTTCAAAGGTATTAGATTATAATCTGAAGCAACAATAATATCATGTAATTTATATATATATATATATATATATATATATATATATATATATATATATATATATATATATATATATATATATATATATATATATATATATATATAATATATATATATAATAATATAATATATAAATAGAATACCAGCGGAAAAAAAACAGACCAATGCCCGTTCCTTAACCAGGAATCTAAACTCGCATCTTGCCTCCTACGACTGCCCCCAAACTGTGAGCACAGGAAATGTAACAGGAGTACCATACTATCTTGCATATGATTCAATAGTTTCCCTGTCGCTATTGCACTAGTAATAGCTTGTCTGTTTATGTTGTGTTAGTATCGTGTGTACAAAAAGAGTACCAAAAATGTTTCTGCTTAGCAGCTTCATTCTCTCATACTCATCTTGCACTCCATGATTTCCAGGACTTCTTCACGAAGACAAGGGTGAAAAGGGAAGGGGTTTGGGACAGAAAAAATCTGTAACAATGGAAAAAGAAAAACAACAGAAAAATATTTCATCAAACATACCTAACTCTTATATGACTCACTTGAAACTAAGAACTAAAATATTCAAACTCAACAAAACAATTCCCTCTCTGTTTGACTGAGAGAACCCCGATGGCCAGGTTCGGTATTCTAAGTGCTGCCGATTATGATCTCTAGATGTTCTAGATTCATTATGAACCCAATAATTTAGGTTGACGTCGCCCATATATTATTTCTTCGTGGATCTTGAGTAAATTAGAAGAAATTGCGACATTAAATTCAATTCCTTCACGAAATTTTCTGTTGATAGAGGTTCGTTCAGGGGTCTATGTATATAACTATTGAAAGATGCAACTTTATTCTGATAGTGATGTGCTGATGAGTTGTGTGTTATTATGTCGATGTGTGAAGGTTTGTGATAAATTGAAAAATTGTGTTTATTATCAGATCGAGTTACTGTTAAATCTGAAAAACTTATTGAGCCACTCTTCTCGATTTCTGTTGTGATTGTTATTTTTGGATTCAAATTATTAAGGAAATCTTCAAACATACTTAATTGTCTGTTCGTACCTGTAAAGCAGACAATAATATCATCAACGTGTGACCTTTAGACTAGAGATATGCTACATAAAAATGTCTTGAAATTGACTGGAGAATCATGATCTAGAATGACAAATGGTGATTTAGCATTGAAATAAGAAACTTCTAAACCCATTTTCATAAGACTCATTCAATTCATTACTGATATATTTCCACTAGAATCTGTTGTTGATAGACCCTGTATATGAATTTCGATTTTATGAGGAATAAAATATGTGCACAATTTAAAGAATGGAGTAAACCTCTTGCAATTACCAGAAATTTTATTTATATATCTTCTATGGTGAATGTAGTTTTCTGATGGCCGTATAATGTTTAATTGAAAAATAATGAGTATTGTTGGGTCTATGAGTCGCATTATTTGGAATCCTGTTTAGGGATTCCTATATTATGATGTGTTGCCAGGTCATGCAGTATTCCACATTTTTGCGGATCTTATAATACACCTGAACCTTGACCTCAGCAATCCATTTATATGTTCAATTAAAAAGTGGGAAGAGGAGAAGCTTCTTTTAAATATAGATTTGGGAGAAGCCTCTGCAAATTATGTGTAAGGTACTATAAACCAAGGTTCAAGAGGATAGCATTACCTATAAAATAATTAGTTTGACGATTTTGATATGCCTTATTTAATATTTCTTCTTTCGATGAACTTTGCGATAAAGCATAACTATGGAGTGATCCTGTGAATCTTGCCTTCATATTTATAATCTTCAATTTTCTATCACAAATTATTTGCCTATTCATATTGTAGCATTTTTGTGATTATATTAGGGTGCAGCTGGATACACGGGATGTTTAGATTGCGAATCTATCATTTTTATATGAACACAATCATAATTGCACCCAATCACAAAATACAACAGCTTAACTTAAATTGCTAATCCTAGTTTAAAATTAAAATCATTCCTCTCGCATTTTAATTTCAATATAGCATTCGAACTGATAATTCTTTAGGCCGACATATTAAAAACTGTAAATTTAAAATTGATAAAGGTAATAAATCCGGTGTTTATAAACTGCCTTGCGGGATTGTAATAAAATTTATATTGGTAGAACTTTCAAAGTTAGATTATCCGAACACAAACGTAGTTTTAATTATGTAAAATCAGATTCCTTTATTATCATCACTTACTCGAAGGAAACCATAACTTTAATGATAATTTCAAAATTTTACACAATGAAAATAATAGACGAAAACTCAATCTATGGGAAATTTTAGAGATTAACAAAGAAAAAAATTCAGGTAGGTTAATTAATAGTCAATTAGATCTAAATCTTTCTCCTTTACTCAATCTATTCAATTCATTAAGTAAGCAACTCCGATTGGTTTTCCAACATACCCTTGTACTTGTACCTATTGTAATATTAAGTAGGAAATAAGACTAATATATAAGGAATAACTCTGTTCATTAATTTGTATCTATCTGATGAAGCCACAGTGTGGTGAAACCGGTTATAGTTTTGTTAATATAGTTAAAATCTAAAACCATAGTTTTATATCATTGAAAATATTTATAATCCGTATCTGATAAATATTAACGTTCCCTGTTAGATATGGATGGATGAACATACAGAATACCAAAACAGATCTAACCAAATTTCAATGAACCTTTAAATTTTAACAGGTGCTATCGAATTTGCCCTTTTGTCATCTACATACTACTGGTATAGGCCTTTAAATCTTAAGTGAAAAAGATCTCCAATTGGGAAGCGTTTTTTATACAGAGCTTTCCAGGGAAATTTTCAATGTTATCTAATGTTTCTTACTTGATTGCTGAATTCCAAAAACGATTTATTACTAGAAAATTGTGACATTTAGACTAGGGGTATGCTACATAAAAATCTTTTGAAATTGATTGATCATGATCTGGAATAACAAATGCGGATTTGCCATTGAAAAAGGAATCTTGTAAACACATTTTCATAGAGCTCATTCAATTCAATACTCAGAAATTCCCATTAGAATTTGTTATGAATTTTTCCGAAATGAAATATCTCATTTTCCAATTCTTTTTTATTTTTTAATAAGATTTGTTCACCTTCATGGTTCAAATAAATTAAAGAATTATTGAAAATACCTCATTAAATTGGAAATAAGTGCATAATTTAAAGAAAAGGAGTTAATCACTAGCAATTACCGGAAACTCTATTCATATAGCTCCTCTGGTAAATGCAGTTTTCTGACATGTAATTGAAAAATAATGAGTATTGTTGAGTATACAAGTCGGTTGAAAAATGAATATGCCTTTCACTAATAAATTATTATTAAATATAAATGTATTTATCGCCAGCTTTACGATTTATTATGAGTTTTCCTGTAATAGCACCTGGTAAATCTATAGTTCCATGTATTATATCATACATAGATAATTACTATCACGTTTGTTACAAACCGGTACTCAGAGACAGTCAAAAGTGTGAAATAAAGTTCATAATTTGCAGCGGTTATGCTTTACTAGTACAGTTTAATTAATATCAATTTTTTTATACTGTAGTCCTAGTAAACACGCTAGAAGGATCTCCTTTTGAAAAAACCCATGTCACCAAGTAATATCAAGTTGCTCTTTCAGTTTTGAGTTTTTGTTTCGTCTGTCTGATGTTATGTATGAGAATTTATATACATTGAACAATGATGTCCAATTTTTACTATGTTGCCGAACTTATGACGCGTTTCACCACAGTGTGGCTTCATCGGTTAAGATTCGACACAAAAGTAAGAGGAAAATTCCAACAGGGTTGATAAAAACTGAAAGATTTAGTAATGGGGAAGAATTTAGATCAAATTGACTTTTAAATTTGTTTCCAGACTTTTTCTGTATATTTGGATTTCCAATGCGATACAGAATGAGCCACTGACTATTGGAGTATTAGTGCGAAAAACTGGAAAAGATTCATTTAGATCAAAGATGACAGCCTTTGATCTGGAATTAATCTGTTCCATTTTTTTGCACTAATACTTGAATAGCTCAGGGCGATAAATAGTCTCCCCTATTTTTCAGTAGCTCACTCTGTATCTTCTACAGTTTTCAATCAAAAATAAAAATTCGTTCACGGGGATGCAGACAAAGATAATACCTTTCTTTCGAGGTATCACTCGACCTATTTACCTTCTTCCAAATTTTCACCCCTGCTCTAGGGGTTGAAATTCGAGATGAGGATGGTACTTGATGATGACTGCCATTGATCAGCATGGATCTGTACTATTTTACTTCACTGAAACTTGAATGTTCTCAGGAAATAGTCATCCCTTTCAGTTGCTCACCCTGTATCTTTTACAGTTTTCAATTAAAAATAGAAATTCGTTCAGGGTGAAGTAGACAAAGATACCACCTTTCATTTGAGTCATCACTCTACCCATCTTTCCTATTCAAAATGTTTAAGGATTGCAACCTCCGCTTAGGGGGTTGATGTTTCAGACAAGTTTTGTACCACAAAAGATGTCCCCCTTGAAACAAAAATTGACCTATTTTTGCGTTTTGATCAGAAATGAATATTTTGGTAGATATAGCCTCTGTTTAGTTTTCGTTGAAGCACCCTGTATAATACTAATACTAGTATTATGAAGAAATCTATTGTATGTTATGAAGAAATCTATTGTAAAGTGAAAGGAAATGAGACACTTTTGTCACTTTTCCACAATTCATTCAATAATCACGACCGGTTTCGACCCTATGGTCATTTTCAAGTGAATAACAATATAATACATGAGTAGGCAAGTACAAGTACAGAATGATGATAATGATTCTGTACTTGTACTTGCCTACTCATGTATTATATTGTTATTCACTTGAAAATGACCGTAGGGTCGAAACCGGTCGTGATTATTGCATAAATTGTGGAAAAGTGACAAAAGTGTCTCATTTCGTTTTACTTTAAAAATGAATTTCCATAAAATAAATGAATCATCAATACTATCAAATCGATTGTAGGTTGTAGGCGACATCAATATATTATTGAGTGTTTTTGAATATAGAAATTCTTTACATTTGTGAAATTTCTGCTGATTTCTCATCTTTTTCCATTAAATTGAGCAAATTCCCTCGCAGAGCTTTTTGTATCTGATTGTTGCGTTGCGAAAAGAATTGACTAGATCGAATGTACTGAGTTTTGAAGTTAAAGTGTGTAACAGCCAATTGAAAAATTTTGTATGACTAGAGATACCTCCTACTTCTATTGCACCTATACGGGTATGGCAACAAGCAATCAGGGAGTGAACTTAACCTTACTTGATGTCGAGTCAATCTTTCGGGTTGCAAAATCAAGTCAAGTCAAAACTTTGATTTTTAAGAAAACTTGAATTTCAAGTTCAAATCAAGCTTTTCGAAAGATTTTCAACCTGCTTGACTTGATGAAACCTTACTTATAAACACTATGATAAGTTTCCTTTATGAATTTTGGATTTATAATGATTTATAAGCTCACTTGTGGTACCGATATAATATTTTATATCCGTCGAACTTTTAGAAATTTCAATATCAGAACACTATAAAAATCATTTACATTGAAACCAGCCCTTTAAAAATAGAAGATTAAAACTTTAACTATGAGCACCATTGGTAATCAATAAACAGAAAATTCCGTAACTTACGTAGTATTCAATTATACATAAATTTGTTTAAATTCTTAAGCAAGCCTACTTGAATTTCCTCCTATTGAGCTAATAACCTGCTTTTACCAGTATAATATATAAGGCACATCTTTTCAAATGCACTACTTATCTGATGAAGCCACACTGTATGTCGAGTTTCATGAATAATGAAATTCGTAGAAACGGGACACCTTATATAATAATTTAACTCTTCCAAAATGGAATATTCGAATACAGAAATAAAAAACTTTTTTGAGGAGATACGACTCGATCCCTCACCCGTGTAATTATTTTTGGGTTGAAGGATGCTGAGGGTAGTGAGTTCATTTCACATGCTCCGAATCAACTTTAAACTTCTCCAGAGGATGATAGAATTTTCACGGGAACATGGTGTATAATAGTTTACTTGAAACGATTACCTTTCTTATATAGAGGCAGAATGCAACCACAAACTCATTCAGCGAAATGTTACTTTGAACCTCTATTCAAGAATATATCTTACATCGACATTTTTAATTTACAATCACCTTGTGTGAATTATTTATTTCCATCAATTTGTACTGACTGGCAATTTAGATATTTATAAGAGAAAGTGTTAGATTTTTAATTACTAGCGGCAATGAACTTGAAACAATGCATTGCAAAAACTCTATTAACAAATTTCTCTTCAATATAAAGATTTCAGTAATCAAGGTTTGTACACTCGAAACACCTCGTTGGAATGTTTTTATTAGTGAAAAAGTTTCTAATAATTTTGAAATATTGATTTATTCCTTAGTCTTTTTGTTAAGTTCGTTTATCATTTGAAAGGTTGTATCACCAAACAGAAGGAAAGGAAAGAATCTGGTTTTGTGAATTCAAAAATTTAGAACGAATTAAAATTACAACTGAGAGAAGAGCTAAAGTACTCAATATTTCCTTTAATGCTACATTAGTTTCATTTGAAGAACTCATAAATATTATTAACAACTAATTACTCAAAAATATAATATTGACCCCCAAAATTAGTAACGATGCTGTAAGTAGAAGTTTGTTTGAAGATGAGTTACTTAAAATTAAATAATGAAATTTACCAACAACTAGATGGACTTCCAATGGGTTCTTTTCTTTCTCTTCTTTTGAACGAACTCTACATGAACAATCTTTTCTTCCATTTTAACTAAAAACGTTTTTTACTTGAAGAGAAATGTTAATGATATATTTTATATTCGGATGGGTACTGATAAACCATTCAATCTCTCTTCAAAATTCCTAAATTCATTCTACAATACGATTCAATTGACTATGAAACTTGAAAATGTGCATATCACATTCAAGATATTCAAATTATGAGAACAGGTAATCATCTTGAATTGGACATTTATATAAAACCAACGATCACTGATATCTTAATCCACTAGTAAAATTTTTTATGGGAATGGGGTCAATTTCGAAGGAAAAATTACTTCTTCAGTCTAGCCGACGTTTCGGAAAATTTATATCCATCCTCAGGGCAACTGGCCTTTTGTCTTGTATACTTTGCCCAGCTTTTCAGATCCGTTGCCACTGTATCACCATAATTGGATAAAATATCTTGCATGAAGCCCATAGTGTGAATTGGCGGTGTAGTCAGGTGAAATCCCAAATGAATATATTTGAAGGAATATTTGGTAACCCAACAATATGACGCAGTAAAATTTTTTTGCAGGAATGGGGTCAATTCCGAAGGAAAAACTTACCTCTATTTTTCACTGCATCATATTGTTGGGTTACCAAACATTCCTTCAAAAAAATTAAAAAATAACTTAATCCATTAGTTTACATCCACAACAATCGAAATGTCTGCGTTTCATACATTTGTGCATAGATTACTCGCGCCCCTTTCACTAAAAAAAAAAAAGAAATAAAAATTTTAAAAGCATTATTAGCGTTAAAAAACGGGTACCACAATAACATTATAGACATACGATTGATAGCAAAAAAACAAGACAAAATATTATTATCCCCGATTCACCCCACCCTTCAGGTTCACGAAACAAAAAATTATCACAGCATCAATTATCAATATATCAAATAAGTACCAACATCATTAAGAATATATAAGGAAAATCTTTGTTCACCGTCAATAACAAAGATCGACTAGATAAAAAAACGGTGTTTATGAAATATTTTGTTATTGTTGTTCTGATTTCTATATAGGTCAAATCTATTCCATCGACTTTAGAGCAGGCTAACATAAGAAATCAATAATAAATTAACATTTGATTTTTCAGATCATTGTATAAAGGAAAAACATTTCCTTGATTTCCAAATTTTGCATTCAGGTATAAGAGCAAGATATTATATTCATCAGAATCATAAAAATTTTATCAGCCCACAAACATAATCGACCAATAATTAACTACCAGCATGATTCTCATTTGTTTTTACTTCTCTCATCTGTTTCGCAGGTATAAATGACATTGTAATAATTTAATTCGCTCTTGTGTTTGAAAATGGAATAAAACCCTAAACTTATGTCAAACATATTTTAATTAATATATTTCATGAAATTTAAGCCTGGTGCTTATTGTTCAACTGTTCAATTATTTATCTAAGCAAATATTTCACTTATTCGAATGAAACAGAGAACAGCGAAAATTGGAGAACTACATGTATTTTACCATAATGTCTATATTTGATGAAAGTCAAAATATAATCGTAGGAAAGCTCAGAATGTTCAACGGATAAACAATCATAACCTACCAAGAGTTTTACGATTGCCTCTAAAGTTCAACTCAGGAAAATGAAAACGAAAACAGGTAAAACGAACGTTTTGTTTTATTATGATCTAAGAGAACATGAAGAAAAACCTGAGGAAAACTCTCTCTCCTCTGTTGCTGATAAATCAATGACAGCTAGTCTGTGAGTGAGTTGTGAACAAAATATGTAATAAATTTTCATTCTTGCGGAAAATAATTGGTTGTGTCACAATCGGCAGTAACTGTTCTTTGATCTTGTAAAGCAATTGTTGTTTCATGTTCATGCTACCGGGATGGGGTGACACACACGATGGAAACTATTTTTGACACAAACGGTGGGACCATCCTTTGTTCTGGGGACACTTCGGCCATATTTAAACCTCGGCTGACTTTTGTCAGTTTTTCTTACACTTGGAACAGAGCGATCACAGATACCGTAGTGGAAACGATTGGTATCACTACACGGCTGACTGAAAATGTTGTAAACGCTTTCAGTTCAGACGTTCAGAGTTTTTTGACACCAATCACTCTTGCAGCTTTCTGTTCCTCAATCAACAATTGCGATATCCAACAGGAAACTAATTTTTTCATACGTAATTCTTTGAGCAAAATATTTGGTATTGAGGTCTTTGAAATTCGCGATGACCCCTCAATCTCTAGATATGTTGCATGCCGATCTTCCTGGATAATCCTATCCACAGCATCCGCATTTGCTTGAGATTTTCTTGCACCTTACTTAATGCACTTTCCTTCTAACGATGCTGATCTCGGGACACAGATTATGTTTATTTCAATGTGAATACTTCCACCTCATCTATTTGCCCAACTTGGAAAAAATTATTTTTATCCTCTGAAATATGATTAATATCCATAATGATCATACCCAATAACACTCCTCTGTTCACGATCGGGAGGATCAAAAAACCAATCTTCTGATGATGAAAATTATGTTTAAATTGCAGAAGCAGAAACACCATGGGTCTCAAAAGAAGGGGTACCATTTGTCATATTCAATCAGCAAATATTAAATCAAAAATTGAGGTTAAATATTTGACTTTTACGGAATGTCATATGTCAGTTATGCAAGAGAGAAAAAAGAATATGGATAGAAAGATGTTAATGAGTTAACACAAATTATTGAAGCGAAGGAATTATATTTTGTCGCTTCAAATCGGTGAAGTGACGATCACGAACAAAAAGTATTCTAACTGTAAAATTAGGCGAAAAGAATGACAATTCAACTATTTTTATGAAGGATAAATGTCACGTCATGAAAATGAGTACAATAAACCTCGCTGGATACCAACCAAATTCTCAGGGAATATCATGGATGAGACAATATAATTGCGTTGAAAATGTTCTCAACCATTGTTATTTAGCGGTTTTATTGAATGGATTTTATCCTTGATTCATGAAACATGTCTAGCGGAAAGATCAGCTGTAGATTGATCGTTATTAAATGCGAACGATTCCGGGAATCGTAAGTGTTCTTCGTAAAAGGAAAACAAGCTCTGTATATATTTAGCTGGCGGCATGTTTTTATATAGTAATTGATTATATCAGGATGAATTAAAAACTTTTTCTTCTGATGAAAAAAAAAAGAAAATACTTCAGCTATCAGTTTTGTACTTACTGTTTGAATATCATTAATTTCTGATAATTCTTAAATTTTTATTGAACTGATGTAATACATAAAATTCTAACGTTTTCTTTTATTTCCAGGTAGCACAATCGGCCGAATTGGTAATTCACATTCCTGGAAATCTAGGACAAGAAGGAGTTGTGTATAGGTTAGACTACTATCCTCCATTTGGTCATCCAGCGCCAAATACTACTATAGCATCGAAAGATATTCAAGATGTAATTCAATTTTCCAAAGCTCTTCCAGGAACAAAGTACGACTTTTGGCTATACTATTCAAACTCAACGCATAATACATTGACGTGGACTGCTAATTTTACCACAGGTAAACAGCGACATTTTGAATTTAATACTATGACAGAAAGATGTGTAATTTTCTTTGAAATATAGCTGATTTTAATCTACACTGCGCGAAGGAATTAACGCATCGAAAATTGAGGAATTATTTTCCTAGTAATCCACCAGCACTAAGGAATGCTTGAGAACAATCGAAACAAAATGGTACTCAAATAATGGAAATGAAACTGATAATGAGGAATGTTGAACTTTTGGAAGAAAAAGTCTGCATCCTTGCCGAGAATTACCTCATGTATGACATCTATTATTCATACTCAAAATCAATGAGGTTATAGCATTCTGATCCATTTCGTTATAAATTTCGATCAGTCTGTTCCAAACCTCATTCACGGTAAATGGTTAGTTTTACAAGCTTCTTTACCTTCTACTGAAACACCGTGCAGGAAACTCCATTGAAGTGATGTTGAAGGTAGTTCTTAACCTTAACAGTGAGGTCAGCGTTATCATGTGTAAACAAAAGTTTTCACTCATGTCCTTCTAAATTGTCTGTAGTATACAGTTGAGCACTCAGAGATCCATTATCTATGACAACTAGATCTGTGCAGAAATTCCTCTAGACACCATTATCGAACCCCCACCAAAACCATAGGTAAGTAGAAAGTTGCACTGGGCATATCCCTTATTTCGACGTCTGTACACTAGATAACGTCGATCCCAATGGAAAATACAAAATCTCGACCCATCTCTAAACAAAAACTCTTTCAAAATCAGCTTCTAACCAACCAACATTTTCTCTGGCAAAATTCCTTCGGGCTGCAGTTAGAGCTGCCTCTCGAGCTGCGATACGATATCAAATACCAGACATCAAATTCCCTGGGAGTTGTCGTATCGTTTCAGTAGCAATTTGAACTCCACTGTTCTGTTAAAGCTGCATTCGAAGGTGCCCAGCAGTATCGAAACATTGTTTCAACGAGGGAACTCTTGAGGAACGGTCATGGATGTTTTTCATGATTACCAGTCTCCTGTACTCGCGGATCATTCTGGAAACAGTTGAATGGGAGACCTCAAGCCTTTGACCAATTCTTGTATAAGTCCAACTGAGGTGATCTAACATCACTGATTCAACACATAAGCTGTTCTGAATCTACGTGCAAATTAAAGAAAAAAAGTTCATATAAATATAGGTCCACAAAAGCTTCGTTACGGAGCTACAGGGTGTTGAATTTTCCGGAAAAAATTGGTTTTTTCTTCAATACTCCTGCACGTTCTGAGATATTCAGCCCAAATTTGGAATGCAAGTAATTTTTACTGCCTCCATTATTACACTTCCTAGATTTTAACTGAAATTCAGAAGGTTTTTCCTTTTCCGAGGTCATTTCTCCTCTTGCCCTTTCAAACTTTCATGCAGTACGCCACTGATCAGCGTACAATCAATTTTCGTCATCTTCTTTTAATTTAGATTCTTTTTTAACACTTGTAATTTTTTCGTATCTCCAACCGTTTTCGAGTGAAAAATTATTGAATTTGAATTATTCGAATAGTATGTTATTCGCTAAATAAAAAAAATAATATAAATACTCGATCGGTATGCCCAAAGTTTGCTTTTATTTTGATAGCTCCTCTTCTGAGACTCAACTTATACTCATTCAATATCAAACTGAAAGAAAGAACAATTAAAAACTACCACTTGCAAGAATACAGGCCTCTGTCCTTCTTCGCATATTATCACGCACTTTTTGAACTATTCCTGGGGTATTTTTTCTTATCGTGTCACAAGAGGTTATTATTCGATTTCTCAATTCTAGAGTGTTCACTGGAATGGTATAAACTAAACTTTTGAGATATCCCCATATGAGAAAGTCTAAACTATTTAACTCTTGGGACCTAGGAGATTATGGTTCTAACCCACCCCGACCTATCCATCGGTTGTTGAATGTATTATATTCCCTAGCTTCTCCACTGAAATGTGCTAGTGCCCCGTCATGCAAGATCCACATTATGTTTTTCACCAAAAGTGACACATTCTCGAGCAATAAAGGTAACTTCTCCTAAAGAAATTGCCGATAAGCGGGACCGTTTAGTCTAATAGGCAAAAAAATGGCCCAATCTAATAATTTCCAATTATTCTGACCCAGACATTTAGTGAGAATTGTTCTTGATGATGAGATTCTTCAATCAAATGGGGGTTTTCCTCAGCGCAGTAATGATTATTGTGAAAATTTGTGATAGCAGTTCTCGAAAAATTAGCTTCATTATTCCACTATCAAAATGAGCATTTTCTCTAATTTCATCTAAGAACCATCGGCAGAAATTCAGTCGTGAAGGAAAATCTCGAGGAAGTAGAATTTGGACGCGTTGAATATGAAACTGGTACAATAAAAAGTCGTGGAGAATCCTCCAAACTAGAACAGGTGAACAATTCAACTGATTTTCAATTTTTCTTGTATTCACATGAGGATTCAAATCAATACAATTCAAACCTGCTTCCTCAATATCTGTAGTTCTCATAGTTTGAGTTGCACCTTTTAAATGATTATTTGCAGTAAAAGTACCAGTTTCCCTCAACCTTCTGTGGATATTTGAAAATGTTCGCCTGTCTGGTGTTACTCGATTTGGGAAGGGCACCTGATATAATCGCCTAGCTTCTGTAGTAGTAGTAAAATTACCCATTTTTTCTTACAGCAATAACGTCAAAAGTCTCAAAACTAATCGTTAATTTAATAAACAATTCGAGCAAAAACTGTCAAAATGAATAAATAAATGAAAAAAATCAAAGCCTACTAGTCCTTTTTTTTTATTAGAAGTGCTTTCAATTCAGCGAATGCATGGAATCGTTTAATAATTTTTTGCGGTCGGAGATACCCAAAAATTACAAGTGTCAAGAGAGTTTCTAAATTGAACGAATATGACGAAAATTGATTGTACGCTGATCAGTGGCGAACTGCAAAAAAGTTTGAAGGGGCAATGGGAGACTCCGGAAAAGAAAACACCTTGTAGATTCTAGTTAAAATTTGGAACATGTAAAGATGGAGGCTGTAAAAAATAGCATGCATTCCAAATTTGGGCTGAATATCTAAAAAACTGCAGGAGTTTTGAAGAAAAAAACAAATTTTTCCGGAAATTTCAACACAACAGTTCCGTAACGAAGCTTTTGCGGACCTATGTTTACATGAACTTCTTTTCTGAAAATTGTACGTAGATTTACCCCCTCAAGTTGTGACATACTATTATGTAACACCCTGTACATAAAGTTACAGATCAAAGATATATTTTCTTTTAAGACATTCTATATTCTACTGCATTTCTTCATTTTTAATTTCTCAAGTGAAATGGAGGAGAGTTCCTACAACATTTCAGAGCGATCGTTTTAAGTTGAGTCTGAAAATCTGTTCATCAAAGAGTATTTCAACATTTTTAACTATTCTTTTTAAATGAATAATAAAATAAAACAAGTTACTATGTTTTAACTATGACTAATTTATTGATGTAAAGAATGACAAAATTTTACATTGGTTGGACCAGTTTCGGACATACGTCCATTGTCAACAACAAGCTAATGAAAATTGAATACTCATGTACAATACAGGAATTACCATCAATAAAATGCTAGTAGAGGTCACAGTAACTTGAATAATGGTGATTGGTAGGTAATTAAGTCTACCTGGTCGTTAAGGAGCTTAACCCTTTCTACCCTAGATCCTTGAAAATTTCCATCGGTTCAAAGAAATTGAGTTTATAAGATTTATACACAGGAATGAAGAATTTTCAGCTGTTGAAGTTCTGGAAAATGATGACATTCATTCAGACAATGTGCAGCTAAAGCTGAATCATATTTCTGATATAGGAATGACCGGAAATGTTCTTTGTATCTAGCCTTGAAAGAGCGTCCTGTTTGACCTATATAAAAGGAATTGCACTCAGATTTTTAGTAAATTATGCCGTAAGTTACAGATCATTTTGATTGCACTTTATCCAAATGCTACCCGTATCCTACAGCCTGCGGATGTGGCAGCGTTCCGACTTACCAAGAATGACTGGAAAAAAATCTACATTGGCGATTAGAAAATCCACAGCAACAGTTGAATAAACATACATTTGCTTTAATTCTGAGAGGAGTAGTTGAAGTTAAAGGGTACAACGATTAAAAATAGTTTTCGGGCCTGTGGCTTATTTTCATGGAATCTTAATGCATTGGATTATCGGAAGTGTTTTGGATGAATACTAAAAAGACTAAGAGGTGGAAGATCGTGTAGAGCTGAGGAACTATAACGCTGAAATTTTTCTAATTTATTAACGTATTCGCGATGTGGTTGGAGAGGAAACCATTTCCGAATATAAATCATATGAGGAAGCTGATAGCAGCGACATTCTTTACCGACTATGGGAAGCTCTAGTGGACAAATAAAATAAGGATGCAATGCCATCAGAACAAAGTTATGGGAGAATACAGGTAGAGGAAGAAACTAATTCTATCGACAAAAGGAAGAATTTCATACTACTATTGCTAAAAATGGAACTGACACCAAAGATATGAAAACATCAGACACATCGGATGCTTATTTGAGAGCAACAATGGAAGACAAATTCGAAAGCGCAGAGGAATTATAATTTTCTGATATTCAAAATATTCTCGTAGTTCTCGATTCCGGCGAGTCAGTTGGAGACCCAAATATTCTGATTGATGATATCAACTTTTTGGTAAAACAAAATATTCCTAGAGTTGTAACCTTTTAATGATGTGATCGATCACATTAATCTTTCTTCGAAAGAGAATTATTTTCCCCACACATGGCAATCAATTATAGAAAACGACTCTTTAAGAAATTTCCCTAATTGGCCAGAAACTCCGCATAGAAAGCAGATAAATTTGAAGAGTTCCAAAGAAAGAGTTCCGTTCGTTATAACACCAGGTGAATAGAAAAAATATTCGATGATCAGAAAGCCGCGTAAGACAAGGTCGAGCTGAAGAAAGCGGAGAAGAAAGAAGAGCGTATTAATAAGAAATATTTGAATTCAGAAAACGTAAGAGACAGAAAGGTAGTAAAGAAGGCACATTGCCGGCTCGGTGGCGTATGGGATATGATGCTCGTCCCCTACGCAGAGTTACCTGGGTTCAATCCCCACAAAGTCGGTGCGATTTTTCGGATTCTGGGAATCGCTTGAGTGTCCATCTTTCGGAGGAGATGTAAAGCTGTTGGTCCTGTCTAACAGAGATGTGTTGGACATTAAAGATCCCTTCCCTCGACATAAGAGGGGTTCGGCAAAATTCCCGGGTTAGTGAGGTGACAGAATTCCCCGGCGTGTCATTAGCCGAAAGGCAGAAATAGAGCACGTTAAAGGAAAAACAAACAAACAAACAAAGAAGGCACATCAAAAAAGAGGTAAAAAAATTTAAAGCAACTGAAAACAAGCAAATCAAATCAGTGTCCCAAAAGAAAATAAACGAGTGATGATAATTTCTAACAAAATTGTACATCGCAGTTCTGCCAATTGTCTCGAAAAGCCCTCATATGTTCGCAGTTTGTTTTGAAGTTATTATGATTCAGCTGATAAGCTAGAATCAAATGATCAGAAATTAATCACGAGACTGTGTTACACTTGTGACTTCAATATTAACTTAGTGAACACATACATAAAATGTAGTGGATTAGGCAGTATCATAAAATTTGTTTACATAAATACAAAGAGTACACAAGGGATTTTGTTTGCGGTCCTTGTCTAATGAAGAAATTTCAAAATTGAGTAGCTATACTTATTAAGATTTTGCTTGTATTGATATTCACTTTTTTAACTGTGACCAAATACAAGTGATATTACTTAAAACGGTCTCTTATCAATCTTTTCTCCTTATAATTTCACAGAGTGCCAATAAATAGGAAAACGAATCACAATAACTGGTCGGAGTGTTCCCATTACTAGGTTCGAGGCATTTTCAGCTATCAATGTAATTTTTCTTAAGTAAAATTTTGAGGCTGCTCAATAAGATGAATGTTGATTGTGAAATTGATACTCATCAGAAAATATTGAGTAAAACAGTACACCCCCAAAGCTAAATCTTACCGACCAACAGCAGCTTGAGTTGAATATATTCCTTAACAGTGCCAATAACAGGTAGTTTTACCCTAAAATTTCTGAAATTTACCATGATTCAAAGATCATTTTGAATATTTTCATTAAATAGTAATCCTTTTATTATACCTTGATATGAAAAACTTTTCCAACAGTGCTTAGTAGTCGTATACCGTATATCATGAAATTCTCAAGGTGACGCACATGCGTGTATATTTTTGAATAAGAACCATATATCGAATCGACACTATCATTTAATCCAAAAATGAAATTATAAACAACGTAACATTTTACCGTTCTAATCTTTTCAGTTCCCGATCCACCATCTAATTTGTCCGTTTCTGTCAGAAATGGAAAAACTGCTATCATATCTTGGAGTCCTCCAGCTCATGGCAGCTATTCAAGCTTCAAACTGAAAATCAATCCACTGAATAATATTTTGGATCAGAAGACACAACCAATTATCATTGAAAATGTGCAAACCACATCATATGCTCTTCGAGATCTTACTGCAGGAGCTACATATCAAGTGCAGGCTTTCTCGGTATTCGAAAATAAAGAAAGTGCAGCTTATACTTCCAGAAATTTCACAACGAGTAAGTATGACAATCACTCTCATATATTCAGATTATTTTTTTAATTCATAATTATTTTTTTATCAGAACCGAATACTCCAGGCAAATTCATAGTGTGGTTCAGGAATGAAACCACTTTATTAGTTCTTTGGCAGCCACCCTACCCACCAGCTATTTACACACACTACAAGGTATCCATACTACCAGCAGATGCTATTGAGAGTATACTGTATGTTGAAAAAGAAGGTGAACCACCAGGTCCAGCGCAGGCAGCTTTCAAGGGTCTAGTACCTGGTCGTTCTTACAATATCTCAGTACAGACTATGTCTGAAGATGAAATATCAACACCAACAACAGCATCTTATAGAACAGTACCTTTAAGACCCTCTAGAGTCATATATGATAAGAGTTCAGTAACACCTTATTCATTTGTGGTTCTATGGGATAAACCAAATGGTAAAAGGTAATAAATGTTTTGAACAGTTGTTTTGATTTTAGCTTCGCCCCAGAAGAAATACTTCTTCGAATATACTATCTGCAGTTTACATTTTTTCTTTCATTTTCACAGCGAATTCGACAGATATCAAATATCTTTAGGAACCATAAGAAAATTACCACCAGTGACAAGATTGAAGAATGAATCCACATTTTGGGAGTTTAAGGACAACTTGGAACCTGGCAAAACATATTCTGTAATTGTGAAAACTGTATCAGGAAAAGTTACTTCTTGGCCTGCTTCTACAGAAGTCACACTAAGTAAGTACTCAAACTTCCATTCGCAGCAAATTTGTAATTACCTCTTTCTTCACAGAACCATTGCCAGTTTCCAATATTAAAGCTCTAACAGATGACAAAAATGGAGTTGTTATAATTTCGTGGACACCACATCCAGACAGTTTCCAAGAAGGCTACCTTATTTCTTATCACGAAGTTGAAAGTTCTACAGGTGATAGTAGCACTGCAACAACAAAGAATAAAACTTCAGTAACTTTAGATACATTACTTCCTGGGAGAAATTATTCGTTAACAGTACAAGCACTTTCTAAAGATGCAGAATCGTCAGAGAGCTCTGTGTATGTTGTTACAAGACCTAGTGCACCAATAATAGAAGATTTAAGACCTATGGTAAATGGTTTGAATATCAGCTGGAAATCTGACGTAAATTCTAAACAGGATAAATATGAAGTACACTGTGTTAGAAATGATACACTGGATAAAACAATAAAAACCGCTTATGAATCTACCATTGTACTACATCCATTATATCCGGGTGCAGGTTACTTGGTAAAAGTGTTTGCGATTTCTCATGGATTGAAGAGTGAACCTCATGAATATTTCCAGCCAGTATGTGAGTATTTATATTTGAAGTTCCATTTTAAACAAGACACTAACACCTTGCTTTGCAGTTCCTAAACCACCAAGGAACATGACTATTGAAAAAACAACAACCAATTCTGTGATTGTCAGGTGGGTGGCGCCAACAGGATCTTTAGTTTCTGAGTATGCTATCAGATATAGAACTGATTCTGAACGAACTTGGGTCAGACTACCAGCAGTACAAAATACAGAAGCTGAAGTAACTGATATGTCACCAGGGGAACTCTATACGATTCAAGTGAATACTGTGAGTTATGGATTGGAAAGTAATGAACCTCAACAGATGAATCACACTATAAGTGAGTCTATCAAAATAATTTACTCTTTAAGTTTAACTTTTAATTTTTGCTTCAGGACCAAATCCAGTTTCAAATATTGCTCCTTTGGTTGATTCCAATAATGTAACGTTGGAATGGCCCAGGCCTGAAGGCAGAGTAGAAACATATACAATCAAGTGGTGGGAGGCCAATGATCCTACGACATCTCATACTCAAAATATCAGTCAAGATCAGAATGGGACTAACCCAGTCAGATTCTTGGTCAGCGACCTCATGCCTGGCGTTGAATATGTTTTCAATATCCAAGCGTTTTCTAATGATTTAGACAGTGATATAACAGTATTAAGAACAAGGACTAGTAAGTGTTGTTTGTTTGAAATTATTCCCTAAAATAATTTTTGATTCCACTTTTAGTGCCATTAATTCAATCAGAAGTCGTCGTCATCAACGACCAGCAATCCACTGATTCAATTGGACTACGTTATACTCCAACGCCACAAGCCTCTTCAAAATTCGATATATACAGATTTTCACTGTCTGATCCGGACATTCCAGTGCAAGAAAAATCTGCGAACGATTCTGAACGAAGAGTGAATTTTTCTGGTTTGATTCCAGGCAGATTATACAATATTACCATTTGGACTGTTTCTCAGGGTGTGGCCAGTCAACCTTTACAACGACAAGATCGGCTTTGTAAGTTGTATCTCGATTATATAAATTATTGTGGTCATAGTGGATGTGTATATGATATTTTAGAATTCATGGTATCCAACATTCGATGGTTTTATGGGGCATCTATGTGAAACATTCCTGATTGAAAAAACTGACCCTCTCTTTTTTCGGGCTCGATTTTACGAAAAAACCTTATTGGTGAACATCCACTTTAGTTATAATTTTTTGTTTCCAAATTATTCCGGAATTTTCGATTTTCAGTGATTTGCGCAAAAAACCCATCTCGGTTACTGATTAAATTTTGTAAACAATATTTTCACATACTTGAGGCGCTTCTTTGGAAAGAATCCAGGGATGCATTCGAAAATTTGTTTACTCAACGGTTTTCGAGCTATAAGGGAAACCACAGAGAACGCCTCATCATTGTCGAAATAATCAATTATCATCTCCCCACTCTTTTTAGAATTTTTGTATTGTTAGAAATAGTGGCATTTTGGAAGGTTTTTGAAATGGAATATACAGAGGATGAGAAGTATCATTTCTTGTTTCATTAAAAGTGAAAATATTAGTGAAGCTGCTGGTTATCATCATCAACAGCGGTTTTCGGAGCGACACCGGCACGACAAAACTATTTTCAAAAAGTTAAAAAATAATTTGCGAACCTTTCAAAAAACCAAGGTCAAAGAATATGCTGAAGAAAATAATGAAGAAACTGAAACGGACGTAATTGGAACAGTATATGAAAATTTACTGAAATGAGATTAAATCACCAGCTTTTGCCTGGTGTCTCCAAGCGGCGAATTTATTTCTGTAAACAGCTCGAAGAGAAACGCCAAGAAAATGCAAATTCTCCAAGAAACATTATAAGATGACCAATAAAGTTCTCTCGAAAATCGGGACATTGGAAGAGGGGGTTATGTTTTCTATCTGCAATGTTTCACATAACTGCCCCACAAAACTATCGAATTTAGAACGCCTGTATATTAGAAACCCTCTGTTATTTAAATTCTCTGTAAAATATGATATCGAGTTTGTTCAACTCTAATGCCAAATTCAGTTTGATGTCAAAAAACTTTAGCAGTTTTAGGAAGAACAATGTTTTTCGGTCTGAGTTTATAGATTTGGTTTTTTGGCTCTTTAGAGCTTTGCTGACCTGCGACCAAAGTAGACCTATTATTCATAAACCTGCTCCAATTGTTTCCCTAGGTTCAAATCTTTTAAAAACTTTAGAATCACTCTGGAACTTTTCTGTTATTCTCCCCCATTTTTCAGTGGCTCACTCGGTATCTTCTAGTTTTCAATCAAAAATGAAAATTCATTCACGGGGATGCAAACAAAGATAATACCTTTCTTTCGAGGTATCACTCGACCCATCTACCCTCTTCCAAATTTTCAAGGTTGTCACCCCTACTCCAGGGGTTGAAATTCGAGATGAAGATGGTACTTGATGATGACTGCCAATGATCAGTATGGATCTATTCCATTTTACCTCACTGAAACTTAAATAGTCTCAGGGAAATAGTCTTCCCTATCTTTCAGTTGCTCACCCTGTATCTTTTACAGTTTTCAATTAAAAATGGAAATTCGTTCAAGGCAATGTAGACAAAGATACCACCTTTCTTTTGAGTCATCACTCGACCCATCTTCCCTATTCAAAATGTTTAAGGATTGCAACCCCGCTTAGGGGGTTGATATTTCAGGCAACTATTGTACCCCAAAGGATGTCTTCCTTGAAACAAAAATTGACCTGTTTTGCGTTTTGATCAGAAATAAATATCTTGGTAGATATAGCCTCTGTTTAGTTTTCGTTGAAGCACCTTGTATCTGTCCTAAGAAAAAAAGCTACTAGACAATTATTCTTCATTTGAACTGAGCAATCACCATCTTCTAAGTGAATGGACGTCCGCGTACTCGGTAACTCCCTGTAGAATACGAATGCAAAGACGTATGATCGGTTAATCTTTGTTTACGAAATGTATTTTGGCACTGTAGGGGCGAGTTTTATTTGCTAATCATCGAGCAAACGCTATAATAAGTATCCCTATTGGCTACGAAACCTCCGGTTTGAGCTGTTCCTAGTAAATCGTTGTTCTATGTTCTTTGGCATAGATAAAGAATAGGAGAATGCTGTGAATGTTCAGAGAAATTCTCTGAAGAGGTGGTTACTTGTATTATGGGGTGAAATAAATTATTATTTTTGTTAGCATTTTTTCTTGCAACCAGTACTGAAGCTGGTATCAAAGAGGCGCTACTGTTTTGAAGAATTCAACTAGTTCTAGGAAGTGTAGCTTCGTTTTCTTCATAAAGAAAATTTTACTTGTCGGCTTGAGTGTATAAATAAGGAAGGATGTATAAACAATTTTTGCATTCTGTCATGAAACAAAAAATTTCCTTGTTTGTTGTTTAATTAAGACGCCTTTAAAACTGCTCCCGTTAGAGTCGTTAGAGTCCTTTTCCACTGCTAATTTCTTTTTATGACCAAGATCAACATCTTCCATGCACTTATTCATTCCAGTCTCTCGGTAACATATAGTTTATCCTTGTTGCTTAGTAAAAATTTTCCCGGGTGTCCATTTAGCTCGTTATTGATTTATTACTTCGTACGTTCGTAGATTATATTGAAGGAATATATGCAAAAAAGTTATGATGTGTTTGTTTCAGTTGGGTTGATAGTGACCGTAGAGAATTGGGTTTCTAATTCATTTAACACACAGCCTGTTCATTATTTTTGTGTTAAGGGATGATAAACAGAGAGCCAGTTTCCTTACTACCTACTTTTTAATGATTTCTCCTTGACGTTGAAGCTATGATAAAAAGAACTATAGCCTTTGTTCATGATGAAATTTTTAAGCATTGAACAACATAAATAGCAAATAATATAATAATTGATTACATTTTCCTACTTTCAGATCCTGATCCAATAAGCGGTATCAATGCAACCTTAATCACGGATACCGAAGTTACCTTGAAATGGGATTCCCCAAGGGGCGAGTATAATGCCTTCGAAATTCAATATTTGAGCGCGGAAAATTTATTAACCCAGAATCTCACGCTCCATAACTTCATTACTTTAAGTGATCTTAGACCACACTGGAATTACACATTTACCGTAGTTGTAAGGAGCGGAACCGAATCTAGTATTCTGAGAAGATCTTTACCAGTTTCCGCTATTTTCCAAACAAAAGAATCTCTTCCTGGTAAGGTGGAAAAATTCGAGCCCATCGACATCCATCCAAGTGAAATTGTTTTCGAATGGTCACTACCGTTAACTGAACAAAATGGAGTCATAATAAAGTTTGATATCAGTTATGGAGTAGAGGTTAGAATTTGTATGATCTCTTTAATATTATTTTACCATCGACTAATTTTAGGGAACCATAATAAGGCATCATAGAGAATTTGGTTCAACTGAATTCAGAGGCGTTATAAAACAGTTGAATCCAGGACAGACCTATCTTTTTAAAATAAGAGCGGAAACAAAAGTTGGTTTCGGGCCAGAAAGTAGTTGGAAGCAAAAAATGCCTATTCTGGCACCTCCAAAGCCAGAAATGCAGGTTGTTCCTACGGAAGTATGCAAAAGTTCGACAACGATTCAGATCAGATTCAGAAAGAATTATTTCAGAGAAATCAATGGACCCGTAAGTATCGCAAAATCGATTAAAAAATCATTTCCTAGTTTGGAGAGTACGATATAATATTCGCCTATAAGGATTAATTGACAACTCCGTCACTGCAATCCAGACGTATACACACACTACTTTAGACTTCATCCATAAGCTCTGTTTTCCTGATACAGATTTATACCTTTGCGGAACAGAACTCATCAAGTTCCTTCTGTTCCAGTTCCAGAAATGTTCTAAAGGTTCTTTTCTTCCAAGCCTTATCTGCTTGTGGAATTCTCGCTTAGTTTTAACTTATTCAGATGACCGCTGAAGTGAATGGTAGTTAAAACTCCTTGAATAAACCAAGCTTTGGTTTTTGCAGCAGAAGGGTCACTGGTGGCACTGGTGTCTAAGCTTTGTCAGGCTCAGCCAGTGCTCCTGTTTGTTCAGATACGACCACTGACTCATCTGCAGCCACACAGAGGCTTGACCAGCCCAGGCTGCAGCCCACGAGTAACGAAGCAGCCCCACTGTCTATGAGTCCATCTTCTTATTGACTTATATGTCCAAGTAACCAAGAGACCACATCACCTGACATAGATTACTCTTCCCCAATGTAACCCAAGGGTTGGACGACATTCTTCCATCATAAACAAGGTGATGTTATCAGATGATGATCATAAAAAATTAAACTATGCATTATACTGTCACACGAGTTTATTGAAATTCATTTTTGCAATTTCGGTCTCTCGACCATCTTCAGCTAGCATCAAGTACAGAACTAAAGTAGAAATACATACATAAACAGGTAGATACAAAATTGATAAGGGTGAAAACAGGAGCTTATAAACGAGTTATGTTAAAAACATGTATTATTTAACGATATCAAATATAGATGAGTGAGCCGAGCCATTCTGCTAGTTCAGAGGATTAACTCTATCGGGAGTTTGTTGGAGTTCAAAATTTCAGTAAAGGTGGGTTTTCGATACATATCAAAACTTAGTGTGTTATTTTTATCAATGATTTGTAGGTATAAAAAGTGAATCTGATTATCACGTCTTCAACATTTGAAATTGGGCGGCTTTTACTTGATAAAATTCCATTATCAATAATAAAAACAAGTAATGTGCTTTTTGGAATTTTACTTAATAATTGTGATTCGTAACGCGTTTCACTACACCGTAGCTTCTTCGTCCGAAGATCGAGAAAGTAGAGTTTGGACGTATTGAATATGAAACGGGTACAATAAAAAGTCGTGGAGAATCCTCCAAACTAGAACATTTGAAATATTCAACTGATTTCCAATTTTTATTGTACTCACATGAGGATTCAAATCAATACAATTCAAAACTTCTTCCTCAATATCTGGAGTTCTCATTGTTTGAGTTGCACCTTTTAAATGATTATTTGCAGTAAAAGTACCAGTTTTCCTCAATCTTCTGTGGATATTTGAAAATACTCGCCTGTCTGGCGTTACTCGATTTGTAAAGCGCACCTGATATAATCGCCTAGCTTCTGTTGTGTTTCCGTCAGCCAGACCGTACATATAATGGATATCAGCCAATTCGGCGTTCGTAAAATTAGCCATTTTTTCTTACAGCAATTACTTCAAAAGTCTTGAAACTAATCGCTAATTTAATGAACAATTCGAGCAGACACTGGTTCAACTTCAGCAACTGTCAAAATAAATGAATAAATGAAAAAAACAAAGCCTACAAGTAATATTTTAAATTAGATGTGCTTTCAATTTAATGAATGCATACAATCGTTTAATAATTTTTTGCTCGAGAACGATTGGAGATACGAAAGAATTACAAGTGTCAAAAAAGTTTCTAAATTGAACGAAGATGACGATAATTAATTGTGCGCGTGTGCAGTGGCGTACTGCAAAAAACTTTGAAAGGGCAAAAGGAGGCATGGCTCCGGAAAGGACACCTTGTAGATTCTAGTTAAAATTTAGGAAGTGTAATGATGGAGGCTGTGAAAAATAGCTTGCATTCCAAATTTGGGCTAAACATCTCGGAAACTGCAGGAGTTTTGAAGAATATCTAATTTTTTCAGGAAATTTCAACAACCTGTAGCTCCGTAACGAAGTTTTTACGGACCTATGTTCATATGAATTTTTTATTAAAATTGCACGTAGATTTACCCCCTAAAGTTGTGACATACTATTATGTAACACCCTGTATATCTAAACCCACTTTTGCTGATATTTCCATCCCTTATGACTCAACACACCTAAGATCTCATAAATACTCTGCGTTTAATTCAATGATTCATAGGACTTTCTCTTTCTCTGCCATAATCCCATGAAAATATGTCCAAGGAAGTGTCAACTTCAAAGAACTATCTAAGCACAATGGTTATCCCTCAAATATAATAAAATGATTGATCAGACAGAAAGGAACGCAAATAGCAAATCATAATATTCACCAACGTATTAGATAAACTAATACAAACAAATACATAACATACATAAACATAGGGATAATCTTTTGAACGACCATAATGGCCCGGCTTATTCGTCCATATTTGATATCTTTTAATTATAACAGTTTCTAACATAATTCGTTTATTACCTCATGTTTGCATCCCTATCAATTTTGTACCTACCTGTTTATGTATGTATGTTATTCAACTTCAGTTCAGTACTTGTTCTCAGCTGAAGATGATCGAGAGACCGAAATTGCAATCCTGAAATTCAATAAACTCTTGAGATAGTATAATACATAGTTTAATTTCTTCTTATCATCATGATTAACTGACACGTAGTAATAGCGGAATCAATTAACTATTATTAGATACCAATACCTTCTGAACAGTTTAGATAAATCATTCTTACTGAGCTCCGTGTCTTTCCTTTCGCAAGCAATTCCCAACGGAGAATATTTCCACTGGGAAAAGTTTGAGTATGACTACTGTTTTTCTGTGATAAATACACATATTTTATAGAAAATTTCAACTTCTTCCAGGTAGTGTCTTATGCTATTGTGGTGGCCGAAGACGATACGAAAAACGCCTCAGGTTTGGAAATGCCCAGTTGGAGAGATGTTCAAACGTATTCTGTATGGCCTCCGTATCAAGTAATGGAGCCATATTATCCGTTCATGAATAGTTCTGTAGAAGATTTCACGATTGGCAAGGAGTCATGTGACATAAGACAAGTTGGTTATTGCAATGGTCCTCTTAAATCTGGTACTACATACAGGGTGAAAATAAGGGCCTTTACTGCACCTGACAAATTCACAGATACGAGCTATAGTTTTCCGATTTCGACAGGTACTATGTTTTGAATAACATAATTTTCTTGCTAAAATATGATTTTCGTTTGTAAAAAAAAACTTTGTGATACTGCGTAGAAAAAGAAAAAAACATCTTTTACATTCTCATTCTTAATTAATATATCCCTAGAAATTTCTGTTATTCTGTTCTTTTAACTCAAAAAAAAAAAAAAAAAAAAGGTACAAAATGTTAGTTTTAAAATTTTAACGAGAATAATTAAAGTCTATTTTCCACAGATGTTCCGTTATATATTGTAACAAGTATAGTTCATAATCCAAATTAGAACCCCAAGTCCAAAAGCCTATTTGTCAGAATTCTGTGAGGCCCCATACAGAGTATCTGCGATGAATAGTTCGCGAGATATATGGTGTTTCATCTGAGAAAAAATTGAAATGAAAAATATTCAATTATTGGTCACTCAAACTTTTATTTCAGAAAAACCTTTCTGATATCAATCAGGTATGATTTAAATTAATCGCTTAACCCTTAGCATAGGAATTTTGATTGACAATAAAGGTTGAGTGACCCTCTATTGAAAGGTACTGTGATGCGATTAGAAACATTTTTGCTTCGTTATTTAAGATGATAAAAAGCGAAAGCAGTAATCAACTTTCATAAGTTATTGCACATTATGATTTTTGAATTGATGCTGCGTTATTCAAAATGATCAGAATAGAGAGCAGTTTAGATCTTGCATCGTGGAATTGAAAGAAGATGGCCCGACAAATGGCCTGCGCGCAGCACAGATTTGTATCAATGCACCTATCAAGATTCTTATGTTGAAGCGCAAGAGGCCAGCGGATTTCCTTCACACCGAATTGACAGAAGAATGTATTTTTTTGAAATGAAGTTCACGTGATCAGTTACTGCAAATTTTTGAATATATCAGGAAAAATATTAAATTAATATTTTCTCGGATGAAACACCATATATCTCAAAAACTATTCATCGCAGATTTCTACGATGAGGCATTGGTACAAAAATAGTCTCTTTACAATGAAACTGAAAAAATAAAATGATTGAACAATATATATATATATATATATATATATATATATATATATATATATATATATATATATATATATATATATATATATATATATATATATATATATATATATATATATATATATATATAGAGAAAAAGATATATATATATATAAACCTGAGATATACAAAAGTATACAGTTTATAGCTATATACATATGAGAGAGAAATGGGAACGAAAATAAAGCAGGTAGTTATTGAAAGATTATGTTTGTGAGCTGACGAAATTTCTACTAATTTTGATGAATCTCATCTCTTGTGTTTGTTATCTGAAATTTAAGAGGTGATTATCATTTAAGCAATATTCTGAAAAACCAGTTGTTTATTGTGATATTTAATTGTTACGTGAAACTTACGGGTGGGATGAGGATAAATAACTATTATTATAAATTATTATTATACTCGATTTTTCCTCCTTTCAGGTTCAACAAACAATAAAATGTCACAGCATTAATTATGTCCCACAAATAAACTACTAATTATGCAATATACTGAAACTGAATGAAATCAAGACATTAATTACGCATAAGAAAAATCTGTTCTTGGTCTTGGTCAATAGCAAAGATCGACTTGACCAAGTTGGAGAAAGCGGTGTATATAAATTATATTGTAATGATTGTCCTGGTTTTATATAGCTCGAACTGGTCGTCGTAAACGAGCAGAAAGGAACAATAATTCATAATAAATTAACAACTGGTATGAACCAGAATCATTTCGTAGATTTCTTAAAACCCTAATTTTTCCTTTAGGTAACAAAAGAAGAGATTTGATTCGTTTGAATTGGTGGAAATTTCATTAAATCACAAACATAATCATCCAACAACTAACAGATTGTTTCATTTCCGTATATCCTCACATCCGTTTCTTGAGTATAAATGACATTATATAATTTTTATTTCCTCTTTGTTTTAAAAAGTGAAAATTGAAACCCAATTATATTAACCTTCATAAGGTCTTCAATTTTACAAACGTTGCCGTGCTTTGGATCAGACCTGACCCAAGTAGCAAAATTATACTGCAAAATTAACAAAAAATAAAGATAAATTGTTTAATGGATTTATCTGACATATATATTTATTTCTACAGAATTACTATTTATTTTTGTACGAATTATAATTTAATATATCTAATATAAAAAGAATATACTATGTTGTTAGATATTTTCATAAAAAGAGACTTAGCAGTAATTAAAAAAATTGTAAATGAAATCATATCTTATTACAGTGGGTACATCGAAAACCTGTATTAGAATGTTTTTTACCTATGAATTTCTTACAATCTACACAGATCAAAGGTGTTTTATTGTCAGTTTTAGCACAATGTTGGAAGCGACTTCTATTGGGAGCCTTCTTAGCTGTACAAGTTTTGTTTTCCTCTTGTTGGGTGGAAGTTTATGGAATTTGTACGTTGTCACTAGATTGACGGTGCTTTTTTGCAATTTATATTGAAAAAGGTGCCCTCGGTAATGACTTCCTGTTTTTTATATACGGTGTAACCAATTGCATACCTACATTTTCCAAATAGTGTCGCCGTTTTGTTAGGCAGCCTTCCTTTCAGCTGTTATTGGCAGCCGTGAATAACATGAAAGCATTGTAGGCTGATATGTCTACGATGTTACTAAATACCACGTGAGGCCAACCTTTTGTTTTTCTTTTGCAACTGTAACAGGAGACAGCTTGATCCAGTGTATCCACGCCACCCTTACATTTGTTGTGAACTAATATTATCACCGGCTTTCTGTCTGCGTGATTACTCACTTCTGAGTTGTGATGCAAAGTGCTGAGAAGATTCACCGACTTATTTTCTTTGGGTATGTAAGAAACAAGTGTAGTACATTTGGTAAAAGCAAAACATGATTAATATAACGGTCTTCCTTTTGTTGTTACTATTTCTGGAGGCAATTTCGGTTTATTCTCGTATAGTCCCTATTGCAGTGATCTGTTTTTCTAATAGTTTCTGTCCAAGCTGATGTTATGTAAAAAATGTATCCACCGTAAGATTATGCCCTCTCAGGCCGCGAGTCAAATCAAGGACTACACGCATGCCTTGGTTTTTTCAGGCACACCTCCTATTTCTTTGCCCGTGTAGGTTTGGATATTCCAAACGTAACTTGTGGCAGAATCATATAGAACCCAAAATTTGATGCCATATTTAGCTGGTTTCGATGGCATGTACTGTCGAAATGGACATCTTCCTCTGAATGTCACAAGCCACTCATCTAATGTAACGGTTTCAAAAGGATTATAAAATTTTGGCAAAAGGTCAACCCACTGATTCCACATATCTCGAATTGTAGTAAATTTATCCAGCAGTCGCCGTTCGGATCGAGTTTCTCTATTGTCAAACCTAATCAATCTTGACAATTTTTTGAAAGTTTTTAGTGGCATGACTGCCCCAAACATAGGTCTGTCTTTCTTACTATCCCATAAGTTTTCGGTACTTTCACTATTTCAACGAAATACGCCTGATAGTAATAGTAGCCCAATGTATGCGAACAGATCAATATCGTAAATGTCATTCCAATCTAAATGAGATAAAAAACACAACGTTTAACTTTAATCTACACTTTATTTGAAAAAATTCGACGACGTTTCGCTGACACAGCAGCTTTATCAAGAATGATAATTTTTATCTCATTTATATCATGAATCTACATCAAGTAACGGCCTCCACAATTCAAATGTCATTCCAATCATCAGCAAAAACAGGCTTACCTTCCAAATTTGTATATTTCAATATGGTGTGTATCAAAGGTGGAGGGAAAAATAATTCAAAACTGGATTTTTTTTCTAAGGTAATCCTTGAGCAAGAGTATCTTGTCAAACCTGGTATCAATTTTGTTATGTTTTCGCTGGAAGCTCTTCCATAGGATTGTGTGACAGGGTTTCTGGAATATGTATTTTGTCCATTTTTTGACGTCATTGTTGACACAAGCACTAATTCACTGTCACTATCCGAGCTATCAGATGGTTCAACTTCTTCGATATAATCTTCTGTTTCAGAACAAGATTCGTTACTATCCGACATTTCTTATAATAATTCTACTTCTATTATTTGAATTCTGGAGGCCGTTACTTCATGTAACTTACCAAACCCTCAACCACCTCAACTGTATTCACTCATTAAATTGCATAAAGTAAATAACCCCGTTAGACCAGTCGTATCTTACGTTACAGCCCCAGCCGTGAAATTGTCGCACTACCTTATAGATATTATTAAAAATTATTGTTCATTCAAATCAAAATTTTCTATAAAAAATTTTTTCGAATTGATAAATAACATAGAAAACGTTAACCTAGCACCTAACGCAAAACTTATTTCGTTTGATGTTGAGAATTTATACCAAAGTGTTCCTCCAGGTGATGTCAAAATATTAATCGAAAACATGTTGAATTCGAATCATGTTAACCACATAATTAAATCAGAAATATTGAATCTGTTGGACGTTTGCATTGAACAAAATTATTTTTCTTTCAACAACATCTATTACAGTAGTGAAAATGGTTTGATCATGGGAAATCCTTTGAGTCCACTTTCAGCAGAGATTTTTATGGATAATATTGAACAGAAAATTCATACACATCCACTCATTTCCAAATTTCTTTATTGGTATAGATATGTTTACGACATCTTAGTATGTTTCATTGGAACTACTCGTCAATTAGACTTATCTCTTAATTTCATTAATTCCATCCATTTGAACATTAAATTCACGATAGAAATTGAACAGAACGATTCCATTAATTTTTGGACTTAAAATCACTAAACAAAATAATAATCATGTTTTTCGGTCTTTCGTAAACCAACACATACTGATACAATTATACATAACTACTCATTACATCCAATTCAACACAAAGTTGCAGCTTTAAACAGCATGGTACATCGGTTACTCAATTTACCTTTATCAGTAGAAGATTATAATAAAGAGTTAAACATCATCAAACAGATAGCCATTAATAATTCATATAATCCGGATATGATAGATCTAATCATTCGTAAAAACTGTATCAGAAAGCAATAAATGAAGTATATCCTATTCATAAAGACTATAAAATATTCAACAGTTTAACATTCTGCGGTTCTGCAAGTACAAATATTAAATCCTTTCTCGTCAAACAAAATCTTAATATAACTTTCAAAACTTCTAATAACTTAGGTAAACATATTAAAAATAATAAATCTCGTGTTGAAAAATCAAGTAAATCAGGAATCTATAAACTCAATTGCGGTTCTTGTGATAAAATTTATATCGGTAGGACCTATAGGAGTTTTGGCATAAGAACATCTGAACATAAACGTAGCTTCGATAAAAATAAATCTGATTCAAATTATTCAAACCACCTAATAAAAGAAAACCATTCATTCAATAAAAACTTTGACATATTACATATAAAATCAAAAAGTTCAAAATTAGATCTCCTAGAAGCATTAGAAATAAATAGATACAAACATTCGGACAAGCTTTTGAATGAACAGGTAGATGTGAATTACTCACCCCTACTTAACTTGTTTAATTAGTTTTTATTACCTTTCATACTAACTATACAATGGCTCGGTGTGGATTTTCCTGTTATTCATCCAACTTGTTCTACGATTTGTTTATAATACCATACTCTTCATTCTGTTTTTCATTCTTGATAAAGCTGCTGTGTCAGCGAAATATAACACTAAGACTTGTGTGGGTAGAACAAAAGAACGTCTCATTGAAAAAGTTAAACGATACATAAACAATTGGGACGATAACAGATGCGCTGTGCGTTGCGGTCAATTCTGACACGAAGACCATTAGAGTAAAAAAAATTATATGTGGAAAATTTTGATCATTTTTGATAAACTTATTCCAACAATAAGTGAATTAAACCGAATAAATAAAAGTCATTGAATATGAAACTTCTTGAACGCTTATTTTCTGAGAAAATTACATTTTTATCTCAAAATGGGTCAAAATTGACCCGAAGATCTTATGAAGGTTGAAATATTCTTTTATTCTTTATATCTAGTGAAAGTTGAGTCTATTGTGTTTTCTTCAATTGTTACATCATTTAGTAAAAATATTTCACTGAGTGATTAGCAAGATTATTTTATCTATAAAATTGGGGATCAAAGAAGGAAATTGAAAAAATTTTACTCAAACAAAAATTTCCAGATGAAAACTGACGTTTCCAAGCATTTTTCTAAAAGTGAAAAGTGGAAGTGTGAATTTTACTCTAAATAGAGTTGCTTGAAAATGAAAATCGATTTTTATCCTAAATCATCAATTTATTATAGTTATGACTTATTGCAACTATATAAGAGAAACTAAATGAAATGATTTCTTGTAATTATTGCTTGAATTGAAAAATGTCACCACATTAAATATTACTCAACTTAGCGAATAAAAAAATTATCTTCATCGCTTTTCGCGACCTTCGTTATACTTTTCGTCATGATTAGCCACTGCCATCAAAATAATTGTTTATACTGTATACATTTTAATAAGAGCTTTCCTCAATTAAACGTATTGTTTACATCATTTGTTTTCATTTCAGATCAGAATAATTCTTCCATCATCTTAGGTACTACCATTCCTATATTTATCGTGGCCCTACTATTTATTGGTGTATTGGTTTACAAAAAAAGAAGAGGAAAACGGGCAGCTGAAACAGGTGTTCATGACAGTATGTCCTTGCCAGATTCAGTTATTGAAACTACCAGGCCGGTTAGAATAGAGAATTTTTCGAATCATTACAGGCTCATGTCTGCAGATTCAGATTTCAGGTGAGGGTTCATTTTATTTGTGATTTTCCTAATGTATCGCTGAAAGAATTTATTGTCTCCACATCACATTGTATTGAATTAAGTCGTCTGGCTCTCCCAGGTGTGTCGGCAATTCTGCTAAAGAAAACGCGATACTTATGAATACTTTGAGTTTATTGATTCATAGTATTGACCATTTCATTCTAGAGGGCGCTGTCTCAAATATCTTACAAAAATCAACCGATCCTCATATAATAATATCCTCTTCATACCACGTTGAAATTTTTCATAGCATTTCCTTTCATACAGACCGTATTTCTATGTGATGATATTTTAGATTAGTATAGAATTAACTAACATCTGATTGGATTGTTTCAGATTCAGCGAAGAATTTGAAGAATTGAAGCACGTTGGCAGAGATCAACCTTGCACGTTTGCTGATCTTCCTTGTAATAGACCCAAAAATAGATTCACGAATATTCTGCCATATGATCATTCTAGGTTTAAGTTACAGCCCGTTGATGATGAAGAGGGTTCAGATTATATCAATGCAAATTACGTACCTGTAAGTAAACAAAGCTGAGTTTATTTTCAGAATCTTCTTTCACTCAATTCCAAATTTCAATGAATGGCGAAAACGTTCTGCCTGTGGCTAGCTCCGGGCTTAGTTGGAGAAGCAATTTTTACTCCAATTGGTTGATGTATATATTGGTTTCTTTGCATCCCTTCTTCCTCCCGAAGACGGTTAGACCCATTCCTATTCGTCGAAGATATGATTTCTATGAATGAAGTTAAAAATACTTGTTCCTCGTCTGCCACCTTGTATTCCATGTTACTTTCATGAATATTCACCGTGTACTGTTAGAGTCATTCTAGCTTTTCATTTTTAGGGTCATAATTCTCCAAGGGAGTTCGTGGTCACACAAGGACCCTTGCATTCCACTCGAGATGACTTTTGGAGAATGGTTTGGGAATCAAATTCAAGAGCTATAATCATGTTGACGAGATGCGTGGAGAAGGGCCGTGAAAAATGCGATCACTATTGGCCGTATGATACTTTGCCAGTGTACTATGGTGATATTTCGGTTCAAATTCTGAACGAAACGAGATATCAGGATTGGAATGTATCAGAATTTATGGTTTGTAGGGTAGGTAACTTTGGCAAACATTTTGGTTCGAACATTATTAACCTGTTAAGAAAAATACATCAAAATGAATTCATCACCTATAGTGGTTATCATAGAAATAATAATATTTATTAATGGAAACCTATAAATATACACTTAGCTAAAGTGGATAAGTTTTAACACACAATAAAAATGTCATTTGAAAGTGTATAAATTACAAAAACACTAATACATTATAATAACCAATTTACATAACACTATAAATTTAGAACGGATTTTTTTAAGGCGAATCTAAAAGCTGGGATGCTATCTCTGAAAAGATCAACTTCTGCCACAAATTCTGGAAAGAGGAGATTGACCACCATAACGATGGATACCAATATTTAAAATGTTAGTTTTAATATCTCACAGAGGAACGCGAAGAGAGTTCTAAAATGTTTGGGCAATTTATAAAAGTGTTTATTACCTTAAAGGGATTTTTCTTCCTATAATTCCCTTAATCAGTTCAATGGTATCACCAATCATTATAATAAAATCTTGGATTTGATTATGTCGAATTCTACTGATGTGTCTTCTGTTCGATGTTGTACGCCTTTCGTTCCAGAGGACCGGCATCTTCCCGCGTTAGAAGTGTATGCAAAATTTTCTTTGGATAAAACTCCTGGCAAATCTAGATCGATGTACAAATTTTTCAACGCGGACTATGTAGCGATAAATTCGGCACTGTCAAGTTTGAATTGGAAAACTTTGTTATGTTCTACCGATGTGAATGAATGTGTTGATGCCGGCTCGGTGACGTAGGGGATATGATGCTCGTCTCCTGCGCAGAGTTACCTGGGTTCAATCCCCACAAAGTCGGTGCGATTTTTCGGATTCTGGGAATCGCTTGAGTGTCCATCTTTCGGAGGAGATGTAAAGCTGTCGGTCCTGTCTAACAGAGATGTGTTGGACATTAAAGATCCCTTCCCTCGACACGAGAGGGGTTCGGCAAAATTCCCGGGTTAGTGAGGTGACAGAATTCCCCGGCGTGTCATTGTCCGAAAGGCGGAAATAGAGCACGTTAAAGGAATAACAAACAAACAAACGAATGTGCTGATTCATTTTATTCTGCTCTGAATATAGTTAAGTGTGTGCCTCGTAGATCTGTTAAGTGTGATAAATTTCCTTCGTGGTTTGGTAAAGACACTATTAAATGCATTAAGGATAAAACTAACTTACATCATAGATTTAAAAATTCAAAGACCGTTTTCTGTATGAAAATTTCTGTATTTTGCGTAAACATTGTAAAATCTTAATTGAAAGAGATCACAAGAAACATATTGCTTCTGTAGAGGGCGGAATTGTGAAAAATCCTAAGCTGTTTTGGTCTTACGTGGGCGAGTTGAGAGATAGCCAGAGGATGCCTCAATCCATGTGTCATGAAAAAATAGTTCGGCTATATCTAATGCTTTTTCTGAGTACTTTTCTAGTGTTTATGAAGATCCGCATAAACCTGTTTTTTACCAAAGTAGATATAAATCTTCTTCATCGATTACATTTAACACGATAGATCTGAAGGATGTCAAAGCTAAAATCTAGGGACTGAATGTCACGAACGGTCCAGGTACGGACTCCATCCCACCAATTTTTATAAAATCGTGTTCCGCTAGTTTGACGACTGCACTTCAAATTATTTTCAACAAATCTTTAGTACAAGGTGTCTTTCCACATAAGTGGAAAGCGGCAAAGATCGTACCTATTTTCAAAAGTGGTAAGAAAAATGAAGTAATTACCGACCTGTCTCTATTCTGAGTTATTTCGGTAAAATTTTTGAAGCAATAGTAACTGATAATTTTTTTCATTCATCCGGTTCCAAGTTGATTCAATCTCAATATGGGTTTTTCAAAGGTAGGTTGGTGTTAACTAATTTAACTCCTTACATTCATTTCATAAGTAGTAGTTTCGATGATGGTATTCAGGTTGATGCCGTCTACACAGACATGGCTAAGGCCTTCGATAATGTACATCATGCAACTTTGTTGTGGGTTCTAGAGGACTTTGGTGTGGTGGGGTCCTCACTGAAATGGATTGAATCGTATCTGTCGGATAGACTGCAGTATGTTGCACTCAATGGCACTCATTCCGGTTTCGTTCATGTCACCTCTGGTGTTCCTCAAGGGTCACATCTGGGTCCCCTTTTATTTTCAATTTACATTAATGATATTTCGGAATGTTTTCATTATACAAAACATGATTTATATGCCGACGATCTTAGAGTGTACAGTGCTATTCGGTCCTATGATGATATTTTGCGGTTTCAGAGTGATCTTGACTAACTGTTCTCTTTTTGTCGAAGTAGGTATTTTGAATTTAATATTGAAGAGTGTAAGCATATAAGGTTTACAAAGAATGTCAATGTCTTCGTTGCTATTTTTTTGTTGATGAGCTCGTAATTGGGAGGGTAAACCAAATTAAGGATCTTGGTATATATCTTGATTCTAAGTTATCCTTTGAATATCATATTGATCATATAGTTTCTAAGGCTTTCAAAATGTTGGGTTTCGTTCTGAGAATTACTAGTTTCAGTGATCCAAGGTCTTTAAAAATGCTATATTTCTCGTTGGTGAGGAGTAATTTGAAATATGCTGAACCTGTTTGGTCCCCTCACTATTACAAGTATATTTACAGAATTGAACGAGTCCAGAGAATGTTTGTTAAAAGTTTCAACTTTAGATTTTTAAGTCCTAACCATAATTATCAATTAAGTTTGCGTCATCACAAAATTTTAAGCCTGGAGCAGAGGAGAGTCCTGTTCGACACTGTATTTCTTTATCGAATTTCAAATCATTCTTTTAGTTTTCCGCTTTCAATGTTCCCGTGTATTCTGGTTCTCAAAATGAACTCTTCTATGGTCCGAAGGTCCGCAATAGTTTATTTTTTCATTCTGTTTTCTTTCGAATTATGCGTCTGTACAATTGGCATATTGCCAGTATAGATATTTTTCATGAACCTCTTTCTTCTTTAAAAAAATGTTATTGCATATCTCATTAGATCTGAATCATGCGCATTGTAGTAGTTTTTAGTTTTCATAATATTTTACTTGATTCTGTAGTCTCAGGTGAGTCTTTTTTCCTCTCCTGAATTTTTATAAAAGTTATAATTTTCATTTCGTATGACAGTTTCACTTCTGTTTATTTTTCTGTTATCATTTTTTGTGAACCCGGGTAATTGGGTCTATCCTGTAGGGGTTCCTATGTTTTGTAACAATAAATAAATAAAGGCATAGCCATTGGTGTCAAAAACAATTGCACTCCGGATACATAATAGTTCACTTTATTTTCTTGGTATCCTCCCAATCTTACGTATGTGGGTGGCATATAGAGGTGACCTTACAGTACAACAGTATTCTTTAATAAGGAGAACAATAGAAACGTACAGAATAATAGGTGGCCGCATATTTGATAAAAGATCTGGTTGATCTGGGTTAGATTAGGTTAGATTGAAATCAAGCAATTTGTTCACCCGAGCGCTTATAGAATCAATGTGCAAAGTAAAAGATAAGTCTAGATATGAACCCAAACCCTTGACAGAACCAACAGTCTCCAAGAGAATACTGTCGATCATATACGTAAAACTAAGACGCCGAAATTTCTTAGAAAGTTTCACATGTTTGCAACTAAAAATATTTGGACTCATTCCATTTGTATCACACCATCTATTGAAAAAATTTACATTCTCTTGAAGGATAATCTGATCTTCGCTTGTATGAACATATTCTAAATTCTTACAACCATCCGCAAAGACCAAAAATATGCAGTCGCTGAAAACTTTCTTCGGATTTCTTTTATTCTCAACTTTTGAGAGAAGGCGATGCCTGTTATCGGAAAGAAGTTCGATAAAAACGAGTTCCACAGCTTACTAGGCCTGTAAACAGAAGAATTTTAATAGAGAGAGGTACTCTTTTCTTTCTTTTTTTTTGAATTGGATTCTTTCCGGGACCAAGCCTTTCAGCGAAAGGTTGGAGATCACGCGTGATGGCCGGGTGGTCAATGAGGCTCACTGCTCTCTTCTAGACGCTATCCAATAGATGTATTGAATGTTTGGGCGCGGAGCCACACACATGGGATCAGTACTCCAGGCAGGTCGTAGCTGTGTCTTCTTCAAAAGCATCAGCTGTGATGGGGGAAGTCCTGTTTAGCCCTGAAAAGAAAACTGACTTTAGCGGAAGCAGATTTGGCAATGATTGACTCAAGGTCATGCCAGCAAACTCCTGTGTTAACTGTGATGCCAAGTAGATGCATATTCGTTTCTGAGAAAATTCAACCTACTTGCATGATTAAAGGATGTTCTCCAGCAGTGACTTTTATAGAAAACGTTATTGATTGTGTCTTGTTCGCGTTGAAATTGACCAAGTTCAACCGGCCCCACTCTGATATATTCTCCAAGTCTAATCATTAATGAATAAAAGAAATGATATTGGATCAAGGTGGTACCCTGGACAACATCGAATGTTGTGGATAATAATCTCATTGAAAATTCGAAATAGATATTATATCGTCTTCCATCTAGAAAAAAATTGCTGTATAGACGATTCCAGAAATATATTTAGCGTTAGATTATCCAAGCCAGAGACAGTTTTCCAAAAGTAACAAATATTTGAGATTTTTCCATGACTCAGAAGATCCAGTTCATATATAAAATATTCAAATAACTAGTAACAATTCATGCCTTTTTCATTATAGTTAATTGATTCCGCCTTTACTGAGCGATAGTTAATCATTATGATTAAATTATGTATTGTACTATCACAAGAGATATGTTGATAAACATACACCACAAAAATTGTCACATCTCCTGGTATTCTGAATTTCACAATCGATTAAGCAACTCGATCGCAATTTCTTTGTCGATATATATTTTCGGACATATGAGGGGAAAAAAATCTTATCTATGTAGTAACATTTGTTTCCATATGATCTCGATCACGTGAATGAGATGAGAGAATGGTTTATTTGACTATCAGTATTCATTCAATTTCTCTTCAGTTTTCACGATAAATTAATGCAAGTTCTCTGTGTTTCTTGTTGATTTTCGTATTTCTGAATTTATTGTAATGGCTGCTGAACATCCTGGACGCTATCTGAGCGATTATGAAGTGGTAAGAATTGTAACACTCCTAGAGGAGGAGCGAACCCAATATTATGTGGCTACCTTATTGAATGTTAACCAAACCACTATTTCGAGAGCAATTAATCGGTAACACGAAACAGGGGAATATGGAAGATGGGCCGGACAGGGAAGAAATCGGATAACAACACCAGTTGATGATCGTTGGCTTCGTTTAATTACACTAAAAGTTCGGCACTGTACAGCTAGAATACTACAAAACGAACTGGCTCTTTTCAGAAATGTGCATATTTCATTGCAAACTGTTAGGAACAGGCTCAGAGAAGACGATATCAGACCAAGGGTGGCTTCTACCAGCCCGCGTCTCACCAGGGAGCATCGAATTGCAAGACTTCAGTTTGCGAGGGAACATGCAGATTGGGGTATTTCAAAATGATCGTATGTTCTCTTTTCCGAAGAGTCCAGGTTCTGTCTAGTATCAAATGATAGACGCATGTCTGTATACAGACGACCTGGGGTAATGGTGTGGGGAGGCATTTGTTTCCATGGTCGAACTGAGTTAGTCCTAGGTAATAATGGAAGAACTACAGCGACCAGATACATCGCAGATATTATTGAGCCCCATGTTGTACCCTTTGGCCCATTGATTGGCGAAAACTTAATTTATATGCATGATGATGCTCGGCCTCATGCAGCTAGAGTAGTTATAGAATTTCTTCAGAATGCCGAAATTGATATTTCAAGATGGCCAGCCAGAAGTCCCGACTTGAATCCCATAGAACATGTTTGGGACAACATGGGGTGGCAAATTCAGCAACGTAGGATGCCTTGTAGAACACTCCAACAACTAGAAAATCTGCTTCCTGAAATTTGGAACTCAGTAATTCAAGAGTACATTCAAAATTTGTTTGAGAGGCTTCCGAGACGTATACTGGCAGTAATTAGTGCCTAGGGAGGAAACACTCGATTTTGAAAATGCTTAGTAGCCATTTGATGCTAGCTGGTCTCTTCGCGAATGTTTGAAGATGGTAGAATTTTTTAATTTTTCATTAACTCGAAAATTGTTGATATTCTCCATCATCTCTTTTGAATGATATATTCTTATTTTACACTTCTGAAAGTTACCAAGCGACTCTTGAATGGCCAACCTAAAAGTATATATAGTATTGTCGTAAAAGTAGGGTGATGCGACAATTTTTGTGGGGATTGTATTTTTTGGGGTTACTTATACTTTTGATGCACTCTTGATTGAACCATATATTTTGGCAGCACACACTATATTTAGTTCTTAACTTGCCATAAAAGTCATTTTGTTTTTCTGTACACACTTCAAATAGTTAATTGATTCCGCCGCTAATACGTGATAACTAATCATGATGATAATAAGAAATTAAACTATCTATTATACTTCCACAAGAGATTGATATATTTTGGGGTTATTTTTCTACTGATGTACTCTTGGTCGAACCATATATTTTGGCTGCACACACTGTATTCAGTTTTCAACTTGCTAGAAAGGCGGTTTGTTTTGATATACTAACACACTTCCAACAGTTAATTGATTCCACTGTTATTAAGTGATAGTTAGTCATGAAAATAGGAAATTAAACTATGCATTATACTCTCACAAGAGATAGACAGAGAAAATCTTGTGATAGTATAATATATAGATTAATTTCTTATTATCATCTATTTCATTATGTTCCTCAAATATTAAAGTCTTTATTGACTGCGCTGAAAAATGTTTGTACATCATTAGAAAATATTTGGAAATAATTAATATTCAATGTTTCATTCAAAACAGGGTGACCAACAAAGAGTTGTTCGGCACTTCCACTTCTCAACGTGGCCAGATTTTGGAGTTCCGAATCCACCACATACTTTGGTTAGGTTTGTTAGAGCTTTCAGGGAGAGAGTAGGAGCTGATCAAAGACCAATTGTTGTTCACTGCAGGTATGTTTAATTTGTCTTGTTCTTGTTAACAAACCAAGTCTCAGAAAATGATGAAATACTTTATAACATCCTGCATTACTCACTTATACCTTTTCACCCAAAGACAATATAAAGGAATTCGTTTTCAGCATCCTCTTTTATTCTTAAAAGATATTGGGTATTCCATGAAAACCGACCTGAACTTTAGCATCGGCAATTTATGAACGATTTCAATGAAACAAAGCCAAACTGCATCTTGAATGATATTGTGAAAGCTTGAATTGGTTTTCAGGTCATACAGAAAAACTCGTTGTTAGTTTACAGTTTTCGAACATATTTTCGATTTTAATGAAAAAAGCTATCAAGAATGTTTGCTACTGCCTTATAAAATAATAATTGAGAAAAATAAAACGGCTTCTGATTCTATCTTCTACTCAACTGCATTATTTTGGATATCTTTTAGTGAGGAATGTGCTGAATTCACAGAGGTGTGATACATTAACCCATCTCGTTCCACTGTACCCAAATGGGGACTTTATAAATAATATTACTGGAGACATCTAGTTGTTAAATTTGATACCAGGTCAATATAAAAGACTTCTAAGATACATATAACATATAACTTGTGCGTTTATACAATAGATGGCTTCATTTGATTTTTCAAAAACATCTGGGGTTCTCGAGTGTTAGATTTTATTGTGTAGGTTTTGTTTGATTATGCTTATTGTTCATTTATGTTTTTCTGGTTCTGAGGTTGTAATAATTTTCTCAGGTATATAGTACAATAGCTTATATTAATAATTAGAAATTAATTTCATTTTTTATAATGTTTTTGCTCGTATTTTGCTGCTGCCCTCGTTTGAGGTGAATGGGGTTTTGTAAAGACAAACTGTAATTCCAATTCAATTTATTGTAGACTCAGTTCATAATGAATCCTGATAAATTAACTAGCAGATGAAGAGGATATAGATGAAAAAGAATGCGATCCTTCCGTTCAACCAATCTGGACTAAGGATACAAGTGACCTTAGTATGAATGAAACGCGTAATATCCACCGTCTAGATATTCTTCAAACACAATTGGAAAACGAAACTCCTGTAAAATTCTTTACAAAGCTGATGGATGAAGATATTTTAAAACTTATAGCAGAACAATCATAAATATATGCAACTCAGGAAAACAATCATTCGTTTTATGTTACTGCACAAGAAATCAAGATTTTTGTCGGAATATTATTCTGTAGTGGATAAATAAATAAAAAACTGCATTTTGCTGATAATTCAGAACGTAAAAGAAATGACAAAATGTACCAAGTTCCACCTCTTATGGAAGTTCTGAATAGAAACTTTCAACGGTTTTTTCAGTCTATAGATGACCATGATCAAATATTTTGGTCCTTATTCTGCAAAACAGTTTATTAGAGGAAACCTGTACGAGTTAGCTTCAAAAATGAATGATTTGTAGCTCCACTGGATATTGTTACAAATTTGAAGCCTGTGGTACAAAACCATCTACTGTTAGCGAGGAAAATGTACTGAAAAGTGTATTACCTCTTGGCTCTAGAGACGTTTTGGAACTATTAGAATGTGCATCTGATCCGTCAGATCACATTATACTTTGTGATAATTAGTTTACCAGCACTGACCCTTTAAAAACAATGAGAGAAAGAGGTTTTAGGGAACAGGGACCATTAGGGATAATCGCTTCAAAAAGTGCCCTTTATCATCAGAAAAAAGAAGAACGTGTATGTTCTCAATACGTTTGTGACTCTACAAATAAATTTTTATTTGTCAGTTGAAATACAACAATATTGTAACAATGGGAACAAATTACGATTTAGTTGGACCGGTTGAACTAGCAAAAGTGAAAAGATGGTCTTCAACTAGAAAGCAAATTAATGATGTTCCACAGCTTCTTCTCTTTTCCAAAAATAATACTTTCATGGAGGGGGGGGGTTAGATTAGTGTTAATCTCCTGGATAAAAGTGATACCGACTACAGAATACTTATTCGAGGAAAAAATGGTGGTGGTCCTTATCACACAAATGGTCAACGTGACTGTCGTCAATGCTTAGAAACTTCATGCAGTGATTTATGAAGATAAAGTCGAATTGGCATTACCGACATTATTTGTGCAGATTTCCTAAATCATCACACGTGCAGATCTTTTGGTTGTACACCCAAGAGTACTATACAGGAAGAAGGTGCAGTAGAAATTGGAAAACAATTAGGCTGTAATCTTTGTCATTTCAGAGCACGTTGTACATATGTCAAATGTAATGTCACATTATGCTTAGAACGAAACTGTTTTGAAATATATCACACATATCAATAAACAACAAGAGTTTTCGTTAGACCCTCAAATATCCCAGTAGACCCAAATCTCTTTAGCGGAGATTATTCAGCGACGAGGCTCAAGTTACAAGGGCAGAACAATAGCAGAACTCATCCCATTTCTCCTCATTTTGGTGCGGCTCCTTTCATTGGAGGTTAGCGATAACCATTGGGATTTTTAGTTAATATTCTTTCAAACCTGTTTGAAAACATGAATGTGAAGGGAGTTTCGTTCAGGCACGATGGCGCTACATTTCATTTCTCAAATTATGTGAGAAATTTTCTGAGCCGAAATTATGAGAATAGTAGATTGGTCGCGATGAGCCTGTTGCATACTCCTCACCAGATTTAACCCCTCTAAAATTTCTGTAGGGTTATTTGAAATTCAGAGTTTACGAAGTAGATATTCAAAGAGAACAACTAGTAAATATGTTTCTACGATTCCGGAAATGCTTGGAACGCCACGGTGGCCATTTCAAAATAGACTTTAATGATTCCTCATATGTGTCCCGTATTCTTTCCTATTTTTCGTGTATTTCAAAAAAATTGTGTATTTTACGTTTTTTGTATATTTGTTCATATGATTATTTGATTGTTGGTATATGGTAACTTGAATTCTTCTTGTAAAAAAAAAGAAATCATGAGCGCATTTGAAGGGAAATCATAAAATGGATTTTACAAAAGTTCTTCTGTATGACCTAAAAACTGCTGATCCTCATATTTTCATTGTTAATTTCACTTGTTGGAACGCTCTGAATCATTCATATAGAGCAGGGGTGCTCAAACTTGAACTGCTGGCGATCTACCTCAATATTTTTAGACTAGTTACGATAGACTCTGAGAGGCTGCAAGTATGTGTAATGCAGGGTTGTCGTACATACACGATACACCCTACCTACCTACCTACCTAGATAGGGTTTACCGTAGCATATATAGATATTAGCTTTCCGTACAATATACATTATTTTAGTCAAGGTTTGGTTGAGGTTAAGTTAGGTTCTTCTCTATAATATCAATGAAAAAACTCATAGCTATTCAAAATTGCGATTTTATTGGTTGTTACAAAAGAAAAGAGTTACATACGATGTTAAATTTAACTAAGGAGTGACTTTGGATGTTGAAGTGTGGCACTGCATGTCCTCAGCATGCATCTCATAAGATGGTACGTAACCACTGAGTGCTTATCGTAAGCATGATGACATATGATCGTCAGTTAGTCTATTGCGATATTTTGACTTAATTATCTTCATTTCAGAAAATGCAGACTCGCACAAGTAAGTTGACCCAAACATTGCCGTCAGTTGAAGGCGATTTGCCTTGGATTCGGATATTTATCTTCATATATAAAACACCAGAAATTTGTATCAGATGCTGTAGCTTTGAGATGTATATCTGATATAACCTGCACCAACTCATTTTCAACAGAACATAAGTTCATATTAAACTGACTTGCTATTTCAATAGCTAATTCCTCAATGCTTTCACATGAAAAAGGATAACTCATAAATGATGCTATATTTGCCAATTTACTGAAATTATAAAAACTAATTTCGAATTGTCCCAAAATATTTGATAATTTAGCTCCATACGTATCATAATTCAACTGAGGAATCCTTGCTTTCAAAGACGGAAAATGTTTCAGATCCTTTCTTTTCAGTTGATCTATCGTAAGCTGCAATTTACTTTTGAATGCGTGTACTGAGCTAATCATCTCAATAATAGTTTTTCCTTCACCTTGAAGCTCCAAGTTAATCGTGTTTAAGTGCATTGAGATGTTAGTCAAAAATGCCGAATCAGTCAGCCATTTTTCGTTTTTCAACATCTGAGTGTCTTTCTTTCCTCTAGAAGAGCTGTTATTTCGGGCAATAATTCTTGAAACCTTTCTAGGAATTTTCCGCGACTCAACCACCAGACGTGCGTGCAAATAACTAAATCAGTTTGTTCAGCTGACTCCCTATCTTTCAACTACAACTTAAAGAGCCGCCGTTGCAAGCTACGTGCACGGATGGAATTCACAATTTTTGTTGCAATGCCTATAATTTCCTTCGTATTTAAAACTTTTGAACACAAAACTTGTTGATGTATAATGTAATGGAATGAAAAAAATGAAGGGAAATCTTCATTAGCTCTACACAATGCTACAAAACCGTTCGTCGAACTGTAAAGAAAATTATGTTCATTTCATAATATCATGTTTTAGTTTATCTGCCATGTCCTGACTTCAATACGCCTTGTGACAGTCGGACGAGATAACTGAAGTTCTCTAACAGCAAACATGATTTCTATTTCAGTTTTAAAATCTCAAAATAAAGTCTCACCCGCTTCAATAAATGTTTCCTTCACATCCGATCCATCTTCGAATGGTTTCTTGTGCTTCGCCAATATATAAGATATTTTAAATGACGTGATCGTAGCAGCTTTTGATTGTTTGGCAGGTCTTGTTAACATTTGTTTGTTCTTTTTCAAAAAAGATATCAATTCACGTAGTTTTCGTTTTCCTAACACACTTTGGCAGAAAATCCTTTTCATAGTTTTTATGAACCGTTTTATGATGCCTCTCTAAGTTATTACGCTAAGGTATTGCTACTGACGCACAAAAAATAAGACAAATGCACTTTTCTCCCAATCGTTATTGAAATGATACATTTTAGATTTCTTCACTGCATTTTGTACTATTTGATAATAAATTTTGTATCGACGTAGTATTGCCTTCAATTTACAATTCAGAATGACTCCAATTCTTGCAGGTGCAACATTTATATCGGCGTGAACGAAAGTCTCTAATGTTCCCGTCCTACCCGAAATTTCTAGAAAAGCGTCAAGAATAAAAGACGCGGCTTTTCTTTGACAAGTACCAAGCCTTTTGCCGCTAGCAGAGTGGTATTTTATTACGTAATAAATTTTTGTAGTTTACTTATTGAAATTTCTTTTCTTTTCGATATCTACTCAAAAAGCACTCGCGATAGACTGGTCGATCGCGATCTACCGTTTGAGCATCTCTGTTATAGATTGTGTTGAAGATAATCTTTCGATGAGTATTCGGCGTATTGCAAATGAGATGCAAATGACCCCTGTCGCGTGTTTTGAAATGAGAAGAACTGCACCCTAATCATCGACACTGAGTGCAGGCATTGAATGCATGAATTTCGAGATCTACTCAAAATCTACCAGTCGATCGCGATCGACCGTTTGAGCACCCCTGGCATAGAGGGTGTCCATATAATCTTTTTCCGAAAATATAAAATTTGGGCTAAGTACGGCTCAGCCTTCTGTTGAGTCGATTTAGTAAGCCTAATGAATGTGTAAAATTTCATCAATTTTGGTTTACTGGTTCTAGAGTTATCGACGATAAAATATTTGTCCAAAAACAACAAATCACCCTGTATCTTGAAAACCTAGAAGCTTCGATGAGTTTTCTATGCCGTTTCTGAATGGCCTGAAGTTACTCTATCCCCAATTATGCTCTACGTATTTAGACAAAATAAATAGAATTTACATGGACCTGCGCTTATCTGTCCTTCTGTATAATTGTTCTAACTTTAATACACGTTCTGAGACAGCCAATTGCTAAAATTTTAATCGGAAACAAGGACCTGGAGTTACTCTGTCGTCCATTACAGCATGACCGTTTCGTCTGGAAACACACTGTATTTATCGTGACTTTAATGTTTTAATTTTTCATTTTCAGCGCTGGTGTGGGAAGATCCGGAACATTTATTTGTCTGGATCGCATTCTACAGCAGGCTCTTGTCACCGATTATATCGATATATTCGGGATAGTATATGCTATGAGAAAGGAGAGAGTCTGGATGGTACAGACTGAACAGCAATATATTTGTATACACCAATGTTTCCTGGCCGTACTAGAAGGAAAGGAAATGACTGGTCCACCGAGGGAGATTCATGAAAATCAAGGATTTGAAGGTAAAATTACTCTATTCAATAAAATTTCAACAAAGAGTAAACGAAAGCTAATTTGTATAACCTCAAAAATTGATAATTTATTAGTCCTTTACTTCTTCTGATATTCTTCTCTTGAAATGTAATTTCCATATTTAAATATTCATAAATATTTATAATTTTATACAATTACATAATAAGTATAGACGATTTCGCTAATAACGTAGCTTTATCGAATGTACTGGGTGATCCATAAGTACATCTGAAAACTTCAAGGTTTGTTGCTTTGAAATATTTCAAAAATTTAGTTGAAACATGGTTTACCTACAAGACAGTTTCTTAGACTTCAAATAACTCAGAAACTATAAGTCATTCAAAGAAGACAACAGCACTTATCCTACCAAATATCATGTCATTATGCATAAAAGCGTAATTGAAATTGAATTGTTATTCAACCAAACAAATTCTATCAAAATAGTGACTATCTCGATAAATATTTTCGAAATAGGAAACAATTATGTGATTCGAATAAATTATGGAAAAGTTGTGTTCACATTCTAAGAAAAATAACTTTATATCATAACTGTCAAACGGAACCCTACAAAAAATATTTACCCCCTTCACCGTATTCTACATAGGCAAAAAGTGCATACAGAATGTCCTCATTTTGAAGCTATAGCTTCAAGTTCAAAATCGAAAAATCTGAACAGGGCGCAGTTTTCATCTATCTCATTTTCTCCAAAAATGCCACTCATTTTTCTCCAACGGTAACCTTCTATACAGGGTGTCCGTGAATTGCGTGTATGACGTTATATCACAGATTATTCAGCTCGAAATAAGTCGATTCAGGCCAACCTACCTATATCAAAAGTTTCTTTATTTGGCCGCTAGAGGTCGCCAAATTTAAAAATTTTTTCTCTTATTTTTCAAATAATTCGAGAACGACTCGATCGATACCATATTTGGTATGCGTAATTGGGTGCGTTATTCACGTTTTTCAGTGATCCACGCAATGGCTTTGACGTTTTACAAGTGTCCCTAAAAACTCGAACGTGTTTTTAATAAACCACAATTTTTCAACTGTCTGCATTTGAGCAAAACTGTTTTAGACATTGAGTAGCTAGGCTAATTATCAACCTTCTTTGTCTCCTGAGAAATTTTGATATGATGAAAGGTCCAATCAACAGTTCTTCAATTTCATGATTTCATTCCTTCAACCACCTAGCAAGTCAAAAATATCACATACTGACTATGTTGGCTTTGGACTTATTTCTGTGGTCTGGCAGATTGTCATTTTATTAGGCTTGACAACCAATTGTTGGCACAACAGTGTTCCTTGAGTTCTTAACTAGGTATTTTGGTGATTTTTTTGACACTATTATGCACGGAGATGTACAGTATCTCTGAAACGGTTGATATGATTATGGATCGGAAGAGGAGCTGATGCTCCTGCAAGTTGGCCAGCACGATCTACCGACTTGACAACGTGCGACTTCTTTCTTTGGGGTGCTTTAAAATCTAGAGTTTACTCTTCTCCAATTGAAGAGTTACATATGGGAATTTTAAGTCCGGCCAACTCCTCCAAGAATGACCCTAAAGTAATGCCAAGGGTCCAATTTAATTTCTTAAAGAGGATTAACTCCTGTATTCAGCAAAATGGTGGAATTTTTGAACACTCACTATAGTTGAATGAAATTTTGGGTATAAACTAATTAATCGTCATTCTGAAGTGATTTGTTTTTTTCTTATTTAGTTTCCAACTGGCCAACCTGTTTTCATATTTTTAAATGGTCATTGTGAAGAACTTATTGAATTTTCTCTTCGAATTTTTGGATTCTTGTACTACTGAACATTGAATTTTTTTGTTTGATCCGATTTAGCAACCTAGAAAATATCATTTTGTCAACAAGAGGTTGTCAAGCATAATAAAATGACAATCTGCCAGACTACAGAAACAAATCCAAAGCCAACATGATCAATATGTGATATTTTTGACTTGCTAGGTAGTTGAAGAAATGAAATCATGTATTTGAAAAACTGTTATTTATGATTTAACCGCTCATCATATCAAAATTTCTCAAGAGAAAAAAAATTTGATAATTAGTCCAGCTACTCAATGTCTGAAACAGTTTTGCTGAAACGCAGACAGTTGAAAAATTATGGTTGATTAGGAAAACGCTCGAGTTCTTAGGGACACTTGTAAAACGTTAAGATCATTGAGTGGATCACTAAAAAACCTGAGTAACGCACTCGATTACTCATAACAAATATGGTTTCTATCGATCGAGTCTTTCTCGAATTATTTGAAAAAAAGAATAACAAATCTTTGGATTTGGCGACCTCTAGCGACCAAACGAAGAAACTTTTCATATAGGTTAGTTGGCCTAGATCGACTTATTTCCAGCTGAAAATTTGTGGTATAAAGTTGTACTCTCAATTCACGGACACCCAGTATATTTGGAAATAGGGTCTTCCTGTAATTTTCTAAATAATGTTGGTATGAAGTACCTCGATAATTCTCCATTACTTTTGAATTGACTTGAGTATCGAATGTCAGAAAGATTAGAGCAATCCAGAAGTATCATAGTTTCCAATTGTATGTGCTCATGTTTTTCCGTTGCTGCACTCTGTATGTTTATCACACTTGTTCAGAAACTTTGTTTTTAACATTAACAGATGAATCGCCAACAATATTTCAGATAACTTTGGAAACACCCTGTATATTAGATAAATGGGACATACCTACCCAAAATATTTCGGTACAATTGAATAAAACATCATTTTCTTTGGAAAGATTATTATTTTGTTATACAAGTGAGCTCAGTTTATATCATTGAATACATATCCTCATTTTCTAGGTATTGATTTCATCATATTTCATGATATGTAATCATTCATATCTCTCTCTCTCATAATCTAACCCTAATTTCTTTCATCATCATCTAGTGCTGGTTATGAACTTGTATACTCACTGTAAAAAGCTGCTATTCTGTGGTTCGCCAAAAGGTGCTGGGATCTATGCTGTTGAAGCTTCTTTCGAGCCCAGGGAAAAGAAAAGGTAGCTCTTCTCTGCCTTCATTTCTGCTCTAAAGCTTTTCTTCCATCATTAACACACATTATCTAAATGAAATTGCATGATTCACAGAATTTTTAGAGGAAACTGCTTGGATATTACAACCAGAAAAGAGAAACGAAACAAAACATTCGCAGTTTAAAATATTAGAAAAACAAATAATATTAACTCCCTTCCAGGCAGGTTTCTCTATAAATCTTTATTTTTCACTTAATTGCATTTTTCGTGAATACATTTTTTTCTATTAATGTACTGCAAAACTTCATCAAAGAGAATTATAAATAATTCGGAAATTGTTGAATAACTGTGTAAGAAGTTCAAATTTTTTAGATTATTTCGTTTACCAAACAAATCATTAATATTGGAGCAAGATCACGTCAAGTGGACCCCCTATTTTCCACTTGATCATGAAAATTAAGTCCATGTATTGTTTTCATAAGTAGTTACTGGGAAAAATTGATCCTTCAAACGACTTTTGAAAATTTTGATTTCAACAACTTTTTTACAATGAAAATTGTACTTAATTACTTTCAATTGAAAATGAATTTTAATCAACCGTTAAAGATAAATTAATGAAACTTTCAGGATTTACTGTGGAATATTTATGTTTCAATATGATATTAATAATCAAAATTATTCGTTTATTATCGTATTGTTAATTAACTTTTAAGTAAACAAATGAAAACTTTATTGACTTCTCGGTAAAAATATAAAGTTTTCTTTATCGGTTACATGCGTTATTTATTCAAGTTTAAGATTCCAGAGGAAAATTTCACTGCTCGCAATTAATTTAAACAATATGAAGTCATTTATCATGGCGCGCCGGGCGCCGAGCGCTATCAAAACACCGCGCGACCGAGTGTCAGCCTACATTGTAGTCTTACTTATCTCGCCAAGTCGAGCAAAAGGCAGAATTACATAAACTACTTTCTTCAGAAACGCTGCAAATTATACGAGAAGAGGTCATAATGGAACTCAGAAGTAAAGATGAAACTCATAACGGTATACCTACCGTCAATGAAAGTGTTACAGATAACATCGAAGCCATGGAAACGAATATCAACATAGAGCGTTCTCCTGGGACGAACCAGCAGAACGAGTTTATGTATTTAGCACGATCAGAATTCAACAGAGCAATAACTGAACTCAGTGGTAGTAACCCAACTAAACGACCTAAACTGCCCAAACTCAAGACGAACAAGAACACCAATATCATCCTAGCGAGCATAAACTCAGTGTTCGAAGAATACACTGACCAGAACTTCTTGGAGAAAATTCACACTTCGATTTACTGTGGAGCGGTAGCTGTTCTTCGACTACACAAACAACAAGTCTCCACAACTCTGATTCGATAGCTAAAAAGCGTCAGAAAACCACCATGGCAAAAACGACTGAGGAAGGATATTGACAATATTAGAGCTGAGATCGGTCGCCTCACAGAATTCCTGAGAAACAAAGAGCCCTCAAGGCGCTTGAAATCCCATATACGCAAAATTCATAGAAAAATTGGTACGAACACAAAACACCCTGATCACAAACAACATATCGACGTGTATATGGACACTTTGAAGCAGAAACTCCAAGCAAAAGCAAAGAGGCTGTCAAGATACATCAAGTGTACTGAAAGGAAGTATCAAAACCAAAGATTGCTCCAAAGCGCGGCCAATTTTCATAAGGGAAACAACAAAACTGTGACCAACAATAACAGAGAAGTACCTGACGCACAGTGCTTGACCGATTATTGGCCATCACTATGGTCGAACCCCAAAGAACACAATAAAGATGCGGAATGGATCACGAATGAAAAACAACTCGTTGATATCAAACATATGGACTGCGAAGGAATAACGGAGCAAGAAATCGCAGCAGTAGTTAGAGAGACCAACAATTGGAAGGCCACAGGTATAGATAATATCCACAACATCTGATACAAAAGTTTGATGGGCTCCATGGAGCCCTAGCGAAACAGATCACGTATGTTTTTCAACATCCCAGGAAAACAGCCACTTTCCTAACACATGGCTTAACATATATGCTAGCTAAGAGCGATAGAACACAGGATCCGCCTCAATATAGGCCAATCATTTGCCTGCCGACATTCTACAAAATACTCACCTCATGCATATCCAATCGAATATACCAACACCTTGACGACAACAATATATTAGCTGAGGAGCCGAAAGGATGCAGAAAGAAATACCACGGGTGCAAGGAACAACTCATCATCGATTCTGTGATAATGGAGCAGGCACACGTAGGGCATCGGAATGTTCATTCAGCTTTTCTCGGTTATCTGAAGGCATTCGATAGTACCGCTCAATCTTGGCTTGTGGAATTATTGCAGATATACAAAATTCATCCAGCCCTGGTAAAATTCTTGAAGACAACAATGTCACACTGGCGCACATCTCTGCAGGTCAACATAAACAATAAGTCAATTAAAACCGACGAAATTCCCATACTTCGTGGAATTTTTCAAGGAGACCACTAAGGTTCTGTTTAGCTATGCACCCATTGTCCTCAATGCTCAATAGAACAGGGTACGGATTTGGATGAAAACAGATAGGAACTATCATACAATCTCCCACCTGCTGTATAGGGATGACATCAAATTATATGCTACAAACAAGAAGCAATTGGATGATATGCTGGAAACTGTTAGTAAGTTCTCGGCAGATGTTCATATGGAATTCGCGATTGAAAAATGTAAGACCCTGAACATTCAAAGAGGGAAAGTCATAGATGGTGAAACACAACTTCCAAACGGTGATATTATACAGGGATGGCGAAACAAATATCTACCACAACAAACCAACAACAACAACAAATACCAACAAGTCAGATTGCTAGACCAAAAACAGTCAAAGGAGAAGATTCGTTCAGAATACAGCCAGCGTATGAATACTGTGCTGAAATCAATGTTGAACTCCGGGAATCTAGTCAAGGCAATTAACCTAACCTACGCCATTCCTGTGTTGCTTTACTCATTTGGAATAATCAGATGGACTCAGACAGAACTGAATGATATTCAAAGACAGACCCGAACAATGCTGATAAAGTACAACAATCATCATCCAAAATCGTCTGTGATAAGAACAATTTTGAAGCGGAAAAAAGGAGGACGCGGATTAATGGATGTTGTCAATTTACACACCGAACAGTTTAAAAATCTCAGGGAATTCTTCTCTGCAAAAGCTCTCACTTCTGACCTCCATAGAGTGGTATCGTTGGTTGATAAGGTATATACACCTCTGAATATTGCTACTAGGGATGACCTGCTGAATTTACTGTTCCTATCAGATACTGAAAAACAAGATAATGGTCAAGAAAGGAATTGCATGGACGACATCACCATGAGATTAATCAACCACACATCGACAAAGAAGCCTCCAACAAATGGTTGATGAAAGGAGAATTATTCGCGGAAACAAAAGGATTCCTTAAGGCCATTCAAGACCAAGTGATCGCTACAAACAACTACAAAAAATTTATAACCAAGGACGGAACATTACAAACAGACAAGAGCAGGAAATACCATATAATATGGGAGACCATACAGCATATCATGTCCGGCTGCGAACAACAGGCCAATACGGACTATCTTCACAGGCATATTCAAGTGTGCAACATTAATCATCAGAAACTTGCATACAAGTACGGACCTCTGAATACCTTCCAGCCATATTATAAGTATCAACCGGCGCTCGTATTGGAAAAGGGCTCTATCAGATTACACTACCATAGGCCTGTTATCACTGACAGAATGGTGACGAATAATAGGCCGGACATAGTATGATAAGAGAGCCAGAACAGCAATGCTGGTGGATTTCACCATACTGAATAATAACAAGGCGCTGAACAAGTTCCAGGAGAAAAAGTCCAAATACCCAGACCTTGCTATTGAGATCAAGCATATGTGGCACCTCGATAAAATAGATATCGTTCCTGTCATCACTTTTTCGACTGGATTAATACCCAAAAGTTTGCATGATAGCTTTATGAAATTAGAATTGCCCAACAATACTTATATAGAAATGAAAAAGCTGTAATTCTCAATACATGTAGGATAGTAAGAAAATATATGTCAAGTATATTGTAATCGAGCCTATTCCCTGTGATTGCTGAATCAGGGCATTAAGTATATTCAGCGCGAAGCTGAGATAGTGCACAAGTCCACCATAAAAATATTATTATTATTATTATTATATAATAATTATTAATAATAGGCATAATAATACTACTGTTTAATAGTTATATTTCAAATTGTTATTCTTAATTATAATGAGTTGAAGCTGCAATGTAGTTTGACGCTCGGCCGCATGGTGTATGATAAATAAATTCATATTGTTTACATGAATTGCGAGCAGTAAAATTTTCATCCGGAATCTTAAACTTGAATAAATAACGCATACAACCGATGAATAAACCTCATTTTTTACTGAGCAGTCAATAAAATTTTCTTTTGTTTATTTAAAAGTTAATTAACAATATAATAATAAACAAATAATTTTCAATATTAATATCATATTAAAATATAAATATTTGAAAGTAAATCCTGAAAATTTCATTAATCTATCTTTAACGGTTGGTTGAAAATTCATTTTCAATTAAAAGTACCTAAAATTTTCATTGTGAAAAAATGATTGTTAAAATCAAAATTTTTGGAATCGTTTGGGGATCAATTTTTCTCAGTAACTACTTATGAAAACAATACATGGACTTAATTTTTATGATCAAGAGGAAAATAGGGGGTCCACTTGACGTGATCTTGCTCATAGACAAGATGTCATTGAATATTCCAGTCTTGAACAAAATATAATCCACTTGATATACAGAATGTAAATGATTGAGAAAAACTTTAATGGGTAATTCCTCGATTCATTTGGCGAAAACTTCCTCTGACCTCATATCCGCATTGGCTTTCTGCCCTCCAAACTTTTCTCAGTACACCTCTGGTAATAAAAGAAAACGTGCAACGATTCTTTCATCAATTCAGCACTTTATTCATTTGATTCCTTCCTTTTTTTTGGTATCTGCCTCCGTTTTTGAGGGAAAAATCAATAAACACACATAAGGTGATAATCGTACTGTGATTTAATTATAGAGTAGGAAGCTGTCATATTGTTTTCTAATGCCAATTCAAACATAATTATTATAAATTTTTACTCATTGACTATTGATACACAATTTCATCAAATCAGAAATCACTGACATACCTTTCGACTACGGCTCCTCTAACGATGATTACTTAGAAGATATGCTGAAATATGAGGAGACTCCAGTCCATTTTAGTATAAGAAAACGTCAGTATTTTGACGAAATATATCTAGATGGCTGTATAGGTCGAGGTGAAACTCAGTTTTGACCAGCACGTTCACCAGATGTAATTTCGTTGAATTTTCCAACTTGGGAACATTTAAAAACTAATTTTTCGGGTCATAGAAGACTCTAGAATAGCATTTTTATTCTTGTAGAGTTACTCTTTTAGGATTCTCCACTCCCAACGTAGATTAATGCGCCGAGATCTAGATTTCTGTGTAATGCCTAAAGGTGGCCGTTTTGTGCTATTTTGATTTCCTGGTTTTCAAGATTAATTAACGTAATTCAGTTCGTGTACTATTAATTGATTCTTTGAGCGAAAATGATAGGAGATATAAAAAATTCCAGTGTTACAAAATTTTGAAAAAATTTCGAAGAGCAGAAAAAATTATGATACCAAAAATACTATCACCCTGTAAATTTTCATAGCCGCTTCAGTTGTCAAATAATTTGAACACTAAAGAGGCATCTCTGTTCATAATTTAAACTGAATATCTCAAAAACTTCAACCAAAATAACTAAATGAATATAAAAACTCAACACACTGTACATCGTTAACGAAACGATTTCGGACATACGCTTGTATAAAGTTTTCGTCAACATAGTTTGAGGAATCAATATTTTGAATCTTTTGCATTTATTTATTCATTGCAGTAGATTTTTAATGAAAAATTTCAGTAGAGATTCTAAACCGCATCCACTTGCTTTATTTGATTACACTGGTCTACAATGGTTTTGTTGCCCTAGATATGAAAATGATTTTGGGTCTATTTATGCACACAATTCGTGAAACTATCAATGATTTTGTAGGATTTGCTCTGATTTCTTTTTAAATCTCTATTTTCATTTTATATAACAAAAATCGTAAAACAAGAAACAAAATAACAGATATATTTATAATGTCAGTTATGTTTTGAGAAATTCGGATACATCGAAGTAAATAAAGAGAAAATGTCGAAAATATATTTCATATTTCCATAAAACGCCTTTTATGAGCTTTTCTTCTATAATTTTTCAGGAGACAATCTCTTTTCAAAGACCAGCAGTAATCTGCCATCATGTGACAATCCCATCGACCTTGATACCTTTCTTTCATCACTTTTAGATCTTGATGAAACCGCTCTCCTGTTCCTCACTATAATTTCCTAAATTATCCGCAAATTTATCTAGATGATTGCGGAGATAGTGTAACTTAATACTCATATTTGCTCCTAAAGTCTGAAAGTTTGTCAGCATATTTTGCACAATTTCTTCATAATTTGCTGCTTTATGGTTACCTAGGAAATTTTCGACAACCAACACAAAACTTTTCCAAGCTTTACTTTCCGGAACAGTCATAACTTTGATAAAATCTGAGTCTTTCATCAATTGCCGTATTTGAGAACCATCAAATATTCCACCTTTCAAATTTTCCATACTAAGCTTCGGAAATTTTCTGCAAATGTAATTAAAACAATTTCTGTCTTTGTTCAACGCTTTTACAAATTGCTTAATCATACCTAACTTAATATGTAATGGTGGAAGTATGATTTTGTCTCTGCTCACCAGCGGCTCCTTATTACGTTGGCTTTTTCGACAGTTAAAGAATTTCGTACAGGCCAAAGATCTTGTTCCCAATGAAGTTGCTTTGCTCTACTATCCCTCATACAAATAAAGCAAGGGTATTTTGTATATCCACTTTGTTGGCCAAGTAAAAATTAACCATTTTAAATCCACACAGATCGGCCATTGATGCTCAGAGTATTTAATTTTCTCTAAAACTAATTTTACATTTTCATATTCTTCTTTGAGTTTCGTTGAATGGGCAATTGGAATTGATGCAAATTTATTTCCATTGTGCAATAAGACGCATTTTAAACTTCTTTTGCAACTATCCATAAAAAGGCGCCATTCAGTAGATTTGTACTCTTTTAAACCCATGTCTATAAGCAGCTTCGCGATATCATTACAATACACTAATCTTTCATTTTCACTAAAAATTGTAATAACTCTTTTCTCGCGTTCTGTATGTTGTAATTGTTACTGTTGGTGCCAATAAATTTTTTTTTTCAATCTTGAGGCTAACAGTTCTGATCCTTGTTTTGATGAATTGAGATCACGTATTAAATCACTGAGTTCATTTTGAGAAAATAACTTTGGCGTAGATGTTTCACCTTCCCATTCACTTCCACTAGTAGATGGTCCCGATTTCTGTGAATTTGGTAACATCATTGTTTCTGAGGGCATGCGAATTATTACTTTTGAAATGTATATGGGCCGAGGGAGATTTTCACTGTGTAGAACCGGACATTTCGTTGACTGTAAGTCTGGGTATCTCCACGTTTGATTTCGATTAAAACCTTTAACATCTACTACGCAAAAGTAACAATCATCTAAATGATTCGTAGGCTCCATCCAGATCATAGGAATACCAAAGTCTAATCCAGAACGTTCACCTTTTTTCCACAACCGTAAAGACTCAACACAGGACTTACAAACTTTATTAGGAACCCATGGTTTACCTAATTTGTCCATTTTGAAACCAAAATATCCAACATAAGTCTCCTTGACAAAGTCTGTGATATTTCTTTTTTGTATTTTTGGTATATAAACACCGCAAATATAACAAAATAAATCACTACAATATTTACACTTTCTTCGTGACGAACTCATATTTTAGACTAGAAGACAAATATATAAGAATGGACATTCAGTAATTGAAACAAAATATTAATTCATGACACTTTATCTTGATTTACTTGTATATGTACTTCAATATTGTCAAATAACTGAGATCTCAGCTGTTCTGTGGAGCAAGGGGTCTGAGAGTGGGGATCAAGTGATGTTTGTTTGCGCAAAAAAGTTGCGCAGAAGCCTAATCATGACCGGAAAATTAAATTTTATTTCTAACAAGTTTATAATTGTTCAAAATATAAGAAATGCAAAAATCACGAAAACACGAGCACATTGAGAACTTTCATGAATATATTCGTAATCTGGGCACATGAAAACATAAAAATTTGCGATGATATCCAGGGCAACAATAAATTAAATTTTTCTTGTAGAGCAGTGTTATATTCAACTGTGTATATTCAAAATAACAAACGTGTTGTAAACTGATGCTACTATTGTAGCACTTCTTCATTACTGTCACTATTTTCAATAAAAAAGAATATAAATGGTTTATTGAATCCAGGAAATTACTTCAAAACTTTCAATTTTTGTAGAATTCAATTTCTATAGTAAATAGCAAGCATTCCAAACTTGATCAATTAAAAGCGAAAACTTTTGAATTAAATGTTGAACGACGTCTGATAGACTGCTGCGCGGTAGTTAAAAATATTCGATTCATTCCTGCTATAATATGAACCACCCTGTATATACCACAATAGATGGAATATAAAAAACCCATCGATCGAAATCGTATACCAACCTACGATATTTAAACAGATGCCCACTGTATATGTATACAAGTGGCGCCATCTGCAATACAGAACTTGGTGAAGCACTTAGTTTCAAATAAATCACTTTGATGAAGTTTATTTTTTGAACTCGTTAATCAAATTAACTGCTCCAATAAAATTAGAGAGATGGCTGAATTTTGATGAATATTGTGAATTTATCTGTTGAGTGTATTTCTTAATAATAATTTATAGAGAAAAGTATCCATTTTGTTATACGTGTTGTTGTTATACATTATATGTCTTTTATGTTTCGAATGCTGAAACATAGAGGCACCATTAATCAACTTTCAGTACTTGAAATGAAACTTTATGATCTATCAATATAAATCCAAAATTCCAGTTTTATGCGTGATGTGTTTCAGAAACAACAAACTGTCAGAGCTGATAAGTCAGGTAAATAATGTAATTTTTCGCGAAATAATTTTCTATAATTTTCGAAGAGAATTATCTCAATAAGATTATTTCGGCGGGTTGGTTTCTGTTTCCGGAATCGAAATTTGACCCACCAGTCAACAGTTTCTCGTTGGTATGGAGAATTTAAACGCAAAAGGACTTAGCGACGATCCAAGGGCAGGTGCACCAAAAACAGGGGCCCAGGATGATCGGAAACATATCAATAACATATTCTTAATACCGGTTCTGAAGAAATTCCTGAAATTGATACAAATGAACTGAAAATTTCGCTCAATCAGATGAAGAACCAAAAATGCCCTGGTGAAGATAAGATCACCATCGAGATGTTGAAGATGGGAGTAGAATAGCTGTTGGATAACGTACGGGTCTTCTTAAAAAATGCCTAAATGAAGGAAGAATACCAATGGTATGGAATAATACTCAAGTCATTCTTCTGTATAAGAAGGGAGACAGAAATAACATAGAAAATTACCGCCTAATAAGACTTTTATCGCACTTGTATAAATCACTGACGAAAATAATGACAAATAGATCAACCAACAAAATGGACGCTAATCAATCCGTCGGCTTTCGGAAAGGCTTCAGTACAGTAGACCATTTGCAAGTGATACGGACTCTCATCGAAAAAACCTCAGAGTAAAATGTGATATTGCACATGGCATTTATAGATTTCAAAAAAGCGTTTGACTTGATTAAAACTTGGGCAACACTAAGAGCACTAGATAACGCAAGAGTGGACAGTAGATATTCAAATCTCATAAAATACATATACGAAAACGCCACAATCCAAATAACGATAGACGAAGAAACAACATCGAAAGAAATCCCCCTGAAAAGAGTCATACGACAGGGAGACACGTTTTCTCCAAAATTATTCACATTGGCTCTGGAGGACGTGTTAAAGGGTTTGAAGTGGGAAACGAGAGGCATAAATAGAGTGTACGTCTGAGCCATCGTCGATTTGCAGACGACATAGTTCTTACAATTGATGAAGCCGAAGAACTATATGAGGCTGCCTTGACCCTATGTACTCGAGATGAACCTGGATAAAACGAAAATTATGAATCCTGAAAATGTAAGAATCAGTATCGGTAACCACGAGATCGAAAGTGTTACAGAATACATTTATCTAGGGCATAAAATCGTACAAAGTAGGAAAATCAAACCTCTGAAATATCGAGAACTAAAGACTAAGTTGGTCTGCATTTGGAAGACTGGGTCATGTGCTGAAATCTCGAGAAATCCCAATAAATCTCAAAAAGAAAACGTTTGAGACATGTATTGTGCCAGTCCTCACATACGGTCTTGAGACAATGACTCTCACCCACGCATACGCCAACAAACTTCAGGTGACACAACGAGCAATGGAGAGATCGATGCTTGGCAGTAGTATGCGAGATAAGATAAAAAATGAGGAAATAATACGAAGAACAGGCGTAATGGACATTTTGAGAAGAATATCGGAAATCAAATGGCGCTGGGCTGGACATGTAGCCTGCCAAGAACCAAACTGATGGACTCATAGAATAATGATATGGCGCCCAAGACAAACCAAGAGGAGTATTGGTAGACCTCCAAAACGATGGCGGGATAATATCCAGAAACCAGCAGGAAAAAATTGGGTTTAGATTGCCTTAAATAGACAGAGATGAAAAGATTCGGAAGAGGTCTTTGTCCAAGAGTGGATATCCACAGACTGAAGAGAGAGAGATAGAGATATTGAGGCATCAGTTGATCGAAGAACAGAAAGCTGCCAGGGTGAATTGGTGACGACAAACTCTGGACCGTTTTGACTTTGAAGAGTCTAAAAGCGTTTACATAGTCGTCAGTGGAGATAAATCTTGGATTTATTCATACGAGCCAGAAAATAAGCGCCAATCTTCTGTTTAGGTAGAAAAAATCTGAGAAAAAGAACCGTGGAAGAAGTGTCTAAAAAAGGTCGCAACGTTTGCTCCAGAAACAGACCATGTAGCAACAATTCCTTTTCAAGATCGAAGAACAGTTACTGCCGTTTGGTACACAACCATTTGTTTACCGCAAGCTGTTCATCAGCTTCGAAAAATCAAATCCGAAAGGCGAATCATCGTACACCGAAACAATGCAAGTTGGCACACAGCTCGGAAAACAATTGAATATTCAACTCAAGAAAACATCTAATTACATCATCCTGCGTACAGACCAGACCTTAAGTCCCAACGATTTTCTACTGTCTACAAAATGAAGAACGGACAGCGTGGGCAGAGCTTTCAGTCTCCAGAAGATGCTGTTGATACCCTCCGAAAGGCCATATTGAATGTAGCAGCAAACAGTTGAAATAACAGCTTCCAGAATTGGTTAAAACGAATTCAGAAGTTTATTAATCTTCGCGGAGTATACTTCGAAAAACAATAGTGTCTTTAAATGTTCTGAATTGTTTCATTCTAGCAGAACTTAAAAGATAACTTTTTCTTCCGAAATGGCTGACGTAATCTGTTATCTGAAACTTTGGGAATTACAGCTCATTTATAGTTGTTTATTTTGAGTGAGTTCCTGTATTGTCCACTTTAGGTTAAGTTCGACTAAAGTTGAGTATAGAGAACGGAAATAAATCCCCTGGAATGCTTCAGCAAGGGTGGGCGCGTTTGTTCCATATCCCCCGAAGTGGTATTTCCAGGCTTTTAACGTGAGTTATTGGAAGTAATGCAGAAAAAACATAGAACATAAACACGTAAAATTTGAGTGAGCAAAAGCACAGTTCCGTTGGACCCATGAGTACCCTTTTACTCACGGTTGCAATTATGGTCCATTCTCTCATAGTCCTCGTCGCCGTGTATGGACAAGCTCTAAAAGGAGAAGAAATTTAGTCAAGAGATGCATGCATTTATTTGGGGGTGGTGCAGGGGGAAGTTTGCTCCAATGAGGAATCTGATCACTACCAGTGCGGAAACACCATAAATTCAATTATTCATATACGTGACATAATCAGCAATATTCTACCTGTATGTGATAATTTTGTTTTTGTCGACAAAAATACCAGATATTATCAATCCCATAGATGACTGCTGAATGATAATCAGAAAATTAACCACTTACGCCTGTATCCAAGGTCACTCGACCACAATCCAATAGAGCATGCATGGAAAATGTTTCAGAGAAGCCGGAATGACATCTACCGAGTCCAGGAACTTAGTTAGCTTCGAAAAATCCTACTATTATTGGCTAAATTGCAGCAAGATAAGTCATTTAATCGTAAGCGGATATGTTGTCATGGAAAGCTACTAGGTCATAATAATATAAAAAACGAAAGAACGAATGCTTTATCGATTGAACCTTTAGAAAATTTTGCTTTCTCAGTTTTGATTTAATATTTCACAAAAATTATTAAATGCCTATATTATTAATTTTACTGGTATTTCATAAAGTTTCACAATTTCGATTGAACACAATACTTTTTATATTGACTTCTCGCTTAACACTTGGTGAAACATAATAAATAAATGATTAATTAAATACTTGGCAAAGGTTTGCCGAAAATATATCAAAATACTCGACATATGTTTGGGTTATTAGCCCATTATCAAGAGTAATACAATACTGAAAGACAAAATAAGTGGTTTCACTTAAATATAATGCCATTTACAACAAGAAATAGACTGAAGTCTATTTGCACATTACAAATTGTCTGATTTTACCTACGAGCGGACATGACTTCCGACATCTCTAAAATGTCCAACTTCTCCTCATTACATAGATGTATAACATCAATTCTGTCGAAATCTATGAAACGATTTTTATATCTTCATTGGTCAGAAGAACCAGTGGAATTTTTGTTTTGAACAATGAAAATTTTAGGTTCTTCAATTCTTCTTCAATTCTCTTCTGAATAACTAGTGGTTTCATTCCAAATGTGTTGTATTTTTTGGATATTTTCAATCTGAAATAACGACAATTCTTGTTGAAATATCAAATTCGAATGAACGAAGTGACAAGTAGATTAATTTTAGGCACCTGTCAGATGAGCGTAGCCAGTTCAGCTACTTGATTCAAATATTTCAAAGCATTCTCTGTTAGTTCTTGCAAAATAATCTAAATTTAATATATTCCCAAATTATTTCGGAACTATAAGAGATGGTTATAGTACATGCTTATACAATTCCATCTGAAATTTACGCTTCATCTGATGGCGATATAAAAATTGGCACGTACAATTTGAAAAAATTGAGTTATTGCTGTTTGAAAAAGGCCAAATTGAAAAAATCATACAAAACAACGCAATAAACCTGTGATATGTGTAGATTGCTTAATAAATTCCTTGATCCTTCTTCTATCCACCTAAGCAAGAATTGTGTGAGGTTGAGGTTTTTCTATGTATACTTTTTTGAATATTTTTGAAATTATTTAAAAAATATATTTTTTGGAGACCTAAAAAAAAGTGCAACACCTTCATCCACTACAATAATGTTTGAAAACGGAAACAACAGATTTATGCCAAAAGGCCAGAAGCCAAAAATTATGTATTTTAGGCTAACAACAAGTAGGTTGGAACTAAAACTTGTTAAACCAACAAATTATTATTGGCACGTGCAATTTGAAAAAATTGAGTTATTGCTGTTTGTAAAAGGCCAAATTGTAAAAAATCATACAAAACAACGCAATGAACATTTGAAATGTGTAGATTGCTTAAAAAATTCTTGATCCTTCTTCTATCCACCCAAGCAAAAATTGTGTCTGTAGTGCAAAAAATCTACGAGCTACAATTTTTTTAAATGTTCCTCAAAAATCGTGTTTTTAACAAAAATAATTAAATCTGTCAAAAGTTTTGACAGATAAGTGACAACAACTTGGGTATTTTATGCCTTGCCCAAATATCGGTACTAGAAGTATAATAAAAAAGGTAGATTGCCATTTGAAATAACAAAGTGATGACCCACTTTCGGTATAACCGGAAATGGTATCACTTCGAAAATATTTCACTCCAATGGGAAATCGCGAGTTATGGTCGCGTATAAAATTTCAGCTTGATATTGTAATTGGAACTTGAAAAGTTTTTAACGGACGGTCCCGGTGGATATCCCTGTGTTAAGGAGTTAATTAAATTCGTTCATAGCAGTTATTTTTAGTGATTCATCTTGATATTTACATTATTGAAACAAAAATAATATAAGCTTTTATTGCATAGAATTCGTCTTTTCCATACTGAGAAATCGAATACATAGTTTCCAATTAATCATATTCCTAATATTAACATCAAGATACGTAATAGATTGCAGAAAAGATAATATTAACACCATCATGTACACACAAAATTGTATAGGAAAATGAACAATATTATTATTATTATTAGTACCAATAAAAAAATCATTGTTAGTTAATAATAAATATAAAATTAAATTAATGGGTAAAACGAAGGATGTAAAATACACGTCAGTGAAATGCGAGATATTCTATATAGGCCAAACCGGAAGATGTATCGATAAGAGTGATTTTCTAACCATTATAGAGATAAAAATCGTTTCATAGATTTCGAGAGAATTGAACTTATACATCTGGGTAATAAAGTGACCAAGTTGGACATTTTAGAGATAATGGAAATTAACTCTGTTCGTAGGAAAAACCAGCCAATTTGTATAAAGCAAACAGGTCTATATCCTGTTGTAAACGCCACTATATTTAAGTAGAACCACTAATTTGGTCTCTCATTATTGTATTACTCTCGAGAATACCCGAAAAATATGTCGAATAGTTCAACATATTTTTGTGAAACCTTTGCGAAGTGTTTTGATTAATTATTCAATAATATAATTCTTTTTTAATTTAGCCATCCCTAACTTTTTTGGAGCACTGTATTAGGCTTCTCTTCGGTTGTTTCTTACTAACCATTTTCGAAAAGTTTTCTATACTAATTGAACTTAGAACCTAGTTATTCTATTAATTTTAGTTCAAGTGTGTGCCGTTGTTGACTTTCTCAAAATGTTACCAATTATATTAGAGAGTTTTAAATGATTTAAGTTTGAGGTAGCGTTGACTAAGTTGGATTGTTGTGCGCTTAACTTTGGATTTTATTGAAAAACGATATCCGAAGTGGGTCTAACGGAAGTCTGATAACTTTTGTGAATGAATTTTTGATAGAATTTAGACGTGATAGATATTTTAAGTCTTTCAAGGCTATGTTGCTCCTGGTAAACTGCTCATTTCGGATATCCATTTATGATTACAATATCGTGAATACAATAAAACAAGTACTGTATTCATAAAGTTTTAAATAAACCCACAAACAATGGAAGATTTGCAGGGCACTAGTATCTGAACAGGATAATAATATGCGAATTCGTAACGAAAAACAAGTTTCACTAACGCGTTTCACAACACCGTAGCTTCTTCAGACGAATGATTATACAGAAAAATATAAATGAGAATATAACTATAAATGTTCTTGAGTAATTAAAAGCTTATTGGGTTGCTTATTCTTAAGTGGTTATCTATGACAGGTATATCCAATAAAATTAAGGAATAGATTGCTCCCCGAAAAGATTCAATAGAGGTGCAGGGCTTAAATCTACTTGTTCATTGATGAGTCTACCTGAGTGTTTGTATTTATTAATTTCTAAAGTTTCCCAAAGATCTACCTTCGAATATTTATTATCTGTATGCAAAATTTCAAACTGTGGGTCGAAAGAATGATTATTTTCTAAGAGATGATTCGCGTAATTTGAATCTGATTTTTTATTTAAAAAACTGCGTTTGTGTTCCGATATTCTAATATTAAAATTTCTATGTGTTCTACCAATGTAGAAATTATCACAGTCATTGCAATTCAATCGATAAACACCTGATTTATTGTTTTTACCTGGTTTGGTTTTATTATTTTATATATATTTGCCTAAATTATTATTAGTTTGAAAGCTATGTTGAAATTATTGCTACTTAAGAATAATTTCAGTTTTCACTTGTAATGCCAACGTAGGTTAAGGTATTGAATTTTTGTTTCAATTTATCGACAGGGTAAACTTCATTCAATGCGATTCTACTTTGTTTTTATTTAAAATATTATTTATTAGTTTGGGATTGTAACCTTTATTTTTGGCTATTTGTTTAATCAAATTTAGTTCTTTGTTGAAATTTTCTGGTGATAACGGGATGTTAATCAATCTATGAATAAAACTATTGAATGCTGACATTTTATGTTGATATGGATGACACGACGAGTTATGTATTATAATATCTGTATGTGACGGCTTATGGTAAATTGCGAAAACATGTTTTCCATTTTCATTCGAAATTGTTACGTCTAAGAAATTTATTGAATTATTGCTTTCTATTTCGGTTGTGAATGCAATTTTGGATGTAATGAATTTATATGATTTTCGAAAATTTTCAACTGTCTATCTGTTCCTGTGAAGCAAATAATGATATCGTCTACATAGCGATACCAGTATAAACAATATTTACTGAGTGGATGATTATGAATTAATTTCTCTAAGTTATTCATGAATATTTCTGCTAACAGAGGACTTAACGGATTGCCCATAATCAAGCCGTCTTCAATAGTATAATATTTGTTATTGAAATGGAAATAATTTTGATCTAAACAAATTTGTAATAATGAAAGAATATCTGATTTAATGATAGTATTGACATGATTCTTTTCTATTAATTCTTCCACTAAGTAATACGTATCTTTCGGAGGAATGTTGGGAAATAGATTCTTAACATCAAAAGAAATGAGTTTGGAATTAGGAGGTATAGTGGTATCTTTGATATTGGCAATAAGTTCGTATGAATTTTTGACCGAAAATATAGATTTAAAATTGCAATGTTTTATTAACAAGTCGTTGAGGAATTTTGAAAGTTTGAACGAAGGTGCCGTTACATAAAAAACAACAGGTCTAATAGGGTAATTAGGTTTATGAAGTTTTATCAACGAATATAATTCGGGGGATTGTGGATTGGAGTTAATGAATTTATATTTTTCGTGGTCTGTGATTAATGATTTTGCTGTCGAAATTATGCTTTTAACCACTTTCTGAAATTTTGCGGTAGGATCCTTAGTTGATGTTATATAGTTTCCGGCTGTTAAGAATTCTTCAGTTTTAGAAATATAATCGGTTTTACTAATCGCGATGACGGTGTTACCTTTATCTGCTTTAGTGAATACTAAATCGTTCTTGGTACTATTTTCACGAATTGTTTTTATCATCTTATAATCGGAATTGCAATGATGTGATAATTTCGAAAAGTCTTCTTTGATGATTTTTGCTGTTTGATGTTTGGCTAAAATATTATCTTTGGAGTTTTTGAGAATGATTTCGGAGTCTATGCCATTCTTTCGACCCACAGTTTGAAATTTTGCATACAGATAATAAATATTGGAAGGTAGATCTTTGGGAAACTTTAGAAATTAATAAATACAAACACTCAGGTAGACTCATCAATGAACAAGTAGATTTAAGCCCTTCACCTCTATTGAATCTTTTCGGGGAGCAATCTATTCCTTAATTTTATTGGATATACCTGTCATAAATAACCACTCAAGAATAAGCAACCCAATAAGCTTTTAATTACTCAAGAACATTTATAGTTATATTCTCATTTATATTTTTCTGCATAATCATTCGTCTGAAGAAGCTACGGTGTAGTGAAACGCGTTACGAATTGCAATTATTAAGTAAAATTCCTTAAAACACAGTACTTGTTTTTTATTATTGACTTTTGTGAATGTTTGATTTATTGATTGATTTATCATAAAGATAGACGTGATAGATATTTTTAAGTCGAGTAAAACAAAGTTCAAGGCTATGTTGCTCCTGCGTCGAAGACTGCTCATTTCGGATATCCATTTAAGGTGATTACGTCAAATATCGTGAATACAATACATGGTATTGTTATATAAAATATCCGGGCGAAGGTAATTAATACTTTTCGGAGGAATATTCATAAAGTTGTTCTCTAAATAAACCCACAAACAATGGAAGATCAATTGCAGGGCACTAGTATCAAAATGAACAGGATAATTAATATGATATGCTTATTTTAATAAAGCAACCACCATTTGAAATTGAAAGTTTTGTCTATAGCAGCTCGTAGATATTGATTTAAAGCTCATGTATGGAATATGACACCATTTGCATTGCGTCGTAATTTCTCACGAGAAGTCCAATTTTCAATTAATCTACCACCTAGATTCGCCTGATTTTGCACGATGAAGGACTGGGTTACGATGATTCTGAAAATTCGTTGATTGCGGCCTATTACTACAGACATATTCATTCATTTATTCGTGTGAGAGAGATGTGCTACCAAGAATTGGATGACTACCTTTTTATTGATTGTATCCAAGATGAGATTGAAAACACGATCTGAAAAAAGCATAGTATGTTGGATAGTGAAGAGTAAAAGATATGTAATCTGTTATGATTTAAAATAAGAAAACGAAAATCTTGAGGATAAACCTTGCCTCGCCCGTCAATAACTCATCAAGAGCAGCTAATCTGTGACTGTGTTATGAACAGAAAATGGAATCGGAAAGTTTTTGTTTAACCCATCTTTATTCTAAGCAGATCTGCAGTTGATAATGGAACGGCAGTAACCTGAAGCATACAAAAGTGAAGAGGAAGTCAGCAATAATCTGCAATTTTCTTGTAGGTCATTTTCCACCAGAATAACCTCAAAATTATAGGGAAGAATAAATTTTTCATTTTCTGTTCACCTAAACATAAATATTTTTGCTTGAAATTCTATGGTGAAGTCATCTCTTCATACAACACATATGCAATTTTTTTATGCGCGTTTCCCAGGAATAAGCGGAACTGTTACACCACATGAGTGGGCGCCTGGAAGGAATTGAGATGTCTATTTACTCGCTTCTTGAAGAGGGTCAAAATGTAGGATGTTGGGAAGATGTTGGACCGAAGCGAGTTCCACAGCTCACCAGCCCTGTAAACGAAGGAATTCTTATAGAGAGAGGTTTGAGGGATCGTTAAATGTACCGCCATATGATGAGAACTCCTTGCCAGCCTAGTGTTGCTGCAAAACATGAGTTTTCCCGGAACAAGGTCTTTCAGCTCCACGGAGCATCTTCCATGGAAGTATCTGTGAAACGAAGAAAGGTCAGCAACTTGTCTTCTCAGAGCTAGCGGTTGGAGATCGCGGGTGATCTCCGAGTGGTCGATGAGGCGCACATCCCGTTTTTGCACACTATCCAACATCCGCAACGAATGTTTGTGCGCAGATGAGAACATGAGAACGATATTCCAAAGTGTTGCTTGGCTCTGAAAAGAAAACTAAGTTTAGCTGATGCCGACTTAGCTATTGCTGATACATGTTCATGCCAGCAAAACCCGGAGTTAACCGTTATTCCGAGAAGGTGCATCGAATCTTTGGACGCAATTTGTTGGCCTTGCATTATCAGAGGAGGTTCTCCAGCGGGGACCTTTCTCATTGCTTGCGTCTCGCTCGCGTTGAAGCTCACCAGGTTCAACTGACCCCACTCACATATCCTCTGTAGGTCAGGTTAGGTAAGGTTAGATTCTGGTCTATGGCGAAGACTGTCAGTGCCAATTTCAGCAAATCTGCGTTTCCGCCTCTTGTTAGAAAAGATGGAAGTAGAAGTAGATGGAGAAGTAGGAGGTTCTCTAGCGGAGACCTTTCTAAAAAACGTAGTTGTTTGCGTATTGCTTGCGTTGAAGCTCACCAGGTTCAACTGACCTCACTCACATACCCTCTGTAAGTCAGAATTTAAGTTATTAATTTGTTGGCATCTCTGACGCTGAGATTCCGCAGCTGTAATCGGCCACTGACGAAAACAGGATATAATCGTCTACAAAACCGAAGATCTTGTTCTCTGTGGATGACAGAAGATCGTTTATCTGCAACAGAAACAAGTTTGGCGAAGGATACCTGAGTCACTCCTGCTTGCAACCGGAAACAATCATAAGTTATACCGTCTACCACAACTTGTATTGATCTATTTGAAAGAAAGCTACTTAACCAACACCGACATTTTTCAGGAAGCCCATATGCAGCAAGTTTATTCAACAAGGCTGCATGCCAAACCCTATCGAAGGCTTCAGAGATGTCGAGGGCTTTTGCTCTACATTCCCCATACTTTTCCATAGTTGATGTACAAACATGAGTGGCGTAGGCGAGCAGATCTCCTGTCGATCTTTGCCTGCTAAAACCATACTGATGGTCGTTAATAATTCCCCGCAACTCAAGATATTTGATGAGTTCATCATTTATGACTCTCTCCATCACTTTGGACATAATGGGAAGAATTGAAACAGGGCGGTAGTTTTGGGGTATTCTCGCTATTTTTCAGCTGCTCGGAAAAGTCTGGCTTTCATAAGAAATCTGAAATAGACGGTTAAGAGTGGGTGCCAGTTCGGGAGCATACTTTCTCAGGACAATTGGCTGTATTTCGTCCAGACCAACTGCCTTCTTACAGTTCAGCTGATCGAGAGCCCGTCTCACTGTGCGGATTCTGAACTTGATTTCTGTCATGGAAGAATTTGTAGGTGGAATGTTCGGTGGTATTGCGTTAGATGAATCTAGCTCAGAATTCTTCGAGAACAAGAGAGCAAAGAGATCGTTTTTCTCTTTCGGAGATGATGCTATACTTCTGTCCTCTCTAACAAGAGGTGGAAACGCAGATTTGCAGAAATTGGCACTGACAGTCTTCGCCATAGACCAGAATTGTCTGATTCAGCTTGCCTGTTCAAGGAGTTTATGAGTTACCCTTTCGTTTACTCTTGCAGTTGTCAAGTTGTATACGTTCCGTATTCGTACGAAGGTTGTTCTTGTTTCGTCTGTTGGATTTATCTTTCATGACTTGTGTGCTCTGCTCTTGGCTACAGAAGCTCTTTCGCAGTCTTTTTTTTCAATTGCTTGTGTATTTGAAAATAATCGTAGTAGAATCTGTTTGTGTCCTTTTTTTTCATTCAATAGAGTTTGATATTTTAGATTCTGAAACTAGATTCAAAATTAATTCATTAATCCATAATAAGTATAAAACTCAATTCCCAAAATTGAAAGACAGTGCCAAAATTTCGAAACCAAAAATACTATCCATATCCTCATATCACCAGTTTTTCGATAGGTTCAGTAATCTTTCAATTACTAATTTTTCTAGAAAACGAATCGCACTCCTTCGAAAGGGTTTGAAAGCACAATTTTTGGGTCCAATAATTTCCGATATTTGACCAGCATAGAACTGAAGCTAGAATAGCCATGAATTATTCATCGTAATCCAAAAATGTGAATCATTTAGCATCATCATTACCAAAACAAGAGTTTATCCTCTCCAAATGTAATAAATTTGATAATATAACCTCAACATCTATGAAATTAAAGTGTAAATCATATAATACAGTATATACTAAGGAAGATAATGGTCATAGCATTGAACAAGGCAGATTATTTATCTCGAACTTATAAAAAATCACGAGAGATCCTTCTAATAAATTTCAATCCAATATTACATACGTTAAACACTCCGTAGAAGTCTTCAATACCCAACAATCAAAAATACTTTTAGTTAATAATCAACAGTCACCTAAACATTTTCTCTAATCATGAATGTGGTTATCCCATCAGACCAGTTGTCTCACAAGTTACCACCTTAGCAGCCAATCTTTCATGTTATCTTAATAAACATGATTGAACATTGATGTGATTTCAGTCCAAAATTTTCAATTAAGAAGTATTCAGATCTACTAGAAAAAAATTCAACATACTCCACATCCATATAATGCTGAACTTATGTCCTGTGATGTAGTTAATTTCAACCCTAGTGTTCCACCTCATAATTCATTGAAATTGTTTAGTCAAGCTCTGCAGAATGATAATGTGAATCCCATTTCACAATCAGAACGTACAAGTCTTTTAGAAATATGTTTCAACAAAATTATTTTAACTTCAATGATGAAATTTTTTTCAGTAACACCTACCTAATAAAGGTAATCCTCTAAGTCCTTTACTAGCAGAAATTTTCATCGATAACACCTAAACTAACGTAAATTTCACTTTGAGAATGGAAACTGAATATTCCATCAACTTCAACTATAACCAAAATTGACCACCTGATTTTTTATTTTCAATAAACCATCCCATACAGACATTACCAATTTCAATTTTTCCAATTCATATAATGAAGTAATAGATTGAAAATGAACCTATGGAAAATCAATAAACAGAAAGATTTTGGAAATTTACTTAATAGTCTGGTTTTACCATGTAATATATAAGGCACATCATTCTTTTAAATGTACTACTTATCTGTAGATATAGTGAAAATTCGAGCATCATTGTTTCATTCAATGAAAAAAACCAAAGAAGTTGATACCTCGAATATCGAAAACATTTTATTCTAAAGAAATCATCGGACATATGAGGCAAATTTTCAAGTGACAATTTTCAGAAAATGAGAAAGGTAAAACCGTGAAAGGATTTTATGTTTTCGAATTCACTTTCTCGAAAACTTTGAGAGTAATACCAAACGGATTGTACTGTTTTATCCCAAACAAACAAACAAAAATTTGATACCATATGTATATGCATGGAATCACATGGATTTCTAGACAGAAGATATTCAAAGATTAAATGACTCACAGTTTTCCCAGTATCTATACATTTGCAAATTGGACTCTCTAGAGAATTCCACTTGATTAGCTTGGCCGCTGACCATGCCGTTCTAGAACGATTCAAGATACACTAAATCTCTCTACTGAGGTCAAGGTCAATATGATTGAGAGTGATATCTAGTATGAAAAATTTACGAAAAGCAAGTGCTTCATTCCATTACTCATCCAAAGAGTTAAGGCATAGAAAGAAGTGCGTAGAAAGCCAAGTGACCAAATCTGTTTCTAGGATTTCAACCTCGAAACAGATGGTCTCCGAAGTTCATGAAAAATGTGAACAATTTCTGAGAAACGTGTTTCTTACCCCATCTTATATTCAAAGCTGCTTGTCTGCACACGCGAAGGTATTATATTGCATGAGCTAGAGTATTTAGAGTTGATCTAACGGTGCAACTTTGAACAAATAGAACAGCAGTACTGCGAAAAGATTAAAACAAGAGCAGCAGTTACCAGCTTGATGGTCAGAAGGGAAGACAACCTACTGGTGACCATGAGATCGCCGGTTTAAGTTTGATAAAGACTTGGGTGTTTCAAAGGTGTTTACCCCGCCAGATGGCCCAGGCAAAAGAAGATCCAACAGTGGCACCTCTGGTACATATAACGCACGGGATGTCGATGTTGCGACAGTTAATTTCATTAGAATTCTGACGGAGCGTATCGAGGAGCATACTACAAAAGTTGAAATTAAGAGTTCCAATATCAAGCGTAATGACTGATAACAAGCGGTATAATTAAGTCAGTTAATTTCAGAAATAATTTGTACAAATGAATCAAGCGTGACCCAAATAACAAGCAGCTACTGGAGGACTACAAAACCTATAAGAACAAACTAGATCAGTTGATTGAAACAGCAAAAAGCAATTATTATAAAAGAAAAATAAATTCTTCTGCAGAAGACTCAGGGAAGCTTTGGACATTGTTGAACAATAAAAACGAAAATCGCTGTATAAAAACAATAAAATTGGATTCGAGGAAGCACTGATGGATACACAGGAAATTGCGTAATCACATGCTCTTGCAATCAAGGCCGTGTTTGTCAGTATTTGTTGACCTAGCCAAGGCTTTCGATTGTGTGGGTCACGAGGAGTTGTTCGATGTGTTGCAGTTCAAGGCCGTGTCTTGGGGAGGTTTAGGAGTTACTTGGGTGGAAAATGGCAGTGTGTTAGGGTAGACGAATGCTTTAGCTCTGAGCAGCGAGTCTATTATGGAGTTCCTCATGGAACTGTTTTTGGTCCCATGCTGTTCATTCTTTATATAAATACTATTTTTTCAATTTCTACTAAATGTGACATAATTAGTTTTACTGATGACACTGCGGTTTTCTACTCGGCGGATTCTTGGACGCAGCTTCGTGACGACGTTGAGAGCGACTTTCCTAAGCTTTTTAATTTTTTTGATGCCATGCTGATGACCATCAACACGGATAAAACAAAGTTTGTTGCTTTTTCTAACCACTCTTCAAATCGTCCTTTATATCAATTCTTGGACGTCAAAGACCAATATAATAACTTCGAAATTTACTTTTCCCCATGTATCAGATACCTTGGGCTCCATGTGGACTCTCATCTTAGGTGGATCACACATGTTCACAATGTAGCCAATAAGTTGAGATTCATAACTCCCAAACTCAAGAACCTGAGGACTTTCTGTGATTTGCCCATTTTAAAAAATATCTATACTACTTTGATTCTTCCACATATTACATATGGCCTTTTTTCATAGGGGGAAGTGACAAACTATTATCTGACAAAGCTAGAAGTTAGTCAAAAATGGATAATAAAAATCATTTTGAACAAACCCTATCGATATCCTTCTGAGCAGTTATACCGAGTCAGCGCTACTAGATATTAAACAAAAGTTTTCAAAGTTTTGTCCGTCTATCCATATATAAATCGTCATGAGGACTCTTTGAACAAAAAATTGATAATACAAGAACAATGGGTAAATTTTTAACAGTACCAACCACGAGGAAAACAGTAGGACAGAGATCATTCGTGTTCCTTGTTCCTAAAATTTTTAACGTATTACCATCCCATATCAAGGAACCATTCGACAGATCATTGATATTGAAAACACATATGTCCACACTTGAGTCTTGCATTCTAGAGTTTCAGATTTTTATTTTGAATTACGACGTTTAAGAAAAAAAAGACATAAAATTTTAATTTAGTTTTAAGGATATCCCCTCACACAAGGTGTGCTGCTTACCTGCAGTTTACCTTCTAACCGACCTTTCGCATTCATTTCTTTTTCAATAGATATCATTATTTTAAAGTATTTCTTGTTAAATTTGTATGTTGAGCACTTAGTATGTTGCGATGTCTCAACAACATTTATTTATATATTAGTGTACAATTTTGAATAAATATTATATTATTACTATATAGCCTTATGCCAAATTTGAAATTGATCTATAAACCCGTTACCCAAATATATAAAATAAATAATTTTTCTACTTAACTAATATTGTGTATTAATGTTCAATCTATCTCATTTTAGATGACGAAGGTATAGCAGAATCTGGGATGTGAGAGACGATGACCTGGAATTGATCGAGAAGTATTTTGCTATGCCGACAAAGAGAGAATATCAGTTTTGAAGTAATGTTTTCTCTTATGAAAACGTTTTATTATAGTTTCGGTATTCATCCGAAGTGAATTGTTTGTTGTTAAGTTGAAAACCATAGGAACTTTCCAATAAATAAAAATGTTGTATATAATATAAATGAAAATTTTAAGAGTTTATTTTACGTCAACTTGAAAGAAGTCTTATTTTATTATTGTATAAAATTCTGTGATAAAAGTCTACAAGTTTTGGTATATAGATATGCTATCGATTTTACTGACATATAGAACTAACAAATGTACTTAATTTTAATACATTAATTCATTCATCTGTGTTTTTGTGAAATAATTTACAACCCTTATGAATAATTCCTGTTTCCTTGTCTCCCTTTGTTTTAGTGAACTAAGAAAATTTTAATTATGAATTGCGGCATATGATCTAGTTGACGCACAGATATATCGCTCAACAAATTTCTTTTGTATAAATAAAGTAGCAACAAAAAATTCTTATTTGACATATTCAGTTCTTCAATTTCAAGTAGTCAATTATACAGGGCGTCCCACAAGAAGCTTTCATATTTACTGGAGTTTTGGGGATTTACTCGCTAACTAATAATATTATCAACATTCTACCAATTCATTTTCATCCGCAGAGAGCTTCCAATTCTCTTTTTTCAAAGTTAAATTCCCATTTCTTATTCCTGGTTCCGAGTGCCATGAAAAAGAACCAAATTTTTGCATATCCCATTTGTAGGTTTTAGTTCGGCAGCTATATAAAATACTTCAAATGAGAGATGAGATGATCAGTGAAATGGCCATCTTATTCAACAGATTAAATCCCTTTAGCTTTTCTCTCTAGGGATATGTCAATAATTTATTATAAAAAGAAACCCATAATGATATGGGAGAGTTGCAACAAAACTTTGGAAAGTGTATGTATAGCTTCAGTGGCCAATATTCAGAATCAAAATTCTTGCAGAAGAGTTTCTCGAAAATTCGAATAATGGAAATAATTTTAAGTATTCAAGATAATTTTTATTTGTTAATACTTATTTTAGATATTTCCATACTCATAAATGATAAATAACTTTCGTTCTTTTTTAATATAAGTGGGCTTCTTTGTTGTAGGCATAAAATTGAAAACATTGTGTGAATTTTCACCAGCCAACTAGATGAATCCAAGAATATCCAAGCAATTTTCATTTCTGGAAAGCTTGTAGGTTGAATTCAGGACAGAATGCGCCACAATAGACCACTGGGTAGCATTGGCGGAACAGTCGATCACTCCACTTTCATTTTTCAACATCTTTCTGTCTAATATCAAAGACGAATTCATTTTGATCACACGATTGAATACTTCGCTTGTCGACAGTTATTGGTTCATTAAGAAATTATCGAATATTTTTTTAGTGAACATGTTTCGAGGCATAAAGCTGCCAAGGATATTTACGTTCTATGTTTGATGGTATTTATGATATTCAATTTATTATCAAATTCTGAGGAATTTTTGAATAACCTAATGAATAATTCAGGTATTCATTTTTAACAGGTTCATTGTTCGAGTATATAACCCAATATTTAATGAATCGAAAACTTATAGTTAATTATTTTTGGTAGCAGTGTTTGATCGATGAGTAAAGGATATATTAGGTTTCAAATGAAACATTCCTCTTTGTGAAAATATCAAACTAAATTGTAAGTTAAAAATATTTTAACGTAGATTTGTATTCATTCAAATGTTATAACTTGAACTTTTGACATGGGGTACTTTTCACAAACTTCAAATTTTGATCGTATTTAGTCTAGAAAGAAAGGAAAAATTGAAACATCCCAAAATTTGTTTTTACGATTGATTCTCTTCAGAAATTCTAATTCGAAGGGGTTTCAGACGATATCATGACAAAACATACTTTCTTTATCTAAAATCTCAATGTTAATGAATTTACTGGTTAATGCACATAGGCGCTAACCTACATTTGAAAAGTTTACCTTCAAAGGAAAAATTTATTTGTTTTCCGTTTTTTCAATAATTTTGAAAATAGCCAAAATATTCAAGGGGACCTCTCTGAGAATAAAAATATTGATGTTATTCCATCAAAAGCATAACATGTTTCGCAACGCAGTTCTTCCACAGCAAAAACTTGAGAGTTTCAGTTTTTTTACACGGAATCAAAACCAAGTCAGTTAATTTTTATTATTATCTATAGAAGTACGTATTCCACAAATTCTTATAAATATAAATTGTAATTTATTTAGTATTTTATTGTAGTAAAATATTAAAATATATTGTGAACATGTTCAGGTGACAGTATTTTCGCAATTTCACCCACCTAGGCCATTAGAAACAATAATAAAAACAAGTACTGTGTTTTAGAAACACATGTTTTGGCTTTTGATTATATTAGATAAAAGTTTCTTCAATTTTCTTGAGAGTTATTCCGATTTCAGAAGCTTTATCAGGAATGAAAACCAATTGAAATTTGGGCTAGACTTAAAATAATTATTTTATCGAAAGTAAATTTGACCAAAGTATGTTGATGAATTTTTATAATTGTTAATAATTTTTTCACAGATGCATACTCTAGTAGAAGAGTCTGCCGCATCTGGTGGGTATCTGATATACTTTCTCATATCTATAGTTGGCCTCCTATGTTTGTACCATCTATGGTGGTCATCTCAGAGGTATGTGAAATTAGGTCAGAAAATTCCAGGACCACCTTTTGTACCACTTTTCGGAAATGCATTGCAAATTTTCAGTGGAGAGTATAGAAGTGCCTCAGGTGAGATTTTTAAATGCCATCAGTTCTAAATAGGGATTGCATTCCGTTGAGAAAGTAATTTTCGAAACTGCTATCAAACCGGTACACCTATAACAGAATTTACAGAAAAAAATTTCTCCGCAAACCTTTAATTCGACATTTTAGTCCTTCAGAAAATCTGAAAACATCCGAAGCGTTTCTTAGTCTCAAAACGATCGACCAACAAATTCAGACTTTTCGAGCCATCGAAAAGGTATTTGTTGAGTGAATTTTCGCTAAATTTTCCTTACCATAAAAGTACATGCATTTCTCTAGGAAATATATTTTTTAGCTGAGAACTTATCGAAAGCGGACTCGGAGAAAATAACTACGTCACTCTATTCCCAGAATCTTCCACAGAATGAACTAAACTCGGATTGTCAAAATCAAGGTTATTCTTTCATTCGTCCTAATTACCTTGATTTACGAGAGATATCTCTCATATCAGACGATTGTTACATTCCTACAGTTTTTAACAGTGACGTGAAATCTTTATTTTGCATTATTCTGCAATATAATTCACCAAGATTTCCATCGATAACAAAGAAGAGTGAACTTTTCGTTTTCTCTCGTCCGTCCTAAGTTTAAATATGGTTAACGAAGTGAAAGCTAGCTCATTTCAGCCAGGTGTTGACAGCTGCCTTCGCCTTATATTACTTCTATTAAAGAAATTTTTGCCATATAACGATACCAAAGCTTAACAGAGCACATCTTACGTCACGAAGAATATCAAGTTAGATAATTTTTGATTTAATGACATGAAAGAGTTTGTATAGATATAGAAAATGCATATTTCAATTCGGTGATAAGATAAACCAATTGAAAATTGTTTGAAAGTACTTGGAAAAAGATGGTGATGGTAATAGATTGAGTGCAACATTTAAAATTGGGACACCCGAAAGTAAGCTCATCTGATAATTATTATCATTATTGTTATCACAAGACATGAAATCCTGGACACTCGGTATGGTACTATCTCTCGATTATCTCATCAACGATTTATTTTCTAGCCGCATCCAGGACTGCAATTCTTATTTCTAAATGAAAACCTATTTTTGTAATCTCTTCTTATACAGGGTGTTTCAGGTATGCAATCATTAATATCTACAGAATACTCCTCATCAAAAAACATGAAATGAACATATGCCCAAAAGTCCTTCGTTCTCGAGATACAAGGTGTTGGAGTTATGATTTATTTTGAGTTTCTGTAGTTAACTCTTGTAGTTTTCAAAGAATCTAGCTCCAATTTACAGAAAAGGATTTTTTTGTAGTTGCGAAAATATACAGGATGATTTTTTTATGAGCATGTTACTTTTGACCCCATCAAAATCATACTGCAGTGGGTCACTGGTCTTTTCTCGAAAATATTCATTAGAAAGCTCTTTCAATTTTGAATTCAATTGGTGGATGAACTTTTTTCAAAATCGCAACCGTTTTCGAGTAAAAAATGATTTACAAGAGAAAGCATGAGTTTTTTCAATGAACTGAAGTGATATCCTCATAATTTTCACAAAAACTAGGAAATTGCCTTTTTAGTTTGAACATCAGAGTGCTCTTTTTTTGTGGAAAATAAAATGCCTGTTTTTTGGGGTACTTTCAAGTAGAATCTAATCTTTCTAGTATCCACAGTAACACACAGGAGAATTGTCATAATTGAAAGAATTGGCTGATATTCTATCTATTCTATGGCTGATTAGGAGGTATTGCAGCTGAAGCTCGAATATTCTATCTTGCAGCTTCTCCTTACAGAAGTATTCCTTCAGAGAAATTTTTCGTTTCCATTTACAGTTCGTTACGTGAAACCGGATGATTGTGACCAGCCAAGGAAAATTCGAGTTTGTCAAGACATGGATAAATGAAAAAATTATCTTAAACGACGTCTATATTAATCCAAAAATCAGCTCTCGAAGGCTATCTCTTCAAGTTGGCGTTTTGCATTAGGAACAGCTATAGCCCTGTCATATCCAAAGGATTTTAGCCTTCAAAGTTGCCAATAGCTTCTACAGAGAAAAGTTCACTATCAATGTTTATTCGAAGAAGAATTTGATTTGTGCATGATGGTGGTTCCCTGTTCGACTAATAATGAGGAATCATTTGCATAATGCATATCCCAATAGACAGATTGGTAGAGGAGGTCCTCAACGATCCTCCGATCTAAATCCCCTAGACTACTTCGTCTGGGGGCATCTAAAAAGCCTAGTATACTCACAACCTGTTGGTACCATACAGGAATTGTATGCAGGCGTTTTGGATGGATGTGAAAGAATAAGAAATATGCCCGGCATTTTTCATCGGTTGTTAGTTTCAATGAATCACCGCCTAACACTATGTGTAGCAATGAATAATGGTAATTTCGAATAATTTCATTATATTTAAAAAATAAGATTTTTCCGTTTGTTTCTTCTGTTTTTGTTAAATGAATTATATCATTATCCATCAACTTTCTTCCATTTTGTCATAGTCATATGTCATTTTTCATAACACTCTCTTGTTTAAAATAAGAATGCGCTAAAATAATCCACGTTTCACTAGATTGTTTCATTTACCCTAAATAAAATGTACACTCTGTATATTGAAACTCAAAATGAGGTAAAAACTACTTCAAGAAGCTATTTCCCCTTTGAATTACGAATTAGCGATCATTATCGATCGTCACTTTAGTTGATTGAACGCGTGACTTCTTATGTAAATCATATTTCATTCGAAAATGGTTGTGATTTCGGAAAATTCCAATAGACTCAAAATATTTACAATTGGGTGATTTTCTCAATAAATATTTTTGAAAAGACCAGTGCTGCGATATACTATGATTTTGATGGGGTCAAACGTAGCATGACCCTTAAAAAAATATTACCCTGTATATTTTTGCATTTCCTGGACACATCTTATGAATTGATGCGTAAAAAAAATCCTTTTCTGTAAAGTGGTGCTAGATTCCTTGAAAACAATAAGAGTTCTTACCAACAGAAAAGTGAAAAAACTGAACTTCAACATCTCTAGAACGAAGACTTTCGGACATATGTTCATGAGCTATTTTCTCATGGTTTTTGCTGAGGAGTCCCCTCTAGAAATCAATAACTGAATACCTGAAACACCCTGTATATTGAAGTGGTTAATACTTCCAATAAAATAATCTTCAATTTCAGGTATTATGTCTATTGTGCTGGATAATTACGGGAAATATAGAAAGCAAGGAAATATATTTCGAGCATTCTTGGGTCCCAAATTATACATTGGATTAGCTGATCCAAGAGATATCGAGGTAATCGATAGAAAGTAATTTTCAAGCTTGCAATCCACTAACAACAAAAATAGTTAATTCTAGGAGGAAACACCCATCTGGAAAAGTCAAAGGAGTACAGTTTGTTTGAGCCATGGTTAGGTGACGGTCTCCTAATAAATTCAGGTTAGAAAATCAACCATTTATTTTTCGTATTATTTGAAAATGCAATTGAAATTCATTGAAGCCTTTTAATCAGAAACAATATTCAATCTCTCGTAGAATATCAAATATTGTTCACTGAAGAAGCTGCTTATCTAATACACATCTTCATAATCAACCAGGGCTACAGTAGTGGTACAGTCTAATCGGATGTCATTAATAGGAGCAACATACTGCAGTTTCTGTCTCGTTTGATCTTGTCAGTATTGCACACCCATTCACAACAAGCAAGCCAGACTGTCACCTACTAATCTCAATCCGTTGGAGCGCATCAAGTATATGTATATGTATACATACAGGGTGCTTCAACGAAAACTAAACAGAGGCTATATCTACCAAAATATTCATTTCTGATCAAAACGCAAAAACTGGTCAATTTTTTTCAAGGGAGACATCTTTTGGAGTACAAAACTTGTCTGAAATATCAACCCCCTAAGCGGGGGTTGCAATCCTTGAACATTTTGAATAGGGATGGATCGAGTGAAAACTCAGAAGAAAGGTGGTATCTTTGTCTACATTGCTTTGACCGAATTTCTATTTTTAATGGAAAAAATGTGAAAGATACAGGGTGAGCAACTGAAAGATAGGGAAGACTATCTTCCTGAGACTATTCAAGTTTCATCGAACAGATCCATGCTGATCAATGGCAGTTATCATCAAGTGCCATCCTCATCTCGAATTTCAACCCCTAGAGCAGGGGTGAATATCCTTGAAAATTTGGACGAGGGTAGATGGATCGAGTGATACCTCGAAAGAAAGGTATTATCTTTGTCTGCATCCCCGTGAACGAATTTTCATTTTTGATTGAAAACTGTAGAAGATACAGAGTGAACTACTCTTACTCCTATGGAACTCAATGAGAATACAATTATTGCGAGCAGTCATGAAGGCAATCGAAATTCTTTACTTGAAAGGTATCACTGGATCGAAATATTACCCCTGCTCTAGGGGTTGAAATTCGAGATGAGGGTGATTTCGGAAAATGACAGCTTTTGATCTAAAATGAATCTATTCCAGTTTTTCGCACTAATACTTCGATAATCTTGGGACGATAGTCTTCTCTATTTTTCAGTGGCTCACTCTGTATCTTCTACAGTTTTCAATCAAAAATGAAAATTCTTTCACGGGAATGCAGACAAAGATAATACTTTTCTTTCGAGTTATCACTCGACCCATCTACCCTCTTCGAAATTTTCAAGGGTGGTCACTCCTGCTCTAGGGGTTGAAATTCCAGATGAGGATGGCACTCGATGATGACTGCCATTGATCAGCATGAATCTGTTCCATTTCACTTCACTGAAACTTGAATAGTCTCAGGGAAATAGTCTTCCCTATCTTTAAGTTGCCCACCCTGTATCTCTTACAGTTTTTCAATTAAAATGGAAACTCGTTCAAGGCAATGTAGACAAAGATACCACCTTTCTTTGAGTCATCACTGACTCATCTTTCCTATTCAAAATGTTCAAGGCTTGCAACCCCCGCTTAGGGGGTTGTTATTTCAGGCAAGTTTTGCAACCCAAAAGATGTCCCCCCCCGAAACAAAAATTGACTTGTTTTTGCGTTTTGATCAGAAAATAATATATTGATAGATATAGCCTCTGTTTAGTTTTCGTTGAAGCACCCTCTATATAATTGACACCCTCCACCGAACTGACACCGAGGCTATCATTAACGCTACCGGAAATGATGAAAACAAAGAGTAGATCAAACAGAAAACTTTAAGAAGCCATACTAGTTCTACTATCCACCGCAACTAGAATGTTAAATATTCTTCGCAAAGATGCTAAAGAACCAAATATCTCTATGAAAACTGTCAACGTTTCGCTGGAGTGCATACGTATTTACTATTCGCTGTCGATTTTCTTTAGATTTAGTGGTGAAATAAATTGAAATGAAATTTGAAATTACATCGGAGTGATGACAAGTTTTGGGTGAATCGGTCGTGTTGGGTTTTCACTTTGTGAGAGTCAATATTCTACTTTGATGAGGGAAGATTCTTTTGGATGAATCACATGGTTGATTCCTCCGTCGTCCTTTCGTGTGTTCCATGTAAAACAGTCGCTGATAAGAAACAGGTGATCTCAACAACAATAAACTCTAAACATCTCGCTTGAGGTGAATGACTGGCGTTTTCGATTGATATATTATTATTCTATCGCCTCACGACATTATGGCTACGCTGTGTAATTGCTGCAAGAAACCAACTGAAAAGCACTTGCTCTATTTGTCGAAATTCGTTCAGCAATACTTGTGTCGGCATGGAAAGTGCTGAGGTAAGAATTATCAATTCTAAAAAATCAATATCATGGAGTTGCAAAGATTGTGAAAGCATTGGGGGTAATATTGCCACACGAAAATCTGTCATTGTATCATTACGAAGCTAAATAATGGCACTAAAGTAAATAGTAAAATCGAACCCAACCAACTCTGTAAACTTCAGCGAACAGGCATGGGAAGAGCTTCTCGTAGAATTCGAGGAACGTCAGGAGTGAAAATCGAATATTATTATGTATGATTTATCCTAGTACCCGTCTGGTACGTCGAAAGATCAGAGAATCGCTAAGGAAAATGATGAAGCCAACACTATTCTTAAAGTATCAAGCCCGATGTCCCATATATATATATATATATATATATATATATATATATATATATATATATATATATATATATATATATATATATAAGAAAAGGAGGATTTATAAAATTTGAATAATTGTATTTACAATAAATGCTTACATCTATAGTTTTGATGTGTGTCAGAAAAAACACAAGTGTGAGCTCAGGAAATGTAACAGGGGAACCATACTATCTTGTATATGATTCAATGAACAAGTGAAAAAACCTGAGAAAAAAAACTCGTTTCCCTGTCGCTATTGCACTAGCAATAGCTTGTCTGTTTATGTTGTGTTAGTGTCGTATGTACATAAAGAGTACCAAAGATTTTTCTGCTTAGCCACTTCATTCTCTCTTGCATTCCATGATTTCCAAACGAAGACAAGGGTGAAAGGAAGGAGGTTTGGGACAGGGATCTGTAACAATGGAAAAAGAAAACCAGCAGAAAAATATTTCAACAATCATACTTCTTATATGTCTAAACAAATCTAAGAAAAGATTTTACATAGGAAGCAAGGTCATGAAAAGGACTAAGGAGATAATAAAAATACATAACCTGCGATATTTCCTCAAATTCCATCCCTGTTTGACCGAGAGAGCCCCGATGGCCAGGTTCAGTCTTCCAAGTGATGCCGATTATGATCTATAGATGTTTTAGAATCATTATGGACCCAATAATCTGGGTTGACATCGCCCATATATTATTTCGTCGTGGAACTTGTTGAATTTAAAGAAAAATTTGCGAAAAAAAATTTTGACTCGTTCGAAAAATATGACATTTGTCATTTGTCCGATGTTATGGTGTGAGGATACAACGACTGGATAAATTCACTGCAACTTCTAACAAGCCACGTCCGATTAAGATCACTTTCTCTGATAACCGTGAGGTAAGCAATATTTGAAGGTATCGAAATTATTGAAGGAGTCACCGCTGTACTTTCTGCAGACAAAACTCCTAAGCAGCAAGCCTTTTATAATAATTTGATAGTTGGAATGATCAAGCGAAGGGAAGAGGGTAAAAATGTTGGAATAAAATGAGTGAACCGCCTTCCTACGATTGTTGATTTAAACTAAACATACCCAATTACAGACATGACGAGCTCTCCTGTTATTATCGGAACGTTTGTTCCCGTTGTGGAATAGTATGTATTAGTGAAACTTGGATACAGGATGGAGTCCTGACTCTGAACTATTTCCTTCTTACTATACAGTCTACAGACAAGACAGAAATCTCCCTGCAACTAACAACTCTACTGGTGGGGGTGTATTTGTGGCCGTCCATGAAAAATATTGTGCAGAGGCAGTTGACTTGTCTTTTTTAAATGATCTTGTACACTCGATCGATATTGTCTGCTGTAAGCTGAAAACAAATGCAACTCCACTCTTCGTTTTGGTATTATATGCACCTCCCACAACTGAATCTGCAACATATGGATTGTTCTTTGATGCTCTGTCTCCTCTAGATATCATCTTGGATAAGCAATAGCTCATTGTTGGAGATTTTAACGTCCCATATTATAAAGAAAACTCACAGACAAATGCTAGGGATATTTCACTGCGAATGTTTTCTGAAACTCTTGCTCTCAAGCAATGCAATAAGATAAGGAATAAGAACAACCGAAGTTTGAATTTGATTTTCTCAAATGGAAACTGTAGCATGATTGATGATGCGTTGTCATTAGTCCCAGTAGATTCTCATCACCCTCATTTAAATTTTTCTCTTGACGTCGGAGTTCAATGTATATATGATTTGGACGTAGACTATGCTATGGTGGAAGAATTTAATTTCAGAAGGGCAAACTATGCCTTAATATATCGAATGATTTTTGAAAGTAACTGATCTAATGCTGTGAAATCGCCAGATAATGCTGCAACTGCTTTCGAAGAGTTCTACTCAACTTTGTAAGGAATTCTGAAGAAAACAGTTCCTTTTAAATGTAAGCGGAAGCGCCGTTTTCCATGATGGTACAGTCCGGAGTTACTTGAAATTATTCTTAGGAAGGAGAAAGCATTTCATAATTATAGAAAGCATGGCTCGGAATTTAACTTCAATAGATATAAAATGTTGAAACGTCTCGCTAAAGCTAAGATCAATTCAGCCTATGAAGACTTCATTCGTGCATCTAAGGAGAAAATCTTCACATACCCCTCAGACTTCTGGTCCTTCATTCAGAACAAAAAAAGGACACTCTCGTATACCTGGGGAAATGCGGGATTAGGAACGATCTTATAAAGGGACTGCTGATATTGCCGGTTCTTTTGTGAAGTATTTCAGTAGTGTTTACGATACAAGAGGTGATCACGAGACGGTTAGTGATGGTGGTGTTTTCAACCAGGATTCTGTGCATTTGAATGTAATTACTGAGAGTGACACAATATTCTCTGCAAAGAAACTGTCAAGTCAGCATACCGCTGGCCCGGACGATATACCTAGTTTTGTAGTGAAAGACTGCATACAAGTTGTCGCTCATCCACTCTCCATATTTTCAATTTGATCTTAAGAACTTGCGTATATCCGTCGAGATGGAAAGTAGCGAAAATAGTGCCTGTTTTAAAGAAGGGAGACCCCTGGCTTGTTGGTAATTATAGGCCTATTGCTATTTTATGTAATTTTTCAAAACTGTTAGAAATTATTCTCTACAACTGTATTCATTCCTCGATTAGAGTTAGAATAAACATTGAACAACACGGTTTTATGTCCGGTAAATCGAGCACTAGTAATTTAGTCGTTTTTTTACAACACATTGTTGAAGTTTTGGATCGTGCAGGCCAGGTCGATGTCATCTATACAGATTTCCATAAAGCGTTTGATAGGGTAAAGCATCAGATGCTTCTGCATAAGTTGAGGACCCGACTTGGACTTTCGGATGCCCGAAATCAAATTTTATCTTGTCTTGCATGTTTCATTGGAACTACTTGTCAATTAGACTTATTTCTTAATTTCATTAATTCCATCCATTTGAACATTAAATTCACGATAGAAATTGAACAGAACGATTCCATTAATTTTATGGACTTGAAAATCACTAAACAAAATAATAATCATGTTTTTTCGGTCTTTCGTAAACCAACACATACTGATACAATTATACATAACTACTCATTACATCCAATTCAACACAAAGTTGCAGCTTTAAACAGCATGGTACATCGGTTACTCAATTTACCTTTATCAGTAGAAGATTATAATAAAGAGTTAAACATCATCAAATAGATAGCCATTAATGATTCATATAATCCGGATATGATAGGTCTAATCATTCGTAAAAACTGTATCAGAAAGCAATAAATGAAGTGTATCCTACTCATAAAGACTATAAAATATTCAACAGTTTAACATTCTGCGGTTCTGCAAGTACAAATATTAAATCCTTTCTCATCAAACAATATCTTAATATAACTTTCAAAACTTCTAATAACTGAGGTAAACATATTAAAATAATAAATCTCGGGTTGAAAAATCAAGTAAATCAGGAATCTATAAACTCAATTGCGGTTCTTGTGATAAAATTTATATCGGTAGGACCTATAGGAGTTTTGGCATAAGAACATCTGAACATAAACGTAGCTTCGATAAAAATAAATCTGATTCAAATTATTCAAACCACCTAATAAAATAAAACCATTCATTCAATAAAAACTTTGACATATTACATATAAAATCAAAAGTTCAAAATTAGATCTCCTAGAAGCATTAGAAATAAATAGATACAAACATTCGGACAAGCTTTTGAATGAGCAGGTAGATGTGAATTATTCACCCTACTTAACTTGTTTAATTAGATTTATTACCTTTCATACTAACTGTATAATGGCTCGGTGTGGATTTTCCTGTTATTCAACCAACTTGTTCTACGATTTGTTTATAATACCATACTCTTCATTCTGTTTGTCATTCTTGATAAAGCTGCTGTGTCAGCGAAACGTCGTTGAATTTTTTCAAATAAAGTGTAGATTAAAGTTAAACCTTGTGTTTTTATCTCATTTATATCATGGATCTACATCAAGTAACGGCCTCCACAATTCAAATTTTATCTTGTCGGTCGGCGGCAGTTTGTTCAACTGGAAAGTTTTTGTTCGTGTGAGTTTGAGGCTTCCTCTGTTGTTCCGTAAGGTTCTAATCTCGGTCCTCTTTTATTTCTGTTCATAAATGATCTCATGGAGATAATTGATATCTTTAAGATGATGTATGCTGATGACTTTTCTTAGAGTTGGGTGACGCACTGTGAGAGACTACTAGAAGTCATCAATTTTGTATCTGACTGGTGCCTGAGCAATTGTCTGGATCTGAATGCCTCTAAGTGCAGTGTGGTGTGCTTTAGTAGAAAAAAAATGTATATTTTCGAGTATAAAATTAACGAAACTGTTTGGAGGCGCTCTAGTGAAATTAAAGACCTTGGTGTCATATTTGACCAAAAGTTCACCTATATACCACATGTCAATAATCTTTTCTCATTTGCTTCCAAACTGTTTGTTTTCATAATAAGTTTCGGTAAACAATTTACAACTTCTTTTACTCTCATCCTGTTAAAGAGCGTTGTCAGAAGCAAGCTTGAATATGGGTCAATTATTTGGCATCCTATTTTTGTCATTCATATCATCTGGAGGTCATGCAGAGAAAGTTTATTGAGTACCTTGCTTGGAGAGAGGATGGTATCTATCTAATAAGAGGATGTGATCACGACTCACTCTTGGCTAGATTTGGGATAACAACTCTCAAAACTAAAAGGGCCTTCTCGCTTTGAAGTTTTTATTCAGTTTACTACATAATAAACTAGATTGTCCTCCTTTGCTAGCTATATTATGGTTCGCAATGTCGTGGTTGTGGTCTAGAGGCGGTCAGATGTTTTCACTTACAACACCTAGAACTAATATACTCTGGAGTCTCCGGTATCATTGATGTACAGTACTTAATTTAATTAATTCTATCTCTACCCTATGTGATATAAACTGCGATCCTTCTTCAGTTGTTAGTAGAGTGTACTTGAACAGCCAACTTTAGATTTCTCAACTTCAATTTGTGTATTTTCATTATGCTTATAGATGTATGTAATATTTCCATTTTCCTTTCACTTTTTCCATTATTAAGTATGCGCTCGAGCTCAAATGTTCAACCATTCATTTTTTGATGTTTTATTGTTTCCTGTAATTGGGTATTACCTGTTAGAAATAAAGATTTCATTATTATTATGATTTCATCATGTGTGTATTCCGAAAAAAAAGCTTTCTTCAATTATTCTAAAATTCTCAATAACCTTCGTTGGTATATGAAAAGAAGATATAGAGAAAAATTGAATAAAAATTGTCTATTTCAGGTGACAAATGGAAAACACACAGGAAAATGATAGCACCAACTTTCCACCACAGCATCTTGAAAACATTCGTTCCAGTTTTCAACAAGAACAGCGAAGCTGTAATCAAAAAGTTCGAGCAGAAATTGGGACAGACAATCGACGTGCATGATTACATGAGTGGAGTGACTGTTGATATTCTTTTGCGTAAGTCCACTTTATTTGAAGAAAATTGTAGCTTTTCCAGTCGAATTTAAGTATTATAACATCGCATACCTTGTCGCGACAGACTGTTCTCTATGTGCCCTACATTGCACTAGGAAATTATTGCACAATTTCAATATTTTAAACTTCTTTCTTGGTAGACAACTAATTATCAACACGTATTTCTTCGGATATGTTCGGACACATGTCAACAAACTTCGATGTTCTTCTCTCATGAGAAAAAAAATGAGAGAAATAAATTGGGATTCTGCAAGAAACCACTACATCTTGATAACAATAGTTGTTGATCAATGTTTACAAGTAACGTTTGCTCTTCTTTAAAATTTTGAATTTCGGTAATAGCCCAAGGCAAATCACGAAATTTGACCCAGGCAGATCGTGCTGAAGCAGTGGTATTAGATTAACTAGTTTGGAGTTATACAAGAAATGGCCAAATACTTGGGGTGTCCCATTCAACTGTTTCTAGAATGATCCGTAGGTACAGGGAGACTGGTAGAAAAGGAATGGAAAACTCGAGCAGGGTGACTTGGAGGAACAGCGGCGATCCTTGAGCATCATTTAAGAATGCCTCGTTGAGACAACTGTTCGCTACTGCTAGACACCTTCAGGTGCAGCTTCGACTATAGTGTACAGGCGTCGAAATGAGAGATATGCCCAGTGCAACTTTTCTTCAGATGGAAGTTTAATATTGATGTAGAGGGGAATTTCTTCGAACGCCTGTGCTGATATGGTCATCGTGAATATTGAAACCCTGAATGCTCAGAAGTCCGTTATAGACATTTTAGAAGTTTAACATTCACATCAAACATAGGTGGAAATGTTTTGTTTATGTATGATAACGTCAGAGCTCACCAAGCTCATTTCGTTAGGAACCTTCAAGATAACGGAATTACTTTAATGGAATGGCCTGCATAATGTTCAGACCTCAATCCTCTCGAACGTGTCTGAAGAATTCCTAAAAAAAGCCAGCAAAACCAGTTAACTACCGTAAATGAGGTTCGGAAATTCTGGCCAGAAGTTTTTCCCAAAAGTTTTACATTTTTCATAATTAGTTTTATTTCAATAATTTGATTGAGGAGGTAGAGACTTGATGAAAATCGATATACATATTTTCAAAGAAATAAAACTATGGTATTTAGATTTTCACTATATTAACAAAACTATGACCGGTTTCACCACACTGTGACTTCATCAGATAGATACAAAGTAATGAACAGATTTATTCCTTATATATCAGTCTTATTTCCTACTTAATATTACAATACGTACAAGTACAAGGGGTATGTTGGAGAACCCATCGGAGTTGCTGACTTTATGAATAATATATTAGGAATAACTCTGTTCATTAGTTTGTATCTATCTTATGAAGCCACAGGTGAAACCGGTCATACACCATAGTTTTATTTCATTGAAAATATAGTTTCATTTCAATTTTTAGGGGTACCATTCTCATTTCGATAGCTCTTAATCACACAGACTATCTGATACTCATACACCTTTAAAGGACTAGAGAGGGTTTTTCCTCTGGTTTCTTCTCTCCATTCTCTTAAACCATATAATGCATGATTCTCTAGTTTCTTCAAGTATCTTTAGTTCTTCATAAACGCACACTTGCTCTGCACAATACTTTGGGAACTGATTCCGTAAAGATTAACAAATTTCAATTGAATGTTCCTTCCTAATTCATCATAAAAAGTAAAAAAATTTCTCATTGTTAAAGCATGCAAATTAGGTATTTCCTGTATCATTCACATATTTTTGATTTCATTCATTTGAATGTTATACGAAACCTCAAAACAGAATCATATGAGCAAGATCACGTCAAGTGGACCCCTATTTTCCACTTAATCATAAAAATTAAGTCCATGTATTGTTGTCATAAGTAGTTACTGAGAAAAATTTAGTAGGGACTTTTAATTGATAAATGAATTTTAATCAACCGTTAAAGATAAATTAATGAAACTTTCAAAATTTACTGTCAAATATTTATGTTTTAATATGATATAAATAATCAAAGTTTGTTTGTTTATTATCATATTGTTAATTAACTTTTAAGTAAAGAAATGAAAATCTGAGGTATTAACTTTTCGGTAAAAATTTGGTTTTTATCGGTTACATGCGTTATTTATTCAATTAATTTAAACAATATGAATCTTTTTATTATTGCGCGCCGCGCGCTGAGCGCTGTCAAAACATCGCGCGGCCGAGAGTCAGACTACATTGCAGCTTTTACTTATTATAATTACAAATAACAATTCTAAATATAATTAAAAACAAATTTTTTATTATCATTATGCATATTAGTATTAATATCATTATCGTGGACTTGTGCACTATCTCATCTTTTAGCTGGATAATTTACCTTTCCCAGATTCAGCAATCAAAGGGAATAGGCTCGATTACAATATACTTGACATAAATTTTCTTACTATCCTTCATGTATTGAGAACTACAGCTATTTGCATTTCTATATAAGTATTCTTATGCAATTCTGATTCCTTGAGGCTATCATGCAAACTTTCGGGTATTAACCCAGTCGAAGAAATTATGACAACACGATATCTATTTTATCGAGGTGCCACATGTGCTTGATCTCAACAGCAAGGTCTGTGTATTTGATTTTTTTCTCCTGAAACTTGTTCAGCACGTTGTTATTATTCGGTATGGCGACATCCACCAGCATTGCTGTTCTGGCCTTTTATCATACACCACTATGTCTGGCCTATTATTCGTCAGCATTCTGTCAGTGATAACAGGCTTATCTTAGTATAATCTGATAGAGTCATTTTCCAATACGGGCGCCTGTTGATACTTATAATATGGCTGGAAGATATTCAGAAGTCCGTACTTGTGTGCAAATTTCTGATGGATAATGTTGTCCGTATTGGCCAGTTTTTCGCAGCCGGAAGTAATATGGTGTATAGTCTCCTATTTTATATAGCATTTCCTGAACTTATCGGTTTGTAATGTTTCGTTCTTAATTATAAATTTTTTGTAGTTGTTTGTAGCGATCACTTAGTCTTGAATGGCCATAAGGAATCCTTCTGTTTCCGCGAATAGTTCTCCTTTCATCAACCATTTGTTGGAGGCTTCTTTGTCAATGTGTGGTTGATTAATCTCATGGTGATGTCATCCATGCAATTCCTTTCTTGACCATTGCTCTTGTTTTTCAGTATCTGATAGGAATAGTAGATTCAGCAGGTCATCTTTGGTAGCAAGATTCAGAGGTGTATATCCCTTATCAGCCAACGATACCACTCTATAGAAGTTAGAAGTGCAAGCTTTTGCAGAAAATGAATTTCTCTGAGATTTTTAATCTTTTCGGTGTGTTAATTGACAACATCCATTAAGCCGCGTACTCCTTATTGTCGCTTCAAAGTTGTTCTTATCACAAAAGATTTTGGATGATGATTGTTGTACTTTGTCAGCATCGTTCGGGTCTGCCTTTGAATATCATCCAGTTCTGTCTCAGTCCATCTGAATATTCCAAATGAGTAAAGCAACACTGGGATAGCGTAGGTGTCAATTGCCTTTACTAGATTCCCCGAGTTCAACATTGATTTCAGCATAGTCTTCAGTCGCTGACTGTATTCTGAACGAATCTTCTCCTTTGACTGTTTTTGGTCATTCAATCTGTTTTGTTGGTATCCCAGATATTCGTAAGTTTCGCCATCCCTCATACACTGTATAATATCACCATTTGGAAGTTGTGTTTCACCATCTATGACTTTCCCTCTTTGAATGTTCAGGGTCTTACATTTTTCAATTCCGAATTTCATATGAACATCTGCCGAGAATTTACTGACAGTTTTCAGCAGATCATCCAATTGCTTCTTGTTCGAAGCATATAATTTGATGTCATCCATATACAGTAGGTGGAAGATTATGTGATAGTTCCTGTCTGCTTTTATTCTAAATCCGTACCCTGTTTTATTGAGCATTGAAGACAATGGGTTCATGGCCAAACAGAACCATAGTGGACTCAATATGTTATTATTATTGTCAATATTAGTAAACAAATTTCATTCTTGTGAAAATGTTATGAACAGCAATAAAATCATTTTTCTGTTTGCGTGCAGCCTACATCATCATGTTTGTGTGAAAAGTGTTGATTTCGTTATTAAAATTTTGAAACTATTGATTGATACTCATGAAATAAAGGAAAAGTACCGACAGGTAAGAACGAAACTAAATTTAATCAAATTAATCTCAGTACACACTTCAATAGAATAACATGTTATTTATATAATTAAAAATTTCTATTTTTTCTTAATTCATAAAATTAAAAGATTACCACATTTACATGACCGGTACGAAGTTATCAAATTCCATTTAATAAATTTGGATACTTATTAATTTTTTTCATTACAGGATTGTTGAAGCGGCGTATAGAAAAGAAGATATTTTAAGTGAGCTGAGAAATAAGTGGACACAACCATCGAAGCATGATTTTCTGGCCCAAGCGTATTATTTCTCTGAACAAAAAGAATCTGCTCAAGCTGGAGAGTTTATAGTGTCTCAATTTTTGTGCAAGACAAAATACAATCGCATCATTGGTGCAATGATCAGGCAAATTCACCCTTACGACACAAAATGGAGGAATAAAGCATGAAAATTTGTTAGTAATTTCAGAGAAAGTTGGTCACGATGCAAGTTTGGTACATCTCTTCAATATAAAACTGATAGAATTTTCGAAAAATAACTTTGGTGCTATAGACCCATCAGCCTTTTATCGCACATATACAAACTCTATATGAAAATTATTACAAAAAGGTTGACAGTCAAGCTTGACTTCTACCAGCCCTACGAGCAGGCTGGTTTCCGGAGCGGATTTGGTACGAATGATCATCTACAAACTATTAAAACCTTAATAGAAAAATGCCTCGAATACAATAAACCCCTGGTTCTCATCTTTGTAGATTATGAAAAGGCATTCGATACCATAAACCAACGTAAAATGTTAGAGGCTCTAGATGAGTGTCGCATAGACCATCGATACATGGCACAGATAAAGTACATATATGATCATGCCACAGCTTGTGTGAAACTTCACGCAAAAACAGAAACATTCGAAATACAGAGGGGCGTGCGACAGGGAGATCCGATTTCGCCAAAACTCTTTATAACCCTACTCGAGTATATGTGCAAAAGGATAGACTGGGAAAATATGGGTATAAATATTAATGGGGAATACTTGAACCACCTTAGGTTTGCCGACGACATCGTCCTCATATCCGACAACATAGGAGATGCAAAAGAAATGCTTGAAAGGCTCAAACAAGCTTCTGAAAGGGTTGGACTAAAGCTGAACGCGTCTAAAACACAATATATGACCAATCTCGTTACAAGTGGAAATATTCAGATAGGTGATGCTGAAATTGAACAAGTCCAAGCCTACAAATATCTTGGACATGAAATCAAAATAAGTCGAGACAACCAAACCTGTGAAATCTTTAGAAGGATTGGCCTTACTTGGGCAGCGTTTGGTAAACTGAGCAATATCTTAAAATCAGATATCCCAATTTGTTTGAAACGAAAAGTTTACAACCAGTGTGTGTTGCCTGTCATGACTTACGGCGCGGAAACTTTAACTCTGACCAAGAAATCGGCCAATAAAGTTCGAGTGGCCCAGCTTGCCATGGAGAGATGCATGCTCGGATTATACCTTAGAGACCGAATATCAAATGACATAATCAGGCAAAGAAGTGGGGTTGAGGATGCTATTAGTAGGATCGCCACACTTAAGTGGAAATGGGCCGGACATCTGGCAAGAACCACCGACGGAAGATGGACCAAGAAAATTCTAGAATGGCGACCAAGACACGAATCAAAAAGAAGTATAGGACGTCCCCCAACAAGGTGGTCTGACGATATAAAACTCATCCAGACGAATTGGATACAGACGGCACAGAACAGAAGGATGTGGCATAGTTTACGGGAGGCTTATGTCCAGCAGTGGACAGAACAAGCTGCTTGATGAACTTTGGTGCCCATAATGTTAACAAAATTGAGCACTTTTCCGATGGAGTAGCTTCGCGATATAAAAATAAATATAACTTTGCCAACTTGATAAATCACATGAATGATTTTGGTGTTGAAGTGAAGTGGAATTTTTTTGCCACTTCGGATGGTAACTGCTTAGCGGGAAGTGTTAAAAGACAGGCTACCGTGCTAGCCTTTAGCGTGACAATAATAACCACATAACAACACCAATTTCATTATTCCAGTGGGCCAGAGTTTCATTTAAAAAAATTTATTTTGCTTTTTGTACCCAGAAGTATCTTAAATTACATGAACAAAAGTACCAACAACGATTCCAACGAACAGTTACGATAAAAAATAAACGTCAATTCCACTATTATAAACCGTTGAATGATGTATCTTTGCAATGTAAGTTAGTGTCCGCAGATGAGAAATTTTTATTAACATAGTTTAAAAAAATAGAATAATGAGTGTCTATTGAATTTAATATTTAATCATAAATTCGTCTTTCATATTTTTGTTAAATATAATTTTTTTTGTTTAATATCATTTATTATATTAGTCATAATATTGATAATAATAATAAAATTTGTTTAATAATTATATTTTAAATTGTTATTTGTAATTATAATAAGTAGAAACTGCAATGTAGTTTGACGCTTGGCCGCGCGCTATGATAAATAAATTTATATTGTTAAAATTAATTGTGGTCAGTGAAACTTTCCGGAATCTTAGACTTGAATAAATAACGCATCTAACTGATAACAAAAATTTCATTTTTTACCCAGATGTCAGTAAAATCATTTGTTTACTTAAAAGTTAAATAACAATGTGATAAAAAACAAACAAATTTTGATTATCAATATCATATTGAAAATATAAATATTTGATCCTGAAAGTTTCATTAATTCATCTTTAACGGTTGATTAAGAATTCATTTTTCAATTAAAAGTACCTAAAATTTCATTGTAAAAAATTATTGTTAGAATCAAAATTTTGAAAAATCGTTTGGGAGATCAATTTTTCTCATTAACTACTTATGAGAACAATACATGGACTTAATTTTCAAGATCAAGTGCAAAATAGGGGGTCCACTCGACGTGGTCTTGCTCATATACTTCTGTATGGTACAATTTAGGATTTTCATTTCAACAAATTATATCATGGAAATTATCAAATATTAATCATATTCTTTATCTACAGAAACTGCTATGGGTATCCACAGAGATGAAAATGATAAAACAAACGTAGGATTCGAGTACGCCAAAGCTGTTATGGAGTAAGTTCTTTTCTTCTCATCATTAAATTGTTATCATTTGCCAGTTCCCCTAAAAATATAACAATTTAATCTACAAGACTTAAATAAAATCTGCTTTGAAATGTATGTCATTCCAAGAAATAAGTGAACTATTTTCGGGAAAACCAACTTCTCCAACAAAACATAGGAAAATTGCAAAAGTATTCTACCTACTTCGGTGCTGTTCTTGCAGGTATGAGAATAATTCATTCTTGCTTTCCGGAGTGTTTTAAGTTATTTTCAATTTTCTGAAAATCAATCCACAAACCTTGAATTTGCATTATCATAGCAATTTTATCCTAAATTGGAAATTAAATTCAATAATTAATAACATTGCTCTCGAACTGTAAATGGACATCCATGAGTATAAAAGTAAGCGTATAAATGATTAAAATCATAAAATTAAAAGTTATTTCAACCTATTCACCTCCTACACATGCAATAATCAAATAGGTGTAAGCATAAAAACTAATGTGATTAATAAATGTAATTAATAATCAGTTTTGAAATACTCAGAAATAATTTGACAACTTGAAAATCTCTGATATGTACCGCCAATTGTCCTCACAGAGCTGTACATATCTATTAAATCACCCTAATGTGCTGGCATCGGCGTGGTATCACAAAAACCGTGCTGGCTGGATTGTTTTAACACATGATTTACTTTTTGATCTCAATTGGATAATTTTTTCTGTTAACTCACTACAAATTTGCAGAATTTTGGGACAATAGAAATGGTTCAATAATTTCAATTTGTTTCGCCTAAGCGTTTCAAAGAAAATGCAAGTAAATTCATTATCGCAAAATTTTTTTATGATGTTATTACGAAGTTACAGGTTTCATGTTTCCCTTTCGTTTGACATAAAAGACATCGCTATTTGTCGAATTTCTGGATTTAAAGTAAACGGAAATACCCTACAGCTTTTGATTTCCTTTAGAGTCAAAATACTGAGCAGAATGCGACATATACGGCTGTATTTTTCGTCTACATTAATTGATAAGTTTCATTTTCGCACAGACCCAAGAAATTGCAGTCCTGAATTTATGGTATCAATCTCGAGTCCATACGTTTATGCGTTTCTTGTAACAGGTGAATATGTTCACTATCGCAAAAATTAAAGATATAACTCAAGATTTAATTTTTGGATTTTTCCTGTTTCCGTGTTAAAATGTTTTCTTTTTCTACAAATTCCATTTTTCTAGGTCATTAGAAATTATTCTATTGGTTTTGATTTTTTATGCGGTATCCATCTTGGTTCCAAAATGACCATCAGGGCCATCAAACATTTTTAATTACTCTGTGAAAATACCCATCTCGGCCCAGATTTCCACAGGTGAAAGGTACGGGATAATCTCTCCCAACCCCAATCAATAGTTTCTCATTATGTTACTGTTCATTGGTAGTTTATAAATATAGTATAAAAAAAAGCTCAGTCAAAGAAGAAAAATTGGGGGTGCGAAAGATAAATGTTCAGCATTTATTCAAACGGTTGGTAAATCTGGGAGCCTCTGTTAAACGAAAGGCAGAGGAAGATGTATGTATAAAACCAACATAAATCATCAGACAAGAATTGTGCCGAAATGAAGCACATAACACATGATGATAGTAAGAAATTAAACTATGTATTATACTATCACAAGAGATTTATTGAAGATCAGGATTGCAATTTCGGTCTCTCGACCAAATTCAGCTGGCAAAAAGTATTGAAATAAAGTTAAAAATACATTCATAAACAGGTAGATATAAAATTAATAAGGGTGCAAACAAGAGGTAATAAACTAGTTATGATAAAAGCAGGTATCATTTGAAGATATTAAATAGGAACGAATAAACCGGGACCTACTGGTCGTTCAGAAGATTATTTCTATGGGAGGGGTTTGTTTCAGATCGAAAATTTTGATGCATTCCAAGAAATCTAACTTTCGTCCCTTAGGTATTCTGTTAATAATGTGAAGTGGATGGAAAATGATGGCCATTTTCGATACAATGTGAAGCTAAAGTAGATTTGTCGGTTCTGTGGTTATTGTATTCTGATTGATGCTCTTTGCATCTAGAATGAATGACCAATCTGACCTATATAGACACAATTCACACAGGACAACTTGTAAACTCCAGTATTGTCAAATTTATCAGTTTTATCTTTACTTTAAAAAAATTCAATCATCCAATAGAATTCGATTTGTATGATGACAAAGTGCGAAATGACATCAGCCAACTTATTAGCTATTATTAAGATTAAGAATCAATCGAAGATATTAAAAACCTTAGAAGCACAAAAGTCAATTTTTTCGAAGAATTCAGATAACATTCACAATACCGCATCCGTAAGATCATTCAGTAGTAGAGCTATTAATTATTCAGATGTTGATTTATCCACTTCTGAAGGTAGTGTGTTAGATAAAGGCCACCAATTCCACCGCACCGTCTCATCCAAAAACATTGGCCGAAGAATCAGCAATTGCACTAGAACAACTTAATGAGCCTCATTTAAGATTTTTCAAAATTTCCGAGATTTCAACAAAAAATCACCAGAAAACAAATCGAAAAAACACATATACCGTAACAAATTTGAAACAAAAAATTCAATGCAACAATTAAGTTTCAAACAAAGCAGACTAATCAACCGCCATATCCATTTTACCGAAATCATTATACAGGGTTAGGCAAAAGTACCGGAACGGTTAATTATCTCAGTTATTTACCGAGTGATATTTTTGAAAATTGGAATTCCTACATTACTAAATATAAAGAATTCAGTGTGGATATTTTGTGCTGGCTAGTGTTTCCGGTGTAGCCGGAAATGACCAAAAATGTGAATTTCAAATATGACACCCAATATGTTTATTTATTTATAGATTCAGAGCAAAAAACTTTTTTAGAAACAATCAACAAAAAACTTTTCCTTTCAATGTCGAGTTCATCAAAAATTAAAATAATAAATATTATATCACCTAGATCAAATTACTTTTGCATTAATAATCAACGGGACAGGTTGACAAATAATGTCAAGTAATTGTTGAAGTTTAGATTTTTGCACTTCAATTCCTTATAATGGTATTCAAGCTCAGTGAAGCAGAACGGATCGAGGTTTTGATGATGCGCGGATATGGTGACAGATAACGATCTTACCAAGAAGTTCGCAGTCTGTTCAATACTGTTCACCCAGATCATCAAATTAGTAAATTTACAGTACGAAGAACTATTTCACGATATGAAGCAAGTCGGCAAGGAAAGATGTTCCCAGAGCAGGACGCCCAAAGTCTGTCACTGACGAAGAAACAAACACTTTACTGGCAATTGAGGATAATCCTCAGGTTTCTACAAATAAACTAGACTTGAATCATGATATTTATCAGAGGTCAGTTTGTAGTATATTGTATTGAACACCATTGAGTATATATATATATATATATATATATATATATATATATATATATATATATATATATATATATATATATATATATATATATATGTATATAGAAAACCCAGTTGCACAGATATATGTATACCAATAGACTCTAATCACCCTCAACTGCATAAAATATCCGCATACAATTCAATGATAAACCGAGCTTTCTCTTTGCTCCTTTCGTCCGAAAACATATAGTTTGAAATCGAAACCATCAAAACTGTAGCACATAACATGAAGTCATAGACAAGATAGTACAACAAAAAGGATCTAACATTGCTTTCAGTCAAATATATCCAATCATAAAAGTAAATAACCCTAACACATATATTCCAATTTCATACTACCGCCATGTAAGTGAAAATGTTGCTAACGTTCTTTCAAAGGCAACATATAAGTTTGTATTTCGACCTCGAAATAAATTATCTCTGTTATTCAATACAAAAGATTCAACCCAAAACCTAAGCAAATCAGGAGTTTATAAGTTGACATGTCCAGATTGTAATAATCTTTACGTAGGTCATACTGGTCGATCTTTCAAGATTAGATATAAAGAACACCTAACCTCTTCCACGAAGAATAAACAAGATTCAACTATCGCAAATCATTGTATCGAAAATAGACACTCATTTCCTAGTATAGACAGTTTAGAAATTTTACACGTTGCTCCTAAAAGCCAGAAATTGAACTTCCTGGAATCAGTTGAAATCTTCAAATTACTTGATAATAGTAACCCACAAATAATTAACGACCAGCTTGATCTATGTAAATCCCAAATCGATAGTATTTTTAAACAGTACCACCCCCTACTACCTGCTGGGGTTTTTCCACCTACCCTTTAAATCACAGATATTGTTCGTAATCGTACTTTGTATTCAGTTTTTTTATTCCGTCTGAAGATGAATGTTAAACATCTGAAACTGCAGTAACAGTGTATATTTTTGAGGTGCTAGGACGGGAAAAAATTTTCAATTCTTCGAGATGTACGAGATCAAACCACAATCTGGACTACTGATTTGAATAAAACGATAAATTCATGTGATTCATTCCAATCTCATTTTAATAATTCCATATATTGTACACAACCTTTGCGTTTCACAATGTCAATGTTATTCCCAACAATCAGAGGTTTATGTGAAATGTAATAATATTCACCTTCCTCATAAATCGGAAAATATCGAAGTTAGAAAAAACATGCCTTCATAAGAGGAAAATCTGAGGCTTATAAAATGAGCTTTATCCAGGATGTATTACAATAAAATTGTTTCGAATAATTTCAATGATATGTTGTAATATTGTATTGTAACCTTATTTAACATTTCAAAATAGAATATAATAAATTGCACTAAATTCCTTAGATATGTTCTCTTTCGTGAATGTACGATTAGAAAAATATTATAATTAAGAGAAAATTGAGAATATGGCCAAGATGGGCATACAGATTATAAACCTGAAATTCAATGGGGGCAAAAATGAGCACATTCCAAATCCTTATACCAGGATCCTCTGGGTCGATATAGACACGACCGGATTTTCTCGCAGCTCCAAAGGATTAACCAGTACAATAATAGGTTTCAATCTCAAATCAAGAAAAGAATCATGACAGACAGACTCACAGACGGACAATTTAGTGATCTTTTTTTGTTTTGACGTACGGATCCCCTCAACAAATAACAATTCGCGTTTCAGTAAAATACTTGACCTTGTTCACCCTGAAAAGAATACTAATAAAATTCTCTTTCAGCATGTGTAACATACTCCACCAGCGTCACTTCAAATTTTGGCTTAGACCTGATTTTATCTTCAATTTGACCTCTTTTGCTAAACTGCAAAAGAAACTGTTGAATATCATTCATTCGCTGACCTTGAAAATCCTCGAGATAAAAAAAGGAGAATATTTGACAAGAAAAAAAGAAGGAAAAATCAGTCTTTATCAAGAAGCCGTAAGAGACACAGAGTTCACTGAACATGGAAATAATAAAAAATTTTTCAGCGAAGATGTTGCAGTCAATTTTGGTTCGAAATTGAGGGATGATTTGGATGATAATGATGAAAACGACGTGGGTGAGTATTCAAAGAATTTAATTATACTCAAAGCAAGTTTAGACGAGCCTACCCTATCCAAGAGAAAGGAGACTGCTCTAATATTTGTTACATTACATTCTAACCTCTAATCTAATGTAACAAAATCGAAAATTTAAATTCATTCAGAAGAAGTTTATATGTTTTGAAAAATTATTTATCCAGTAATCCACCAGCACTATGGAATGCTTGAGAACAATAGAAATGAAAATGGTTCCCAAGAAATTGAAAAGAAACGAATAATAAAAAATATTAAACTTTTGGGAAAACTCCCCAAAACCTGTTATCACCAGATATTTTCTCACCTGGCGATTCTCATACGCGGAAGCTGGCCGGTTATGCTGGCTTCGTTGGCTTCTATTGAGAATATCCTAAAAATTTTCGAATGAATTGAAGTACCGACTTCGTAAAGGCTTAACGATATGAGCTTGGTGAGGTCTGGCGTTTAAATGCATGAAAAAGAAGTTTTCACACCTGTTTTCCGCAAATGTACTTTTAAAATGTCTCTATACTATCTCTGAGGATTATAGGTTTCATTATTCACGATAATTCACGATATTATTAAACCTCCACCAAAACCATAGTTAGGTAAACAGTTGCAGTCATTTCGACGTCCGTACTATATGTGCTAATAATTAGTTACCTACCAAAAGAGAAATCTGGAATATTATAAATATGCATTAATTTCTTGGCGCTGTGTATTTTCCAGTTGTGCCATTCTAGAGTGCCTATTCCATTAGAATTAACCAGCCATTTCCTTAGTACCTGGTCCTATTTTGGATAGTGATTTCTCAGCTACAAGGAGGAAAATTTTGTCAAAGGATGTTTCCCTTCGGCCGAGTTTCTTGAAATATTTGTTGCAGGTGCTCTCCTACTTTTTTCTTCTCAAAAAAAATAGTTTTTTTCTAGAAAAACACAGGAATCAAAAGAATTATTTATTTAAAAGGGAATTGAAAAAATAATGATTTTTTGTCGTAGAATTATAAATTTCCAAAAAGTTCTTATGAAAAAACAAGAAGGAATTGACGATTCAACCCAATTCCATAAGATATGCATGATTGGAAATATATTGGCGTAAAAGCGCTTCTTAAACTAAGGACTTTTGCATAATTTCAAGGCCAATGCTTGTTTTGTTAGCGAAGAAAGAATTGGAACCCCCATTTTGTCCCTCCTTTGAGCCATATCTCGAAAAGAAGGTCCTAAGAAAAAAATTATTCCATAAATCATCCTCATTTCAGTATAGGAATCAATACGTAAAGTAAATACACGTACTCGAAAAACACCCTATATAATGGTTATTCCTGTCTAAATTTTAAAGAAAAAATAATTATTGACAAAATTGACAGAAGATATAGGTGGTTCTGTATATAGAAATGAAAATTTAATGAGAAAAAGAGATTACACTTTCTCTTCTTTAAAATAGAAAATGCGGAGTATACTTTCTTTTTGATGGGAGGAATACATACAAATCTCACAATTTAAATCAAGTTCAGAAGTAACATATCGTAAAGAAGAAAATCTAGTATTTGAATCTCATTAACTGAATGTGGTGGAATCGCATAATATATGTGAAGGCGTTGGTGGCGTGCCATTGTTATGTATACCACAAAAGAAAGTTCTTCTTCTTCTTGCACGGTGCCTTTGTGGGCAGCACTCAGGCTGTTTGGCCCATTGTGCTTGACGTGTTGTGTTGTTTTGTTATGTGTCTTGCAAAAACTTTTTGATGAAGCATGTAAGACTGTTTTAGGGGGCCTCCTGGATCATCCGGGCGCTGGGGTTTTCAGCGCCCAAGGTGTTCAGTCTTGTTTCCTTATGATCGGGACATTCGAAGAGTATGTGTTCCTTTGTTTCGTAATTTTCTAGGCAACCACGACATTGTGTGGTTTCCGATAGTTTCATGGCGTGTAGATGTTTGTTGAGTTGGTGTCCCGTCAATAGGCCCACTACCATCCCAACAGACTTTTTATCGAGGGATAATAGTTCTTATACCCTCTTTTTTGATTGTGGCCCCCTTATGAGCATTTTTGACTGTCTCAGTCAGTTCTGGTCCCATCGGTCTGACAGCAGTTGCCTTTTTAGCAAGACTGTCTGCTATCTAGTTTCCTTCAATGCCCTGATGGGCCGGCCACCAAATCAGAGTAACTCGAGTTGTCGAAGTGCTGCTCTGCATTCATTTACTAAATTGGATGTAATCTTCGTATCTTTCAGATATCCAAGGGCATTCTGGCTGTCAGAGCATATGTAGATGTATGCGTCTCTATATTTCCTGTGTAGGTTTTCCTGTAAACACCGGAGAATAGCAAATATATCTGCGTGTGTTACGGTGACGTGCTCTCCCAGAGCAATCGTAATGTTTGCCTTCGGGCTGTGGACGCCAATGCCTTCACCCTTCCCGGTTTTGGACCTGTCGGTAAACCATGTGGATCCCTGTGGGGAGAGTAAGGCGTGGGGTGTGGTCCCAATTTTTTTTGGTGGAATGAAGACCCTGAAGGGTTCGTCGAAGTGATAGGTGGCTGTCATTTGATCTCCTCTTGTAAGAAGGTTAGATTAGGTCGGAATTCTCTAATTTTGTTCAGTGATGTGGCATGTCCAGAGATTTGGACATGGATTTCTGTCCCTCTACATACCTCCTTCCCACAGTCTTAAAGAGGCCCTCATGGCCACCTTCTCCACCAATATGTGTAGCGGAGGGATGCCCAGAAGACACTCCATGGAGGCCGTGGGTTTGGACCTCATGGATCCCGTGAGTACTATACATGCTTGCCTTTGGATCTTGTTGATTTTGTTCCGTTTCATCTCTTCATCCTGTGCAGGCCACCATACGATGGCCGCATAGGTCAGGAGCGGTCTTATCACTGTCGCGTATAACTATATAGTATATAGAAAATTACCATCAACGAATCGACATAAATGATTATGTCTTACTCAAAAAATTTTCAACACTTTCAGGTGAAAAAAAGAGATTAGCTTTTCTGGATTTCATGATTGAAGCAAGCCATATGGAAGGGAATAATCTATCCGATGAAGATATCAAAAATGAAGTAGATACGATCATGTTCGAGGTGAGATCTTTTTATGTTTTAATACAAGATAGTAATTGAAAACAACGGTGATTTAATTTCAACCATTCGACAGATTATGCAGAATATTCCTTCATATTATGTACTATCGGAATGGAGTGGTTAATTTCATGACTGAAGTATTCAATTTTGAACTGCTAATGCTTTTGCCACGGATATACAGAGTTTCAAAATTTCTTTAATTTCCTTCTCTTCTTCCCTGCAATATGCATAACAGAATTTGATATTTTTAGGAGACAAGCCCCATTTTCTCCCATTGAATCTTTTTGCGGCGCGACGCTGGTAGGTTCGTTTTTTCATTTTGTTCCGAAACTTTTTGTGTGGTGTTTTCATGCCGAAAACAGAAACCAACTCTCCGAGAGTTTCTTGTTGAAATAGTCGTCTTTTCAACTAACGTGTCAATCACAACTGATTGTTAAGACTTTGTAGAAACCGAGATACCTTCTGCTGTGAAAGTCCTGCTTAACTGTCAATATCTCTTCTCTGTCAAAATGTTTCTTTAATAGGTTTAAAAAATCAAAATGGGAAGAAACACAAGAAACTGAATTTAAAGATGAACTAATTTTCAAATTCGTTAATGCATACGACATTACCAGAGAACAAATGTTGGAAGTATTTGTTTCATAAAACATAATATTCTTATTCATTGTTTATAAGAGTTCTCTAAACTATTTTGAGAGGTTTTTAAGAGTGTTCAATAATTTTTTTTCTGCTATAAGGGTCATGATACAACTGCAGCTGGTTCCAGTTTCGTCTTATGCATGCTAGGCGTTCATCAAGACATCCAATCCAAAGTTGTCAAAGAACTCAACTCGATATTTAAAGGCTCTAACAGACCCGTCACCTATAACGACACCTTAGAAATGAAATATTTGGAAAGAGTTATTTTGGAAACATTACGATTGTACCCACCAGTGCCGCTGATTGCTAGAAAAGTGGAGAAAGAAATCAAATTGGGTAAATATCCCAGTCTGTCTTTCCTATACAGCCATACTATTCAACTGGTTGTGAAGTTTGCTCTGGATGATTGTGTTTTATTAATAAAACTTTCATAATCCATTTTTTTTCAGTCTCAGCTGATTATATACTACCAAAAGGTGTTACTGTTATTATTGGACAATTCATAACACACCGTTTGGAAGAGTATTATCCAAATCCGTTAAAATTCGATCCTGACAATTTCTTACCAGAAAGATGTCAGCAAAGACACTATTACAGCTTCATACCTTTCAGTGCAGGGCCAAGAAGTTGTGTCGGTAAGTTTGATATAGGATAGCGAAATTAAATATTAACCATTATGTTCGAAAATTTCAGGTAGGAAATATGCAATGTTGAAGCTTAAGATACTTCTAGCTAATATCATACGAAAATTCAAGATTATTTCCGAAGTTCCTGAAAAAGATTTCAAACTACAGGCTGATATTATTCTGAAAAGGGCTGATGGATTCGGATTGAAACTAGAAAGGAGAGTTAGTGCTAATTGATTTGTAAATGTTATTATTATTAAACTTCTGTTGATGTTTTACAAGCTTTCATTTATGTTTATGCCTATGAGTTATAGAAAGATGGATGACTAAATTCTTACCTTTTACATGCTACAACCGCAATATACCATCTTTTAGAACTGTAGATGTTTCTGAAAAATAGAAAGTAGGCTAAGCTGTCACCTATAACTGTTTGGGAATTGTTTTTGATACCAATCTACCTTGGGACCATCACATTTGTTCCATAGTTGCCGCTCTTCGCGGTGTACTGTACAGATTCAAATAGCTCAAGAATATTCTCGATCAAGAAGCTTTGATAAAGGTTCATTACGGACTTGTACACTCTAGATTATGCTATGGTATTCTGAACTGGAGAGCTGCATCGAGGTTCTACAAAAAAGTTATTAAAAATCATCTTCAACAAGGAATCTACTTACCCTACTTCACGTCTGTATGATGAAGCTCGAATCTTGGATATTCGTCAAACGTTTGCATTCTCATGTATAATACATTTGTATCGGAATGCATATTTACTAGAGGAGTTTCATCATATCTATAATATAAATTTTACGAGACACCTCCTGCAAATAAATCCATTGGCCAATTATAGTTTTCCTTCTTGGGGCCTAGACTGTTTAATGCTTTGGCATTGTCAATAAGAAATGTTACTGACACGAGGAAGTTTAAATTTGAGCTAAAGAAGATTATCCTTTGTTATGGTAGGGATACCATTCATGAATCATAGAGTTGAGAAATGATTATATTTTTTGTTGAATCTGAGTTTTTCTGTTTGAGTTTTGTTTTCACTCTTTATTTTGTTTAGCGGATCAATGTCGGTGTGTTAGGTTTACTTAAGGAAAAACTAGATTAGTACATTGGAGACACTCATATGACTTTGCAGTTTTCTGTTTAATTTCTGGGTTTATTGTCAACAACCTGGTTTTCACAACTTATGTACACACAAAATTATATAGGAAAATAAACATTATCGTGGACTTATGCACTATCTCAGCTGTTAGCTGGATATAATTTACCTTTCCCAGATTCAGCAATCACAGGGAATAGGCTTGATTACAATATACTTGACATAAATTTCCTAACTATTCTACATGTATTAAGAATAACAGCTTTTTGCATTTCTATATAGGTATTCTTATGCAATTCTAATTTCTTAAGGCTACCATGCAAAGTTTTGGGCATTAAACCAGTGGAGGATACGATGACAGGAACAATATCTATTTTCTCGAGGTGCCACATCTGCTTGATCTCAATAGCAAGGTCTGTGTATTTGGACTTTTTCTCCTGGAACTTATTCAGCACGTTGTTATTATTCGGTATGGCGACATCCACCAGCAATGCTGTTTTGGCTCTCTTATCATACACCACTATGTCCGGCCTATTATTCGTCACCATTCTTTCAGTGATAATAGGCCTATCGTAGTATAGTCTGATAGAGTCATTTTCCAATACGGGCGCCGGTTGATACCTGTAATATGGCTGGAATGTATTCAGAAGTCCGAACTTGTGTGCAAGTTTCTGATGGATAATGTTGCACACTTGATTATGCCTGTGAAGATACTCCGTGTTGGCAAGTTGTTCGCATCCGGACGTAATATGCTGTATAGTCTCCGATCTTATATGGCATTTTCTGCACCTATCTGTTTGTAATGTTCCGTCCTTCATAATAAATTTTTTGTAGTTGTTTGTAGCGATCACTTGGTCTTGGATGGCCATAAGGAATCCCTCTGTTTCCGCGAATAATTCTCCTTTCATCAACCATTTGTTGGAGGCTTCTTTGTCGATGTGTGGTTGATTAATCTCATGGTGATGTCGTCCATGCAATTCCTTTCTTGACCATTGCTCTTGTTTTTCAGTATCTGATAGGAATGGTAGATTCAGCAGGTCATCTCTGGTAGCAAGATTTAGAGGTGTATATCCCTTATCAGCCAACGATACCGCTCTATGTAGATCAGAAGTGAGAGCTTTTCCTGAGAAGAATTCTCTGAGATTTTTTATCTGTTCGGTGTGTAAATTGACTACATCTATCAATCCGCGTCCTCCTTCTTTCCGCTTCAAAGTTGTTCGTATCACAGACGATTTTGGATGATGGTTGTTGTACTTTGTTAGCATCGTTCGGGTCTGCCTTTGAATATCATCCAGTTCTGTCTTAGTCCATCTGATTATTCCAAATGAGTAAAGTAACACTGGAATGGCGTAGGTGTTAATTGCCTTGACTAAATTCCCCGAGTTCAACATCGATTTCAGCACAGACTTCAGACGCTGACTGTATTCTGAACGAATCTTCTCCTTTGATTGTTTTTGGTCTAGCAATCTGGCTTGTTGGTATCCCAGATGTTTGTATGTTTCGCCATCTCTCATGCACTGTATAATATCACCGTTTGGAAGTTGTGTTTCACCATCTATGACTTTCCCTCTTTGAATGTTCAGGGTCTTACATTTTTCAATCCCGAATTTCATATGAACATCTGCCGAGAATTCACTGACAGTTTTCAGCAAATCATCCAATTGCTTCTTGTTCGAAGCATATAATTTGATGTCATCCATATACAGCAGGTGGGAGATTGTATGATAATTCCTTTCTGCTTTTATCCTAAATCCGTATCCTGTTCTATTGAGCATTGAGGAATAAACATTATTATTATTATTATTATTATATACAAAAGAAGAACCGGGTACAATGAACCACTTATATGAGGGCTTCTCTAGGAAATGAACAATTCAAAACGGACTAAGGAACACCAAGCAAATTTTTGGATGAAATAAAAACACAGTTTATAGTATTCAGATTATTATTGAATCAGAAAGTACATAAGATAAGGTTAGATTTTTCTTAGAAGTACATAGGATAAAGTTATTCATGGAACATCAAATCTGTCAAATGGCCACCTCAGTTTCATTTACACATACTTTTGCATAAATGTGGCTGAATTTTGTTGATGCAGCATTTATTTTTTCCTGTAATGCATAGGTGGTTGTGGGCTTGTTAACAAAGAACTTTGAGTTTATTTGTTTGGTATTCCTTCAACGTGCTATATTTCCGCCTTTCGGCCTATGACACGCCGGGGAATTCTGTCCCCTCACTAACCCGGGAATTTTGCCGAACCCCTCTTGTGTCGAGGGAAGGTATCTTTAATGTCCAACACATCTCTGTTAGACAAGACCGACAGATTTACATCTCCTCCCAAAGATGGATACTCAAGCGATTCCCAGAATCAGAAAAATCGCACCGACTTTGTGGGGATTGAACCCAGGTTACTCTGCGCAGGAGACGGGAACTTTGACTATAAATAACCCGATAAAAATAAATGGTGTCAAATCCACGATCGAAAGAGTGCATGACCATTTCCGCATCATTTTAAAGAAAGTGAAGTTCAATGATGACTTCAGTCCAAAATCCGCAACAAACACTCACTCGTTGTGAATGTATTCATTTTTCGATGATCACGTTTGAGTTCAGCGCACTCCTAATGCTGCTATTTTGGCGATTAATAAAATGCAAAATGAGAGAATGTGCATCATGTTGTTGATGTTCACTAATTCATTCAATGAACTCTCTGTGCTGGGCATGGTGATTTGGTTTCAGTTATAATGTTGATTGAATTTCATAAGCATGGACACACAAATCTTAATCACGCATTTTCTGCAGAGAGCTTCTCTAAATTTGCAATTCTTGTCCACGATGTCTTGTTATTGATGTTTCTGGATTTCCACCCACACTCTCATGAATTGCTTCGTTGTTGACATTTAAACAGCTTGCTCTTAGATTACTTCCCTGGCCTTTGAAGAAAGGCTGCAAATTCACTCTTCCAACAATATAATGCTTCTCACTGTTCGAAGTATGGAAAGAAGACAATATCAAAATTTCTCTTGTTATTCTACTGTCCAGATCTGAATTCCATTGAGCATATGTGGGACAATCTAAGCAGCAATATTTTTAGTGGTAAATCTTTTTGTAAAATAACTAGGAGCTTTGTATGGTAGTCCAAGTATATGGCTATCTTGAGTACGCCAAGAAGATTCAATAACAGATGTGGACCTCCTGGATACCTTCAAATATTTCTTTTTCAATAACTATAAATGGCATTTTATCTAATTGTCTGATGTCTGTTGGTATTTCGTAAACTCTTTGAGGTGTTAAACAAAATAAAATGCTGTTCGACATTAACCATTAACCAGCGTTGGTGTGCTAAAATTATGTTACATGTTTGGTGTTGTGGGGTGAAATTCACCCAATTTGGTTTTTCGTGTGAAAATTGACTACGTTAATAGACACCATATTCTTTCAGAAAAAAAGTGCATTTGATTCACCCACCTAAAGAATATAATAGAGAAAAAATTTTCACGATATAATTTTAATGAAAAAAACATACATTTCTTCGGTTCAGAATAAAAAAAAACGTATTCATTCAGTAGAATCTGAATATCAAAAAAATTAACAAAAATATATGATTCAATCAAAGAGAAAAACGCGAACTAGAAATATTGAAAGATAAAAATTTCACAGTGTGCTCTATTGATAGCAATTTTGACATAGAATAAGACTATGCTATGCACATTTGGCACACTTCTTTGGCACTTCCTATCTTTACCCCTGGGGCACATTCAACATCTTCCAATATTTTTCTGGCGTTTTGGCTTTCTTTCATTCGATTCTAATTCGTTCCCATTCAAGGAAGATTTGTTTTTTTCAATTGCTTAGGCCTCTCATTATTTTTACGAGACAGAAGATGCTTTTGCACAAGCTGCAAGCTTGTATTCTTAGTGTTGCTTTGATATATTATTCTAGCATTGATAGCCGTGACGTTCATCATTGAAAAAAAATGGTTAGTGGCCATCTTCTACTGTTACGTGATACCACATCTACTCCGCATTTGGCGAAATTATAAAAATCTATCTCAGATTTTATTGTTTCTCCAGTTCTTTCTGCTATTTTATCATCGTGGTTAAGCGTAGACGTAACCAGTATTACTTTTTTCTTCTTCGGTATATATGATAATATGGTAGTGTTCTTTTGAAAACCAAATTTGGTAGAAAAGACTTCTTGATTTCTAGTATCTACAAACGCAGGTGGAAGCTCAGCTTCATTTTTTCTCATGATGCCAACGGAAGTCAGTTTGTGTTTTTTCAACAGATGGGTCATCAGCGGAAAACTGGTAAACCAGTTGTCGAAAATCACATTTCCGTTAGTTTGACTGATGGGTGCCACTAATCTGTCAACAACATCGACCGGTGAATAGGATACTTCGAATGGGCCATCTTGTTGATCCGCATATGATTTTATATTCATCACGTAATATAATTTATATATAATAACTAAAGCGAGTATTTCCAATCCGTACTTTGAAGGTTCATTTGGCATATATATACGAAAAGGACATCGACCGAGAAATGCAGGCAGCTGTTCATCTATGGTGACGTACTCGCTAGGAGAATAAGCACCTTGACAGTTTTCAACAAACTTAGTGAACAATGCTCTAATGTGGGTAAATTTATCAATTTGTAGCCTAATTTGTCTGTTTCCAGAGTTATCAAAACGCAAGCATCTGAATAGTCATTGAAATCTTTGCAGAGACATAACTCTTCTGAATATATCAATATCCAAACCATTAGTTTTCCATAGGTCCTCTAGAATCAAACAATTCGTTTTGTGCACCCCAGATGAGAAAAGGAGACCCGAAACAGCACGAAGTTCGGTAGCATCCACTTCTATGACCACATATTTGTGCTGATCATCATAAAGATCCCGAATAGTAGCCGATGATTGGTATATCTTATAATATTAGTAATAATTATCTCATCAAAAAAATTATCGAAGCATTCTTCAGCTATTTTGCGGTTCCTTGCAGCAGGCCGTACTACTGAGAAATGACCCCTAATTATGTTTTCCGATCTGGTTCGTGCTGCTCGGTTGGGACAAACTTTTGGCCACATGGTTTTCTTATCTCTCCCGATGAAACAATTTTCTGATGACGTTGTATTAGATGATGTTGTTTAATTATCATCTTGTTCATCTTCTGATTGAACGCCTCCGTCATCGTCAAGTTGTCCCGAATCGTCTTCCTGTTCTGATTCAGAATCATGTGCACTTTTTTGAACTATATGTTCATTTTCAGAATCGCTCGAATCGACAAAGACTTCATCATTTTTCAGATCATGCCATAAGGCGAGCAGCTTCCTAACTTATTTCTCTAAATAACCAACAGAAAGATTAATATTACCTAAAAACTAACCCCACATCACAAAACATACCTGTATGTCTTGAAGGAAAAAAAATAGTGTGGTGGGGTGATTATCACCAAAATTGTCTATAATCGATATCGTCAGTGGTGTTGTGGGTTGAAAATCACCAAGTCGAACCTCGCACTCAAATAACAAATATGTCAACTCATTTAGAGCTAAGAAGCAACTGAGACAGCAATATTCAGTTCAACATTTGAAGGTACTGAAGAGGTGGGGGCGCTGACAGTCTTCGTGTTTTTGTGATACGCAATTGAATAACACTCTGGGTGATTTTAACTCCACCACACCAACGCAGGGTTAAGCATATAACTTGACAGCAACTTGTCCGATCTAATCATTTTTTATTCAAAAAACCTTGATAGTCCAAATTTATAGAGAGAAAAATTGGAAAATCTAACCGGAAACTTCTAAAACAAAAACTGAAAATAGATATAAAATATGAAGTCTCTTATACCGTGTATTATCAATTTTCGCATATATAACAGACAATCTATGTGATTGTTCATTCTTTTATTCTGTTCATTATGGTACTGGAAAATTCGTTTGCAGAAGAAGAAGAAAAGTTGGAAAATTCGAAAAATCTACATAAATTATGATTCTTCCTGTTTTTTTGAAATGAAAGGGAAAACTCCGGAACAATCTCTAATGAAGCAGGAAAATTCGGGTAAACTTAATAATTTATGTACATTTCCTCTTATTTTTGTGATGAAACTGAATATAAAAATTATAATGATGATGATGAAGTTAGTTAGAAATTTTGGAGAAGGTTTAGCCTTTATAGTTAAACGAATTTCCCAACTATATTTCACATACAAACTACAATAGGCAAAAACCTGAAACTACGTACAGTTATGGTATTATTGATTTTTTCCTAAAGATCTTCGAAATCACATTACATCTAAACCAGATTATTACTAGTGAAATAATCTTATTCTTGGTAATAAACATAGCTCGCTATCGATGAGTATATATGTACGATCACTTGAGCCTAATTACTATGACACGGATGGAAACTGACTGACTACCCGCTTAGAATCATAGCACCAAAGATATTTTGTATTTTTTCATTTCGAATTACATTCATATATTCTTTTTATTCAGCAAGCAGAAGAGATGATTGCAAGAGACCTTCTGCAGCTTTCTGCATCCAAGCCTAGATCTCATTCCCATGACGTTTCGTATTGGTTGACTTTTCTATTGTAATTGTTGAAGTTTGTAATTATCGAGCTTATTTATTTGCAATAACAACTTTCTCTTTGTATTTTATATTTGAAAATTGTGCAGTAGAGGATTCTAATATCGTTCCACAAATGTTGCTTTACTTGTGCTTTTATATGGTTTACTTTTTAGAGTGAAACTTCTTACGCAACGATTTGATAATAGATACGTGTAGGAGAATTCAGAGTAAAATCTTAAAGACGTGCTACGTTACATGAGGAAGAAGAAAATATGACGTATAGAGAAAGAAATATTCTAACTCTGCAGAAGTTTGCATACGCGTCAATACAAAGAAATTTTTAGTTTTACGAAAATAATAACGGCTTAACACCAAGACAATATGATTGTGTTATCATGCTCTATTATCAAGCAAGCGGAGGCACTGGTACCTACAGGCTAGTAAAATATAACACATAATAGCAGCTTGTTAAGTATTTCATTAAATCGTAATTATCAGCTACATCGGAATCAGAGAATTCCCGGAATGAAGAAATAATCGACGAGAGTTTTATGAATAGGAAAAGTACAATTATCTAAGTTATTTCTTGAAAATTAGAAGTTCAATGAAAAGTAATAACATCCAATCAGTTTTACCTTCTGAAACTGATATCAAAATAGTATAAAACATTAAGAATGCGTTGTGACTATCATATAATTGGCGGTGACAATAGAAATTACGTGTTCTTTTATGTCGGAGTTAACTTGAAAGAAATCGCTGTTGGGCCTTTATTGAAACTTATTACTTTTCATTATTATTATTAGGATTAGCCTATATAACTGAATAAACTCAACAAATTACATTAAAAATTTGTAAGATACCCATTACACCCCATCTTATCACATATATTACAAAACCCTTGAAATTAAATATAATAACAGAAAAATAAAAAACAAAAAAAAAGAATAACGGAAAGGGAAATTCTTGTTATGGTAACCAACCCATGCATAAAATCAGTTCTTGAATAACTTGATAGAGGTGGAGTTGATGATGTCAGCAGGCAGTTTATTCCATGTATAGAAAGCTCGTCAGAAAATCTTGACGTGGCGGTAGCTTAAAGTTTTCTTTGTATAATTCAAAATTATGATCACGGAGGCGTTGATTTTCATTCATGGTAAATAGTGAAGAAAGTTCAAGCCTCGCAAAAACCGAGATATTACAATTAGGTCACCCCGATGGCGCCTATGTTCAAAAGTTGGAAGGCCGAATATTCTCAAACAGTTGTTATAGTTTGGTTAGGTTGTCAAGTGCATCCTTGTCACGCTTTAGTGTGGGAAACCAGATTAGTCCAGCAGATTACAATATTGGTCTAATATGAATCAGGTTAGTAAGCTGCAAGTAGCTGGATCGCATTGATTAAAAGATCTTTCGCATGTATAAGAAAGTTTTGCAGCACTGGAGCAGATGTTTTGGATATGAGCTGACAACGTTAGTTCCTCAGTGACCCCAAGTCGAATTACTAGCTGTAAAACCAATCGGATTACCCGCCGAGTGATATTGAACTCTCAGATTATTTTTACTAATATAGGGAACCTTGCATTTGTCCGGATTTAATCTCAGAAGCCAATCCGAACACCAGCGATCGATTCAGGTAAGGTGTTCTTGGACCTCATTTCAATTAGTTAGGGAGTTGTTGTATATTTTTACGTCATCAGCAAAGAACGAGGATGAAGATCGAAGGAGGGGAGGTAAGTTTGCGATATATATTGTGAATGAAATTGAGATACACCACTTGTAACTGGACGTACGTTCGTTTTCCCGATCCTAACAGAGTAACAGCGATCAATTAGAAAAGCTCTAAACCAATATAGTAGTTCCTCCTATATGCGGAAATGTTCTCATGTTTACATAAGACATTCAAGTGATACCCTTCCAAAATCTAGGTAAATTACGTCAATAGAAATACCGACATTTAGCGACTTTGTCCAATTATTTAAGTAATTGAGGGAGTTACTGATTACAAAGCATCCTGGTATAGAGCCCATGTTGATTGCTAGGAAGCTTACCGCCCCTAATCATAAATTCCATCATTTAGTCTGAGGAAATGGTATTGGCACGAAAAGAAGCAATAAATGTTAACGACAGAGGAAGGGCCAATGTGTCAGGGCATTTGTCTACAATTTTTTTAGGTTGTGAGACAACTGTATTACAGGCAGTGGGCCAGGTGGCTCTACGATGAATGCAGCTGAAAATTTTTCTGTTAAAACTTCGGCAGATTGTTTATGGGTGGTACATATCACACTTCCTGAATTAGGAACATATGGTGCTGAGACTTTTGCGTTCATGTTGCATCAGATATAAGATTCTCATCTTCTCATTTCGCCAATGTGTTTTTAAAGAATTCTTTGGGCTCCACTCTAGTTACAGTAAGTATGTAAGAGTGATTTGCATGATATCTATAGTCTTTTGCTGACTTACTTTTCAGATACTTGCTATAATGCGACGGATCATATTATTCCTTGAATAGTCATGGATTCATAAAGATGAATTTGGCAAACATTCTTGGGAATTTTTACATGGGTTAAGTCCATTATATAGTTTCTCGAAAAATGAAAAAATCAGCTCACAAAGAGAAATTGAGTTCTACTCGGCGAAACAACGATGGTAGAATCACTCTCAGATACTACGTACGGAGCAAATTGAGGAAACTGGATTGAAGCTTTAAACTATCTCACTATATTTTTGGCTTCTGAAATATGTAACCAAGACCGATACAACCTGACCCTCTTGTCCCATCACCCGCTCGAAAAGCGAAAATTCCGATGACTAGGCTCCTCATCTGTAGTAATCATTTTACGTGAAGATAGTGCGAATACGGTAACACTGAATCTAACTTTCTCTAATAAAAGAGTAAAAAAACTGTTCACTGAAATTGAAACAACATTAATCAGTGAATATATTCATTTCATTCTAATGTCATTTATTGGAAGTTTGGTCTTTTGACCCTTCAAAGCAAGCAGTCAATCAATGATCAATATGAATAACTGAATATGAGTTTCTGGATTTAAGTTTATATGCGCAAAGTTTTTCAAGGAACTTCAACAATGTTTTTATTCATGTCATTCACAGTGAAATTTATTCATCCCACGTGATTTACTAACTTACCAGATACCAGCACATATTTAGAATTTAATGGAAATATTCTCTATACTATTGTATGTTTCAAGGTATAGGCTAGAATAATTTGATACATTATGATGATTACTTACAGCGAAATGTTGAATAATTAATCAATCCAGTCTGCAAGTATTTGCGATGAATAAAAATTATCTCATGATCTCATAGTTTTTTTCTGGACTTGTGTTTGTATCTCAGCGTGGGTACGGCTGTTGTTTAGAAGTTCAAATGATCTTTTGGTACCGAAAATACTACTTCACCATATTGAAATTGATTTGAAACCAGTTTCTAAAATTATTGGTCTGTGGACCCAGCATTCTTCAGCTGGGTTGGTGTAAAATACTAATAACGGGTTTTTCATTAAAAGCCTTCGAACTTCGAGGTGGGCATTATGGGGTACTTGATTTAAATTTAGCCTTATTATGAGAAAAAAATTTAGGAAATCGTCGATACATTTTAGGTACCTCAATTACTTCATTCGCTTACGATGAAAACAATAATTGAAGTTATAGTATTAAAAGATTGATAACCAAGAAATATTTATCAAGCTAATCCCACTTTGTCCCAAGCAGTTTTGCAATATGGGGTACTTTTTTTTCATGAAAACCTTTCATTTTCATCTATGAGTGGAAATATTTATTAATGGTACTAATGCTCACAATAATTTCACATGTTCATCTCTATAAAACACATAAAAATGTTGCCTTTGCTTTATTCACTACCTTTTTCGTTTCGATTTCTTTTAATTTTGGATTAAGCACCTTAGACGTCTTTCTTCGCTTCTCCTTCTTGTTTTCTTTCTCTACATTCATATTCATAGGTTCAGTCTTATAAGGCGATTCTGCAATAAAAGCACTTTTACCATTTCTCTTTGAGCATGTTGTGACTCTCAAACATCTTTTGGTTTCTTCTTCAGTTCTTAAGGTGATTTTGAAGAGAAAGATCGTTGTGCTTGATTCTCTAGCCATGCTGAGCATCAATGCTGTGGGGAGATTTGTCGATTAGGTACCACTTGATCATCATCATTGGTTTGTTCGGGTCACTTTTTGTCAAGGTTTCTTGTAATATGTTTTTACATTCAGAATTAGACGTGAAATTTGTCAATTGGTTCACTGCAAGTGAAACAGATTGTTTAACAGAACTGTTTATCTGATGAGTAGTTGCTGAGGTATATAGATTGTCCGTAGTTTCGATAGGTGCAAAGTCCAAGTCTAAAAAACGGTTGAATAGTGGCCAGATTCCACTTTTCCAAAAAGAATTTTCTGCTGTTGACATGGTAGCTGCTGCTATAAATGCACCACCAAACAATGCAGTAATCGAAAATTACTCCGTCTGTATTATCCCTCAGCAATTTTTCACATCATTCTCCACGGCATTACAGCTTATGATTTTATACAAAGCACCGGGTCTTAAATACTTTCTCTGTGTGTGGGGATTCGCATCTAAACATTTATTACATCAGGGGTACTCAAACTTGAACTGCTGGCGATCTACCTCAATATTTTTATAAACTCATAAACTATATTTGCTAATCATAAAAACGCATTCCGAATTATCCCAAAATATTTGATAATTCAGCCTCATGCGTTTCATAATTCAACTGAGAAATCCTTGCTTTCAAAGGCGGAAAATGTTTCAGATCCTTTCTTTTCAGTTGATCTATCATAAGTTGCAATTTGATTTGGAATGCGTTTACTGCGCTAATCATCTCAATAATAGTTTTTCCTTTACCTTGAAGCTCCAAGTTAATGGTGTTTAAGCGCATTGTGGTGTCAGTCAAAAATGCCAAATCAGTCAGCCATTTTTCGTTTTTCAACATCTGAGTGTCATCACCTCTTTCGCCTAGAAAAACTGTTATTTCGGGCAATAATTCTTGAATTTTCCGTTACTCAAGCGCCTGACGCAGATTAATTCGAGCGAACATATGAATAAACATAAAACATATAAGAAAAAAGCTAATAGCTCATCCCAAATACCCAACCGCAGATGTATTACTCGTGAACAAGGAAGAATATCAGAGAAAACTTGAAGTTAAATTGGCGCACTTTACGGAAATGGAAAACAAATCTATTGATGATCTTGCGAAAAAGATAACTGATGATATACAAACAGTGACAAAATACATATATAGCAAAACGAAAAATCACAAGGAAACCAAATTAAAACCGCAAACAATGGAATTGATAAAGAACACATGAAATACACCAAGAGAAGCTGAATAATACAACAACATAAACAGAATAGTGAAGAAGAAAGTACGAGCAGACCTGAGACAGTTTAAAGTAAAACAAATATTAAGAACCATCGAAAAAAATAAAAACCTGAAAGTACTGAAATCCAGGTTTAGCCAATGCAAACAAAAAATTTCAAAAATCAAGAACTAAAATGGAAATTTCATATCAGATTTAGAAGGAATTGCAAAAGAAGTACACAAATTCCATAGAGAACTTCATACTTCGACCATGCCACTGATGTCATACACAAGAACATCTTGAACGTAAGATCTGAAATAACTTTTTCAGAGATCAGACATGCACTCAACCAGATGAAACAAAGAAAGTCTCCAGGGAGGATCGTATAACATCTAAAATGTTACAAATAGGAGGAAGAGCCCTTGAACCAGTCTTAAAATTACTTCTGAATAAATGCCTAGTTGAGGGGAAAAATACCAGAATCATGGAAAAATGCTGAGATAATTCTGTTGTTCAAAAAAGACGACAGAACGAATATTGAAAACTATTGACCCATAAGTCTGCTTTCCCATATTTATAAGCTCTTGACGAAGATTGTAACTAACAGATTAACCAATAAGATGGACTCATATCAAACAGTTGAACAGGCGGAGTTCATTAAAGGCAACGGGACCATAGATCACCTTCAAATTGTTAGAACAGTAATAAAAAGAACTACCGAGTATAATATCCCTATACATCTTGCGTTCATCGATTATCACAAAGCATTTGATAGTATTGAAACATGGGCATTTCTCATTGGTTTGGACCATGCAATATCATTATGTCATAGCAGGAAAGCAATGGTTAGAGCTGCTAGAGACAGAAATGCATGGAAAAAATTTGAAGAGGCCTATATCTAACATTGGATGAATGAAGGCTGAAAAGAAGAAAGAACCCCTGACGTTAGTGTGAAGAACTAAATCAGTGTGTTCAGCTGACTCCTATTAGCTCGACACAATGCCACAAAACCGTTTTTGTTTCCAGTCATTGCTGGTAGTCCATGTTTTGTAATACACACTAATTTATATAAAAACAAAATTGAAGAAAACGTCATATATATCTTCGCCACGGGTCTTCCCATTCACAGGAATGATTGTCAAAAATTCTTCCTCAGCCAATATATCATTGAATACCATCCGAATAAAAAAACACAGCTGGGCAGTGTCTGTCATATCAGTGAATTCGTCGAACTGTAAAGAAAAGTATGTACATTTCATAATATCATGTTTTAGTTTATCTGCCATCTCCGGACTCATGACTTCAATACGCCTTGTGCCAGTCGGACGATATAACTGAAGTTCTCTAATAGCAGACATGATTTCTGTTTTATTTTTAAAATCTCCAAAAAAACTTTTAAAATCTCCAATAAATGCTTCCTTCGCAACCGATCCATCTTCAAATGGTTTCTTGTGTTGCGCCAATATATGAGATATTTTAAATGACGCGATTGTAGCAGTATTGTTTGGCTGGTCTTGTGAACATTATTTGCAGCTTTTGATTGTTTGGCTGGTCTGTGAACATTATAAGACAAATGCACTTATCCTTCACCATACAAAAGAAAAATTCTTCCTCCCAGTCGTTATTAGAATGATATGTTATAGATTTCTTCGCTGCACTCATTTTGTACTATTTAATAATGAACTTTGTATCGATGTAGTATTGTCTTCAAGTTACAATTCAGAATGACTCCAATTCCTGCAGTCGCAGCATTTATATCAGCGTGAACGAAAGTCTCGAATGTTCACGTCAAACGCTCCGCTCGAAAAGTACCGCGCGTTCATTTGATAAAGCCGCTTTTTGCCGCTAGCAGAGTGTAATTTTCTTACGTAATTAATTTTTGTAGTTTAGTTACCTACTTACTAAAAATATTTTTTTTCTCGAGATCTACTCAAAAAGCACTCTCGATCGACCGTTTGAGCACCCCTGCATTACATCGATTGGATAGTATCCGGAAGAGAGCAGTGCGCCTCATCGACCACCCGGAGATAACTCGTGATGGCTTTGTTCCAGAAAGAATCCATCTCCAAAGAAAAACTATGCTCGTCAAATACTCTCATCAGTGGACGGTATAACTAGCTACATACCTCTATCTATGACAATTCTTTGGTTTACAAGGCTAGTGTGCTGTGGAACTCGCTTCCATTGAATATATTTCCAATAACTTACAATTTAGCCCTGTTCAAGAACACACTCATTAAATCATCTTGGGCGGCCAGATCTGTCGCTTAACAGGTATTGTCTACTCCCCAGAGTAAAAAATTAAAAAATAGGAAGTAGCCGAGATCTATCGGTTGAAGTTGGTGTTTGTAATAAAATGGAAAGAACAAGAGAATACCATTTTCACAAACCACATCAACAAAATCGGTATTTCTAACGTGAGTAGCATGTCCGTCAAGTCGTAACACTATTGGATCATCCTTAGATGCATGAGATTGATTGATGAATCGCATGAGCCCATTTGAATATAAATCTGCGTAATGATCAATGAACAGTCGTACTTTCAGTTATTTGAAACAAAAACTTGTTTGCAAAATTTAATAAAGTGATTTTGTAGGTCCATAAATTGAGGATCTTTTCCAAAATACTGAGTTTGAGACCCTCCTTAAAAGTGACAAATCAGCTGCTTAAAGTTAATCAAAAATGATAGCAACAAAAGAACCAAAACTTACAGTAACTTAAGTTAGGTTATGTTAGAAGTTTAAAAAAAACGATTGCATGTTACTCTTTACTCAAAGTCTTTCATGAAGCACATGGCATAGGCAACAAAAGTTGGAACTAGATGAGAAAATATTTAATAATTGAACTGAATTGTTATTGCAAGAATTAATCTTGAAACTGTCATAACAGGAGCACAGAACATATTTAAGCTATTTCAATAATTCCTTGTGAATTCTGTGAATGGACTTAGAGTAACTAGATAAAATAAGGGAGAAGTTAAACAATTTTCGGTTTTTCATAAAAACACGTCGAAGATGAAAGAACTGAGCGCAAATATGACATATTTTTGAAGGAACAAAAAACTCTATTCGAAAATCAAAGTTACCTATGATTCATATTTAAAAAAAGTTTTGTTTTGGAATTCAAAAATCGTTGGACACAAAAAATCCGCGTAAGTAGTTCGATTCTACATAAAAAAAATGCCTGTAGAATCTTAAATTAATTTTTACGTAACTTCAAAAAAAACGGAGATATTGGTACTTGACCTAAGATTCTCAAAATGTCCACATAACTCGAAAACGAAAAGAGCTAGCTTGAATCTGTTTACGGCAATGAATTCCTCATGGAAAAAATGCGAGGAAGAGTGGTTTGTTTTACCATATTCACAATATTTCACAAAGCTGCGAAGAATACTGGAACGTTGAAATTTGTCCATCCTATACTTTTTATTCATTTTGATCTCAACTAATTCAACTAATGCAAAATATTATTTTGGTGAAAAAAATGTCAAATATTGTTGGTTGGATTTAGATATTTCATCAAAGTAAAATATTTCAGTCGATATTTATTGACATTTGTGGGCGTTCCCTGGATTTTTTTCAGTTGTTTATAATCCAAAAATTCTTGACCTTGATTTGAACGGAAATCGAGCTCACGCATTCGCTTTCATAGCCCGCCTCCGGCGGTACGCAATACACCTTGACGATAAATGAATAACCGTTAATTAACTTGTGTTGAATTCAACTTCCTAAGATAATAGGAACCAGTTTTCTTTCAAAAGATCATTTCCTTCTAAATCTCATGTATCTAGACTCTTTGTTAAAGTTTCCAATGAATACATAACATTCATCATAAATAATTCAATTACTGATTTATTTTATGAATCTTCTTACTCAACTTCCTTGATAAATATCAAATTATCTACAAAACATTTAATAAAGGCAGTCAATTGGAAAAGAAAAATTACGAAAAGCATTTATAGTACAGACTGTTTTATATAGTACAGACAAGTTTTATTTAATCAAACAATGTATATCATATCAAGTAACGACCTCTTCAATCGAATTAATTTTTTACGATAGATAGTCTGTACACAATTTCTATTTTGATGTCCTAATGAAACGTGAGGATTCCGGAAAACATAGGTCATGCACACAAAATATCTTTCTTTCCATAAATAAAATGACTTTGCATCTTATCATTATAACTCAATTGAGATATTGGTCATATTTGAAATCATTTCTCCGTAAACCCACCTACCTGAATTGCAGATTCTGTTAATCTGATATTATATTCTGACCACCAAGTCATTTTCATATGCTAATTTTCATAATATCCATTTGAGAATACACCTCCTACACTGTTCCAATTGCAGATTCTTTGCTATCACATTTCTCATGTTTCTACTACTACAACCCTCTAATTCTGTATCTCTACCTGAGTAACCAATTAAAGATTCTGTTTTATCTGATTCCTCAATATTATACAGGATGCCTCAACAAAAACTAAACAGAGGCTATATCTACCAAGATATTTATTTCTGATCAAAACGCAAAAACAGGTCAATTTTTGTTTCAAGGGGGACATCTTTTGGGGTACAAAACTTGCCTGAAATATCAACCCCCTAAGCGGGGGTTGCAATCCTTGAACATTTCGAATAGGGAAGATGGGTCAAGTGATAACTCAAAAGAAAGGTGGTATTTTTATCCACATCGCCTTGAACGAATTTCTATTTTTAATTGAAAACTGTAAAAGATGCAGGGTGAGCAACTGAAAGATAGGGAAGACTATTTCCCTGAGACTATTCAGTGAAGTAAAATGGAACAGATCCATGCTGATCGATGGAAGTCATCATCAAGTACCATCCTCATCTCGAGTATCAACCCCTAGAGCAGGGGTGACCACCCTTGAAAATTTTGAAGAGAGTAGATGGGTCGAGTGATACCTTGAAAGGAAGGTATTATCTTTTGTCTGCATCTCTGTGATGAATTTTCATTTTCGATTGAAAACTGTAGAAGATACAGAGTGAGCTACTGAAAAATAGAGTAGACCATCTATCACCCTGAGCTATTCAAGTATTAGTTCAAAAAAATGGAACAGATTCATTCCATATCAAAGGCTGTCATCTTTGATCTAAATGAATCTATTGCAGTTTTTCGCTTCAATACTCCAATAGTCTTGGGGCGATAGTCTTCTCTATTTTTCAGAGTTTCACTCTGTATCTTCTACAGTTTTCAATCAAAAATGAAAATTTGTTCGCAGGATACAGACAAAGATAATACCTTTCTTTCGAGGTATCACTCGACCCATCTAGCCTCTTCCAAATTTTCAAGGATGGTCTCCCTTACTCGAGGGGTTGAAATTCGAGATGAGGATGGTACTTGATGATGATTGCCATTGATCAGCATGGATCTGTTCAATTTTACTTCACTGAAACTTGAATAGTATCAGGAATATAGTCCTCCCTATCTTTCAGTTGCTCGCCCTGTATCTTTTACAGTTTTCAATTAAAAATGTAAATTCGTTCAAGGCAATGTAGACAAAGAAGAAACCTTTCTTTTGAGCTATCACTCGACCCATCTTCCCTATTCAAAATGTTCAAGGATTGCAATCCCCGCTTAGGGGGTTGATATTTCAGGCAAGCTTTGTACCCCAAAAGATGTCCTCCTTGAAACAAAAATTGACCTGTTTTTGCGTTTTGATCAAAAATGAACATCTTGGTAGATATAGCTTCTGTTTAGTTTTGCTTTATTGTTACTATTACCACCTTCAATTCTGATATTTCTGGGAGGTAACCACAGTGTATTCCATCTGCTCAATTAGCTTAATATCAGATTTTCTACCAATTTTATTTATTGATTATTGAACAAAGGTAAATGATATATTTCTTTCACGGCGGTGTCACGTTCTCAAGTTTATGAGATCAAAACTTTTAAAAATTTAAGATATGGGACTAGTCGATCGACGACGTAGAATATGATATGAAATATATTTTTGTATTAGTAATCAAGAAATAAAATCATATACAATTTGTTGCATACACTGCAATAATTGAAAAACTTGAATATCGATAGTGAAAGTAAAAATCGTTTATAAACAATAAGCCGACTACCTTATACGTAATACGTCAGAGAAAGTCGCGATTATATCCGTCTGGAAGTTCTTCGTTCCGCTATAATCAATTAACAATCTTGCTACCGTAACAGCATCTGGAACAAGTGATCAAGATCACTAGCAAAACAATGGTTTCATGATATTTTTTATTAATATTCGAGCTTCGTTCCTCAAAGGTAAAAAATGAACCCTGACAGGATCAGTTCGTTGTCCGTCTCTCTGTCTGCTTGCCTAGCTACTTTTTAAGATCCTTTCCTCAGGAATTCGAAAAGGAATGGAATTGATATTAATACCAAATATTGACGTCGGTTATATCTTGGAGCTGCGAAAAAATCTAACTTCTATGTCAATGCTGTCGGTAGATACGGCTGTTTATGTTGCTTCATGCGGCTTATTTCAACACTCGCCATTCCTTATGAGCGTGTGATGGTATCGACTTGAGATTGAGAATATCCAGGTCTACAATCCTTATCAGCTGTGAAAAAATAATCTTTCCAATCAACGCAATTGGAAAACATCTTCATGTTTTGACACCTGCAAGAGAACAAGAAACCTATAGAAACATAATCTTCTTTTTCGAGAGGAAAGACAGTATCGGACTCCTTCGCTAGGGTGCAATGCACTAAGAGATACCGACTAAAATCTTTCTAAAAGCCGAACTCTCCCTGCAGTTGTGTTCACTGCCATGAGTCCATTATCTATCCAGCCCGCAACAGAAATAGATCATGGGGTCCTTATCGTTGCGAAGGGAGGAGTATCATGTTTACTTCTCAAGGTTTCGAAATTTCTCGCCTTCTCTGTGTTGCCGTTCCTTCTTCCTCGTGATTTGACAGATCTAACCTATATCTTGCCGACTACTGTCCGCCATCATCCGTTTGGTTCCTTCTACCTTTCAGAGGTTCGCCGAAAATCTCGAGCATATGCTGGACCGAGTCTGCAGTTTTCCCGATTTTCTTTCAAATGTCTCGAAAGACCCATGGGCCGTTAATACTCAGGCGAAACAATACTCTATGCAGGCGTGCGGGCACTCTCACCCTTGCCGGACCTCAAGGTTCAGGGTATTCATCCACATCGCAGTTTCAGACGTCTGCCACATCTGTGGCCACGTGCTGACCATGCGAATCCTCAGTTACCGACGGAAACCGGGCTGTTGGCCGAACCAGCAGTTGTATGGTCTATGAAGAATGTACTAGATAGGACCTGTACAGCATCTGATGAGACCGTGTGATACGAACTACACACTCGAAGCACCACCTGCCTATGCACAGCCAACAACCTCTCCCAGTGTTTTCTATCTTTCGTGGCATGAGTCCATATTACGTCTCCTTATAGGCCGACACTATGTGCCATCGAGCTTAGTATATTTCTTGTGCCCATGGTTGAACCTCTTATAGTCGGCATGAGCCGAATCAGTGTTTCCATTCGGAGCGAATCGTGTTGAACATGCTTGTCCATATTGAGTCATCTTTCGTAGACTACTCCAAAATGTTTCGCTCCATTTTTGAACTAGACGTCTAACTCCTATAAGTTCAGTGTTGGAAGGTAAGCCTTCCTGGGTCCTGGTACTTGGGCAGTTGCCCTGTTTCTACTTGTGAACAACTGGTTCCTTCATTACTTTCAGATCTACAGTTTTTGTTATGTCTAAGTAGAGACTTATGTTGAAAACTTTAAAGAGATTATGAAATGAGAGGAAAGACTGGTCTATAATAAATAATAATAATAATAAAATCTATTTCAACCAAGTTACAGAATAATGATCTAACCCAACATAGGCAAAGTACTATTCAATGCCACACAAAAAACTAATAAATTCAAACAGTCCGGAATATACAGACCTCAATGCAATGAATTCCCAACAGCTTACGTGGGAAAAAATAGGTCCGAATTTTAAGTTTAGATTCAAAGAATATCTTTCCACAGATAACAAATCCGCTATTTTTGAACGTATTAAATCTACTAATCAATTTATTGCATCAGATAATTCTCCACAAATTAAATGAAGGGATGTACAATGAATCTGTTGGAAAGTAACGGAAATTAACAAATTCTGTAAAAACCACTCTCAATAGCCAACTAGAATTAAATCAATCCCCACTACTCAGTATTGAAAATAGGTGAAGTGAGCACATTCTTGCTTATAATAGTTAGCTCTAGACTGTCGAAACCGGTCGTGATAAATCTCGATATAACACATTCATGAACAATTAGATGTTATCAAACTTGATGAGAGAGCAGGAATCCATCCAATAAATTCAGAAATTTTTACTGTCGATGATTTCTGCTGTTACGGATTGAGAATTATCTTAAGAAGTATCAACCAGCACACCTATGTCTTTAGAAAGTGAGCTTGTATTCTCCACCCGAGTCCAGGAATTATGTCATTTTGTCAGAATAATACAATAAACCCAACTGTTTCCCTTAGAGAGTCCGAAAATGTTTATAATATTGGCGGTTATGGTCATACTTCTGACTTGGAACAACATCCAGATTCTAATGACGAACCGGGTAATGTTATTCTATCAACGATGAATTCATCATAACAAATCAGTTATTGATTTAACTACAATGCTCTTCTTTAGCTTTTATGGGATCTAGGGACCAAGTTATACTTAATCGGTGCACTAATTCATCACCAATCGAATCTTCTCCAAATGTTGAAATAGTGACTCCAGAGATGGCCCGACCATTTCCGAAAGCACCTCCGAGAAAGGTGGCTCGACGAGGCCAGGCCAAAATAATATATACTATATATGACTAATAACGTCATATTTGATGACTCCAAACGACCAAAATGGAAGCTAAAAGAAACTCAATTCTAGTTACGAAGAATAATCAAATAAAAAAACGAAAGATAAATCTTAGAAAAAGGCGACACTGAATCAGAAACTTTTAAAAATTAAACAAGATCCTAAACTAAAAGATGCCCAGAAAGAAAACGTTCCAGGAAAACCTGAAGGAAAGAAAACACTGAACACCGAACAACGTTCAGAACAAAAACTTCAGAGAAAGAAAACTGGAAAAAGTAATGAAAATAAAAATGTTAATGATGAAAGTGAAACCGAGTATGAAGACGAAAATGTTTTGTACGATGATAGTTCCAGTAACAGTGATTTTGCAGAAACTCCTGAAGTGAATGATCGTTGGTATTGTTTTGTTTGTGAACCAGAAGAAATTATGACCATGCGTCTATGGCGTTCATGACGCAGATATTCCCATGAGATATGGGCAAGATATGTATCACGAAATATTGATGATTTCATTTCGTGAATATGACCAAAATAAGAGTTTTAGGTTACCAGCTGACTGAAAGTAATCATTAAGGCTTGATGGAAAAAAATCAGTATACAGGGTGTTATATAATAGTATGTTACAACGTGAGGGGTAAATCTACTTGCAATTTCAAGAAAAAAAGTTCATATAAACATAGGTCCGCAAAAGCTTTGTTACGGAGCTACAGGGTGTTGAAATTTCCGGAAAAAATTGTTTTTCTTCAAAACTCCTGCAATTTTTGAGATATTCAGCCCAAATTTGGGATGCAAGCTATTTTTCACAGCCTCCATCATTACACGTCCTAAAATTCAACTAGAATCTACAAGGTGTTTCTTTTTCCGGAGCCATGTCGTCTTTTGACCTTCCAAACTTTTTTGCAGTACGCCACTAATCAGCGTACAATCAATTTTCGTCATCTTCGTTTAATTTAGAAAGTTTTTTGACACTCTTTATTTCTTCGTATCTCAAACCATTCTCGAGAAAAAATTATTAAACGATTGTTTGCATTCGCTTTATTGAAAGCACTTCTAATTAAGAAAAAGACTAGTAGGCTTTGATTGTTTTCATTCATTTATTCATTTTGACAGTTGCTAAAGTTGAACCAGTGTCTGCTCTAATTGTTAATTAAATTAACGATTAGTTTTAAGACTTTTGAAGTTATTGCATTAAGAAAAAGTGGCTAATTTTACTAACGCCGAATTGGCTGATATCCATTACATCTACGGTCTGGCTGACGGAAACACAACAGAAGCTAGGTGATTATATCAGGTGCGCTTTCCAAATGGAGTAACACCAGACAGTCGAACATTTTCAAATGTCCACAGAAGGTTAAGGGAAACTGGTACTTTTACTGCAAATAATCATTTAAAAGGTGCAACTCAAATAATGAGAACTCCAGATTTTGAGGAAGCAGTTTTGAATTGTATTAATTTGAATCCTCATGTGAGTACGTAAAAAATTGGAAATCAGTATAATATTTCACATGTTCTGGTTTGGAGGATTCTCCACGACTTTTTATTTTACCCGTTTCATATTCAACGAGTCCAAACTCTACTTCCTCGAATTTCTGCCGATGGTTCTTAGATAAAATTAGAGAAAATCCCAAATTTCCACGATAATCATTATTGCGCTGAGGAAAACCCCCCGCTTATCGGCAATTTCTTGAGGAGGAGCTACCTTTATTGCTCGAGGATGTGCCACTTTTGGTGAGAAACATAATTTGGTTCATGCATGACGAGGCACCAGCACATTTTAGTGAAGAAGCTAGGAAATTCTTGAATAATACATTCAACAACAGATGGATAGGTCGGGGTGGGCCACAACCATGGCATCCTAGGTCTCCAGACTTAAATAGTTCAGACATTTTCTTATGGGAATATCTCGAAAGTTTAGTTTATACCACTTCAGTGAACACTGTGGAAGAATTGAGAGATTGAATAATAAACTCTAGTGACACGATAAAAAATACACCAGGAATATTTCAAAGAGTGCGTGATAATATACGAAGAAGGACAGAAGCCTGTAATCTTAAGGTGGAGAACACTTCCGGCAATTTATTTGGTTTTTAATTGTTCTTTTTTAAGTATGATATTGAATAAGTATAAGTTGATTCTCCGAAGACGAGCTATCAGAATAAAAGCAAATTTTGGGCATACCTATCGAGTATTTCTATAATCTTTTTTTATTTAGCGAATAACATACAATTCAAATAATTCAAATTCAATAATTTTTCACTCGAAAACGGTTGGAGATACGAAAAAATTGGTCAGTGGCTTACTGCAAAAAAGTTTGAAAGGGCAAAAGAAGACATGGCCCCGGAAAAGAAAACACCGTGTAGATCATAGTTAAAATTTAGGACGTGTAATTTTAGAGGCGGTAGAAAATAGCTTGCATTCCAAGTTTGGGCTGAATACCTCAAAAACTGCAGGAGTTTTGAAGAAAAAACCAATTTTTTCCGGAAATTTCAACATCCTGTAGCTCCGTAACGAAGCTTTTGCGGACCTATGGTTATATGCACTTTTTTCTTAAAATTGCAAGTAGATTAACCCCCTCAAGTTGTGACATACTATTATGTAACACCCTGTATAATGCAAACAAAAAGTTAAGAAATACTAAAAAGTTTATAGAAACGTTAAGTGTTTATTAGTATTTAATAATTATGTGATTCTTGAGCGTTAAAAATGTGGTATAGAGTTGTTTTTTCTTCATAAGAAGAACAGTAATTTTGTTCCTTCATAATTTAATTTCAATTTGTAATGCTCTGTTTTATATATAGGTGCGAAATGTTTTTATTTTTTTCTTCAGAAAATGTTCAACTCTCCCAAGATCCCGAGTATCTCTAAGGAGAGAGAGTTGACTCATAACCCATATTTCAATCGTTCATATATAACATATTTTAGTACTATAACACGAAAAAAGTAATTATGCATTAAAACCCATAAGTTACTCTTTACTCTTTTAAATGAATCACTAACCTTATCTATAGGAAAATATGAAACTTCAAACAAAAAGCAGTTCCATTTTCCCTACTTCCCTACATTTTTCAAACAAACAATTATTTTGCCTAAAATCAGAATGTCAAAATCCATCAATTTTTACTTTGTGAATAAATCAACCATTTTCAAGAAGATTCAGAATTCCAGTTTCGAATACAGAATACTCTCTATTTGCTATTCGTATCTGATGATCCACATTTGCAGCGCGCGCAAGTTGCACCGGTATATGTTTTCTTTTATGTTTTATTCATTGTCCCAACAAGAATCTGCTAATAGTATTCTTGCTGCGGCCGCGTTTATTACCCTCGCTTCTGGAATTCAGTAAATCTGCGCTTCGTTTCAAACATTTGACCGCTCAATTTTTTTCGTCGCGACAAAAATGAGTGAGGCAGATTTGGGGCGTGCTGAAGATCAGGAAGCTGCGGCAGTTACTGAAATGGTGCCTCTGAAAATGAGGAAAATTCCGAAATGTGCTCCTATAGACATCGAGTTTCAGGACCTGCGTTATTCTGTTAGAGATAGACTTGTTTCTGGAGGTAAGTGAATTTTTGATTGAATTAAGTTTTAGTGAAAAGTGTGGAGAACAGCAAGTATTACCAACAGGAATCTTAAGAACTATTTCTGAGTAATGTTACTCAAACCTTTCTCATTTTAATAGTAAGAATTACAAGCTTTCAGAAAACTGGTTTAGGAACGCGTTCGTTACTTTTTTGTATCTTGTCTGCCAATTTGACAAAACGTTCCGTATATAGTGAGGGAGGAAAAACCACTTTAGAATTTCCAGAATACTAGGAACTACTTCTGGTTGTAATTCCTTAGCTAAAATGACGAATATTTGTCAAACACTTTTTTTCTTAGGATTGACATTTTCCAAATGTGGTTTGCGAAAGTGGAGACAAAATATAGTTTTTAATTTTGTATTCAAGAACGAAAAAAGCAATCAGCTTGAATTTCTGTAAAAACATTCTGATTAACAAGGGATTTTATGTCAGTACTTATCATTCTTCCTCCTTTTCGTTAAATGTTTGAACCTTAACCCCACATTTGATAATGATAAATTTGTTTTTTTGACGAAAATACGTTCGATATTATTTCTTTGTTGACAAGTTATAAAATTCAATTTTTTATGGAGTTACTTTCTTCCCGAAGAAAAAAGTGATATAAGGATATTATATTGAAACACCCCCCAACCCCGGTCTATCTAATCTAACGATGCAAAAAGCATCGTTTTTCTGTAAATTGCAATACCTGAATTATCTTATTTTCTTCCCCATATTAATTACACCTGAGACCGACTGAAATCGGTCAAATGATAAGCCATGTGATCGTCTAGTACCTGAACTTGCCTTGAAGTTCTCTTATATAAAATAGGACCCTTTTCTTTGTTGTGTTGTGTATTTGTATTAACCTACTCAAGTTCTTTCATGTGAGGTTTGATGAGATACGACCAATTCTTCGTCGCTTAAACTATACGTAAGGAAATTAGAAATACAAAACAGATTCCGTAACAATGTCTATTTGATCTTTGTAGCATTTGTATTAAATTCTTATCCTTGCATTCTTTGGCGTCTTTTAATGAATTTAATGAAATATCAGATCATTTAGATCGAGGCCCAATTATCGGCCCTCATTCATATTCTGGATGGAATTCAGATATGAGATTATTTTAGACAGGCCTAACCGGCCCTCACTCATCTGATGAGTGGTAACTGACCCGATCTAAGGGTTTTGGTAATATGATATCATGTTTTCTGAAGAGGTCGTTGCCCTGATACTCAAAACTCTGGAAGATTTGCTTTTAAAATTCTAAGGAACACGTCCACAGCTGACAACTTGCAAGCGTTAATTCGCTCGCGTATTTTTGATCGAATTCAGTAATTCGTATAGTATTAAAACATTATATATGGAACTAGAAGTAAGCCCGTAAAGCCATACGCCAACGGGCAGTTTTATTATTATTTTATTGTGTCACTGACTGCGGATCATATTCTATTCCCATATCGCGGATTTGCCAACCAGGGAATCATGACCTCTGATCATACACCTGTATGTACCACAAACGTCACATACATTCCACCAACTCAGACATTCTTCAAAACTTTCATACCGACAACATACAAGCCTTAAGGTCTGTGGGTCCATACATGCGTATCGTCTCTAAAGCCATTTATTTTTACTAATGAGTAATGATATTGGTAAGTGATCATTACACCTGAAGGCAGGGAAAGTTCCCTTATTGAGCTTAAGAGTATCGGACACCAAATCAATAATTTGAAAGTAAGATCTTGCTAAGTTATAAAATGAGATAAATAGAAATACTGAATAAAAGGATTATGATATTTCAAATAGATCATTGGCGCATTATTGAAGCAAAGATAAGAATCAATATTAAATGTTCTCACATTCAAGTGTATCATTCATCAGATTATAACAAAAGATTTTGATTGGCAAAAGGTTAAGTAACATTTCACTGAGAGCAATTTTCTGAGTTATAAAAGTAAAGTTTCACATCAATATTAAACTTCATAACATTTCAAATTCAAATAGTTCTCAAAGTTGTTAGAATCAGTACACAATAGCTTAATTAAGTAACAATAACGTTGCCAGTTTGATAAACAAATGTTGAAATCGATACTTAAGAATTTTAGTGTACCTCAAAATAATGTGTTAAGTTAAAACAACTGTGGAAATCAATATAAAATAAATTCAGTACATTTCAAATTCTACCAAGTTACGAAAGCAAACGTTCTTAAATAAGTCTATGAAAATAACTCTTCAAAATAAATATTAGTAAATGTCGGTGCAGTTCAAATAGATCATTTGCCAAGAAAAAAATATGTGAAAATAATTTGGAATTTGAGAAATGATTATTTCAACTCGCCCTTAGTGCGTTCAGAAATTGCGTAGCATATATTTTTTGAAATTCGTAAAGATTAAATAGTGAACAGAAATATTGAAGGAAATTCAGAAAGTAATCACCTGTGGGATCCATCGGGAACGGTGCTTCTTCTTCCTCTGTCCGGCTTCTCGGAGAGGAACAATCTGCGTCTTCCATTCTTCTGGACTCATGTTATGCACGATTAATTAACTTAAATTTAATTCCGGTTCACACGAATGAGTAAATTCACTGAGCTTCGAAAACTGGATAACTGAATAATAAGAGTAACTGCACCTCGGAAGAAAAATAACTCAATAATAATAATGATAATGATAATGATCCCTTAACGTCGCGATCGTGATCCTTATATATGCGTGACCCAGCAGCTTATACCCTCACTTCCCTCTGCCCATGGTACTCAAGTACCTGTTACATAGTCTTTTACAAACGCGTTCCTTCGTCGCGACGTGGGAATTGCTGTTTTAGAAAATAGTAGATATGGAATCGTGGATATACGAAAGGGTGCTTAACAAACTTCGATTTTAAAGCCGAATATTGTTTTTGCTGGATTGCTTATCTGAGTTTAGATAAATTCCTTCGCCTCGATATTTACGCTTTTGAGTGATTTTAAGCTGCTTTAACGATACGTAATATTCTACCATATTGAGAATTTTAAAATAAAATTATTGAATCATTCTGGCAAATGACCGTCTTTTCACTGTAATTGTGAATTCAGATAAAAAATTTGAAATCTTATGCTGATAGATCTACAAAATACAGTTATCACAATTGATAATAATTCACTAGAAGACCCATAGGAAGGCCGAAAAAGCGATGGCATGAGTGCTGGAGCTCCGGTTCGCAGCAGGGGCTGTAACAGAAAAACAGGAAATCGTCCTATTTAAAGAAGAAGAAGAAGAAGAAGATAATAAAATTCAATTAGATAAAACCCAAGAAATATATGGATAGTTTTGGCAAATTTACAAAAAAAAAATTGACTCCGGTTCTGGGTCGTCTCAATATGATACAAAAGTTACATTTCCTCCTTAGAGAAAAGTGCTACTATTAAATGTGCATTGCATCAATGACGAGTTCCTTGAACTACTAGGGTTAATCAGTCGAATATTTTTCTATTTAAATTATATTTTTTTGTATGATGGGCACAATTGCCGTTGGTGTGCCTCAAATCTTGTGCTATTTTAGCACTGCCACACGTTGTAAACTTATTTCACCTAATTCTGTCCTGTGTAATACCGATTCATCAACTTACCCTTCAGCGACTGTTGATGACTTCAAACCGTTATGTTTCGTTAGTGTCATGAAGAGTTCAGAAGAAAAGTGCAGCAGATGGTCTTTGAAATGAATGACCTGTACATGAATTACTATTTTCAAATTGAAAAAAATAGCTAATATTTCAGGTAACTTATGAAATTGATCTTTATCCACTACCTGATTGCTACATTTTCCATTGCGATATACATAACATAGGCGACGATCATTTGGTGCTGTGGGACAAAGTGCTATGTACAGGGTGCGTAGATTTCGTTTTAGTGCTGCAGCTATGTGAAATATTATGAATATAAAAAAATGATCCTTCCTCTTGTTATTTCAGCGTGAGGAATTCATTGCCGCGATTAGATTCTTGCTAGCTTTTTTCGTTTTCGAGTTATTCATTCACAAATTCTCGCAATCAGTAAAATACTGATCGTACTACGCGCCGAAGTTTCTTTTTTGTCTAACGTTTCTTGAATTATAATAGACTTGCGTTTTCTTGTTTATGATTCATAGGCAACTTTGATTTCGTTCAATAGAGTTTCATTCCTTTCAAAAATATATTACAGGTTGTTACATAATAGTATGTCACAACTTGAGTGGGTAAATCTACGTGCAATTTTAAGAAAAAAGGTTTCTATGAACATAGGTCCGCAAAAGCTTCGTGACGGAGCTACAGGGTGTTTTCACCCTGTTTCTTCAAAACTCCTGCAGTTTTTGAGATATTCAGCCCAAATTTGGAATTCAAGCTATTTTTTATAGCCTCCATCATTACACGTCCTAGAGTTCAACTGAAATTCACAAGTTGTTTTATTTTCCAAGGCCATTTCTCCTTTTGCCCTTTCAAACTTTTTTGCAGTACGCCACTGATCAGCATACAATCAATTTTCGGCATCTTCGTTTAATATAAAAACTTTTTTGATACTTAAAATTTTTTCGAATCTCCAACCGTTTTCGAGTGAAAAATTATTGAATTTGAATTATTCGAAAAGTATGTTATTCGCTAATTAAAAGAAAATAATAGAAATACTCGATAGGTATGCCAAAAATTTGCTTTTATTCTGATAGGTGGTCTTCTGAGACTCAAGTTAGACTTATTCAATATCAAGCCTAAAAAAAAAGGACAATTAAAAACTAAATAAATTGTTGGAAGTGTCCTCCACCTGCAAGAATCCAGGCCTCTGTCGTTCTTCGCATATTAATACGCACTCTTTGAAATATTCCTGTCACAAGAGGTTATTATTCGATTTCTCAATTCTTCTACAGTGTTCACTGGAGTGGTATGAACTAAACTTTCGAGATATTCCCATAAGAAAATGTCTAAACTATTTAAGTCTGGGGACCTAGGAGGCCATGGTTCTAGACCACCCCGACCCACCCATCTGTTGTTGAATGTATTATTCAAGAATTCCCTAGCTTCTCCACTAAAATGTACTGGTGCCCCGTCATGCATGTACCACATTATGTTTCTCACCAAAAGTGGCACATCCTCGAGCAATAAAGTTAACTCCTCCTCAAGAAATTGCCGATAAGCGGGACCGTTTAGTCTTTTAGGCAAAAAAATGGCCCAATCAAATAATTTCCAATTATTACGACCCAGACATTTAGTGAGAATTGTTCTTGATGGTGAGATTCTTCAATCAAATGGGGGTTTTCCTCAGCCCAATAATGATTATTGTGAAAACTTGTAATAGCAGTTGTCGAAAAGTTAGCTTCGTCTGTGAACATTATTTCACTATCAAAATGAGCATTTTCTCTCATTTTATCTAAGAACCATCGGCAGAAATTCAGACTTGAAGGAAAATCTCGTTGTAGAGGTTGGACGCGTTGAATATGAAACGAATATAATAAAAAGTCGTGGAGAATCCTCCAAACTAGAACATGTGGAATATTCAACTGATTTCCAATTCTTGTTGTACTTACATGAGGATTCAAATCAATACAATTCAAAACTGCTCCCTCATTATCTGGAGTTCTCATAGTTTAAGTTGCACCTTTCAAATGATTATTTGCAGTAAAAGTACCTATTTCTCCTCAACCTTTGTTCGCCTGTCTGGTGTTACTCCATTTGGAAAGCGCACCTGATATAATCGCCTAGCTTCTCTTATGTTTCGGTCAGCCAGACCGTACATGTAATGGATATCAGCCAATTCGGCGTTAGTAAAATTAGGCAATTTTTCTTACAGCACTAACTTCAAATGTCTTAAAACTAATCGAATAAACAATTCGTGCAGACACTGGTTCAACTTTAGCAACTGTCAAAATAAATAAATAAATGAAAAAAATCAAAGCCTACTTATCATTTTTCTGATTAAAAGTGCTTTCAATTCAGCGAATGCATACAATCGTTTAATAATTTTATGCTCGAGAACGGTCGGAAATACGAAAAAATTACAAGTGTTAAAAAAGTTTCTTGATTGAACGAATTGATTGTACACTGATCAGTGGCGTACTGCAAAAAAGTTTGAAAGGGCAAAAGAAGACATGGCTCCGGAAAAGAAAACACCTTGTAGATTATAGTTAGAATTTAGGACGTGTAATTTTGGAGGCTGTAAAAAATAGCTTGCATTCCACATTTGGGCTGAATATCGCAAAAACTGCAGGAGTTTTGAAGAAAAAACCAATTTTTTCCAAAAATTTCAACACCCTGTAGTTCCGTAACAAAGCTTTCACGGACTTTTGTTTATATGAACTGTTTTTCTAAAAATTACACGTAGATTTTCCCTCTCAAGTTGTGACATACTATTATGTAACACTCTGTATATTTGCATATAGTTTTTTCATCCTGGACGTGTTTTCACGAAAACTAAAATTTGTAACTTATCTAGTAACTCTCTGTCCATTCAGAGTTAACATGGAATAATTCAAATAGCTTAAGTATTTTCTGTGCTCTTATTATGACAGTTTGAAAATTAATTCTGACAATCACAATTCAGATAAAGTATTTCATGTTTTTTCTTGAATTACAAATATTGCTTGAATATAATATCCTTTGTAAAAATATTACTGTACGAAAAAATTGAACCCATATCGTCCTTGTCGTTGAATATTGATATGCGATGTGGGTTTTCATTCGATCTGGATTGTTTATTGTGACGATTGAATATTTCATCAGTATTGATCTGGCTTTCATCACTCTTAATTCTTTTTTGGAAAAACTGCGAATATTCTTCAGATTTTCGCCGAAACCAATTGCAAGAATCGTGTTGACGTTGAAAATCTCTTGGCTGAAAAAACCAGGATATTCTCATTTTATAAGGTTTATCTCTATTTTTGTTTAGAATACTGAGTTTTAAATACCCCTGTTACCATTCCAATTACCCTGCTCGAAATCGATGGGTTGGCTGTAACCTAACCTATTACATCAACTGTTGCATCTTCTCCATCAACTACTTCATATTATTATTTCCTTGAAATGTTGAATCTGGCATGGTTCATGAGGTTTTGCCTTAATTTATCGCATATACTTTCATGAGGTTATCGCCTCTCAGGAAAATGATTCAAATAAGCAGCTTCTGCAGCATCAAAACCTATTTTTTTCAATATAACATTGAATCATATCAAACTCTTTAAAATGTTCGTTCGACAAGACAGCTTCGTTATTACAAACAATAGTACAATCACACGATTATTGTAATTTGAAGAATGTAAGAATTAATTTTCGATAATGAGTGCACAGGACATACCTGAGCTATTTCAATGTTTCCCTGTAAATTTTGTGAATTTACTAAATAAAATTAAGAAAAAAACCATACAATTTTCGGTTTTTGATTGACACATGTCGTGGAAGGAAAAATTCAGTGCATATGTGATATACTTTCGAAGAGGGGAAGGCATAGTTGTCTATGGTGCAACTTCAAAACAATCAAGTTTGCGTTATAACTCAAAAACCGCTGGACAAATAAAAATCTGCACGTAATTCGATTCTACCTAAAAAAGTGCCGCTAGAATGTCAACACCATACTTACATAATTTTGAAAGAAAACGAGATATTGGCAGTTGACAAATTTCAAAAATTTTCAAAATTTCAAATAACTCGAAAACGGATAAAGCTAGCTTGATTTTGTTTACAGCAATAAATTCCTCGCAAAAAGAACACGAGGAAGAGGTATCATTTTCCCCTTTTCATTATATTTCACCATAAAATTTAATATATTCTTCTTCAATTACAATCTTCTTATATTCTCCTTATATCATTTTTTGTTTGCTTAAGTTTCATAATTAATAACTCTTCCAAATTACATAATTAACTGATAAATTATTACTTCAAAGGTTTTCTAGCAACACTGGTCTAGTTATCGCTATAACTACAACAGATACAGCTTGAAATTTTAAAACTTGAATATATTTTTTTAAAAGGTTAGATTTCAATATTAAATCGTGATTTTTTTGTCACAGCAACAATTGTGAATTATTTGGGAAAATGTGTTACTGGCTCTCTGCTTCACCTCAGTAGACAATACTACCTCGAGCTACATCAAATAAACCTTGGCCAATTAGTAGGACCCATAGATTTCAAATAAAAATTCTAGATTTGCTAAGTCTCGATTTATGCGTAAATTACTGAAAAATTAGTCTTTGTTGTCGCAATACATAAAATCTTTTCTTAATATTCTAGATTTTCAAAATATTTTGTGAGAAAACTCAGTGAACTTGATTTAATAATAAATATTAAATATTTAATTCCAGAAGGAATCAAAATTTATTGGAATGTAAGAAAATTTGAACGAAAAGCAAATATTTTAATTCATGATGATTATTTCTATTAACATTTCAAAACTCCAGTGACCTTCTCTCGAAGAGAATCCGGTTTTCTATACAAACAAATATTCTTCCTGGTGAGTAAATTTGAGATGACTTCGTAAGTATAAATATTTATGTCGAAAACTATTTATAAAAATATGTAAAACAAATTCCAAATGCGATGCGTTAGAATGTAATCTCCGTTTTTTTGTAAAAAAGTTATCAAAAACCTGTTAATGCCGGATATTTCCACCCCTGGTGAAAATGGGTGAAATTTTTTTTTATCTCATATCATTAGGAATAACCTTCAAGATCAGGAAATCACTTTAATAGAGTAGCCTGCAGGAAGTGCAGATCTAAACCCATCAAAAAAAGACTCGGATTAAGAAGACATTAAAATCAGCTAGATGAATGAGGTTCAGAACTAACTGATTGAAATTTTGAACGAAATGGATCTGAGTGCTATAAGGTCACTGATTCTGAGTATGAATCATAGATTTCATGCAGTAATTCTCTCCAGGGGTGCAGATATCCGATATTAACAGGATTATGGGACTTTGGTTTTTTCCATAATTTTTTCATTTATAGTTTTATTTCAGTTTCCATTTCAATTATTTTCAAGCATTCGTCAGTACTGGTGAATTACTGAAGAAATAATTCTTCAGCATATCTAAACTTCTTTTTATTTGCTTTATTTTAAGTCGCACGCCTCCTGCGGAGTATCATCGACTACATATCACCACACAGTTAGTTACGTATCAATTAATCACACTGATCATTGATGAATTATCAAATATAAACCTGAAGAAACCCAACTTCTTTTTATTTGCTTTATTTTAAGTCGCACGCCTCCTGCGGAGTATCATCGAGTACATATCACCACACAGTTAGTTACGTATCAATTAATCACACTGATCATTGATGAATTATCAAATATAAACCTGAAGAAACCCAACAATTTTGGTACAACCACTCGTACTTCCCAGAAGAGACATCAAATTTCTGGGTATTCCCAGGCGGGAACGCTCTTCGTTGAATCTCTGACATTCCAGAAGTATGTGATTGACATGATATCACATGAAAGCCAGTCTCTAATGCAGATGCATTCGATTTGATTACAAGCTCTACTCAACCAGTCTCTGTTGTCGAATGGTACCTCAGCTGGAAAATCCATACCTACTGCATCTTTAGCTGCCGAGTTAGGTTCCTCATTGCCAATGATACCACAATGGGCAGGAGTATATAATAGGACGATACAATTGGTAGTGGAGAATAGTTCATCCCTTAATATGCTGATCAGGGTATTATTACTGCTTCCCTTCAAGGCCTTTAGACAAGATAACGAATCGGAACAGATAACAGTGCTTAGCAAATCTCTTTGCTTAATAAATTGAAGTGCTAAATAAATCGCAAAGGCTTCGGCAGACATAATGCTGTAGTCATCAGGTAACATCTTATAGTCCGTGTAATTGAGCACAAGGATTCTAATGGCACAACCAGCTTTGCCATTTTATACTGATCCGTCAGTGTAGATAATGGTTGAGTTTGCGAAATGATTTGAGATATGCTCATCGAAGCGATTTTTTATGTGAGCTGGAATTCTAAGTTTGATAACAACAAAAAAGAGGTCAATACTAGGAGAGAATTTACGACACTGGGGAATTATTGTGATGTTATGTTGAAAGAAATTGAAGATGTTCTTGTAATTTTCCAATATTGAACTCAAATTCTGGACAGAGCTAATAATTGAATGTTTACGAAATTCCCCTGGATCGAATTGAAAGTAGTAAAGTTTTGAATACTCAGGTTGTTGGTTATTCTGGCAATATAAGTACGTAGTAATTTCTGTCTTCGAACATGTAGAGGTATAACATCTGATTCCGCTAGCACTCCTGGAATGAGGCTACTTCTGAAGGCACCTAGGTTCAGTCTAGCGGCATTATTGTTTATTGTTTCTAATTTTATCTTTTGAATAAATCTGAATTTTCGATTTTGTACTTTAATTTCTTGGCGCAGCGAATATCAAACCATTTAAAATACGTTGAGTTTCGTATAGTTCGAATGTCCCATATATGGCGGTCACCCTATATAACTTCAGCGACGTTTGATGACTTCATTCACGCAGCCTGTTTAAACAAATACCTACACCTAAGGAAACTAGCATCGTCAAAAAATAACTCTAAACAGTGGCCACTATATTTACTTAAATATGGCATATTCAGATAAGTAAACACTATTTTGGGCACTTTTCCTTATTGTTGTATGCTTTCTTGCAGCTTCATCTTTTTTCGTTTTGCTACTTCAAGAAAAATTATCTATTATTCATGTTCCTTGACCTTGAATCCACATGCTTTAGATAAACATTTTTACAACTAAAAATGATCTTGCTGTGTTATCTAGTATGCTAAATAAAAGCTCGAACCGTGAGATTTCCTGTTTACATTCTAATAAACTACAAGCACTCAACATGTCAAATGTAATAGTAACCTACAATAATAAATAAGATTGTAATCAATTCGCATAAAATCAAAGTCCCGTTGATAACCTTTATTCTTGAATATTCTTTATCTGAAGTTTTCTGAATGAATCTGTACTTTCACGAAAATATTTTACTTTCGTCTGTTACAAGGGATGTCTTCTAAGTTTTGCATAGAGATCAATGAGACAATTGAGAAGTTTTAAAAACTTCATTATTTTTCGAAGTATTTTTTGCGAAGATTATCATACTGCTGCATTCGTTCGAACCAATTCTTCAAGCAATTATTCCAATCGTTTGCTGCTACATTCAAAAGGGCCTTTTGGAAAGCATCAACCGCTTCTTCTGGAGACTGAAACCTTTGACCACGCAGTCTGTTCTTGATTATTTTTTGAATTTCAAACACTTGGTACAAGGCGATGCCTGTCATACCATAGGTGTGACCGCCCAAAAAAATTTAATGTGTGTGTTTACTCGCTGCTTGAAAAGGGCCAAATTGTAAATTATCGGAAAGATGTTCGATGAAAGCGTGTTCCATATTACACTAACCCTGTAAACAAAAGAATTTTCATAGACAGTGGCGTAGCTAATCGGACCGTCTGCTGATGAGAGTTTCCCCATCTTTGAAATCGTTTGTATCGTCCCAACTTTCACTACGGACACCTGAAATAGACGATTAAGAAGAGGTGCAAACTCTGGAGTATATTCCTTCAAAACAGTTGGTGGTATTCCATCGAGACCCACTGCTTTTTTACAGTTCTGTTGTTGAAGAACGCGCCTTACAGTATGCATTCTAAATTTCATTTCTGACATTTTCAATTGAACATATGGGATGCTTGGTTGCACTGCTTTCGATCTATATAAAACAGAATATTGCAAAAACATTTTTGCAAAGAGATCCACCTTTGCTTTAGGTGATAATTCGATAGAACCGTCATCTCTAATCAGAGGTGGAAAGGATGACAAAAAAAGCAAAAGTTGTTACTGACTATCTTCGCCATAGACCAGAACTGAGGAGTTCCACTAGTCTGCTCCAATTTTCTCATTGAAGAAGGTTTTCGCTGTATCAATTGTTGAATTGAAATGTTCCTGGAACGCACATATCCAGCTTTAGTTTCATCTGTTGGATTTTTATTCCAGTTCCTATAAGCTCCGTTTTCAACTGTGAAAGCAACTGCCAGTTTTTAGTGAACCAAGGCTTTCTATGGAAGTTTTTTTCGTGGAGTTTAGAATGTAGTAGTCCATGCCTGCAAGAATAACTTCAATATCGGATTCATTTCAGACATCGATTTCAGGATCTGAGAAACATGTCACTAAAGGGAATATTTAAAAAAAAATCGCCCAGCTCCTCCTAGCTTGCTCGGTTTTAATTCCTGAAATGCGTTAGTTCATTATTGCGTGGCTGTTCGAAGTTACCAGTAGTAGACACGAAGTTGTGATTGGAGATGCCTAAGGATGCTGAGACCTGTAAACGGAAACCACCTGGATCTGAAACGAGAAAGAGATCGAGAGCATTGGGAAAATCCATTATATTGTCAGTTACTCTTGTCGGCTCATCTACAAGTTGAGTCAAATTTCCTCTAATCGTTCAATTTAATTGGAGCCAATTAATGTTTGACTTCCTGCTTTGGTCATCAGTTCGAATTTATCTGGATCGTGTCTACCTTATCGCCTAGATACTGAAACAATCTATGATTTGTTGTTGTTATCATTAGGAGATCGATACACACAACAAAGAAACATGGTTTTGTTATATAAACAGATTTCGAACCATGCGAGGTCTTCAACACATCCTCTCTTTGGAATGCGATATACGATAAAATCACAAAGTCTCACTTAAATCGATGCCTTCAGTGCAACTCATAGTCATTGAAAGAGAAATAGATGGTGTCTGTTGTTGGCTTTATTTGAGTTTAGGCCAGAGCTTGGTGTCTTGAAAGTGATGGTATACAGCACTCACATTCATGTTGGTGTGTTCCAATCCTATTTGCGGAACCCAATAACGAATTGGCTTCATTAGATTCTATGGGACTCCATGCTTTTAGTCATCGTTCCTCTCGTAGATCCAACTGGAGGACGGGTTTACCTCTAATTTTGTCCCAAATCATCGTGTTTTATCTTAAATGTCCTTTCCACTCTGGAAACCAGATCATCTGCCAAGAATACGAAACTTAGTCACAACTAACCAATTCACGGGGCCTATAGCATGATGTGGTGCTATAACACCGGGCGACGGAACTCCTAAATTTCTTAGGACTTAGGTCTGCACTTTACGCAGTATAAAATCTAACAATTCTATGTTTTCTTGCGTTAAATATTATATTGTTTTCCGGACTGTGTGCGTACTTGCATTCTCTTGGTGAAGGATGCCGTTCGGGGTCGGTTTCTGGAAGCTTACGGATAACTTGCGGTAAATGAATGGTTGTGTACCAATCGAGAATAACTATTCTTAGATCTTGTAACAGAATTGTTGCTTCATGACCTGTTTTTGAAAAAAATGTCACGATCATATTCATGGAGAAATTCGGCTACGGATGACGGATGATTTCGTTGGTTTTTCTTACTCTTATCATCACATAAATAAAGTAGAAGTGTAAGTTACCCTTCGAAATTACCGAAAATTTTTTTATCTCGAAAAATACGTTTTGAGTGTGACTCTTTCTGCAGAGTGTACTTGAAGTTCAACGAGTTATCGAGCAACAAAAAAATGAGGAACCATTCAAGGAGTCCAAGTGATAGTCAACTTCCAGTATTTCCGGAAGTGACTGAACTACGAAAATATTTCAGACTGTTTGTTTGGAATTTCATTTGATTTGCAATTCGGTTTTTGTTTCATCTATCCATAATTATCATGGAATGGCCGATATAATTCATTCTGTTCGAATGAGTCTAACATAACCTTTAATATTAATTATTCAGTGCAATTCAAAGACAGTTGATGACCATGAAAGATTTAGTTTTGAATTCAGCGATGAAAAATTTCTAAAACTTCCATGGTCACTCAGGTATTTTTCCTGCTCCTGTGGGTGTGATTTAGAATGTGCGAGGGAATCTAACTTGCAAAATCACAGTGTGTTATGACGATATTAGCAATTGAACAATTCATCACGGCAAATATCAACAAGGCGAACGCAGGTAGCGTATCTCTGGTGAAAGTTGTGAATCATGAAATGAACTGACCACATCGTTCAAATTTTTCAACACAATATGATAAATAAACTTCCGCCTTTTGTGAGGTTATTCGGTATGTAAATTGGTTCGAATATGAAATGAAACTATTATGCCGCGTTTACATTGAGCACCTGTCGCTAGATTGACATGGATGGGTATTCATTTATCATAGTCTTTCTACTTCAACTTCCTATCGTACACTGGCGTTGTCAGTTTTACTTTTCCACCTACAGCTCTGGGCAATGGCAACTACATCAACAATAGTAGAACTCTCTCATTCAATTAGGCAATCATTGCTTGAAATATCATTGCAGCAGAACTCGAACAATCTATTTCAAAATGTTTGTAAGTAAACTTATTCCCAGCTTACACTCAGCACAACGCTTCTCTGAGAGATGGGAATTTTGCCTTTTCATATCTATTGCAATTTCGGAACAATGTATATTCGAGGTCGATGTCAGATTTTCGTCTGCCTCAGAACGAAGTGGGTGAGCGCTGGTTAACGCAAACGGCATAAGCTGAACAGGTCGAAGGATATGTTTGAATGCTACCAACGTTGTTTCTCAATCAGGTTAAGTGTAAGTCCGAATTTGTGTTCGTACATTTATCATATTTGGATAACCTCAGATCAGGCGTAATTGAAAGGAAGATATAATATTTATGTTTTATGTATCATAAAACTTTCGAACGTCAATATGATAAACACTCATACGAACACTGGAAGAAGGCGCCACGACGTCGGTCTACTCGTGCTCGACCTAAGCGGGGGTTGCAATCCTTGAACATTTTGAATAGGAAAGATGGGTCGAGTGATGACTCAAAAGAAAGGTGGTATTTTTGTCTACATCGCCTTGAACGAATTTCCATTTTTAACTGAAAACTGTAAAAGATACAGGGTGAGCAACTGAAAGATAGGGAAGACTATTCCCTGTTTCAGTGAAGTAAAATGGAACAGATCCATGCTGATAAATGGCAGTCATCATCAAGTACCATCCTCATCTCGAATTTCAACCCCTAGAGCAGGGTGGACCACCCTTGAAAATTTGGAAGAGGGTAGATGGGTCGAGTGATACCTCGAAAGATAGGTATTATTTTTGTCTGCATCCCCGTGAACGAATTTTCATGTTGATTGGAAACTGTAGAAGATATAGAGTGAGCTACTCTAACTCCTATGGAACTCAATGCGAATAGAATTATTGCGAGCAGTCATGAAGGCAATCGAAATCCTTTACTTGAAAGATATCACTGGATCGAAATATTACCCCTGCTCTAGGGGTTGAAATTCGAGATGAGGGTGATTTCGGAAGATGACAGCTTTTGATCTAAAATGAATCTATTCCAGTGTTTCGCACTAATACTCCAATAGTCTTGGGACGATAGTCTTCTCTATTTTTCACTCTGTATCTTCTACAGTTTTCAATCAAAAATGAAAATTCTTTCACGGGAATTCAGACAAAGATATTACCTTTCTTTCGAGTTATCACTCGACCCATCTACCCTCTTCCAAATTTTGAAGAGTGGTCACCTCTGCTCTAGGGGTTGAAATTCGAGATGAGGATGGTACTTGATGATGACTGCCATTGATCAGCATGGATCTGTTCCATTTTACTTCACTGAAACTTGAATAGTCTCAGGGAAATAGTCTTCCTATCTTTCAGTTGCTCACCCTGTATCTTTTACAGTTTTCAGTTGAAAATGGAAATTCGTTCAAGGCGATGTAGACAAAGATACCACCTTTCTTTTGAGTCATCACTCGACCCATCTTCCCTATTGAAAATGTTCAAGGATTGCAACCCCCGCTTAGGGGGTTGATATTTCAGGCAAATTTTGTACCCCAAAAGATGTCCCCCTTGAAACAAAAATTGACCTGTTTTTGCGTTTTGATCAGAAATGAATATCTTTGTAGATATAGCCTCTGTTTAGTTTTCGTTGAAGCACCCTGTATTTGTTTAACTTATTTGTTAGTTACTGGTTCTTGAGTGTATAGGACTCAGTCTTTCACTCTCATTTCAATAAATAATAAAAATTATAAAAAGTAATCGGTAATTTATTATTTCATTGAAAAATTTTACACAAGTTAATCTGAAATGATAATTATTTAAAGAAAGTGATTACTGAAATTGTAGAGCATCCAAACTCTAGTATTGAATTGAAATTTACTCATTCGAAATGATTTCTTCTGCTTCCAAATCACCAAATGGATCTGATATTAGAAATAACAAAATATTCATTCTGGTTTCTCATACAAGGAAAATAACAGAGAAATTTCAGAATATTCAATATGAAAACCGTTATGATTTAATATTAATTTTTTTTTCGTGGCTTTTCTGATTTGGAGTGTTCGAAGAGAATTTAATACTTGCTCGTTCCTTTATACTGAATATCAGGGATCTCGATTCGGGATTCTTATACTTTCCCATAATCCGACTTCACAAAAAATCAAAAGATGTTGAATCAGGGCACCATACTAGCCAGGGCCACGAACTCCTATTTTCCCACCACTTATCGAAAAGATCTAAATGTTGGTGTGACTGCTCTTATATCTTGAGTGGGTTCGCAGGGTACTTGATTTCGTAAATCCTCTTGCAATAATCGATAATCAATAAAATGTTTAACGGAATTTTAAGAAAAATTTCTAATTATCTATCCCTCTCGTGAATATCAACGGTAAAAACCGAAAAGGGTTTTTCATAAGGACAAAGATGTCTGCTTCTTTTATCGAAAATACCATTTTATCCGTCCATACAATACGTGAAAAATTGTGATTTTGAATTTTCGTAAGAAAATCTTCACAGAGAGCAACTGTTCTAAGTAAGTTGTCAAATTTTATAGTTTTATATTTCAGAACTATGGAATTAATCACATTTTTTTTGAATCTTCATCAAATTGAATCAGAAACTAGATTTTATTTATTTGCGTCAAAAAATTATTATTGGTTCAGTTGATATATATTCATCTCGATGATATCTTTCGCTTAAGTCAATGAAAACAAAAACATTTTGGAATAATACGCAAACATAATCAAGGCTGAACTGTTTTTAAGGTGACCAAAATGATAATAACATGTTTGTAGTGATATGCTAATGGGCAGCTGATCTTCAAAAATTTCCAAAAATAAATACATTTAGAATAAGAGAGTTTTACTATTAGCATTTCTAATCACAGATCTCAAAAATCTTTCAGTTTTTGTTGTGTGATATAAAGCAGGTTTTCACCTTGAATCAAACTGGAAATCGAAGTGATAACCATTTGCTTCTATTATCAGTTTATTATTAATGCTTAGTAGAGCACAGCGGACCTGTTTTTGCTTGGACATTAAGCGTCGGCAATGAGATTTTCACACAGATCGCTTCAGAATGCCCTATAGAACAAAAATCAAGATATATGCAGTCATGAATAGGTGAGCTACGACGCAAATCTGAAAAAAATCATTCGTTTAAAGCATTTCGAGTCAGAATTTTAGAGGAAAGTAGGACAGACAAAAAAGCTTTGAAATAAATTTTACCCAAGATAGGATAGGTTAAAAATTTCAAAAATTATGAACAAGCCTCAAAGTAGCAACAATTTCTAAAAAAGCCAGAAAAATTACTTTTTTAATCTACATTTTTAAGATTACTTATATTGAGTTGAGGACTTCGATACTTCATTGAAAAAAACTTGATATAATAAAATGACCTACCAAGTTTTATTGAAATCAGTTCGATACTTTTCGCACAATAATTTCACCATCCAAAATTAAAAAAAAGATGTTAATTTTCAAATTGTTGGACACAAAATTACTGTTTTAAATCATTTGAAAATTGACACATATGAAAGGCCACTCAATTCCTCCAATGATTTAAAAAATATTAAATTCGGTTACGCGAATAAGGTTCATTCAAGAAATCGAAAACTCTTAAAATGAAGACTAATGGAGAAACGGAATTGAATGTCTTGTTGAGTATAGAAGCGAACTCAGAGAGATCTGTTCGGCAAATCCCTGCAGCAACCGGGACGTCAGCGACGACTGTCCAATCTGTTCTACGAAAACATAAATACAAGCGTCACGATTTTCAGAAAGTTCAAGCTATCGAAAAACATGACAGTGATAGACGCCTCGAGATTTCTTTATTCAGAATCATCATTTGGTCTGATGAGTGTACTCTTCACCACAATCACTTCGAAAGAAAAAATTTTAGACCTCATCAATTATAACCCGTGAAATTATAACTGTATGTGTAGGTGATAAAATCCAAACAAAGTTAGAAGCAGTGTTAATTTCCATAAGGACAATTTCAAATCGTGATTATTTTTATCAGGAAGTTCTGAACATGTGAGTACATTTATGATTGAATTATGTGATAAATTAAAGAATTTCACTAATAGCCAATTCTTATGCTCGTAAGAATATGTATTTAGACTTAGTTATTGAACTAGTGAGGTTAGGATCTGTATATGATTATATACGTTTTACATATTTGGTGTTTTGAAACTATTTCAGAAGAATTTTCAATGACATCTAAACATGTTCTCAATTTTGGAGTTCTTTAAAGACGATGCCAAGCTTGTAGCTCGAGGAAAATGCTGTAGAGTCGGTCATGTGAAAGACATGGCATTTGATGGAGAACTTCTCATCATTCGCGGCAATGTTCATGCTAGCATGCGGGATCGTTTATATAAAGTAGAGGTATGAGACCAAAGTAGCGAATGTGTTCTGTAGCATACTAAAAATCCATTTTCTAGATAAAACTTGACACAGTCACGATTTGAAATTGTCCTTATGGAAATTAATTTATCACTGCTTCTAACTTTGTTTGGAAAATAGACACTGACCTTTCCCAACAAAATGGCCGTCGTTACGTCATCACTCCTGTGGTCCATTACACACCAAGTTTCATTAAAATCAGTTCGACACTTTTCGAACAACAATCTCACCATCCAAAATTTAAAAAAAAATATGTTAATTCTCAAATGGTTGCACACAAAATTACTGTGTTTTGAATCATTTGAAAATGACACATATGAAAGGCCACTCAATTCTTCCAATGCTTTTAGAAAAATTAAATCGGTCGATGAGAACGGTCACAACAACAATTGTTATGAGGATATGAAGATCCAGTACAACAGGAGAGACGTTGCCAACATATATTTGAAGGTAATCCATACGGAATTATTGTTTAGATTGCACCCTGTTGAGTTTGAAATTTTAGACTCTGAATCCAGATACGATGTCAAAATTTTAATTCATAAAAAGTTTCAGCAACAACAGAAAAAGTTGAATTCACTAAAATTCAAAACTTCTCCACCCAAACCTTCAACTGATAAATTTCCAGACCATACATTTTTTGACAGATTCACTAATTTAACTGAAACCGATTATACACAACCACAAAGAAGACTTTTTGAAATTATCACCCCATTGCAATTCCGATTATAAAATAATAAAAACAATTATTGGATATACCTGTCATAAATAACCACTTAAGAAGAATCAACCCAATAAGCTTTCAATTACTTAAGAACATTTATATTTATATTCTGATTCTTATTTTCTGTACATTCATTCGCCAGAAGAAGCTACGGTGTAGTGAAACGCGTTACGAATCACAATTATTAAGTGAACTTCCAAAAAACACATCACTTGTTTTTAGCATTGATAATGGAATTTTATCAAATAAAAGCCTCCCAAATTCAAACAATTGTTAAGTGCGTTATTTTCGCTATGAATAAATACAATTTCTCCAAACAATTGCCTTTTTATGATTCATAGATTTAAAGTAATTTGAAAATTGAAAATCTGTCAATTAGTTTTTGAGATATAAGTCTAACGATAATTACCCATTATCTGTATAATTAAGTGTTTATTTATTTTCAATGGCTTTGTTATTTCATGATCTTTGATGGAAAAATATCATATCTATGGGATATCGGCAAATTAGAAAAGAAATTTGAAAATTATCTGCTCCTCTCATGTGAAATTGCTTGAAAACAGAAAAATTAGAGGTCGAAGCTGACGATCCAAAATTGGATACATAATACACAAATAATACAAACTGTTGTTGTGGCCATTCTAATCGACCGATTTTAATTTATCAAGAAGTATTCAGAAAATTGAATTGAGAGGCCCTTTAAATGCGATTAAATTTCAAAATGATTAAAAACTTATCATTTTAATGTGAAACTATTTGAAACTTAGCAATTTTTCTTGAAAATTTTGGATTGCAAAAATATTATTCGAAAACTATCGAATCGATTTTATGGAAACTTGGTGTATCGTTTCATTTCACCATAAAGTTTTTAAGCAAAATATCAAGGTCTTCAGACCAGTTTAAGTAATCTTAGTAATGTAGATGAAAAAAAAATTTTTTTGGAGCATTTTTATAATTTTTAAAAATCTTAATCTATCCCATCTTGGTAAAAATTCAATTTGAAAACTTTTTTCTCCTCAACAATTTTTTTCCATTTTGCTCCCATCTAAGTTGTAGTTTTCCTGTTCATAACCTGGATTATTGTTCTATAGAGTATTCTGAAGCCATCTGAGTGAAAATCTCATGGCTGACTCTTGCATCCACATATCAGAGTTTTATTACAGTTCCTATTCAACAGCAGAAGCTCAATTGTATGTAATTTAATCGAAAATGAATAAATTCTGAGATTGAAACCTCAGAAATTTTGAACTACCATTTTGAAATTAAATAAATAGCTACGGGACGAATTAATTAATTGATAAGCCTTGCTTGGCATTTTTTCATTCATCGCTAATTGTGATAAGAATTGAATCGAGGTCGATTTACTGTATCCAAAATAATTGTTTGTCAGTCGAGATAGATATTCGGAAGAGTAATCAATCAGACTTGAATCAGCTTTGACATTTGGTACGTGAAATATTCGATAAAAAATGAGGAAATTATCTGCTAAAGAAAGTAGAACAGGAGTGCTCAAACGATCGATCGCGAATGCTTTTTGAGTAGATCTCGAGAAGAAAAAAATTAGTAGTAGGTAACTTAACTACAAAAATGTATTACGTTATAAAATAACACTATCTATCAAAGGAACGCGTGGTTCTTGTCAAAGAAAAGCCGCTTTTTTTATTCTTGCCACTCTTCTAGAAATTTCGTGCGCCGCGTTTAACGGGAACATCCGAGACTTTCGTTCACGCCGATATGAATGTTGCGTCTGCAGGAATTGGAGTAATTCTGAAGTGTAACTTGAAGCCAATAACACGTCCATACAAAGTTTATTATTAAATAGTACAAAATGAGTGCAGCGAAGAAATCTAAAACGTACCATTTTAATAACGATTGGAAGGTAGAATTTTTTTTTGGATGGTGAAGGATAAGTGTATTTGTCTTACTTGTCGTGCGTCAGTTGCAATAACTAAGCGTGGTAACTTAGAGAGGCATCATAAAACGATTCATAAAAACTATGAAAAGGATTTTCCGTCACAGAGTGAATTAAGAAAACGAAAAGTATGTGATTTGTTTGAAAATAGAACAAACCATGATCACAAGACCAATCTAACCTAACCCAAACAATCAAAAGCTGCAGCGATCGTGTCATTCAAAATATCTCATATATTGGAGAAAGACAAGAAACCATTCGAAGATGGATCGGCTATGAAGGAAGCATTTATTGAAGCGAATGAGACTTTATTTGAAGGTTTTAAAAATGAAAGAGAAATCATGTCAGCTATTAGAGAACTTCAGTTATCTTGTACGACTGTCACAAGGCGTATTGAAGTCATGAGTCAGGACATGGCAGATAAATTAAAATATGATACCATGAAATGTACATACCTTTCTTAACAGTTCGACGAATCCACCGATATGACAGACACGCCCAACTATGTATTTTCATTCAATTTCTTCAATTTTGTAAAAATTACAACAAGCTATATATATATATATATATATATATATATATATATATATATATATATATATATATATATATATATATATATATATATAGTGTGCATTACCAGCGATGGAGCACCAGCAGTGACTGGAAACAAAAACGGTTTTGTGGCATAGTGTCGAGCTAATGAAGATTTCCTACAATTTTGCATTCCATTGATATACATCAACAAGTTTTGTTTTAAAAGTTTTAAACACGGAGGAAATTATGGGCATTGGAACCAAAATTGTGAACAGTTGGAAGATAGGTTAGTCAGCTGAATACACTGATTTAGTTCTTCACACGGACGTCAAGTGGTTGAGTCGCGGAAAATTCCTAGAAACGTTTCAAAAATTATTGCCCGAAATATCAGCTTTTCTAGACGAAAGAGTTGATGACACTCAGATTTTGAAAAACGAAAAATGGCTAACTGATTTGGCATTTTTGACTGACATCACAATTCACTAAAACACCATTAACTTGGCGCTTCAAGATAAAGGCAAAACTACCATCAAGATGATTAGCGCAGTAAACGCATTCAAATGTAAATTGCAAGTTATGATAGATCAACTGAAAAGAAAGGATCTGAAACATTTTCCATCTTAGAAAGCAAGGATTCCTCAGTTGAATTATGATATGTATGAGGCTGAATTATCAAATATTTTGGGACAATTCGAAATGCGTTTTTTTGATTGCAGTAAATTGGCAAATATAGCATCATTTATGAGTTATCCTTCTTCATGTAAAAACATTGAGGAATTAGCTACTGAAACAGCAAGTCAGTTCAATATGAACTCATATTCTGTTGAAAATGAGTTGGTGTAGATTATATCAGATATACTTCCCAAAGCTACAGCATCTGATTCCTGATATGTCTGAGGAGAAATATCCGAATATAAGGCAAATCGCCCTTCAACAGACGGCAATGTTAGGGTCAACTTACTTCTGCGAGTCTGCATTTTCTGAAATGAGGATAATTACGTCAAGATATCGCAATCGACTAACTGACATATGTAACTCTTTTGTTTTGTAACAACCAATAAACTCTCAATTTTGAATAACTATGAGTTTTTTCATTTATATTATAGAGAAGAACCTAACTTAACCTCAACCAAACCTTGACTAAAATAATGTATATTGTGCGGAAAGCTAATATCTATATATGCTACGGTACACCTTACCTAGGTAGGTAGGTAAATAGGGTGTATCGTGTATGTACGATACCCCTGCATCACATATGCTTGCAGCCTCTCAGAGTCGATCGTAAGTAGTCTAAAAATATTGAGGTCAATCACCAGCAGTTCAAGTTTGAGTACCCTTGATGTAGAGCATTCAATAGTTCCATCAATTTGTTAGTATATTCGAAGATTATATGATGTGTGGTTGTTAAATAACTCGATTGACGTTTCATTTTGGTTATACATTAGTATAATTACTCATTATCTTGGACTTCTGTTGAAGATTAATGAAGATTCCATAGGAAATATACAGGATCTCTCAGAATAAAGCATCAATAACTCGGAATCTCATCAAAATTACGCCAGAACTTCATATTAACCAAGACGCTCAGAAATCAACGAATATATTTTATGATATTCATCGTGATATATATAATGGTATTCATAGTATAATTACTCATTATCTTGGACTTCTGTTGAAGAATAATGAAGATTCCATAGGAAATATACAGGATCTCTCAGAATAAAGCATCAATAACTCGGAATCTCATCAAAATTACGTCAGAACTTTATATTAACCAAGACGCTCAGAAATCAACGAATATATTTTATGATATTCATCGATATATATATATATATATATATATATATATATATATATATATATATATATATATATATATATATATATATATATATATATATATATATATAATGGTATTCTTGATATATTGAGTGTTTCGAGAAATACGCTCCAACAATTGTTGATACATTTTAATGAAACAAACACCGAATTACATCTTGAATGATATAACGATTTGAAATGTTTTCGCGGAAATACCTTCAAATTATCGAAAGATTTTTGAAGAAAACTCTAATTTCCAATTCATTGATGTAATTTGTAGAATTGGACTGTTTGTGTTTGTGACAAATTATAATTATATATCAACATAAATGCAAGCGTCACGTTTTTCAAAAAGTTCAAGCTCGAGATTTTTGTGTTCAAAATCATCAGTTGGTCTGATGAGTGTACTCTTTACAACAATCATTTTGAATGAAATAATTTTAGATCTCATCAATCGTAACCCGCGAAATTGTCGCTGTATGTGTAGACATAATGATGAATTTTATTCAAGGAACAATATTCAACCTTCCGTGGAAAGTTAAACATCCTTCCCTGAAAAAGCTGGTTTCTGATCCACCCTTCATAATCACCGTCAACCAGGTCCACACAGCAGTGGTACAGCTCGGTCAGATGTCATGAATACGTGTAATACACTGCAGTTTCAGTCTCATTCGATCTCGTCAGTATTGCCTATCCATTCACAACATCAGGCCAGACCGTCACATACTCATTTCAGCCCGTTGGAACGCTACAAAACATGTATACGTTATTGCGCATGGTTGCATTTTTCCAAAGAAAATTTTAATTTTATTTGTTTGAAAGATATTTTGCATGGATATAGAAAAAGAGGTGAACGAAAATCACAATTGTATTGATCAAGTTACATTTATTTGTACGCATAAATACAATTATGTCAATTTTATTTATTTTTTACAATGTACAAGTTTTTACTATACATACATACATATTACTATATAGTATCAATGTGCTTTGAGCAATTGTTTTTCAACTTTATTTTACAACTTTTAAACATGTGTGATATTTAAACTCTTACAATTTGTGTTATTCTGTTAAGAATAGGACGATGATAGGAAAAGTAGAAAATGAAAGGGGTTTTTTCGAGTATAATGTGTCTTTAGCAGGAGCAGGAGTTCTAGATGCTGCGATACGCTGTCTGTACTCACTTTGTTTTTGTGCTTTCGAGATTGAAGCAGCGATTATTGGCTGCGCGAATGGCGTTGCTGAAGTAGATGCTACTGCATCTTGAACCTCCATGAGTTCATTCATCGAAGGTAGTGGCTCATTCGTGAAATCCTCTGGTTCGTCAGGTTGTTGACATTATTTCTTTCAGCAAGGAAACTGAATAAAAGTTGTTGTACAATTAGTCACTTAATTATTTCTGCAAATTTAATTGTAATTTGTTGTAAAAAGTAATAATATTGAATAATTTATTATAAAAATAAACTGTGATTAAATTATTGTTCATAAATCTCAAATTTAAAATTTGGAAACATCATTAAAATTTTTGTAAATCTTGCTTGTGAAGCCCGCCTCAATGTGTTTGATATAGAAGAAAATTGTTCTTTTGACATTTTTGAAATCATATCTACGCTCGATAATTATTTCGATCGAATAGTAAACCTTTTTTTTGACTCATCGGGAAATAGTTCTGTTAACTAATTGTTATAGTTTTGTCAATTATAGCATAACCTACAATCACTGTGCACTAGCGGACCGATGCTATTTATTTTAATGATGAAAGCACGAATATTCGACAATATACCACTGAACATATAATTGATATCGAAAAAATCATTACCTTTATCGCCGCCATTATCGTCGCTATAAACAATTGAGACCACATTTACTTTTCACTGCACTTCATACTTGACGAAAACATGTAAATGTATTATTGTATAGCAGCTGTCCACACAGACGCATCGCTCACTCAAGTAGGAGAGAGACAGATGCCGAACGCTGCCGAACGCGGAGGCCGATTGTGCCTCTTTGTCTCTCCTTCTGAGCTCTCGCTTGCACTTCAACCCTTAAATGGAATGCCTAATAGCGAGGTTACGCCGCATGAGTCTAGTTTTTTCGTGCGCGCAGCCGGCTCCATCGAGTTATAAGTCGTTGTCACTTCAAAAACATAGTTGGCCTATGTTTGAATTTATTTTTTTTACTCCTAAGTTACAGCGATGTCTTTCATGCCACAGATGTAGCAACCGAGATGATTTTATGTGTGTTCACTCGCTTCTTGAAGAAGGCCAAATTGTGAATTATAGGAAACATGGTCGATGAAACCGAGTTTCACAGCACACTAGAGGAACGTGATGTAGCTAATTGGACCGTCTGCTGATAAGAGTTCTTCGCGAGCATGGTTTCTCTTGGAACTGGATTCTTTCAAATAAAAAAAAATACCAGGCCTCAGTTCTTCAGAGAATTTTCCATGGCTGACACATAGTCATGGCAACAAACTCCGGTGTTGACGCAGATGCAAAGTAAATGCGTTTTATTTTTTGGAAAACTCCAATGCCCTTGCATGATGGAAGGAGGTTTTCCAGCAGTGAATTTTCTAGAGAACGTTGTCGATTGCGTCTTATTCGCATTAAAATTGATCAAGTTCAATCGTCTCCTTTCTGATATACTCTCCAAGTCTGAATTCAGAAAATGAGGACTCCAGAGTACAGGCGTCCGCAAATCTAAATATTCAGTTTTCGCTGGGGTGGAGCAGATCAATATTCTCTAGCAGAAAAAGAGTCGGCCAGAGTATGGAGCCCTGGTGTATTCCAGCTTTAACCTGAAAAGATCCACTCGTTGTACCATCAACTACTACCCGAGTCGAGATATTAAAGAGAAAGCTATTTTTCGGAAAGTCCATATGCGATTAGTTTATTCTTCAATGCTGCGTGCCAAACCCTGTGGAAGGCTTTTCGATGTCATGAGCAATGGCTTTCAATTCGCCATACCATGATGTCCAAAAAGGAGGTCACCAGTGAATCGTTGCCTACGGAAACCGTATTTTTGATCACTGATCTGTAACTGGAGATGTTTTATAAGCTCTTCGTTTATCATTTTTCCAGGACTTTCGATATAATAGACAACATGTGCTAACTAACACATTTCTTCAAAAGAATTGCCTCGCCATAGACCAGAACTGATGAGTTCCACTGGTCTGCTTTAAGGGTCTATTACTAGGTCTATCCGAAAAAACCACATGTGTTAATAACCTACCGAAATCAAAATTTGAAATTGTACGTTAATTTCTTGGTGCAATGTACTTTCTTTTTTGTATCATTTTTAGAAAGTTTTGGTCGATTTGTACCACCCCACTCCAAGAACTGGAAAAGGGATCAAATCCAATGGGGACTTCGAGAAGTACCATAATCCCAATGGCGTTTGATAACACCGGGAAAGTCGGATATTTCAAGGAATATTCTGTTTCAGACACAGAAAAATTACTCTATTAGTGAAGAATAATGCTTTCTCGTTCAGGATGAATCACTGTAATACTTTAGTTTCCATACTCAGAACTGTCCATAACTGTAAGACATTGATCATCGGTCATAAATTCTCTAAAATTCCTATTAATTTAAATAAAATGACTTCTGATTGATTTCCACAATGTAGATTTTAGGTTAGATTAGATATTATATGAGTGAGGGCTGCCTAGCAGCCCGGCCACTGCGACGCAGTGGTCTATTGTGGCACACTCTGTCCTAAATTTCATCCATGAGCTCCATCCTTCTCTTGAAGGATACTAGTTTCGTGGGTGAGAGCTTAATAAGCTCAGTCAGCTTCAGTTTGCAAGATCCAAGTTCTTCTATCCTGACTCTGTCCCCAGTTGGGCACTCGCACAGAACATATTCCATTAATTCGATATCTTCTTCACATTGCCTACATAAAGGATCCTCAATCCATCCTAACTTATTTAGGTGTTTCCTGAGGCGACAGTGCCACGTTAGTATGTCAGTTAAAACTCTCAGTTACAATCTAGAGAGTTTGAGCCAGGCCGTGGCTTTTGCAGTGGAAGGTCCACTGAGGGCACGTCGAGCGTATCTGAGAGTTGGGAGACTCATCCAATGTTCATGTACCCTCAGGTCCAGCCTGCTCTGCTCTCCTAGTTTGGCAAGGGTAGAGCGTAAGTGACGTACAGGTATCGGACGCTAATGCCTTCAGTGCAGCTTAGCTTCGGTGAGGATTTTAATTCACCTATTTGCTAATCCCCCCTAAAGCAAGAGGTTAGCACAGTGGTCAAAGTCTAATATATCTGCTGGAAATTCAGTCGCATGCCCACCAAGACAGATCGACTGTTCCTTGGCAGCACCTCGACCGTAGACACCAGCTCCAACACCTTTATCAGTTTTTGAGCCATCCATAATGTATGTATTGATACACACGAAGAGTTTTGACGTTACGTCATTTTCAAGAATGTGCTAACTATATCTATTTCAAACCTTGAGTGGTGGGTAGTGAATCAACTCTAGTTGAATATTGAAAGTGGTGAATTTTGAATATTCACAAAGTTTGTTGATTTCCTAACTCTCCAGCAGATCTCTTGTGATCTGCTTATTACATTTGCGAAGAATTTTGAAATTATCTTATGTAATTATGTTCAATATGTTCAAAACTGCAAATCTGTTATCTGAGGAAAGATGTTATTATTATTATTATTGAAGTAATTTAAGGCTGAGGACAAGTCCTATAAAAGCCTAATAACAAAAATAATTTCTATATTCTATAATCTTGATTCAAAATTTCGACTTGTTTATCCTACGTAGGTTATTGAGCATTCATTGCATTCAATTATGTATATTTTTATATTCCAGACTCTTTGAACATTGTGGAAATCACATGAGAGTGTATCCTTTCATTAATATTGAAATGAATTTTTTAAAATGACTGTGTAATGTCATTTATTGAAAGTCTTATGTTTGTTTCAGGCTGGAAAAAAATACTGAAAGGAGTCAACGGTATATTCAAATCAGGGGAACTTACAGCAATTCTTGGACCTAGTGGTGCTGGAAAAAGCACTCTTCTCAATATACTAGCTGGTTATGTGTAAGTAAATTTGTAAAATTATTTTTCTGCTTTCAACAAATGCAATACTGAAAATTCAATAATAAAAACAAGTACTGTGTTTTAAGGAATTTTACTTAATAATTGCGATTCGTAACGCGTTTCACTACACCGTAGCTTCTTCAGACGAATGATTATGCAGAAAAATATAAATGAGAATATAACTATAAATGTTCTTGAGTAATTAAAAGCTTATTGGTTGATTCTTCTTAAGTGGTTATTTATGACAGGTATATCCAATAAAATTAAGGAATAGATTGCTCCCCGAAAAGATTCAATAGAGGTGAAGGGCTTAAATCGACTTGTTCATTGATGAGTCTACCTGAGTGTTTGTATTTATTTATTTCTAAAGTTTCCCAAAGATCTACCTTCCAATATTTATTATCTGTATGCAAAATTTCAAACTGTGGGTCGAAAGAATGATTATTTTCTAAGAGATGATTCGCGTAATTTGAATCTGATTTTTCATTTCAAAAACTGCGTTTATGTTCCGATATTCTAATATTAAAATTTCTATGTGTTCTACCAATGTAGAAATTATCACAGTCATTGCAATTCAATCTATAAACACCTGATTTATTGTTTTTACCTGGTTTGGTTTTATTATTTTTATATATTTGCCCAAATTATTATTAGTTTGGAAAGCTATGTTGAAATTATTGCTACTTAAGAATGATTTCAGTTTCTCATTTGTAATGCCAACGTAGGTTAAGGTGTTGAATTTTGTTTCAATTTATCGACAGGGTAAACTTCATTCAATGCGATTCTACTTTGTTTTTTATTTAAAATATTATTTATTAGTTTGGGATTGTAACCATTATTTTTGGCTATTTGTTTAATCAAATTTAGCTCTTTGTTGAAATTTTCTGGTGATAGCGGGATGTTAATCAATCTATGAATAAAACTATTGAATGCTGACATTTTATGTTGATATGGATGACACGACGAGTTATGTATTATAATATCTGTATGTGACGGCTTATGGTAAATTGCGAAAACATGTTTTCCATTTTCATTCAAAATTGTTACGTCTAAGAAATTTATCGAATTATTGCTTTCTATTTCGGTTGTGAATGCAATTTTGGATGTAATGAATTTACATGATTTTCGAAAATTTTCAACTGTCTATCTGTTCCTGTGAAGCAAATAATGTCTACATAGCGATACCAGTATAAACATTATTTACTGAGTGGATGATTATGAATTAATTTCTCTAAGTTATTCATGAAAATTTCTGCTAACAAAGGACTTAACGGATTGCCCATAATCAAGCCGTCTTCGATAGTATAATATTTGTAATTGAAATGGAAATAATTTTGATCTAAACAAATTTTAATAATGAAAGAATATCTGATTTAATGATAGTATTGACATGATTCCTTTCTAATAATTCTTCAACTAAGTAATACGTATCTTTTGGAGGAATGTTGGGAAATAGATTCTTAACATCGAAAGAAATAAGTTTGGAATTAGGTGGTATAGTGGTATCTTTGATATTGGCAATAAGTTCGTATGAATTTTTGACCGAAAATTCAGATTTAAAATTGCAATGTTTTATTAGCAAGTCGTTGAGGAATTTTGAAAGTTTGAACGAAGGTGCCGTTACATAAGAAACAACAGGTCTAATAGGGTAATTAGGTTTATGAAGTTTTATCAACGAATATAATTCGGGGGATTGTGGATTGGAGTTAATGAATTTATATTTTTCTTGGTCTGTAATTAATGATTTTGCTGTCGAAATTATGTTTTTAACAACTTTCTGAAATTTTGCGGTAGGATCCTTAGTTGATGTTATATAGTTTCCGGCTGTTAAGAATTCTTCAGTTTTAGAAATATAATCGGTTTTACTAATCGCAATCCTTAAAACACAGTACTTGTTTTTTATTATTGATAATGGAATTTTACCAAGTAAAAGCCTCCCAAATTCAAATGAAACTGAAAATTTAAACGATAGGTGGACAGATTTTGCTACTGTTTTAAATGTAAGAGAAATTCTTCCGTCTGACGGAAATAAGAGTGACAAGGGTTGTTTTTATCTTGCATATAACTAACGTAATTCAATAGTAGTCCAATCATTCGACCGTTTTTATAATAATTCAACATGAGAAACCTTGAATGGAGTACAGAATTTCCACAATTTAAAAATCAATATTCAATACTCAAGGATAATAATAAGAATCTCAAAACAAAACTCTTCTTCAAAGATTAACCGCAACTGAAGAAATATTTATTACAATAGAGTTTACGAAATATGTCGAAGATAAATATTTCATAAGGAAATTACTTAAGATTTAAGTGTATTACCTTCGAATAATTGTTCGCTTCTATTCCAACAGTTAGGTAATCCAAGGGGACACAACTTTCTTAATGTTATGTCGAAGCAAATCGACAAATTTTAAATTTAATAGACAGTAAAATAATTATTGTTGGTACATCCTCAAAAGGTTAAGCGAAAAAAAATTAGAGTTTCTAAATTGACTAGAACTATGCCAATCGAGCATATCAGAGATTTTTTAATCTTTGATATTCAAATTTTCACTATATTCACAAACTTATGATGCTTTTCTCCATACTGTGATTTCATCAGATAAATAGTTCATTTAAAAGGGCAATGTCTCATTTATTACATCCCCAGCAGCCAAACTTTCTTGTTATCTTAGAGAGAGTCATTATTCTCGTAATTTCAGTGCAAAATATTAAATTAAGAATTTTTCCGATCTAATAGAGAAAATTCAAAATACTGTTGTACTGCTAAATCTATGTTCTGGGATGTAGTTAATCTCTACTCTAGTGTTTAACCTCACGATGTATTGGAATTGATTAAACAAGCTTTGCAGGTAAATAATGCGAATCCCATTATACCACCAGAATTGATTTTTTCAGATGTATGTATTTACTCCAATGGTGAAATAAACATAAGTAACAACCATTAAATAATGGGTAATCCTCTAGTCCTTAACCTACTGAAATTTTCGTGGATAATATTGAGAAAAAAATACTCGAAAAATTTATTGGTTTGGATATGTGGATGATTTAATCTGTTGTTTTTTCAGCCACAAATAGACAATTAGATTTCCATAGTACCTTCAGAAATTCACCTTAATATAAATTTCACTTCAGAAATGGAATTGATCAAATCAACAACATTTGATGATTTCACTATAACCAAAATTGACCACAAACATGATTCTTCTATTTTCCATAAACCATCCCATACAGATATCACCGTTCATAATTCTCACGCACAGTCACTTCATCATAAAATAGCTGCTCTTAATAGACTAACCACTATATTAATATCAGGAAATGATCTCTGGATAGAGCTCAATATTTTTAAACAAATAATGCTCAATAATGTTTATGATTCTATAATTGACATTATGCTTTCTCGAAAACAATTTAAAGAATCACAACATTCAATCCATGAGGTTCTTCCTTGTATTGAAGACATTGAAGGAGCCTTCGATAATACCTCCTATACATCCATTAGTAATGGTGCAAACAATAAGGGTGTCAAAACACCCACCATCAAATGGATCGAGGAAATGCTCAAAGGCCGGATCATAACGGCCACTTTTGAAGACACCGAAATATCGGTGTCAGCAGTGAAAGGATGCCCCCAAGGAGGTGTCCTATCGCCGCTACTAAATCGCGCTAGAAAGACTGAATAACGCTGGCTTCAACGCACAAGGCTATGCTGATGATCTAGTTATCATCATTAGGGGAAAGCATGATGGAATCTTATCGAATCGATGCAAAAAGCCCTTAACATCTTGAATGAACAGTATGCTGAAGAGGGGCTCAGCATCCATCCAGACAAAACCATTCTAATTCCATTCACAAGACGTAGAAGGTTGAACTTAAAGCCCCCCTTTCTGAATGAACATACTCTGAAATTTTCGAAACAGGCTAAGTATTTAGGGTTAACTCACTATCACAGACTCAACTGGAATTTACACATTGACAAAACTCTTTCCAAGGTTACATCGTACCTCTTCGAAAAGACCTGGGGGCTACAGATAAAAGTAACCTTTATAACCAGCGGTTATAAGACCAATTGTCACATATGCATCGTTAGTATGGTGGACGAAAACATCAGAAATAACTGCGCAAAACAAGCTGCAAAAACTGCAGCGGTTAACGTGCGTGGGCATAACAGGTGCTATGAGAAGCACCCCGACTATTGCCCTGGAGGTAATCCTACATCTCCCTCCTCTTCATATAAAATTGAAAAAGGAGGCGTTGATGGCGGCATTACAGCTCCAAGACATAAAAAACTATTACCTGGTGATCCGAAGGGACACCTGGGGATTCAGGGTTAAATAGCGCCAAAAATCTTATCACAACCATCGGATATAATGCCGTTTAAGTTTGATTTTCACACACTCTTCGAAGTGGTCATAGAAGACCGCACCATCGTAAAGGGAAAAATAAATCAATTAGACCAAAAATCCTCCATTTGCTACACGGACGGATCAAAAACGATTGATGGAACAGGAGCAGGCATATATGGACCCAAGTACTCTTCATCAGTGCCTCTGGGCTCTACTCCCACAATCATGCAAGCAGAAACACTTGCTGTAAACCTCTGCTGCCAGGAGGGACTACGAAGGAAACTCAAAGGTGCAAAGATTTACATTTGAACGGACAGTAAGGCAGTGATAAAAGCTCTAAACTGTTACAGTTATCGGAGCATCTCTGTCTGGGAATGCCGTCAATCCTTGAAGCAACTTGCTGTGGGGTACAAACTTGTCCTGTGGCGGGTGCCTGGTCACGAAGGCATACAAGGAAATGAAGCCGCTGACGAACTGGCCAAATCAGCTGCTGGAATCCCACCCATCGGACCTGAACCGCGGTCTAAGTAAGCCGCACAGACGACAGGAACTGGAACGATGGGAAGAATCTAGCAAAAAAGAATACTGGAGGAAAACTCCAAGCCAAAGGCAAGCGAAATAAGTTCATTGACTATTCGCCAAAGAAGACAAAACAGCTTCTCGATCTCTCTAGGGACGAGCTGAGGATCATAACAGGCCTCCTTACTGGACACTGCCCACTGAGATACCATCTCAATAAAATGAACAAATCGGAAACGGCAACATGCAGAATGTGTAAAGAGGGCGATGAAACTGCCGAACATATTCTTTGCAGTTGCATCGCAACTGTCCGTCAAAGACATATACACTTCGGTAGCGACAAACTAGAGCCGCACGAAGTAAAAGCGAAAGGGGGACTGCTGTACTGGTTGCAGGATTATGATGCTCGTGACCTGAACTAGAATAATCTGTGCTTGAAAATCTCTGTAGTTTTAACGTCTCAACCAAAAACTTTATAATATAAAATTCTGAGAAGTATTGTACCAAGACGACTGTTTTAACAATTTTAACATCTTAAATCCATATATTTTATAATTTCAATGTACAAAAATGATTTTAATATTCTATTTTACTGTTGACTAAGCGTTTTCAGAAAAGTGTGTTGTTTATAATGATGTACATGTCCTCTTTTAATTTGGTGTATCGCTAGGTAGGTGCACTCGTTACCTTGCATATTCTCGCATCTTTGTAATATAGCCTAATCTATTTTAGCTCTGAAAAAGGTCCTACAATAAATAACAGAAACTAGTAAGCATACTGGAGTAATTCATTTGTTTTATTGTCGAAAAAGGCAGAGTAAGAAATTCAAAATATCGTATTAACCTCCAAACTTGAAATTTTGAATTTTAAGTATGTGATTATAGCTTACTGGATGACGAAAATTTCTGCTTTCTGGTCTTATCTAGAGGTTCTCAAACAGGGGCCTGAGAATGCGGCAAAATGGTTTCAGTAAAGAATGGTACAGCAGCATCATCCAATCTCATTGTTGCCCATTTACCGAAAGTCATGAAAAAGTAATAAACGATGAGCTCATAAAATATCTCGACTTATAGGGTATCATCAGTGATCAACTGGTGACCTCTTTGCATACGTCACGCATTTGTGGACATCGATCTTGACGGCAGGGTTTGGCACGCAGCCTTGATGCATTAGTAGCTTTCTCTTCACTAGATCGATTCGGGTGGTAGTTGATGGTGTAACAAGTGAATCTTTTCAGGTTAATCTAGGAGTACCCCAAGGATCCATACTCCCAGCAATTCTTATTCTGTTACAGATTAATGATCTGCTCCACTTCACCGAAAACAGATTATTTGAATTTGCGGGTGACTGTAGGTACTCTGGTGTCCTCATGTTCTAGTCAACGTCCTATATCTGCTGAGGAGTCACGCTGATACAGATACCAATAGATCATCTTACTGAATGCAGACTTGAAGATAATATCAGAGTGAGGCCGGTTGAACTTGGTCAATTTTAATGCGAACAAGACGCAATCAACAACGTTCTCCAGAAAAGTAACTGCTGGAGAACCTCGTTTAATCATGCAAAAACATCGAATTTCCTCAGAGAAGAACATGCATCTACTCAGCATCACAGTCAACAGCGAAGTTTGCTGGCATGACCATGCGTCAGCAATTGCCAAATCTGCTTCTGCTAAACTCAGTTTTCTTTCCAAGGCTAAGAAGTACTTCATGCCATCACAACTGATGATGCTATACAAACCACAGGTGTGACCTGGTCTAGAATACTGTTTCCATGTGTGGGGCTCCGCAGCTAAATATTCATTACATCTATTGAGTTATGTTCAGCAGAGAGCTGTGCACCTCATCGACCACCTGGGGATTACATGTGATCTCCAGCCTCTTACTCGATGGCGGCAGTTTTCTGATCTTCATCTTTTCTACAGATGGCATGGTAAATGCTCTGAAGAACTGAAAGGCTTGGTTCCAGAAAAATTCAGTTCCAAAGAAAACCAGGCTCGCAAAAACTATCATCAGACGGTCCAATTAGCAACGGCACGTACATCTCTCTATAATAATTCTTTTATCAAAACGGATAGAGTGCTGTGGAACTCGCTTTCATCGAACATCTTTCCGATACCTTATAATTTGGCCCTCTTCAAGAAGCTAGTAAATACACACTTTAAATCATCTTGGGCGGACAAAAGTTTTCAGAATGAAAAAAGCTATGACGGCTTCGAATTTCACCTTCTATACAGCAAGTTACGTATTTCATTCCACCTATAGTAACACTCCAGAATCGCTCTTGTATGTTAAAAACTATGACTTCAGGAGCTGTGACGATCAAATTTGAGAAGCTGAGTATCTCCAAATTCAAAAGGAGTCGGACCATGTAGATAGTTTTTTTGATTGTTCGAATATTGTCTCTAGAATTCATTTTGATCCCACTCCTTATTGTTTCATCCCTGTATCTTGTTATGCAAGGAAAACACGAAAACATTTAATAATCCGAAATAATGCGACAAAATGTTAATGTATGAAAAAGTGGTTGCATCCTTCCTAGTTGCTCAAATATCAGTGCATGTAATCGAAACAATTTCACCAAAAAAAAATATATATAAACTCGTTACTCGGTAATTAACACCATTGCCTGACAAAATAGTCACAATATAACCCAGAATTATTATTAATATACAATAATTGCTCGTTTAGTATAAATAATCATACATTATCTTTAATTAAATAAGCTAGTTTGAATATTCGAGATTCATTATCCAAAATTCCAACCACTTGAACACTTGAAAAAAGTTCAGGTAACCTTCACTGTGGTGAGTATAATGTATACAAACTATCATAAGCAAATCAATCAAGATATTATCGAAGCGATCAAGTTGAAGCATTGAATAATTCGTAATTTTTTAGAGGTTGAACACGAAAACTTTCCCGAAGAAGTTACCTAACTCCTTTGGTTGAATTTTACCAACATATTTGATTTGATATAGTGTATTCTAGAAGATAATGTTATAATTCAGCTGCTTTCCAAATCAGTGATATAACCCGTTCCGACTTCCACGCATCAAAGGAAAAATGTATATTGCAATAAATTGGAAGGAATCTCATTTAGATTATGGAGAAATGAATTATGTATTCTTTCTTCTGCATATATTCTGAACAAATAACTAAGTCTACATCTCGTATTTTCGACAACATATTTGCGACACGAATGTTTGAGATCAGCATCTCAGACAATGATATGATTCATATCTATTGGAACCGGACCACAGTTTAAGGCAGCATACTATACAATGTGCTCCATAATAATATGACGCAAGAGGTGAATCGTTTCGTGCTTTCCAAATATCAAAGTTTTTTCTCTATAGTAACTATCAATTTTCCACAGAAAATTGACTGAGTTATTCACTAAATGAGATAAAAAACACAAGGTTTAACTTTAATCTACACTTTATTTGAAAAAATTCGACGACGTTTCGCTGACACAGCAGCTTTATCAAGAATGACAAACAGAATGAAGAGTATGGTATTATAAACAAATCGTAGAACAAGTTGGATGAATAACAGGAAAATCCACACCGAGCCATTGTACAGTTAGTATGAAAGGTAATAAAACTAATTAAATAAGTTAAGTAGGGTGAATAATTCACATCTACCTGCTCATTCAAAAACTTGTCCGAATGTTTGTATCTATTTATTTCTAATGCTTCTAGGAGATCTAATTTTAAACTTTTTGATTTTATATGTAATATGTCAAAGTTTTTATTGAATGAATGGTTTTCTTTTATTAAGTGGTTTGAATAATTTGAATCAGATTTATTTTTATCGAAGCTACGTTTATGTTCAGATGTTCTTATGCCAAAACTCCTATAGGTCCTACCGATATAAATTTTATCACAAGAACCGCAATTGAGTTTATAGATTCCTGATTTATTTCATTTTTCAACACGAGATTTATTATTTTTAATATGTTTACCTAAGTTATTAAAAGTTTTGAAAGTTATATTAAGATTTTGTTTGACGAGAAAGGATTTAATATTTGTACTTGCAGAACCGCAGAATGTTAAACTGTTGAATATTTTATAGTCTTTATGAATAGGATATACTTCATTTATTGCTTTCTAATACAGTTTTTACGAATGATTAGATCTATCATATCTGGATTATATGAATTATTAATGGCTATCTGTTCGATGATGTTTAACTCTTTATTATAATCTTCTACTGATAAAGGTAAATTGAGTAACCAATGTACCATGCTGTTTAAAGCTGCTACTTTGTGTTGAATTGTAAGTAATGAGTAGTTATGTATAATTGTATCAGTATGTGTTGGTTTACGAAAGACCGAAAAAACATGATTATTATTTCGTTTAGTGATTTTCAAGTCCAAACAATTAATGGAATCGTTCTGTTCAATTTCTATCGTAAATTTAATGTTCAAATGGATGGAATTAATGAAATTTAGAAATAAGTCTAATTGACGAGTAGTTCAATGAAACATACTAAGATGTCGTCAACACATCTATACCAATAAAGAAATTTGGAAATGAGTGGATGTTCATGAATTTTCTGTTCAATATTATTCATAAAAATCTCTGCTAAAAGTGGACTCAAGGGATTTCTCATGATCAAACCATTTTCACTACTGTAACAAATGTTGTTGAAAGAAAAATAACTTTGTTCAATGCAAACGTCCAACAGATTCAATATTTTTGATTTAATTATGTGGTTAACATGATTCGAATTCAACATGTTTTCGATTAATATTTTAACATCACCCTGAGGAACACTTGGGTATAAATTCTCTATAAAGCTTCGATAAAAATAAATCAGATTCAAATTATTTAAACCACTCAATAAAAGAAAACCATTCATTCAATAAAAACTTTGACATATTACATATAAAATCAAAAAGTTCAAAATTAGATCTCCTAGAAGCATTAGAAATAAATAGATACAAACATTCGGACAAGCTTTTGAATGAGCAGGTAGATGTGAATTATTCACCCCTACTTAACTTGTTTAATTAGTTTTTATTACCTTTCATACTAACTGTACAATGGCTCGGTGTGGATTTTCCTGTTATTCATCCAACTTGTTCTACGATTTGTTTATAATACCATACTCTTCATTCTGTTTTTCATTCTTGATAAAGCTGCTGTGTCAGCGAAACGTCGTCGAATTTTTTCAAATAAAGTGTAAATAAAAGTTAAACCTTGTGTTTTTTATCTCATTTATATCATGGATCTACATCAAGTAACGGCCTCCACAATTCAAAAATTATTTACTAAAATCTACATCACCGTATGAGCACAACGGTCGTATACAGTATACACGGTGTTATTTTTCATTAGTCACGTTCTCTTCGATGTCCGCACTAAAGAGCCAATTAAAAGTATCTAGGGTGTATCGATAAACTTTGAATTTTGGCATTAAAGTGAATGGATGCTGATTCACAATTACCAGTTGTTTTCAAAGCGGTACCTTTTACAGTTATACCGGATATCGACTAAAATTTTGCTTTTTCGAATGCTGTATTTTTTTTTTAGCCTATTGCGTCCCACAGTCACTGCTGGTCGATTGCCTCCCCTTCTGCGTTTGATACGCATATAAATAAAATTAAAGGATATTCATGGGGTGCACCTCATAAATGTTGACTTCAAGAGTATAAAAGCTCAAGCTTCAGCGATCACCGAATACAATCGACTAAGACGTAAATACCGCGCCGATCTTTCAGAAATCAAACCGTCTAAAAGAATAAATAATGAACGCGAATGGGCAATACGAAAAACTGCTGCTAATGTACAAGAATCAGAACCGGAAAAGAAATAAAGATTTGTAATAATAAAAAAACTACTCCTAAAAAGAAAAATTGTCAAATAAGATAATCTAATGAAATAAATCAATATACCCACATTTCTACAAAAAGAAGTGAAATTCCACCAGAAACATTCTGTAAAAAACTAGCCAAGTCACGATGGAGCTGTTTCTTTATCTCTGAAAAGTAAAGAAATCTAGACAAATTTGTGCCAAGTCAAAGTTTCCTTACTGCAATTTCCTTATTATTATAGTTAACGTTGTATGACTTGGGCGTTGAAAGCTACACAAGGGTACAAAACCAGATGCTCCATGACACCATTGCACCAATCTGTCCCCAGAATCGCTACCTATTGACGATGGAAAATTGCCACTTGGAAAAAGTTGATTGAATAACTAGTCAATTGTCGGCTTGATAAAACTGCGTATTTTAATAATACTTATGTATAGGCGACCCTGAAACAAACAGTATAAAAAATACGTCCGTCTGTACGTCTATGTTATGTTACTGATTTTTAGAAAAAATTCAGGTCTTCTGGAAATAGCCGAACGGCATCGCGTTTCATGCCCAACCAATCATTTTGAATGGCATGAATCGATTCGTTAGAAAGTTCATTGCATATCTCTTTCAAATTCAAATGACGTCCTTAAACTACCATTTCCTTCACTTTATTGATGTTAATTTCAGTTGAAGATGTTGATGGTCGACCAGAACGAGGCAAATCTTCCACAACATCACTGTCGAATGGACAGTAATACTCATATGCACGTGTTTTTGATAAGGTCGATTCGCTGTAAGCCTTCTGTAATATTTTCAACGATTCGGCACACGAAAAAACGTTTGCATTTGCAATACAAAAATTGAGACAAATTCTTTGTACGATATTTTTGTACATTGTTGAAATCGCAGAACACTTGTGAGAACTGATAGAATCGAGTACTGTAAATAAAATGACAGATCGCGTTCGAACTCCGCGTCAGTATAGAAACTAGTTGTACCAATTGCCTGTACTTTTTTCACAGAATGTACATTTTCTGAATAAAATGCATAATGAAATAACGTTCACTGCTGAATTTGAACGCAAAAATCCAATAAGTTTCCCTGACATAACCATCAGTAAAGTCAATTATAATCTCACCTTCAACGTATATGAAACAGAAACATTTATAGACCCATGAATCCCAATTTAACCACATTACACTCAAATTAGCGGGTTATACCTAAGCTATTCATAGATGTTTTTACATTCCTCTATCCTTAGGAGACTTTAATAAGGAAATCAATATCATAAAAAAATAGCATTGAATAATAATATTTCAGCCTGCCACAAAAATGGTATTATTAAACGTAAAGAACAAAACAGAATTCTCAATTATTTTATTCCATTATGCAAATACCAGAAATTTGATACGCTTGTCTAACTTACATTGGCCCCCTCTCTGATAACATCTACAATTATCTATCAGAATTTAATTCGAAAACCTCCTTTCCCAGTGGTCCCAACATAAGCAAATTCAATGCTAAACAAAATACTTATACTAATAAATTCAAATAGTGTGGAATATTCAGAATTGAATGCAATGATTCAGATAACAAATCCGCAGTTTTTGAACGTATTGAATCTTCAAATCAGACGGAATTATAGCATCATCTCCGAAAGAGAAAGCCGATCTCTTTGCTCTCTTGCTCTCAAAGAATTCTATGCTGGATTCATCTAATGTAATACCACCGAACATTTCACCTACAAATCTGGCTCTCGAGCAGTTGAACTGCAAGAAGGCAGTTGGTCTAGACGAAATACCACCAATCGTCCTAAGAAAGTGTGCACCCGAACTGGCACCCATTCTTAACCGTCTGTTTCAGATTTCTTATGAAAGCCAGACTTTTCCGAGCATCTGGAATTCAACCGATCCCAAAGAAAGGAAAGAACTCCTCTCCCCAAAACTACCGCCCTGTTGCACTTCCTTCCATTATGTCCAAAGTAATGGAAAGAGTCATAAATGATGGACTCATCAAATATCTTGAGTTGCAGGGAATTATTAACGACCGTCAGTATGGTTTTCGCAGGCAAAGATCGACAGGAGATCTCCTCGCCAACGTTACTCACGTTTGTACATCAATGATAGAAAAACATGAAGAATCTAGAGCAATAGCCCTCGACACCTCTAAAGCCTTCGATAGGGCTTGGCATGCAGCCTTGTTGAATAAACTTGCTGCATATGGGCTTTCCGAAAAATTGCGGGGTTGGATAAGTAGCTTTCTTGCAAATTGATCAATACAAGTTGTGGTCAACGGTATAACATCTGATTATTTCCAGTTGCAAGCAGGAGTACCTCAGGGATCCATTTTTTCGCCAACCTTGTTTCTGTTGCAGATAAACGTTCTTCTGTCATCTACAGAGAACAAGATCTTCAGTTTTGCCAGACGATTGTACCCTGGTTTCGCCTTTCAGTAATCTGCGGCCGATTACAGCTGCGGCTCTCATCGTCAGAGACGTCAACAAATTGATAACTTAAACTCTGACTTACAGAGGATATCTGTGTGGGTTCAGTTAATCCTGGTGAGCTTCAGCGCGAGCAAGACGCTACTACGTTTTCTAGAAAGGTCCCCGCTGGAGAACCTCCTCTAATAATGCAAGGTCAACAAATTGCATTCCAAGATTCGATGCACCTTCTCGGAATAACGGTCCAAGTTTTGCTGGCATGAACATGTATCAGCAAAGCTTAGTCGGCTCCAGCTAAACTTAGTTTTCTTTTCAGAGCTAAGCGATAGTTCACGTTATCTCAGCAGTTGCTTCTATATAAGTTGCAGATTGCGACTTTGTAATATTGTTCCCAGGTATGGGGATCTGTGCCCAAATATTCGTTGCGGATGTTGGATAGTGTACAAAAACGGAATCGACCACCCGGAGATCACCCGCGACTTCCTACCGCTGGCTCTCAGAAGACAAGATACTGACCTTTCTCTGTTTTACAGATACTTCCACGGAAGATGCTCTAATGAGCTGAAAGACCTTGTTCCTGTAAAACTCGTGTCTTGCGCAACACTAGGCTGGCAAGGAGTTCTCATCATATGGCGGTACATTTAACGACCCCTCGAACCTCTCTCTATAAGAATTCCTTCGTTTACAGGGCCAGTGAGCTGTGGAACTTGCTTCCGTCCAACATCTTCCCAATAACCTACAATTTGTTCCTCTTCAAGAAGCGAGTAAACAGACACCTCAATTCTTCCCAGGCGCCCACTCATGGGGTGTAACAGGTTCTCCTATTCCTGGGAAGCGCGCATAAAAAAAACATAATTACATCAGAATATTTAAAAATTCTCCACAAACACAGTGAAGAAAAGACGTTGAAGTTTGGAAATTTAGAAACTTTCTAAAATCCCAAAATTCATCACTCTCAATTGTCTACTAGAATTGAATTATTCCCCACTTCTCAACATATTAAATAGGTTTAATTAGTACATCCTTCCTTCTTTCAGTTAGCTCTAGCTTGAAAATGACATAACTATCAAAACCGATCGTGTGTATTAAAAATAAGCAACGTGGAAATCAGACAAGTGTTTCATTTTATTTGTTTTACAATTTTCGTTGATAGAAAATGACATTCATCATATATCTCTTAAGATTACTCTGTGATGTTTAGTATTCTCACGCAAAGAGTTTACGTCAGAATTATCAGTCTTTTGTTCTATTTCCAGTCTCAAATAACAATGTAAACGATATTTCCGGAATTGAAAAAACCACGATATTCCATGTTATCCACCTAAGCTAACACAAAAATTTTCTGAAAATCTTTGAATTCTTCATTCTTTAGCATGAAAACAAAAACGAAAAATATCTCATCAAATCTTCCATGAACAAAGCTGGTGTTTCTGTTGTATCAATATAAACCTGAAATCATTTTGCAGATCAACCGGAGTCAAGGGAACCATCAAAATGAACGACCGACCACGTGATATGAAGATATTCAACAAATTATCATCGTACATAATGCAAGATGACATTGTGCAACCAAGACTTTCCGTTAAGGAGTCAATGATGATAGCTGCGCATCTGAAGCTCGGAGACAAGATGAGTGAAAGAGAGAGGTTTGCGAATGTAAGAAAATAGTCATTAAATGTGAACTTCCGGCGCACACAAACATTAATTACTATCGTGGCGGTCGCATAATGTTACTAAATGTCTGATACGTTCGAGTGACAGTTTGACTGTGATAGATTACCTATTATTCCTAATTATGTTATAATAATGAAATTATCGAAACATCATGTCAAGTTGAATGACCAAATTAAATGAGCGTAAGGTCAAGAAAAGACGTAGCTTAATTGTTTCCGTTTTGAAAGTGCGAAAGAAATGATGAACTTTTAGTTTCACAACTTAAATAACGTAAATAATTAACAAAAATGCTACTTTCATCTGTCGATTTTTCAATGAACACTAAACAGAATCTACACACGTAGCAAAAATGACTGGAAATTTGCTATTTCTTTATCTGTTATATAACTGTTAAATTCCACAATCTAACCCAGCTCTGTGAACTTCTATAAACCAAATATTCTAGGGAAACTTTCATAAAATCCCAGCTTAGGTAATATGAGTAATAAATACCCAGAGTAGTTATATTTTTATTATATATTTTATTCAGTTCTTCCGGCCATCTGGGGATGGTTAGTATATACATTTACTTTCTTTCAAGATCTTATGTATCATTCAAAACAATTTCATCTTCCAAACAGTTAACATGCCCGTTTGCTTGCTGTAACCTTAAACTTGTGCACGTTTGTAAATACAATTTTATATCATCATCATCATCATCATCATCTGTCAACCATCCTAGTCCACTGCTGAACATAGGTCTTCCTCAACGATCTCCATTCCTCGCGATTTTGGGCCGGATTTATCCAGTTCGTACACACTCGCTTGATATCATTTTTCCAACGAGCTGGTGGACGTCCTCTACTTCTGTGGGCTTCATCTCTGGGACGCCACTCCAAAAGACGCTTTGTCCATCTACCGTCCGTGGTTCTTGCTAGATGACCGGCCCAGTTCCACTTTAAATTAGCAACTCTCTCGAGAGCATCCTGGACTCTAGTTCGTTGGCGTATGATATGGTTGGGAATTCGGTCCCGTAGTGTTATGCCTAACATAGCTCTCTCCATCTTACGCTGAGCAACACATATTTCATTAGCTGATTTCTTTGTTAGGGTCAGCGTTTCTGCACCGTACGTCAAAACTGGTAAAACGCATTGATTGTATACTTTACGTTTCAAACAAATCGGTATATCTGATTTGAACAGATCTCTCAGTTTTCCAAATGCAGCCCATGTCAGCCTTATTTGCCTTCCTATTTCTGTTGTTTGGTTGTCCCTGCCTATAGTTATCTCATACCCAAGATATTTGTATGACGTTACTTGTTCAACTATTTCACCATCGATGGAAACTGGTTGGCTTGGTACTAAGTTGGTCATCATCTTAGTTTTCGACATATTTATCTTCAATCCAATTTTACTGGATTCCTTAGACAACTGCAAGAGCATCTCATTTGCATCATCTAATCTGGTTGCTATAATGACGATGTCGTCGGCGAGACGAAGATGACTTAATCGCTCACCATCCACATTTACTCCCCTCTGATCCCATTCCAATTGCTTGAACATATATTGCAATAGGTTTGTGAACAACTTCGGGGAAATAGTATCACCCTGTCTTACTCCACGTCCGATCCTGAATTTTCCTGGAGAATTGTGAAGGCACACTTGTGAAGTGGCATGCTCATATATATATTTAATGATGGCAGTGTATCTATGATCTATTATACAGTCAGCCAACGCTTTAAGCATAATCGCCTGTATCAAGGTATCGAAAGCTTTCTCGTAATCCACGAATATGAGAACCAGAGGCAAGTTGTATTCTATGCTCTTTTCAATCAAAGTCTTGAGAGTTTGGAGATGATCATTAACACCAAATGTTGCCCGAAATTCGGCCTGCTCTCGAGGTTGGTAGGTGTCCAGTTTGTTTGTGTTTGTTATTATTTTGGTGAAGAGTTTGTATAAGTGCGATAGAAGGCTTATAGGTCTATAGTTCGAGAGATTTGTGGGGTCTACTTTCTTGTACATAATTATTATTATAGCATTATGCCAAGACACTGGTACTTTTGCTTCAGATAAACATTTATTTAAAAGTTTCGTTATTTCACGAATCAGATTTTTACCGCCTATCTCCAAAGCCTCCGCAACTACTCCATCTTCCCCTGGAGCTTTGTTGTTTTTCATATCTGATAGTGCCTTTCGGACCTCATCAGCTGTTATTTCTGGGAGGTCCTCCGAACCCTGATTCATAACATGAGGTATACGATTGTCTTCCTCGTTCTCGCGATTCAGGCTTCGATACAAATTGGAGTAAAAGTCCTCGACAACCTTCACTATTTCGGCTCTATTTGTTATAATTGAACCATATGGATCCATTAGTTTGTGAATGTTACGTTTTCCCAATGAAGTCGACCGTCGTAGTACCTTCATGCTTTTATTTTGTTCTATAGTTTGAACTGCCAAGCTTTTATTGTGCTGTCGAGAGTTCTTCCTAAGTTGGCGAGATATCTCGCGGTTAAATATTTTCAGTTCTTTCTTGTCTGCTGTGTCCTTGCTTGATAGTTCTCTTCTGGTCTTCATCATGCGTTTCGTTGTCTCACTGATTCTTTCCTTTTATATAATAAACATATATCGAAGTTAAATCGAAGGTTTACTGTGTACATTCATCAATACCCGCAACGGGGAAACAGAATTAGTTTTGACTCATTCCCTACAAAACAAAAACTATAAGGATTAACGATGAATAAATTACATACATACTTTAAATTCTAGATCAAGTACACTGCACCAAAAAATTAACTCAAGTTATGGACAATTCAATTTTTTTGTTGGCTTCTTAATTTTCTATTGAGAATGTCCCAGGTGTGTTCGATGGGATTAAGTCTAGACTTCCTGCAGGATGCTCCATTGAAGTTATTTCGTGAACTTAAGGTATCTAACCTAAACTAACGATATGAGCTTGGTGAGGTCTGGCGTTATCACGCAGAAACAAAAAATTTTCACCGGTGTTTCCTGCAAATGGTACTACCTAACCTAACCTAAGGGAATGGATATAATTAACCTTTTTATAAGGAATCCCAAACTTTAAATGGAAAGCTTAAAGAAACTCTGACACAATTACGATAAAATCAATATAATCATTCGGTAACTCTTTACGAATAAAATGAAATAATATAAAAAACAAAAATTACTTGCTAGCAGAGAAAAAAGCTCCGTTAATTAAGCTTTCAATATACTTAAAATAAGACACTAAGTTGTCAACCACATCATCAGATAAAAACTGATATTCTGATCCTGGATCAAAATCAAAAGTTGTATTATGCAGATCATGAAATGAAAAATCTCCGTGTTGTTCTGCCGATATTAGGTTTTTCAGAGGTATAGAAGCTTCAAGAAGTTTCGTTTCGCAATGGCTTGAAACAATTCTACTCGGTAACTCGAAAAATATAGCCAAAGTGTACTCCAAATCTGGATCGCGAAATAAACGTCGAGAATGGTTTCCTCCAAAAAGGAAAAATCTGCTTCTTCCAAAAGATAAATCCACAATATATCCGAACCTGGATATATTCTTAAGGATAACTTCAAAAGTTGAGTTCCATCAAAAGAATGTTCGAGTTCTTTCATAGATCATGTTCCTCCTAAATTTTCTCGAGCAATTCACGGCGTCTTCGACATCATTATTAAGAAAGATAGAAACCTGAATCTGCAGTAGCAGAGACAACCTACTAAAGTAAATACTTTACTAATTTATCTATCTTACTATTTTACATCAAGCTGGGACGCTGCTGACTTTCACTTTTCAAAGCGTTGGTAAAACACTGTACGAGATATTTACAAAAACAATTTATTTTGACAGGAAGGTTATATATTGTAGTTTTTTTCAGTTAAGCTTCAAAAATGATATCGTCCATCCCTGGCCGGCAACACACATGTTAAGCTTTTCGTGGAAATTCCGCATGACTTTCACGAGATTGACAGCGGTTATCTGCTTACTTTCTTCTTCAATGGCGGTTTTCAGTTTATCAATGGTCCTCGGACGATGTTTAAAAACCTCAACCCCTTACAGAAAAGTCACAGGAACATTTCCTGAAGAATTGATCGTGGTCGACGGTCTGTAGGCGCAGTGGCACCATCTTGCTGGAACCAGAATCTCTGTTGGTTGTAGGTTTCACCCAATTCCTCGATTTTCAGGCGCAAGAAATTCTCGAGCATGCCTCAGTACCGGTCAGAGTTCACGGTAACTGTGACGCCACCCTCTTCAAAAAAGTAAGGCCCAAGGATGCCTACTTTCGATACTGAACACCAAACCGTGACTTTTGGGCTGCGAAGGTGCCTTTGGTGAAGTTTTTGGGTTTTTTGTGCCCAGAAGAATTTTGCTTATTCCTGCACCTTGAAAGATGAAAATGAGCTTTGTCGCTCGTCCATAATATCCCAATAGGAGGCACATGTTGAAGGATTACCTGATACCAGTCCACAATCCGTCGGGGATAATTTCTGTGCAACCATGATCTCGTATGGGTGTAACCCGAGATCAGTATGCAAAATTCGTCTCACTGTTCAAGCCGAAATCTGAAGAGAAGAAGCATGTTTGCCTGCCGAACGCGATGAAAACAGCTCAATCGACGCTCTCACTCGAGCGATATTTTCAGGGGTTCTGACGATGAAGGTCGGGCCGATTCTCTTTACATTTAGTGTAGATCCTGCAGCTCGGAATTTTAGTGTCCACGCCAAGATTGTTTTCCGGTCGGAAACACTCTGAAAAGAGTTCAAACGATACTTCGTGCGGAAAGCATGCTGCGTCGAGATAACAGATTCACTAGTTTTGAAGGTCTCAACAACAAACGCGTGCTGCTCACCCGACCAAGACATGTTTAAAACTGCAAAGTACACGATCCGCTCTTCTAAACGAAACTAGCGCCACCACTCTAGCACCTCCCGTTCTTGTGCAGTAATTTTTTGAAAAGTGGGAGTTAGCCACGTCCCACCCTGTAGATAACAAACTATTGCCATTTGAAATTCTCTGATTTTTTTACTGACACGTACTCATCGGTCACCAAAATTCTAAGTTACTTCTAGTGAATACACAAATTCTGAATTTAGTTACTGTTTAACACAAAGCCAAAGATAAAATTGGAACATCCGAAAATTTCAATTTCGTTTTCGATAGTTTGAATCTTTTTATGGTTGGTAAATAAATTCAAGTCTCATAAAAATATATATTCATTCTTATAACAATACACAAAGTGTCTGCGCTAAAAGGCCCATTGGAAGTATCTGGAGAACGGGTTTATCCATCAATTTCCAATACTATTGCATTTCCACCCCAAACCGGAATTTCTTGTCAATAACGTACCTCTGAGTATTTAAGGTTCCATTATTGACGATGACCAGATCAATGCGGGCGTTTGAAGAAATTTCTCCCCACACCGTTTGAATATTTGAATATTTATTTCCAATAATTGTGTAACACACATGGTTGTACAATTCGTCAATAATAGAGAATAAAACAAAACAAAAACGAAAATGAAACATCTAACAGAATAATATTGAAATAACTACACACATCGCATATAATTAAAATTTTCTCATTGAGCATTTAGGAACTCATTTATGGTGTAGGGCTCGATATCACGGATATATTTGAATATTTGAGATTCGAAAATTTTTAAGATTTCTGTACGTTCGATTTCAAACGGCAACTTGTTATAAAACAATATTCCCGTATAGAGAGGTGATCTTTGAGTCATGTTGAGTCTATGAATCGGTGTATTGTAGTTGATATTATTGTTTCTAGTGGTAATGTCGTGATTTATCAAAGGATTGGAAAATTCTGCTTTGTTTTTAAACACGAATAAAAGTGTCCCATATATGTAGATACCCGGAAAAGTCAGCAAGTTATTCGATCTGAAAACATTTTTACTGGTCTGAGTTGAACATAATCCGTATGATCTTCTTTTGAATTATAAAAATACGCTTGCAATGCACACTAGTCCCCCAAATGATTACACCGTACTTCAATATGGGATAGACATATCCAAAGTAGATCGTTTTTGCGGCATAGTGAGATAATTGTCTCTGAATAACTCTAACTAAATAACCAGCCTGAGACAACATTTTACTAGTGACCTCCACCTGAACATCGAAACTGAGACTACCGTCAATATGAATGCCGAGCAACTTAGAACAATTCTCTGTGCTTATGGGTTCTCCCCGAAGACGAATTTGCATTTGCTGATCATCGCTAGCCTGTGAAGGTTGAAAACTCACATGATTAGTTTTTTTCGTATTTAATATTAATCTATTTGTGTCAAGCCACTCTTGCAGGAGTTCTAGCTGAGCCAGTGGAGCCATCGGAGCCCCTCCCAATCGGAATAATTGTTCTGCTTTCTTGACGATAAATAAGACTTTACCCAGCCGAAAGAAACCTCGCGTAACCCGTGCCTCTCAAGTTCCCAAAGGAGAAACTTATGGCTCAGACTGTCAAATGCCTTTGACAAGTCCAAAAATATCCTACACACTATGAATTTTTCCTCTATGGCTGATAATACTGCCTGAACGAAGTCAAATAGTGCCGTATCAGTCCCTTTGCTTTCAAGAAACCCGTGCTGATGTTTGCTGAAAGTCTTATTTTTGTTGAAAAAATTTATTTCAGATCAGAAACCACTGATTCAAAAATCTTCGAAAAAATTGTGAGCAAACTTATGGGTCCATAGTTGTTGAAATCATTTTTGTCTCCCTTTTTATGAGTGGGTTTCACTACAGCTATTTTGAGATCATCTGGAAAGATTCCACTTACCAGAGATGAATTCATGAGAGAACATAATGGTGCAACTATCAAGTAAATACATTTCTTGATGATTTTTGTTGTGAGACCGTCGTAATCGCAGCTCTGCTTGTTCTTCAGATTTCTGACAATTGAAAGTATTTCCTGCGTCGTGACCGGTTCAAAAAATATTGTATTTGGATTCGGAGGAAAATTCATAACGAATGCCTCACCCGACGTCCCGCTGGGGTCATGATCTGTAAGGTTGAGAGAAACATCTGCAAAGAATTTATTCAGATCGTCTAGTAATAATTTTGTCATTTCCTCGGGATATGTGTTTTCCCTCCCGTTCGATCTATTCGTGAGTTCTTTCACTGTTACCATTCTTGTACCACCACCAAAATCATAGATAAGTGAAAAGTTGTACTGGGGATATCTCTCATTTCGACGTCTGTATACTAGTGAAAGTCGATGGCAATGAAAACTCTTTTCCAATCAGTTTTTTACAAGTGACAAAATCTCTGGTGAAATTCAATCGGGCTGTGTGCTGTGGTTAGAGCTGTGCCTCGAGCTGCGACACGAGGCCTCAAACCATATTCCCTGAGAAGTTGTCGTATCGTTTCAGAGCTAATTTGCACTCCACTGTTCTACCGAAGCTGCATTTGAAGCAGTAGGGAACCGTTATCTTAACAACAAAATTCTTGATTGGTTGGCCGTTGACGCTCGAGGTCGTCCTTCTTATGTCTGCAGGGAGACTAGCAGTCTCCTTATACCTGCGGATCATTTAGCAATGCTTTTGGCATATTCTTGTATATGTCTAACATAGGTTATCCAACACCACTGCTGCAGCACATTTTGCCGCTGTCAAAATTCGCGCTGCATTATTACCGAAAAAAACTCAAGGAAGAACAAACGTTACTCGCAAAAATTGATCTACAACTGCTGTTATGAATATGAGGTGGTTTCTTGAAATATCTCAATTTATTCCTTCTATTCCTCATCATTTGAACATGTGCACCAAGAAAAAACATCGAATTTCGTCCGGACGTATCCGAAAAAATAACATGTGTGAATCTAATCATTAGTTGACTACCTAAAAAGAAATTTGAAATATTGAAATTGCAAATCACGGATGAAGAGGATTATTAGCCTCTATTTAGAATATTTCACATATCTGCGGTACTAAAATGTCGAAATCTGTCCACCTCATACACTGAGATGTTCACGAGTTCCCTTATTTTTCTAGAATAGAAAAACGTTGTTGACTGACAGTTATAGAAGTATTTTTTCAGGTGGAAGAGGTATGCAAACTGTTAGGATTACAAAAATGTTTCGAAACCAGAAGCGAGTATTTATCAGGTGGACAAAGAAAAGGTTGGCCATCGCCTTAGAACTGGTGAATAATCCTCCTGTCATTTTCCTGGATGAACCTACCACGTAAGTAAAACATGATTGCATACTTATGTAGAAAACAACAAAACAGAATGTTATTCAAATATCTAACCTGAAATGAATTTTTGAGGTTAATAAATTGATATGAAATACTAGTGGCTAAATATGGAACATTCATTGAACGCAACAACTGTCAAAGTGGGTTGATTATATACTTATGTGAACTTCATTAGTCTAACTTTTTTATCGGAAAAATTACGGATTTTCTTCAAATTTCTTCAGTACTGCAAACATCGAGTTGACGTTGGAAATCTCCTGGCTGCCAAAACTAGGTTATTCTTATTTTATATCTATTTACTTGAGAATACTTTGCGCTCGACTCTTAGATACCCCCTTTCTCATTCCAATTTATCAACACGAAATCGATGGCTGGCAGGTATACGACCTATTACATCAATTGTTGCATCTTTTCGTTCAACTGTCTCTCATTCTTATTCCCTTAGGATTTTAAATCTACCATGGTTCGTGAGGTTTTTCCTCAATTTATCTAATATATAGAGTGCGCCAGAGAAAACCGGCCAATTTTTTGCCATTATAACTTCCGCAATTTTAGAGCTAGATCGTTCGTTATTACTTCATTGAAAAGCCAAAGGACTAGGTTTTTCAGAAATTCTATAGAAATTTCACTTCTGGTGAAGTCCAATATGGCTGACTCATTCGAAAATGAGCAATATTTCAATAACGCTGGAACGTTACTTTTTAACTAAAAATAATAATTCAGTCTTTTCTGAACAATTTGGCATATTGATCTTGGCACTCCTGATGTTGTTGTGTTTTTCATGGATGTTCTAGGACAATAAAGATCCATGTTTGACTAAAACCAACCTAAAATTTGATTTTCGTTCGAATTCAAAATGGCTGACTTCCTCAAATATTAACAATTTTCCCCGTGCATTAAAGAAGTGTTTGCGGTCGTAATGAATCAACTGCGCAATCGCTAGATTGAACCTTTCCCATCATTTTGAAAGGTCGTACTTAATTCAGAATTGTGCCAATTGTCGTCAATAATGTTTCTCTTTTCCACCATCACATGCACCTCTAAACATAGACTGCATGCATTAACTCTATGATAAACAAAAAAATAATGAAATGTCATCGAGTCATAGACGAATTTTATCTTGGTGTTGCTTGATTTTGACGTTTGAAATTGTTAACAATGGTTTTAGCAAATAAAGATGAGCGTTTCATTGAATATTTATTTGTGCGTGGCTATACTGCTAGGCAAATATCACGCCAATTTTCAGCCCCTAAATACAAAAGAAGTACAATTTATGATTTTGAGGAAAAGTTTTGAACAACAGGGTCATTAGGAAGAATATCAGGTACTGGTGCAGCTAGAACTGTTACTCAGGTACTCGCCTTTTTCATTATCTGTTTCAAGCATCAACTATACATTTTTTGTATTACAAACTCAATTGACAATTTCAGGATAACATTCAACGTATTTCTGAATTAGCAGTCAGCCCTATCAGAACTCCAGGAACCAGCTTGTCCGATTCCCAAATGTCTCAGAAATGCCAAATCTCAAAAACCTCTGTGATAAGAATAATAAGACACGATTTGTTTCTCGAGAATTTTCGGAGTCACTATAATTTTCAATCTACTCAAGCTGTCAAAGAGCGCAGATTCGAGGGATGCAGAAATACATTGAATAGATTTAGAACACATAGACAAATTGAAAATATCTGGTTCACAGACGAAAATATTCTCAAGGTTGCCTCACCAAAAAACAGCCAGAATGACAGAATTTCTGTTCCGAAGAATGAAATCAAGAGGAATGTGCCTTCAATTCGTTTGCAGAGGGAAGGACAAAAATTTCCCAGGCTTGTAATAGTCTCTGCCGGTATTTCGAGGAACTTTAAATCAAATATCATTTTTATAGAACAAGGAATAAGATTAGATTCGGAAAATTATTCCCACATAATTCTCGATCATATGTTACCAACTATTGAGGCGTCAACTCCTCAGTTCACTTTCATGCAGGTGAATGATTGCTGTTTTTTTGTATGACATGAATAAGTACAATTGTCACCAGCTGAAAATGAGAAATTGAGTAGTTTTTTGGATGATTTCTATTAGTTCAAATCTTCTTTGGAATTCTACAATTTCCATATTCTTCTGACAACATTTGTCAAAGAAATGATGAACTAGTATTATATAACAAAAAAACGCTACTTACTCTCAACTGGCCGTCAGTGTACAGGGTGTCCCAAATTAGATGTATCTAAATGAAATCCTTTTCAATTGATTTAAGGATGGAGCCAGATGTCATACCAGTCACTATACTATGGATTATCGGAGACAACGCGTAGACAATATCATCGAACCATAACAATGGCCCCCAAATAGTAGTAGTGTATAAAATGATATTATTATTTTCAATAATTCTGAGGAGCTGAGGCAAAAAATTCAAGAATATTGGAACAATCTTGATCAAGAAGTAATTTCGATTTCCATTAGAGAGCTGGAGAAGACGGGTGCAAATGGTTGTGAATGCCAATGGAGGTCATATTCTCTGAGTACTTGATTCCTTTTGTTGAATGTTTTTACTCATGTAATTTGTTAAACAAAATCATGTCGTATTATTATTCTCGCAGATGTTTTTGACAGTTGGCACATCCTGATTTTCTTCCTAATGACCCCGTTGTCCGAAATGTTCCTCAAGATCATAGATTGCACTTCTTTTGTAATTAGGGGCTGGAAATTGGCGTAATATTCGCCTAGCAGTATAGTTATTTGTACGTATAAACATTCAATGAAACGCTTATCCTCGTTTGTTAAAACCATTGTTAACAATTTCAAACGTCAAAAATAAGCAACACCAAGATAAAATTCGAGTTAACCACCGCTGTGGTCAGGTGGGAAGATCACACGCTTCCCAGTTTGTACACATGCGGCTGCCGGTTCGATTCTGGCGAAGGTTTGGGTGTTGTATGCGTCTTTGAATTTGACAGAGTCGCCTATAGAGGGCATAAACTTCCGAAGACCAGATAACTTGTAATCCTTGTGTTGGCAGTTATCATTGCACGGTCTAGGAGAGTGGTTCGGAATCCACTATAAGCTATAGGTCCACCTGTGTAAATGGGCTTAGTTCCCGAGCACATCGTTAAAAGAAAAAACAACAATAGTATTCGAGTTCAAACCAGATGTCGTCTAAAACTCGATGACATTTCATTATTTTTTGTTTATCATAGAGTGAATGCATGCCGTCTATATTTAGAGGTTTCACAACGGCAGGTGTATATGATGGTGAAGAAGAGAAAAATTATTTACGATAATTGGCACAATTCTGAATCAATATTCGAGTTCGACCCCTCAACATGATGGGAAAGGTTAAATCTAATGATTGAATTACGCCGTTGATTTATTACCACCGCGAAAAATTTTTTAATGCGCGGAGAAATTTTTAGTATTTGAGGAAGTCGGCCATTTCGAATTCGAACGGAAATCAAATTTTAGGTTGGTTTTAGTGAAGTATGGTTTTTATCCCCTTAGAAAATCCATGAAAAACACAACTTCAGTTGTGCCAACGTCATGAGGTGAAAAAAATATTTCGATTTTAGCTGAAAATCAGAATGAAAAAAATTCTTCACGCTACTTTTTTACCAATTCTTGAAATATTTTGAAGATCAATATGTCAAATTTTTTAGTGAAAAGAAAACGTCCCAGCGACCTTGAAATATTGCTCATTTTCGAATGAGTCAGCCATATTGGACACCGAAAGTGAAATTTCTATACAATTTCTGAACAACCTAGTCCTTTGGCTTTTAAATGAAGTAAGAACGAACGATCTAGCTCTAAAATTGCGAAAGCTATAACGGAAAAAATATTGTCCGTTTCTCTCTTGGGCACCGTATATTTTCGTAAGGTTATCGCCTCTCAGGAAAACGATCAGCATAATAATTATTTTGAATGTAACATTCAATAATTTGAAACTTTATATTATATAAAAATATGAAAATTTTTAAACGGCATGGTCGCTTTGCTTTTACAAACGATACTATATTTACACAATAGTTGCAACTCAATGCAGAAACTTCAAATAATGTATCTGAATTAGGACTGCAAGAATTAATTTTCGATCTATCATAAGCTAGATGAAATAAGGAAAAAATCCTACAATTTTCGGGTTTTCATTAAAACACGTCCTGAATGAAAAAATTGAGGGTACCTATGATATATTTTGAAAAGGAAAAAAACTATTCATCAAAATCAAAGTTCCATATGGTGTACATTATGAAAAATACAAATTTGCATTCTAGCTCAAAAACCGCTGGACGAAAAAAAATCCGCGCGACGTTCGATTCTACTTAAAAAGTGCCTGAAGAATGTTAAAACTTTTTTTACATAACTTCAAAAACAATCGACTGATTTCCAAAATTTTCAAAATTTACACTCGAAAACGAAAAAGCTAACTTGAATGTTTGCGGTAATGAATTCCTCCTTTCAAAATATTTCTCATAGCTGTAGTTCTACGTAGTTAAAATATGCGCCCATCTTGTACAATAATATTGGACGTTTGTCAATCACATTTATATATTGCGCAATATATTGAGTCAATCAAGAAGAGATTCATTTCTGCTATGGAATCTAGTGAATATTATTTCACCTAAGCCAATATTCTGCAATAGTATTTCAATTCTATCAACAGTGTTGGAATAAAAATCAAGCATGCTTCCAAAGAAAAACGAAAAACAAAACAATTTATGTTACAAATTTTTAACCATTTATTATTGTTTTTGAATTGTGGAAGCCGTTACTTGATGTAGATCCATGATATAAATGAGATAAAAAACACAAAGTTTAACTTTAATCTACACTTTATTTGAAAAAATTCGACGACGTTTCGCTGACACAGCAGCTTTATCAAGAATGAAAAACAGAATGAAGAGTATGGTATTATAAACAAATCGTAGAACAAGTTGGATGAATAACAGGAAAATCCACACCGAGCCATTGTACAGTTAGTATGAAAGGTAATAAAACTAATTAAACAAGTTAAGTAGGGTGAGTAATTCACATCTACCTGTTCATTCAAAAGCTTGTCCGAATGTTTGTATCAATTTATTTCTAATGCTTTTAGGAGATCTAATTTTCGAATTGATAAATAACATAGAAAACGTTAACCTACCACCTAACGCAAAACTTATTTCTGTTTGATGTTGAGAATTTATACCCAAGTGTTCCTCCAGGTGATGTCAAAATATTAATCGAAAACATGTTGAATTTGAATCATGTTAACCACATAATTAAATCAGAAATATTGAATCTGTTGGACGTTTGCATTGAACAAAATTATTTTTCTTTCAACAACATCTATTACAGTAGTGAAAAATGGTTTGATCATGGGAAATCCTTTTGAGTCCACTTTCTTTAGCAGAGATTTTTATGAATAATATTGAACAGAAAATTCATACAGATCCACTCATTTCCAAATTTCTTTATTGGTATAGATATGTTGACGACATCTTAGTATGTTTCATTGGAACTACTCGTCAATTAGACTTATTTCTTAATTTCATTAATTCCATCCATTTGAACATTAAATTCACGATAGAAATTGAACAGAACGATTCCATTAATTTTTTGGACTTAAAAATCACTAAACAAAATAATAATCATGTTTTTTCGGTCTTTCGTAAACCAACACATACTGATACAATTATACATAACTACTCATTACATCCAATTCAACACAAAGTTGCAGCTTTAAACAGCATGGTACATCGGTTACTCAATTTACCTTTATCAGTAGAAGATTATAATAAAGAGTTAAACATCATCAAACAGATAGCCATTAATAATTCATATAATCCGGATATGATAGGTCTAATCATTCGTAAAAACTGTATCAGAAAGCAATAAATGAAGTATATCCTATTCATAAAGACTATAAAATATTCAACAGCTTAACATTCTGCGGTTCTGCAAGTACAAATATTAAATCCTTCTCGTCAAACAAAATCTTAATATAACTTTCAAAACTTCTAATTACTTAGGTGAACATATTAAAAATAATAAATCTCGTGTTGAAAAATCAAGTAAATCAGGAATCTATAAACTCAATTGCGGTTCTTGTGATAAAATTTATATCGGTAGGACCTATAGGAGTTTTGGCATAAGAATATCTGAACATAAACGTAGCTTCGATAAAAATAAATCTGATTCAAATTATTCAAACCACCTAATAAAAGAAAACCATTCATTCAATAAAAACTTTGACATATTACATATAAAATCAAAAAGTTCAAAATTCGATCTCCTAGAAGCATTAGAAATAAATAGATACAAACATTCGGACAAGTTTTTGAATGAACAGGTAGATGTGAATTACTCACCCCTACTTAACTTGTTTAATTAGTTTTTATTACCTTTCATACTAACTGTACAATGGCTCGGTGTGGATTTTCCTGTTATTCATCCAACTTGTTCTACGATTTGTTTATATTACCATACTCTTCATTCTGTTTTTCATTCTTGATAAAGCTGCTGTGTCAGCGAAACGTCGTCGAATTTTTTCAAATAAAGTGTAGATTAAAGTTAAACCTTGTGTTTTTTATCTCATTCATTTATTATTGCTTCTTCAACATGTTGTTTTTTTATTATTCCGTATGTTGAAACTTTTGAACTAATTTATTGTGTAGCGTAACTAAGAAAACTGTTGCACAAAATGATGAGCAATATATTGAAGTAAATATTCGTCTTCTGAGTCACGTCATGAATTTTATTAATATAATTATTTCTCTTTATTGCAGTGGTTTAGATAATTATGCCATAAAACAATGTATGGATTTATTATATGACATCAGCAAAGAAGGAAGAACAGTTGTTTGTACAATTCACCAACCACCAACCAGTCTATTTCAAAAATTTGATCAGGTAAGTCAGGTGTTATATCTATTCATGCTCGTTTAAGTAGAGGCGAATTTATATAATACCATCTGATTCGTATTCATGATGAAACCTACTCGCTTTAGCAATAAGATACATGAAAAATGCAAATTTGTTATTATTCACTGCAATGTAGTACTTGAAGGCCGTTTCACTTTGAAATGCGCGGTGAATAATTCAAATTGATTGTGTATCAAAATTGAATCCTCAGAAGATTGAAGTGATTACATTGTAAATAGACTCTTCATATTTGTGATCTGAATATCTAATTACGAAGGGTTAGGTTTCGAAAAGGATTTCTGTAAATCACGATTTATAGTTAACCTAGACTAGTATCAAGTTTCACGTCAAAAATCAGACTAGAGTTGCGCAATAAAATTTGAAATTAGAGTATCGAACTATTATCAAGTATCTATATTTGAAGGTTTGAAGATTTTCGAAGATATGATAAGTAACCTTGACGAATAAACTTTTATAACATCTTCTTCTTCTTCTTCATGAGCCATCTCTGAGATCAAAGGTTAGCAATCATTTGTCGGAACTCTTCTCGATTTTGGGTAAAGTGACAGAGTTGTTGGAATGTAAGGCTTGTCCATGCCTTGCTGTTGCGGTACCAGGAAATCGTCCTTCTTCCGTGCCTTGTTTGTCTGCAATTTTCTCTTCAACTATTAGTTTTTCCTCCGCGAATAATATGCCACTTAAATTTAAATTTTCTCTTATTTATTATTCGAAGGAGTTGGCGATCTGTCTTAATCTTAAGCTGCAGGACCTCTTCATTAGTTTTTCTGTTTGTCCAAAATAGTCGAAGCATACGTATGAAGCACCACATTTCAAAAGCCTCCAATCGACTCATGGTCTTCATCTTCCAAAGTCCATGCTTCTACGTCATATAAAAGGGTGGACCATACATAGCACTTCAGAAATCTGACTCTTGTTAAACTTTTATCGCAGATGAGTGTTTTGTATTCAATGAAAGCTTTCCTAGTAATGGCGATGCTTGTTTCATCCTCGACATCGGGGTTTGTATCCGCCCTGATGAGACTAGAGATATTTGAAGCTGTCTACTCACTGAATATTTTTCCTTTCAAGATTCAATGCTGCATCTTGTTGTGAATATCTACTGACTATCATTACCTTAGTTTTTTCGGTGTTCATCCTCAATACAAATCGGTTGCATACGTTGTGTACTCGAGTTAGTAATATTTGAAGATTTTCTAACCTCCTTACTACTAGGGCCGTGTCATCCGCATAGCTGATGTTGTTGATCAAATGACCATTGATCTTTATTCCTTCTGTGCTGTCACTCAGAGCGTCTTCGAAAATGTGATGAGAATATAAATTGAAGAGCATCGGGGAGAGGATACATCGATTCTTGATTGTCTATTTTCTCTTTGCGACCAATAAAGATTTCTAATCAGACGTATATCTTCATCGTCTAAGCTGATACTTTTTAACATTTATAGAAGCTGTTCATGTTAATGCTGTCAAAGGCTCTTCTAAAGTCAATAAAGCAGATGAACTCGTCTTGTCTCATGCCCTAGTATCGTTGAATCAAAACGTCCACCGATAATAGGGCATCCCTGGTTCCCAGTGTGCCCCTAAATCCTCGATTCATATTTATTGTATATATAACATGAATCGGGTAACTTCGGCTTCGTGCCTGGAGCCTCACCGTCTGAAATCGAGGACAATGAAATGCTGAGTATGAATTCGGACTTAGCAGCACCTGAAACTTACATGGAGAGGCCATTCCAGATAATCATTCCCGATAGACAGGAATGGATCAGCTCCAAGGACCGTCTACTTGAGGATCCCTGTTGGTACACGGATGGCTCAAAAACTGAAAAAGGTGTTGGAGCTAGTGTCTACGGTCGAGGTGTCGCCAAGGAACAGTCGATCTGTCTTGGTGGGCATGCGACTGTCTTTCAAGCAGAAATATTCGCCATTGACCACTGTGCTAACCTCTTGCTTGCGGGGGATTAACAAATAGGTCAATTATAATCCTCACTGATTGCCAAGCTTCACTGAAAGCATTCGCATCCGATACCTGTACGTCATTTATGGTGCAGGAATGTCGCTCCTCCCTTGCCAAATTCGAGGAACTAACCTGGAGTTCATAGGACCGGAGCCTAAGCTCGGAATTCCCCTGGAAACTGCAAGGATGGAAAACAACCGATGGCTGGACTTGAGGGTACGTGAACATTGAATTAGCCTCTCAGGTCTCAGACACGCTCGACGTGCCATCAGTGGACCTTCCACTGCAAAAACCAAGGCCTGGCTTAAACTCTCTAGGTTGGAACTGAGAGTTTTAACTGTCATACTAACGGGACACTATCGCCTCAGGAAATACCTAAATAAATTAGGATTGGTTGAGGATCCTTCATGTAGGCTATGTGAAGTAGATATAGAATCAATGGATTCCTGACCCTGTCCCAAGCTGGGGACAGGGTCAAGATGGAAGAACTTGGATCATGCAAACTGAAGCTGACTGAGCTTATTAAACTCTCACCCACTGGGTCGCAGTAGCCGAGCTGCTAGGCAGCCCTTACTCAAATAATAATATCTATCTAATATATAACATATTCACCATGCAGTTTTTGCTCTAGTGTGAGCAAACACCACCCATGTTGCTTGCAGCTTTTAATCTTCAGTTTTTGATAAATATATATATATATATATATATATATATATATATATATATATATATATATATATATATATATATATATATATATATATATATATATATATATATATATATATATATATATATATATATATATATATATATATATATATATATATATATATATATATATATATATATATGGTCAAATATCTTCCGCGATAAACTTCGCGTATAGTCTATGTATGTAAATCTGAGACAAGACGAATTATTCAGAAATCCGTAGATCAATGAATAATCCCTCCTGACAAGAGCTAGTTTCCAAATCTGCCCGCCATGCACGCAGCCCCCAAGCGCCACAATAGTGCAACCAAGCAGGATGCCGAGAAACGAAGCGGCAGACTGCAGTTTCGCCCTTATTAGGAGCTCATCAGTGTCGCATATCGCTTCTCAGCATCCTACCAAGCAACATCGGGGTACCCTATCAATTCCAGAAAGGACGCACCTCGTACATACGTACGAGAGTCGCCCTCTATGGACCGACACGGCGAACCCGCTACCGGACTTCGAGAAAAATGCGAGCAGTAACAAACAGATGTGGAAACGTTAAAAATTCCAAACATTTTGGAGACATCTTTCGCCGTTCCGTGAATCCCATCAACGGTAGAAAACGTGCGAAATAATCCCGCTGGAATAGTGCTCTGCTTCCGAGATAACCCTCCCGTCGGTGAATATTTGGTCAAATATCTTCCGCGATAAACTTCGCGTATAGTCTATGTATGTAAATCTAAGACAAGACGAATTATTCAGAAATACGTAGATCAATGAATAATCCCTCCTGACAAGAGCTAGTTTCCAAATCAGCCCCCAAGCGCCACAATAGTGCAACCAAGCAGGATGCCGAAAAACGAAGCGGCAGACTGCAGTTTCGCCCTTATTAGGAGCTCATCAGTGTCGCATATCGCTACTACCGTTGATGTGATTCACGGAACGGCGAAAGATGTCTCCCAAATGATTGGAATTTTTAACGTTTCCACATCTGTTTGGTACTGTTCGCATTTTTCTCGAAGTCCGGTAGCGGGTTCGCCGTGTCGGTCCATAGAGGGCGACTCTCGTACGTATATACGAGGTGCGTCCTTTCTGGAATTGATAGGGTACCCCGCTGTTGCTTGGTAGGATGCTGAGAAGCGATATGCGACGCTGATGAGCTCCTAATAAGGGCGAAACTACAGTCTGCCGCTTCGTTTCTCGGCATCCTGCTTGGTTGCACTATTGTGGCGCTTGAGAGCTGCGTGCATGGCGGGCAGATTTGGAAACTAGCACTTGTCAGGAGGATTATTCATTGATCTACGGATTTCTGAATAATTCATCTTGTCTCAGATTTATATATATATATATATATATATATATATATATATATATATATATATATATATATATATATATATATATATATATATATATATATATATATATATATTTTGAAAATAGAGGATTAACAAAAATTCGAATAATTGTATTTACAATGAATACAATGAATGATTGTATCTATAATTTTGGTGTGGGTCAGAAAAACACAATAAATAGAATACCAGCTGAAAAAACAGACCATGCCCGTTCCTTAATCATGCATCTAAACTCGCATCATGCCTCCTACGATTGCCCCTAAAGTGTGAGCACAGGAAATGTAACAGGGGAACCATACTATTTTGCGTATGATTCAATAAACGAGTGAAAAAACCTGAGAAAAATACTCGTTTTCCTGTCGTCATTGCACTATCAATAGCTTGTCTGTTTATGTTGTGTTAGTGTCGTGTATACAAAAAGAGTACCAAATATTTTTCTGCTTAGCAGCTTCATCCTCTCATTCTCATCTTGCACTCTATGATTTCCAGAACTTTTTCACGAAGACAAAGGTGAAAAGGAAGGGGGTTTGGGACAGGAAAAATCTATAACAATGGAAAAAGAAAACCAGCAGAAAAATATTTCATCAAACATACCTAACTTTTATATGTCTAAACTCAGTTGAATCTGAAAACTTAACTAATACTCCTCTGTTTTTCAACAGGGAACATCTCATACACTTTTTGGGAATGAAGCCCCACGGGGGTGTAGCCCTTGCCTTATCTAAGAACTTAACTGATGCTCCGCTGTTTTTCAACAGCGAACGTCTCATACACCATTCGGAGGTGTAGCCCATAATAACTTCAAGATTCAAAACCAATCTCCTAAATAGACTTGAAGTTCTCTACCCAGTTAATAAAATTATCTCGAACGGAATGAATTGCTTGAAAACCACCAGTAAAATGGTAAATAGGACAATCGAGGACTAAATGTCTTATTGTTTCATCAGCTTCGCCACATTCACATGCCAGACTTTCTACAGTATTCCATTTGAACAACATACTATTATAACGGCCTCGTCCTGTCCTGAGACGATTTAATGCACACCAATGTTTCCTACTTGAATTGAAACCTGCAACCCTTTTGGAAGGATCCTCTATGAGAAGTTTATTGAAAACATCAAATTCCTGCCATTCAATTTTCCAAAGATCAACAGCCTTCACCCGTATACGCAAAAAGTCAATCGACCAAATAGGTTTCCTAGATTTCCATCTCAGGTTAGGTGGATTTTGAAGATCGTGTATTATAGGAAAACCTTCTGGAAATGAGTGATACTTATCCCAAGATGATTTAGGAGCTAATTTCCTGCGAATATGGGAAGGAACTATATTACAAATAACCGGAAGCCATGGGGTAGCAGTTGAACTGATATATCCACTTATAACTCTCATAGAGCACTTAAACTGAGAATCAATCTTATTGACATGAGCACTATTCAACCACACCTGACAGCCATATTCTGCTGCTGAATATACTAAAGCTGAAGCAGTAGTTTTCAAAGTAGAGACTCCGGTGCCCCATTTAATTCCAGCTAGTTTATGTAGTGTATTGTTTCTTGTTTTCAACTTCTGACATAATTTATTAATATGAAATATAAAGTCAAAGAACGATCTATCTTTACACCAAGATATGGTGGGGTGAAATTATTAGTTAATAGTGATTGATTGAAGAATACTCTTAGTTGCCTATCCTTCTCATGATTATTCAGATGAAAACAAGAAACCTCAGTTTTCGAAGGATTTGGACATAAACGCCTTTTTCGAAGAAAATGTTCAGAATTTATAAATCGAAAGTCAGTGTTTGCTCAATTGTTTCGGAGTCATAGTGTCGAAAAACAAAAAGCAGCCCGACTGTTGGAGTAGATAGTGATCCACACATTTGTTGTATTCAGTTCTTCTAGCGTTCAGACAAAACCAAGAATCGCCATAATCTCTTACAGGAAAACTATGTTAATTCAATGGGAAGGAGAAATCCATCCCATTTCTCCGGCAGTAAACTCCGCTACCTGATTCGTCTTTGGTCTTAGAGTCATCGGTATTGTAGATGTACCATTTACTTGTCAATGAATATTTTTGTACCTCCCACTCCTGTCTGGATGGGGTTTTCTTATCAATCTTATCATGAGGTGGTTACTGTTAATAGCTTCAGGAAACTGGATATATCTCGCACAGACCACAAGAGTTTTTAGCCTATAAGCAGTCGAAACTGCCTTGCGAATAATTGTGAGGTGGTAATAGATGGATCAATCTCTAACAGTGCACCTAGCGCCGCAGTAGAGGTACTCCTTTGAGCACCCACTACATCTCTCACCATCAGTGCTCTGAGGCTCTCTAGGTCAGGCCAGATACTTCTGGAACCACGCTTGCATTTTGTCGGATAGAATATATTTTGATTAATAAAAAGCATACTTCAAAACAGGAAATCATAGTTTATATCTCACTTACTTAATTTGGCATGTGTTTCTTCCATCTATATAATCAATAGTTGTTTATATTCTTGAAATTAATGGTTTATATATTATCTTAAAATGAATTCAAATTGACAGATAGCTGATACTGATGCATTATTTTTGTCAGGATAGTTCTGTCGGGTTTTACTAGTAGTAATATAATTATGGTGAACTAGAATAGCTCCAATGTTTTTTAATGTATATGCATTTTCTTTCCAGGTATTCATTTTAGCAAAAGGACTCTGCGTATATAGTGGAAGCCCTTCAGAATTAGTACCTTTCCTCTCCAATGCACAAATGTTCTGCCCAAAATCACATACACCGGTAGATTATCGTAAGTAAAATATTCTTTTGAAATCGAAAGGACTTGGCATAGTTTTTATACTCTGTTTCTTTTGAACACAAGCATTTGCTTCTATAGGCTAACTGGCCAGTTCTTGCAGAACTAGATTTTAGTTAATCTGCTCCAGATAGAATTTCAAATACTATCCTAGATTTCCATCTTGGAATTCTCATGAAACTCTCAAAATCTCATTTTCAATGAAATTGCAAACTTCGAAATAAAAAGAGTCAGAATTCGCTCTAAATCTTGCATAACTCTTGAAAAGTGATAAGAATATACACAGACTGATATATAAAAATAAATGGTACCCTTATGTAAGAAGATACTTTTCAGTGTTGGGCATTTTTCCCACCATCTCAAATGAAGAATTTGACGTATAATGAAATTGAGGTGAACGATTCCAATGTAAATACACTTGGCCAAGAAATTTAGGCACAATTAAAATATTTCAAAATTCTGTTGTTACGTTTCTCATATAAGAAATAAAATGAACGAAATAAATTAAGGGTTTGCAAGAAACCACCACACGGTAATAATGCAACTCTAATCACGAAATTTGACGCCGGCTAAATGTGTTGAAGAAGTAGTGTTAGATTACCTACACAATATTAGGTCAAAGTCATGGGTTACCCACTCAACTGTTTCCAGAATGATCTGCAGGTAAAAAGAGACTGGTAGTCATGAAATAAGATCTAACCTAGGACGTTGAGACAACGGCACCTTAAAATGCGGCTCCGACAGAACAGTCGAGTACAAACACTGTACGTCTCAGGGAATTTAGTTTGAGACATCATGTCGCTGCTCGAGGCTCAACTCTAATCGCAGCACATCAAAGAGCCCAATCGAATTTTGCCAAGTAACTTGTCAATTGATTAGAGTCTGGAAGAGAGTTTTGTTTACAGATGAGTCGAGATTTCGTTATTTTCAATGCGATAGACGTTCTGTACTATAGTATACAGACATTGGAATAAGAGATATGCCTAGTTCAACTTTTTACCTATGTGTTGGAGGACATTTAATATTGATGTAGGGAATAGTTTTTTTGAATGCCTGGTGAACTGATGTGATCGTTATAAATAATGGTACTCTTAATGCTCAGTGGTACGTCACAGACATTTTAGAAGAACTTGTTTTATATATTGCATGTATTATCGATTACAATACTTGTTAACAATAACCACAGAACTGAGAACAAAGACTAAAAATAATAGCTTAACTTGTTGACAATAATACCACTGTACAGCGGTTAGGCACCGTTAGATTGAGTTTCGTTTCAGCTGTTATTAACTGTTCTGTGTTGATGTTTCCATCACTGAATATGAGTGAAACGTTATTTTGAACAGAGAATTATATAGGTAAGTGATCAAGGCATGGAGGTCTCTATAAAGAAGAAAAAGAGTTCGTATTTAATCATATTCAAATTTCGTATAAATACACTTAACTTTTGAAAAAACTGGCCAGGTTTCCATTACCCGAAATTTTCACTGTATGAAAACTTCAAATCAGCCAAGAAAACATGCACTTTTGTGTATATCTCTTGATGTAAATTTCACCTCAGTTTGGACTATAGTAGTCCAGTTTCTACCTATGAAGTCACCATAGCCTTTTCTACATTGGCGACTTGACATTATGTTTTGGGACATTCTGTATAATTGTATTATACCTCTGTGTACTACATACTCCTTTCAAAACCCATGCAAGAATTAGATCGAATTCTGACTTTCATGAAAAGATGGAAAATTTGTGTAATGTTTTTGACTTCTGTTACACTCTGTATATAAAAATTCGTTCGACAATGATTAACCAAAACCGATCAGTTTATCCATGAAGGTATATTCAGAGGATTCTACACTAACAGATTCCACAAATATTGCCAAAATATAAATAAAGCCAAATATTCAACTCTCAAAAACTGGTCATTTTTCTCTCTAATTGTGTAGAGTCTTCTCGATACTTTCATAGTGGTTTTCATTATTTCCGAATAAATGAAACTCAACAGAATATACATGTACAAGCTAATTTTCGAAAACTGTTCACCCAAGATAGCTAATGCAGTGCCATTTTGATAACTCGAAAATGGATGTGTTCCAACTCACCCACTTACCCATTACGTTACCTTTTAAACTAGGGCGCTACTGTAATAAAACTCTGTTATGTAGATGTATGAGTCGTCAATGAGATTTTCACACAGATCGTTTTCTTATACCCTGTAGAACAATAATCAAGTCATGAACAAGGGGGTGGAGAAAGTGAGCAGATTTGAAAATAATCACTTGTTTTTCTACTTCATTGGCTCAATGTTTTCAAAGAGAATTTTAGAAGAAAATTGAAACGAAAAAAAAAATTTTGAATTGAATTTTATCCTAGTGAAAATTTTTAAAATCATAAACAATTCTTGAGAATAGCAAAATATCTGAAAGAGAGTTAAAAATAACTTTTTATCTTCATTTTTAAGATTACTCAAACTGATCTGAGGATCTTGATTTTGAAAAATTTTATGGTATATTTAAACGCTAACCCAAGTTTTTCGAAATCGGTTCGATAGTTATCAAACAATAATTTTGCAATCCGAAATTTTTGAGTTTCAAATTGTTGCAAACATGAATGGTGAGTTTTTAATTATTTGACAATTTAATCACATACCAAAGACCACTCAATTTTTAAAATACTTTTCAAAAATTCAAAACCGGTGGATTAGAACGGCCACAACAACAATTCAAAGTTATGTGCACTTTCTCCAAACAATTGCATTTATACATTTAAAGTACTCGGAGTAGTGATCAAAGTCTTACTGCATTTATCCAATATGTACAAGGTGTTACATAAAAGTATATCACAACTTGAGGGGGCAAATCTACGTGCAATTTTAAGAAAAAAAGTTTATATAAACATAGATCCTCAAAAGCTTCGTTACGAAGCTAGAGAGTGTTGAAATTTCCAGAAAACATTGGTTTTTTCATCAACAATCCTGCAGTTTTTGAGATATTCAGCCCAAATTTGGAATGCAAGTTATTTTCTACAGCCTCCAAGCTATTTTTTATAGCCTCCATCATTACATGTCCTAGATTTCAACTGAAATTTACAAGGTGTTTTCTTTTCTGAGGCCATGTCTCATTTTGCCCTTTCAAACTTTTTTGCAGTACGCCACTGATCAGCGTACAACCAATTTTCGTAGTCTTTGTTCAATCTAAAAACTTTTTTGACACCTGTAATTTTTCCGTATCTCCAACCGTTTTCGAGTGAAAAATTATTGAATTTGAAATATTTGAATTGTATGTTATTCGCTAAGTAAAAAATAAATAATAGAAATACTCGATAGGTATGCCCAAAATTTCAATTTGCTTTTATTTTGATAGCTCGTCTTCTCAGACTCAACCTATACTTATTCAATATCAAACTAGAAAAAAAAACAATTAGTATCTCAATAAATTGCTGGAAGTGTCCTCCACCTGCAAAAATACAGGGCTCTGCCCTTCGCATATTATCACGCACTCTTTGAAATATTCCTGGGGTATTTCTTATCGTATCACAAGAGGTTATTATTCGATTTCTCAATTCTTCTACAGTGTTCACACTAGAATGTCATATAAACTAAACTTTCGAGATATCCTCATAAGAAAATGTCTGAAATATTTAAGTCTGGAGACATAGGAGGCCATGGTTCTGGCCCACCCCGACCAATGCATCTGATGTTGAATGTATTATTCAAGAATTCCCTAGCTTCTCCACTAAAATGTTCTGGTGCCCCATCATGTATGAACCACATTATGTTTCTCACCAAAAGTGGCGCATCTATCAAAATGAGCATTTTATCTAAGAACCATCGGCAGAAATTCAGACTTGAAGGAAAATAGCGTTGTAGAGTTTGGACGCGTTGAATATGAAACGGGTACAATAAAAAGTCGTGGAGAACATGAGAAATATTCAACTGATTTCCAATTTTTCTTGTACTCACATGAGGATTCAAATCAATACAATTCAAAACTGCTTCCTCAATATCTGGAGTTGTCATAGTTTGAGTTGCACCTTTTAAATGATTATTTCCAGTAAAAGTACCAGTTTCCCTCAACCTTCTGTGGATATTTGAAAATGTTCGCCCGTCTGGTGTTACTCGATTTGGAAAACGCACCTGACACAATCGCTTCTGTTGTGTTTCCATCAGCCTGACCGTACATGTAATGGATATCATCCAATTTGGCGTTAGTAAAATTAGCCATTTTTCTTACAGCACTAACTTCAAAAGTCTTAAAACTTATCGTTAATTGAATAAACAATTCGAGTAGACACTGGTTCAACTTTAGCAACTATCAAAATAAATAAATAAATGAAAAAAATCAAAGCTTACTTGTCATTTTTTTAATTGGAACTGTTTACAATTCAGCCAATGCATACAATCGTTTAATAATTTTTTGCTCGAACGGTCGGAGATACGAAAAAATTACAGGTGTCAAAAAAGTTTTTAAATTGAACAGAGACTACGAAAATTGATTGTACGCTGATCAGTGGCCTACTGCTAAAAAGTTTGAAAGGGCAAAAGAAGACATGGCACCGGAAAAGAAAATACCTTGTAGATTCTAGTTAAAATTTAGGACGTGTAATGATGGAGGCTGTGAAAAATAGCTTGCATTCCAAATTTGGGATGAATATCTCAAAACCTGCAGGAGTTTTGAAGAAAAAACAATTTTTCCGGAAATTTCAACTTCCTGTAGCTTCGTTACGAAGCTTTTCGGACCTATGTTTATATGAACTTTTTTCTTAAAACTGCACGTAGATTTACCCCCTCAAGTTGTGACCTACATATATGGTATACCCTGTATAAACAGTTAGGTGTTCTTTTTATGTAATGCCTTTGTTATTTCTCGATCTTTGATGAAGAAAATTTCTATATCCATACGATCTCGGCAAATTAGAGAGAATTTGAAAAAATCATCATCTATCCTCATGAAAAATTGCTAGATAATACGCAGATACCATATATTACGGAGTAGAAAAACAGTTCTGAGAAATTTCTATGGTTTTTAGCAGTGATGGAAATAAAAGGGTTTATTCAGAAATCATCAAAATTAGTTCACAAGCATTTGGAAAAACTCGTACTAATATGTGCCTTCAATAATGGTATATAGATTATTCTTTTCTACAAAAGATTATTGTTTGAATTCATATTAAAACTCTACATAATTTTGCTCCATCTATGACGACAATTTTTCGGCTGGATAACACTATTTGAGCTGTAAACTATGGATACAATACCTCTCTGTTGAAGAACTTCAATTCTTTTGTATGTGGTATGCGTATAGTAGTTGTTCTTTCAAAACCTTCCAGACGGTTTCATGACTCACGAGTAGATCTCGTACCATTCTTTTCGTACTTGTTACCAAATTCTTTAATTCATAATCGTGAGTTTTTGATTATTTGAAAATTTAATCACATACAAAAGGCCACTCAGTTTTTGAAATGCATTTTCGAAAATTCAAAACCGGTGGATTAGAACGGTCACAATAATAATTTAAAGTTATGTACAATTTTTCCAAAGAGTTGCATTTATTAATTTAAAGTACTCGGAGAAGTTATCAAAGTCTTACAGCATTTACTCATTATCTATAAACAATTAGGTGTTCTTTTGATTCAATGGCTTCGTTATTACTTTATCTTTTATGAAGAAAATTTCTGTATCCATACGATCTCGGAAAATTAGAAAACTATTAAAAAATTATCGCCTACTCTCGTGAAATATTGCTTGAAAACAGAAAAAGTGAGGCTCGAAGCTGACTATCAAAAATTGAATTCGGAGAAAAAAAATAGCTTCATCTCGGCTTCTAATAAACCAATCGGGATTTTTTTCATTCGATAGCTCGTGGTACAAGGAGTTCAAATATCACAATGCCAATTGAATATTCTTGATTCATTTTGCTATAAACAAATTGTTCTGTTTATGTACTAAATAAGCCTCATATTTTACGCAAATAAATAATTTTTTTCGAGAAATACTTTCTTTTGCAAATTTGTTTTAACTTTAATTTAATGTTGTGGCCGTTCTAATCGACCGATTTCAATGTTTCATAAAGCATTTGAGAAATTGAGTGGCCTAATGTATAGGACTAAATTTTCAAAGGTTTAAAAACTTACCAGTTTTGTGTGCAACAATTTAAACATTAGCAAATTTTTTTAAAATTTTGGAATGCACAATTATTGTTCGTTATTTTTTTAACCAAAATATCCTCAGATCAGTTTGAGTAATCTTGATGATGTAGATAAAAAAGCCATTTCTGTTTTTTTTAATTTTCCTTCTATTTTAGAGTATTATTTAATTTTCGAAATTTCCAACTTATCCCATCTTGGGTGAAATTTTATTCAAGTTTTTTACTATAACTTTCCGCTAAAATTCTCACTTTAAAACCACTTACTAATGGTGGCCCACGTAAGGTGAATTTGTTTTAAAATTGGATGCGGTGGCGAAAAGAGTGAATTAGATCACACTCAGTTACGAATTTCAAGTGATTCCTTAAAAATCAGAGTTTACATGTTCTTCCAATTCTTGGTACTACAATAGTTTTTGAGAAATCTTGAGTGGACAGTTTTCAAAACATCGACTTATATTTTTTTGTGTGATTGTATATTAAAAAATCTGTTATATTTTCAGTTATTGATATTGTACAACAGAATCCCGAAACAATTAACATATTTGCGAGTAACACTGAAAATGGCAAGGCAAACTCGAAACGCAAAGCTATTACCCCAAACAGAACCAGAGAATCCAAGAATATCTACGAAATTTACCAAGAAACAACTCAGATGGGATTATCAGACATGAGTGTCGAATTCCCAGTATCATTTTGGAAACAATTTGTGATATTATTAAGTAGAATATTCCTACAAATGAGAAGAAATAAGAGTATGTTATATATACAATTTTTTCATCATTTAATCTCGGCGCTGTTGGTGGGAGGAATATTTTTTGGTGTGGGAAACAATGCAACGCAAATTCCTGCCATTTTTAAGTTTTGTATATGCGCAACTGTATTTTTTATATATACTTATCTGATGACGCCAGTATTATTATGTGAGTATGGTTTTTTATAGTATAGTATAGTAGATTATGCTTTTCAGAATACAGGGTATTTCCTGGGTACACTATGATTATTCCCCAGCTAAAATGAGCAAGATTTTGAAATAACTTTTTTCTTAGATGAAATATATGGAGACATAAAATGCAGTTTTTAATTTTTTCTTCACAAATCAAGCATACTATCTGTAGAAAAATCATCAGTTTAATAAGGCTCTAATGTCACTTTTTCTCATTCATCCTTTTCAGGAATAGGTGAAATCATCAACCTTTTCTTTTTATTTCCTAGGAAAAATTATTTTTCCATGAAATATTTATTTTACCAAGCTCCGCTTTGATAGAAAACTTTTTTGTCTTCAGTGTTTTTCTCGGAGAATGATTATTTATAGAAAAATTATATAAACACCTGAAACCAAAATTTCAAGAATCTAAGAAATAGGCTGCTGTCGTTCATAAAATCTTTATTATCGAATGTTTGTTCCACATAAATTATTCATTTATTCTATTGATCTGTTTGATAACTTCTATTGAAAAAGAATAATTGTATTTTATTCAATTTGATATGAATAAATGTAAAATTAGATTGAGAGGGTATCCAAAAAAAGATTGAGAAATATTCGATTTTTCTTACGATGTATTTTGAACATTTGATCTTTTGTCTTAAACGTTCCTATAGGGTAACGCCTCTAAGAATAAAAAGGGACTAGTAAGAAGGCTAGGCAATTGTAGAAATAAGTTCAATTTGCAAAAGAAAGGTAGTTACAACATGAAAGCAATCAATAGATGGGTTTTAGAACAGTAAAAGTGATAAGTGGCCGTAATTTAAATTAGAAACTTTGCATACAGTATTCTCGAAACTCGTTTTTTAGCGCAGTATCTCTAAACCCATTCATCAATCTGGATTAATTTCTTCTCGAAGCTAATCTTATGAAACTCATATTAGACTAGTTATTAAATTCGAACTAATTGTATGATTTTTATAATCAAAAATAGTATTTAGAAATATTTGTTTTATGAAGGATTGTAACTTGTTCTAGTGCTCAAATATTAATATTCTGAGTGCATTTTCTTCCACGCATTAAGTATTTCTTGTGGTGCTAATTTGGCTTTTGAATCTTGCATGGTTTTCTTCTCATTATGCTCACATCGATATGCCAAAATAAAATCTTGTGAATTTTTGAATATGCGTGTGATAGACCATAACTGAGGCTGTGGCTATTTTAAACCAAAATATGTGAAAAAACTTTGCTGAATTCAACCCTGTTATTGAATTTTTCTTCAGATTATTACCCACGAAATTACATCCATGAAAATCTAGTAAAACCAGGTAGGAGACAGGTTTAGTTCCCCTTTATGTGTTAGTAAATGCCCCATCAGCATTAATGAATGGTTTACATCTTCTAAGAGACTGGCCAACCTATTCAAAAATTCCAGTAGTATTTCTAATGGTCAATTATGCGGTTTCTAAAATCATTTATGTCAATTGTTGACGTACCATAAATTATTGATTTTAAATGACCTCGAACGAAAGTCTAAATGGTTAAGATCAAATGATATGGCTAGCATTGGTTGAGGTCCCAGGTGCCCTATCGAAAGAACTGGAAATTTTTCATTCAAATATTGACAAGCCATCAGACTAAAATGTGCAGGTACCATTTATTACGAAGTAGCAAAACAGGTATATCTTCCAGTTCTAAGAAATTTCTATAGGTTTCAGCACTGAATGACAGAGTACGGATCTATTCAGTAATCATCGAAAATTAGTTCACAAGTATTTGGAAGAAACTCGTACTAATATGTGCCTTCAATAACGGCATGTGGATTATTTTCTTTCCACAGAAGATTATTGTGAAAATTCATAATAGAACTCCTACACAATTTTGCTGCAACTATGGACAGAATTTTTCGGCTGGATAACACCATTTGAGCTGAAAACTATTGTTACAATAGCTCTCGGTGATCAAAATCTCTCTGTTGAAGAACTTTAATTCTTTTGTATGTGGTATGCGTATAATAGTTGTTCTTTCAAAACCTTCTGGACGGTTTCATGAATTACGAGTAGATCTCATACCATTCTTTTCGTTCTTATTACTAAATTCTTAAATTCTAACTGCTTATATTCGTCCAGTTTCAGTGGAAATTAGCCTGAACTATATGATAAATTTCGTTAGGAAAATCTTGCATGTGCACACAAGCCTCTGGCTAATGCTGCGTTTCCATCAGATTCTCATCACGCATTGTTGCGAATTTTGTTAAGGAGAGAATCAGAGTGGACTGTATTCAATTAAGACGTTGAAATTGAGAAAATGTGCCTTCGAAAGCTTACCTTTTGTGGTCGGAGGCTAGGTGGGTCCCTCCTATCTCTGGTCAGAGATTATTTGGGTAATACGCCCTAATTAGTATTTAGAAGGGGGAGTGTTATCAGATTAATTAACACTAAAGTGTTTTCCCTTAGTGAGTTACTAGATTGGTATCATTTACCATTCTGATGTATATGATTTTTTGGAGCATCGAGTCTGAAATCTCGATGCATACGCTCAAGGAGTTACCAACGGTTGAGTCGATTCACAGGGACGTGAGGAGTAGTGAAAACTAATAGATTCAAGTCATTGCTGAAAGGTGTCAATTGCCTAAAGTTAATCAATGCCTCGATTTGCGGGAAAAGTAGAGCAAGTTCTTCATACGTAAGAATTTGTTCTCCAATTACCCTGGATATATGGTTTTTGATATTCTTCACAGCAGCAACCTCGGTGAGCAATAAATCTCTTTAGTGCAAACAGAAAGGTGTTCTTTGTTTAATCAGAGGCTATTCAAAATGAACAGCCTTAGTAGTTATATTGAAAGAACCTGCATAATGAACCCCAGTATGAAGAAAGATATCAGAAGGGAAATTTTAGCCATTGGTCGATCAAACCCTTGGAGGAGGAACGAAACCAGGTATACATTCTCAAAGAACTTTACGAATTGAGCGTTTGAAGGAACATTCCAAAATAGCTGGGCAATGAGATATTGAACTGTTTCAAAAACCTGCATGAAAATATCTTTCATGAATATGTGTAATAATTACTTCAGTGAAATGACATTGGCCTGGAAGAGGAATAAGATGCTTATGCGAATAAGAAACACGAAGAATGCCATCTTCGTCTAGCAATGGTGATAGTTTGAGGAAAGATTTTGATATTGTGATCATTAATTTCTTTCTAAAGAAATGAACATTGAATATTCTTTGACAATAACAAACAAGAGTAAAGTAAGGCAACCAGAATGTTTCTCATTAGGAAATTCCACCCAAAATTCAAATTCACTTCAGCAAGATTCAAAATGCGCTTCGATAGGACCAAAATGTTGCGAATTTGCTCGGGCTTTCTCTGGCCAGAGGTTTGTTTCTTCAAATTATAACAGCACCAATTGTAGGAAGTTTTATACATAAACTGGATAAATTGTTTTGTAGATAAATCACTTCAGATTTCAGCTGAAAGCTTTGTTTCTGAAGGTGAGAGAGAAGGGTGTACGTAGGAAATAACGAAATATTTCTTATTCATTTTATTAGAGGATGAAATAAACATAATATTAATAATAGTAATAATACATGTAATTGATTGACGAAGCCCAAACTACGTGATAGTTAATAGTCATAATGTAATAATAATTTGAATCAGATTTATTTTTATCGAAGCTACGTTTATGTTCAGATGTTCTTATGCCAAAACTCCTATAGGTCCTACCGATATAAATTTTATCACTATAGGAGTTTTGGCATAAGAATATCTGAACATGAACGTAGCTTCGATAAAATAAATCTGATTCAAATTATTCAAACCACCTAATAAAAGAAAACCATTCATTCAATAAAAACTTTGACATATTACATATAAAATCAAAAGTTCAAAATTAGATCTCCTAGAAGCATTAGAAATAAATAGATACAAACATTCGGACAAGCTTTTGAATGAGCAGGTAGATGTGAATTTTCACCCTACTTAACTTGTTTAATTAGTTTTATTACCTTTCATACTAACTGTACAATGGCTCGGTGTGGATTTTCCTGTTATTCATCCAATTTGTTCTACGATTTGTTTATAATACCATACTCTTCATTCTGTTTGTCATTCTTGATAAAGCTGCTGTGTCAGCGAAACGTCGTCGAATTTTTTTTCAAATAAAGTGTAGATTAAAGTTAAACTTTCTGTTTTTATCTCATTTATATCATGGATCTCCACAATTCAAATGTAATTTTTATTCTCTACATCAATGAATTAGTAATAGTTAAAACATAGTAACTTGTTTTATTTCATTATTCATTAATAATACATGTACAAAATATGCATTTTTCGAGAGAAACACAGAACTGGGGAATCAACTGAAGTATGTCCGCGTATCTAGGAAACCCTCTGTATTATTGCTCTTCTCTTTTATATAATTTTGAAACTTCGACGAAGAGTTCTACTGCTTCGAGTAGGTTGTTCACAAAATAATTGACCTAAAATTAAGTTGTGAATGGAATTCTCCATGTCGAAATAGTTGTAGTATATGTTTTGTTATCATAAATTAGTAATGCTTTTCTTGGAAACTTTGATCCATCGCTTAATAGAATTAATTGTGATGTGGTTGTCGATCTATTTTGTCTTGACATGTACAGGGTGGTCAGATTTCGACGTTTTAGTAGAGGAAAGTAACTCCCCTTCAGTCCCCGTGCTTTTTTTGCGTTTGGAATTTTTGTCACAAACAGATTAAATATAGCTTTTTTCGTTTTGAGTTAGTTGGAAGTTTTCTGAATCAGTCAATTGCCAATATCTCGATAGTTTGTGAAGTAAAGTTAAAATGGTTTTAACATTCTGCAGCAACTTTTTAAAATCGAGCTACGTTCCCAAAATTTCATTCTGTCCAATCGTATTTTATCAATTCAATCATCGATCCAGGTAGACGATATCATCAATACATCAGAGGGGGTATTTATCATCTCTGATGGACCATCTCTACCTAGGGATGATTTGAAGTCTCATTCCCGGTCTTGAACCAGCTTTACTTAACCACTAATAATTTGTCTCAATTGCCATTGCAAGAATTAATTTTCGAACTATCATAATGAGAGCACAGAACATACTTCAGCATGTTCTAGTTTTTATTATAACTCGAACAATGAAAAAATCCGTACGTTCTTTGAGTCTGTACTGTAGAATGTGAAAACCATTTTTACGTAACTTAAAAAAAACATATTGGTACCTGACTGATTCCCAAAATTTTGGAAACGAAGCTAATTTGAATCTGTTTGCAGCAATGAATTCTTCACGCAAAAAGAACAGGTGTATGAGAGAGTATCATTTTCCTCTATTCACAATATTTCATATAGCTGTAGTACTTAAATGTCGGAATCTGTACACCCTGTACACCAACTATGATATTTTCTTATGATTTTCATTGATTTGTCTCATATACTTCAGTTTCAAATATGTATTCAGCGTAATTTGATCGTGAAAGATATTTATTGATATAGATGACATTTAGTTTCTGGAAATCTATTTCAAAATATGAAAGGGAAAGAAACACTTCTGTCAGTTTTCCTCATTTATTTGTTAAAACAGCTCCGGTTTCGACCGATTGCTCATTTTCTAGTGCTGAATACTAATTAAGGTACAAGGATGATTACGAGATATATTTTTCTTGAATTTTAAGTAGGGAGAGTTATTTATTTTAAGTTGGCTATTGAGAGTAGTATAATGTGGTGTTTCCCATTAATTTTCAAACTTTCCAACAGATTCATTCTTTTTCCTTTAATTCATTTATGGAGGATTTCACGGTCGTCTAAAGCTATTGTGTGTTTCGTTGATTGAATGAGCTCAAATATTGGGGATTTCTTGTATGATAGTGTATGTCCTCTGAATCTGCATCAAAAATTTCAAGATGTTTGATTGACCTACATACGGCATTCGTTAATTCAATTTTGTGAATAATTTTAAAACTAAAAATAATTTTGATACAAACACCCATCCTATTAAGAACTTATTCGAACAAAAGTCAGATACTTTCATGGAAAACGTTGAGAAAACATCAATACTAGCAGCGACTTTCTACTATCAGTACGTTGATGATGTTTTGGTTGATTTCCATGGCTCATATAGAAAATTCGATACAATCTGGAACTTCTCAATAAAACCATCATCCAAAATCTATCCAGGAATTTGAAACTAATAACACCATAAATTTTCTCGATTTAACTATAAAAAGCATGAACAGTATCCTAACTTATAATATTTATAGAAAATGATCGTTCACAGACGCAACAGTCGCCATGAACGCATTCACTCATTCAATTCATAAACTCGCCACCTGTGTTTCATAGGTCCACAGAGCTTTTATTATCCCCTCTCAATTCAAGATTTCAAAACGAAAATAAGTACCATGAAAACAAGAGCCTCATACAACAATATAACTGCCTCTTTCATAGATGAAATCATTAAACGCAAAGAACAAAATCGAACATCATTAATATTATATTGCATTCAAGATTGAACCAAAAGAAAATGCTGGTTTTATTTATGTAGTTCCACTTTCACATAAAATAAAACATTATTTTCAAATAACTTTAATCTCAAGCCGTTTGAATCTTAACAAATTACTCTTCAATACAAAATAGAAAACAGATAAGCGAATGCTCTTCTGCTTATGTAGGCCAAACGAGTAGAAATTTTGAAGGCAGATTCGAAGAACATATATTATCAGACAAGAGATACCCAATATTTGAGCACATTCAATTATAAACCACACAATAGTTTCAGACAATCTCAAAGTCCTCCACAAATGCAATAAAGAAAGAAAAGTGAATCTGTTGGAAACTTTGGTAATTAATCAACACAGGAAAACCCCACATTAAACTACTGCCTTGCAAAACAAAAACCAAGTAAGTCAACATACTTGGTTTTCGAGATTTTCATACCACTGGATTCCTCGTAAAAAGATATGCAGGATGCTTCTTTCAGATTCGAAATATATCAATCTGTTGAGAATTTATGAACAGTTACTTTTTAGGAGGCAATACTTTTCTGATTATAAATTATAAAATATCAATCGAAAAACCAATTAACTTTTTCAATTCATAGTTGAAATATATCAAAATTACATACTTTCAAATATAGAATCTAGTATGTCTACTTACTCTACTTGAACAGGATGACTCTGGTGTAGGTAGATACCCGCGAGTGAGATATTAATAACTCCAAAACAAAAACTTAGTAAGTCAAGTTACTGGCAATAAATAGAGACAGGAGTTGAATAACCAACAACAATCAGAATGCAGAGTAAAATCACATAATTTCTTATTTCGCGTTGGTGGTTCTGCAGTATGTCTTTTCACTCCGATACGGAGGAGATGTAATCAAGCTCTTTTTCAGTGCTGCAATAATAATTTCGCGGAGCGAGCGTTTTCTCAAAATGGCACTTGAAACGGCGACAGGTCAAACTTCATCTAGTCTGTCACCTGTTTCGCCAATGGATGATTCGGATGCGGACTCAAATTAAAGTCCATCAAACGGAAGACGGCAGAGAAAACTTGTTGATTTATTAGCAGTTCCTCCTGAAACAAATACCTGAAGCCGCAAAAAAGCCGTTTGTGAAGGATGGAGATATCTGGTGGAAACCAACAGAATTTGAACTCAGCTCATTTCTAAAAAGAATAAAAAGGAAACACTACATCATCTGAAAGAAAGTTTGGAATGCCGTGGTTCACTAGAGAATACTGATGGCGACATGATTAATTTAATGAGAATTAACAGTACTGACCAAACTGAACCTAATATTTCAGAGAAGATAATGTGAATCAAAGTTGAAGGAGACCAGTTACCAGCAGAATATGTACCTGAATCTGCACCAGAAATAGAAATCAGAGATGTAGAAGATCAAGTAGAGACAGAAAATGTACAAACTAACACTGTAACAGAAATAGAGTTACCTTGGACTAAACAAAAGAAAAATCGAACTAAAACAAAGATTTTACTTCCACCATGACCAGACAGTTGTAGAAAAAACTACTCCCGAAATATCTCAGAAGAACAAAGAAGAATTATTTTTAGTTACTTCAACTCAATCAACTTTGGAGAGAAAAGACTCTTTATTGAAAAATACCTCAAGAAAATGCCATTGGTCACAAGGAGTGCCGTATAGTTTATACTTTAACTTCAACACCAGTCACAGCATAACTGAATGATATTATGCTGAAAGACACCGAGGAGCAGGAAGACACAAAGCATATTAAAGTTATAGTGGGAATAGACAGAAATAGAGAGAATACTGAAGAAATCACAAATTCAAATGGAGAAATCGCAGAAAAATCTATCGATTTGAATGAAACAATGAATGTAGAAGGGAAAGACTTAAAACAAATAAAACACAAACCGTATGCAAAACAATGTTTTTGCACAAAATTGGGCATTCATCTGATGCTATGGTAACAGAGTTTCTGAAAATTCCGGAGTTTCAATGCGTTACAGATAAAAGAGGACTTAAACGTGGTGAAAAGATGAAAGAAATTTCAGAAGAAGATTATAAAAACATCAAAGCTCATATTGAGAGTTATCATCCAGTAGTTTCACATTATAACATGAAACATGCTCCTAACAGACGGTATCTTACAAGCGACATTTCGGTGTATAAGATGTGGAAAGATTTGAATGAGAAAATTCCTGACAAGAAAGTACAGAAAGGTTTTTCATCAGGAGAATATTGGCTTTACTAAACCATCACAAGATGAATGTCTATGTCCATGTAAATGAAGGAGATGATGCGAACCATGAAAATTGTCGAAACTATAAAATACACAAAAAAAGGGGAACTAAAACAAGAAAAGCATATGAAGCAGATTGTTCCGAAGAATAGCCAGAAGATAAAGAATTTTCGCAGTTGATATGCAGAAGATATTAATAATTCCGGAAATGATGACTAAGAATTCCTTTTTTATAAGTCGTCTTATATGTTTCAATGAAACATTTGCGAGCTTGAGGAATCATGGACAGAATGTGTGTGTACTATGGCATGAGGCTATAATGGGCAGAAATAGCTCCGATGTTGTATGCGCATATTATAATTTTATGAAGTTTCTTGGGGAAAATGTAAAAAATATTGTACTTTGGGCAGACAATTGTGCCGCACAAAATAAAAACTGGACACTCTTTATAGCATGTAGTATTCTAGTTGATGAAGAATGGGGACCAGAGACTATTACTTTCAAGATTTTTGAAGCTGGCCATTCATTTATGAAGGCTGACTCGGTACATGGGCTAATCGGAAAAAAGTAGAATAAGTCGAAGGAGATATTAGATTTCGATGATTTAGTCAATTTAATCAGTAGAAGCAGTAAGTACAATAAACCACCCATTCTCCATTTGGAAGACTTTCTTCGTTTCGAAAACGGTTGCCAAACCTGTAAAGAAGGAGCAGTAAGCAATGGTAACACTGCTGTACCTTTTCTCCGTGACCTGAAGGTGTGTCAATTCAGAAAAAATTCGAGATCACTGTACTTCAAACCCGAAATAGATAGTCCGGAGTTTCAGAAGTCAAATTTTTAAAATCAAAATTCAAACTTCAGTTGCCAGTTAACAAATTATCATGCCGGGGTCTGAACAAGGAAAAAAAAAAGATTTTGAATGAACTAACTGCCCATATGCCCGCTAAGAAACAGTTGGAAATCTCCCCTACCAGTATCTGACATGGACGAGTTGGCCCACTGTGGGGAAGAAACTCAAATTGAAGAGGACGATCTATAGTTACAAAGTTTTTATAATCTTTTCACTTATTTCTGTATTTATTTGAAAGTTCATTTGATGTTCAATATTTGTTACTTTTGTGTTATGTTTGATAACTGAAAAATTAATTCTTTGTTACGTGTTTCTGGAATAAAATATTCAAATGTAAATTGACTTACTTGAATTTTGTCTGGAATATTTCGACTTACTTGTTTTAAGTTTTGTGCGGATGTGATAATCCGAAATCTAGTAACTAAAAGTTAGCGTCCGTTTTGAATTTGGCGCGAAGAATTTTGAATTTAGTACGCTTAGTGAATTTCTAGAATTGAGAAGCTTCTACTTAGAACACTTTTTGAGTGAGCGTAATCTCTTTTATCTGCATCATAAAAATAACTCTGCTGAAAAGTTGAAAATTTAGAATTACTTGGTTTTTGCTTTGTGTGGCAAACTTCTCTCAATTGCCAACTTGAATGTAATAATTTCCCCGTGCTCAATATTCAAGGAGAGAATATATCTTGTAATTATTTTTATAACTCAGTATACAGCACTCCAAAATGACCTCTTTTATATTGTAAAAGATATTAGTACCTTATATATCTCTTTTTCTTTCAGTTCCATTAGAGATTAAGTTGTTACGAAGAGAATATTTCAATAGATGGTATAGTTTAAAAGCATATTACATGGCAATCACAGTTTCAGGCTTACCCCTACTGGTAGATATTAAAAAGTTTATTAATCAATGTTGAACACTAATTGGACCTTTTTTGTAGATACTATTTGGAGCAATGTTTCTTGTCATCATATATTTTTTTACTGATCAACCAATGGAAATGGAGAGATTTGTCTTGTTCGTTGCTATGGGCATAGCCGTTGCATTATGTTCTCAGGGACTTGGTTATATCATTGGTACCCTTTGTAGTATTCTGGTGGGTGAAATTACACAAAAAAAATATGACCTCTATCAGTATTTCAATAAATATAGTAAAACTAGAAAATCTCCAAGGAAATTTCCTTATGGAAATATCCTTTTAGTCTCGATTCATTTACAGTGTCGAAATACAAGGTGTCCGCGCTAAAGGGTCTATAGAAGTAACTTACGAACGAGTTCATCGACCAATTTTAAATTTTGGGATTAGGGTGAACACCGATTTACAATATGCAATTATTACACAAGTCTGCAACAAAAATGCTGTCTGGATATTTTCAACTGATTTCTATGTATTTAGGTGTTCTGAAAACAAAAAACATACTCAAAATATTCCAGAACGTAAGGTTATTTTACAAAACGCAAAGCTTTATTACAAAAAACGGATAACTATCATTAATTTCTAAATAAGGAACACCCTGTTTGACCTACATTAACAAGTATAAACATGTTGTAACCTGAACGTGAGCGCTGCGATAGTGTAGGAGTGGCGTGGAACAATTACGTGTTAACTCATCATTGTTTTATAGATCTTGGTTCAATACAGTGCAATGTCGTCTGTGCGGAAGTGTGTGAACTCTTCGGATAGTTTCTGTTACATTTGTGGAGAATATATGACATTAAAGCAACAAGTTAATATTACGGACTTTGTAAAAAGAGTATACTTCGCGTATTTTGGCTTCTAACGTGAAGATCAGGATAAAGTATGGGCACCTCATAAAGTCTGCAAAAGATGTGTTGAAGACCTTCGAAATTGGTTTAAGGGCAAGAAAGAAAGAAAGAAGCTTTCCGATTTGCGATCCTTATGGTATCGCGCGAGCAAAAGAACCATAGCGATGATTGTTACTTTTGTTCGTGTAATGTGAAAGGGTATAATTCGCAACGGAAGCAGTCAATTTCATAGCCCAATTTGCAATCAGCTATTCGTTTCATCCCTCATGGGACCGACATACCAATGCCCAAGGTCCCTACTACCTTGGAAGAGGTTCCAAATTCTGACGAAGATGGTGCTGTACCTACACCCGATGACCAGTCAACTTTTGAATTTGAAGATGACAGAAGTCCATAATTGTTTTCCCAAGGCAAGCTTAATGATTTGGTCAGAGACTTGAATCTTCCCAAAAACGCTGCTGAGTTGCTTGGATCAAGGCTCAAAAGCAGGAACTTACTTTTGCCGGGAGTGTCTTCCTCCTGGTTTAGATATCGTGAAAAGCAGTTTACTCCCTACTTTGCTCAAGAGGACGAGTTGGTTTATTGCACCAATATTGAAGGTTTGATGAATACATTTAAGATCTCATACGACCCAGAAGAGTGGCGTATTTTTATAGATTATTCAAAAAGAAGCCTCAAAGCAGTTCTGCTTCACAACGGCGGTTTCTATGCTTCCATTCCTGTCGGCCATTCCGTACACCTCAAAGAAACCTACAAGAACTTGGAATTGATTCTTTGTAAATTAAAATATAAAGACCACGATTGGCAAGTGTGCGGTGATCTCAAAATCTTGGGCATTGCGCTCGGACAGCAATCTGGGTTTACCAAATTCCCTTGCTTTTTGTGTCTATGGGATAATAGAGACCGAACAAATCACTGGACCAAAAAGTGTTGGCCTGCGTGGGAGCTTAAAGTTGGCGAAAAGAATGTCCTGCATGAAACTTTGGTGCCTCCTCATAAAGTTCTTTTACCACCGCTTCACATAAAGCTGGGATTGATGAAGAAATTTGTAAAGTCACTTCCAAGAGATGGAAATTGCTTCAAATACTTAATATCAAAGTTTCCTGGCCTCTCTGAGGAAAAGTTTAAGGAAGGTGTTTTCGTTTGACCAGATATTAGACGGCTTATGGCTGATCCACTATTCGTCACAACCATGACGGATCCTCAAAGAGAAGGGTGGATTGCCTTTGAGGAAGTTATAACAAAATTTTTAGGCAATAACAAAGACCCTAACTACAAACAAATCGTCAAAAGAATGTTAAAAGCATTTCAAGATTTAGGTTACTCAATGAGTTTAGAAGTATATTTTCTTCATTCCCACCTCGACTATTTTCCAGAAAATTTAGGAGACGTGAGTGAAGAGCAAGGTGAACGATTTCACCACGATATTAAGGAGATGGAAAAAGATACCTGGGAAGATGGAGCGTCTCAATGATGGCAGACTACTGTTGGACGCTTAAAAGAGACCTTCCAGATGCTTCACACAAGCGAAAATGTACCAAAAGGAGTCTCACTGGGAAAAAGAAATGTGTTTAGTGCTCACTAATTAATGTATTTTAGATAAGAATATTAGCTTTGATACGCAATTATAAATTACTTTATTTGAAAAAAAATTATGTTTTATTTCAAGATAATAGGTGTTTAGCATAGACACCTACATTGTCAGAAAACGTGACGTGCTAGGACAAAATGGAAGTCATTTTCGAATTCAGCACACCCAAAAACATAAGAAATACACAAAAAAACCAAAACAGCTGCCAACTTTTTTTTTGCAGACTTGTGTTATCAGACCACTTTCCATTAAACCGAAATTCGACTACAACGTTGCTATTTCAAATGGCGTATTTTGTTCAGTTTTTCCCTATCTTAATTTAGCCACCATTGAGTTGTTTTTTCAATCAAAATTTTCAGAGTTGAAGTGTTATCTTCTTTGCCCAAACAAGTTTTCGCACATTTGAGTAATATAATAATTTTTATTTTGTTTATCGAAAAAAAGAGATACTTTTGAGGGCACGTACGTACCTATGCCATTTTATATACAGGGTGCTCAAAAATCACGTGTCAACTCAATAAAAATAATTGTCGAAAATTTTTCTTATTACAAATACGAGTACCTTATTTTTTACTTTATTAGAACCGTATTTTGAATCAGTATTCTTTGGTATTACGTTTCCCTATACCTGAATGGCTCGTTGTCATTTTATCCGCTATTTGTAGAAAATCTGCAATTTTTTCGGAAAATCGAATCATTAGGCCGTGAAACATAAAGACAGACAGAGTGGATTCAATTCCGATAATGTTCTTCTTAAAGTTCTATGAACTTCGACCATAGTTTGACGTAATCGTTCAAGAATAGAAATAACACTAATTTCTTCATTAAATAAACTAGCAAATAAATAACTGAACAAGGATATACATTTATTCATCATTCATGGTTAATATCAACAAATAATATGTCGAACTCGCACAGATTTTGACGAAAAGTTTACAACCTATTTGAAAATTACACACACCACAAAAATTGTCGCGTCACCTGGTTTTCTGAATTTCACAATCGATTAAGCAGCACGATCGCAGTTTCTTTGTCGACATATGATTCTGAACATATGAGGGAAAAAAGTAGTAACATTTGTTTCAATATGATCTCAAACACGTCTGAAACAAGAATGAGTTTATTTGAATACCAGTATTCATTCAATTTCTCTTCAGATTTCACGCTAAATTAATGCAAGTTTTCTGTGTTTCTTGTTGATTTTCTAATCTTTGAATTCATTGTAATGGCTGCTGAACGTCCTGGACGCTATTTGAGTGATCATGAATGAAGTGGTAAGAATTGTAATACTTTTATAGGAGGTGCAAAGCGAACGTTACGTGGCTAACTTGTTGAATGTTAACCAAAGCAATATTTCAAGAGCAATTAATCAGTACCACGAAACAGGGGAATATGGAAAAACAGCCGGACAGGGAAGAAATCGGATAACAACACTAGTTGATGATAGTTGGCTTCGTTTAACTGCACTAAGAGTTTGACACTATACGGCTAGAATGCTACAAAATGCACTTATCAGAAATGTGCATATTTCATTGCAAACTGTTAGGAACAGGCTCAGAGAAGACGATATCAGACCAAGGGTGGCTTCACCCGGCCCGCGTCTCACCAGAGAGCATCGAGTTGCAAGACTTCAGTTTGCAAGGGAACATGCAAATTGGGATATTCCAGAATGGTCGAATATTCCTTTTCCGACGAGTCCAGGTTCTGTTTAGTATCAAATGATAGACGCATGCCTGTATACAAACGACCTGGAGAACAGTATCAGCAATGCAATATCCGGCAAACCGAAAACTTCGGAGGGGGCTCAAAAATGGTGTGGGGAGGCATTTCTTTTCATGGTCAAACTGAGTTAGTCTAGTGAATAATGGAAGAATGACAGCGGCTAGATACATCGCAGATATCCTTGAACCCCATGTTGTACCGTCTGGCCCATTGATGGGCGAAAAATTCATTTATATGCATGATAATGCTCGGCCTCATGCAGCTAGAGTAGTTACAGAATTTCTGCAAATGCCGAAATTGATATTTTAAGATGGCCAGCTAGAAATCACGACTTGAATCTCATAGAACATGTTTGGGACAACATGGGGTGGCAAATTCATTAACGTAGGATGCCTCGTGGAACACTCTACAACAACTAGAGAATCTGCTTCTGAAATTTGGAACTCAGTGACTCAAAAGTACATCCAAAATTTGTTTTAGGGGCTTCCGAGACGTATACTGGCAGTAATTAGGGCCCGGGGAGGAAACACTCGATTTTGGAAATGATTAGAAACCATTCCATGCCAGTTAATTGGTATCTTCGCGAATGTTTGAAGTTGGTAGAATTTTTTAATTTTTCATTAACTCGAAAATTGTTGATATTTTCCATCATAAACTCATCTCTTTTGAATGATATCTTTTTATTTTACACTTCTGAAAGTTACCAAGCGACTCTTGAATGACCAACCTAAAAGTTTTTATAGTATTGTCGTAAAAGTAGGGTGATGCGACAATTTTTGTGGGGAGTGTATTTATAAATGACAAAATTTGATTCTAATTTTCTAAATTGTTTTCATTGATCATGAATGATAAATAAATTCATGATCCCTTTATTGTATTCATGGAGAGTTTTTATTAATTATCTAATGTAATTATGTGATTTGTAGGTTTAATATGTTCAAGAACTGCGCATTTGTTATCTGAGGAGACATATTCTTCGACAGCAAAATCAGTAATTACAGACCACGAAAAATATGAATTAACTCCAATCCACAATCCCCCGAATTATATTCGTTGATAAAACTTTATAAACCTAATTACCCTATTAGACCTGTTGTTTCTTATGTAACGGCACCTTCTTTCAAACATTCAAAATTCCTTAACGACTTGCTAATAAAACATTGCAATTTTAAATTCGAATTTTCGGTCAAAAATTCATACGAGCTAATTGCCAATATCAAAGATACCATTATACCACCTAATTCCAAACTCGTTTCTTTCGATGTTAAGAATCTATTTCCCAACATTCCTCCGAAAGATACGTACTACTTAGTTGAAGAATTATTAGAAAAGAATCATGTCAAGACGATCATTAAATCGGATATTCTTTCATTATTACAAATTTGTTTAGATCTAAATTATTTCCATTTCAATAACAAATATTATACTAGTGAAGACGGCTTGACTATGGGCAATCCGTTAAGTCATTTGTTAGCAGAAATATGATGAATTTTCACAAACCTACAATAGAGGTTCTCAAATCTGCAAATGTACTTACTATTCAAAAATTGAAGCAGCCGGAACAGGTTAAGCTCTTGTATAATATTGAGAATGGTCGAGCGAAGTCACAATTTTCTAGTAAAATTCTTGATACTTGGCGTTCTCATAACTACAATATTAGAAGCACAAATTTTTTTAGGAAAACAATTTTGCATTCTAACATAAGTTTTTTGTACAGCACATTATGTAAACTGAAAGCCCTTGGCCTCACCACCAGTTTTCATAACTGATTCGAGGTCAGATATCAAATAAAATTTATTATCGTGGACTTATGCACCATCTCAGCTGTTAGCTGGATATAATTCACCTTTCCCAGATTTAGCAATCAAAGGGAATAGGCTCAATTACAATATACTTGACATAAATTTCATAACTATCCTACACGTATTAAGAGTTACAGCTTTTTGCATTTCTATATAGGTATTCTTATGCAATTCTAATTTCTTAAGGCTATCATGCAAAGTTTTGGCTATTAAACCAGTCGAGGATACGATGACAGGAACAATATCTATTTTATCGAGGTGCCACATCTGCTTGATCTCAATAGCAAGGTCTGTGTATTTGAACTTTTTCTCCTGTAACTTGTTCAGCACGTTGTTATTATTCGGTATGGCCACATCCACCAGCATTGCTGTTCTGGCTCTCTTATCATACACCACTATGTCCGGCCTATTATTCGTCACCATTCTGTCAGTGATAACAGGCCTATCGTAGTATAATCTGATAGAGTCATTTTCCAATACGGGCGCCGGTTGATACTTGTAATATGGCTGGAAGGTATTTAGAAGTCCGTACTTGTGTGCAAGTTTCTGATGGATAATGTTGCACACTTGATTATGCCTGTGAATATAGTCCGTATTGGCCAGTTGTTCGCATCCGGTAATATGCTGTATAGTCTCCGATCTCATATAGCATTTTCTGCACCTATCTGTTTGTAGTGTTCTGTCCTTCATAAAAAATTTTTTGTAGTTGTTTGTAGCGATCACTTGGTCTTGGATGGCCATAAGGAATCCCTCTGTTTCCGCGAATAATTCTCCTTTCATCAACCATTTATTGGACGCTTCTTTGTCGATGTGTGGTTGATTAATCTCATGGTGATGTCGTCCATGCAATTCCTTTCTTGACCATTGCTCTTGTTTTTCAGTATCTGATAGGAACGGTAGATTCAGCAGGTCATCTCTGGTAGCAAGATTTAGAGGTGTATATCCCTTATCAGCCAACGATACCACTCTATGGAGGTCAGAAGTGAGAGCTTTTGCTGAGTAGAATTCTCTGAGATTTTTTATCTGTTCGGTGTGTAAATTGACAACATCTATTAATCCTCGTCCTCCTTCTTTTCGCTTCGAAGTTGTTCGTATCACAGACAATTTTGGATGATGTACTTTGTTAGCATCGTTCGGGTTTGCCTTTGAATATAATCCAGTTCTGTCTTAGTCCATCTGATTATTCCAAATGAGTAAAGCAACACTGAAATGGCGTAGGTTTAATTGCCTTGACTAGATTCCCCGAGTTCAACATTGATTTCAGCACAGTCTTCAGGCGCTGACTGTATTCTGATCAAATCTTCTCCTTTGATTGTTTTTGGTCTAGCAATCTGACTTTTTAGTATCCTAGATATTTGTATGTTTCGCCATCCCTCATGCACTGTATAATATCACCGTTTGGAAGTTGTGTTTCACCATCTATGACTTTCCCTCTTTGAATGTTCAGGGTCTTACATTTTTCAATCCCGAATTTCAATGAACATCTGCCGAGAACCCACTGACAGTTTTCAGCAAAATATTATTATTATTATTATTCCGATACTTGAACTTCTCTACTACCACAACTACCTCCAGGTTCTTTAAAATGTGCGTAGACACCTTCTTCCGGATAATTGAACCACTCAGGGGCACTCTTTTTTAATTGCGGTCTTCGATTAACAATGGCAACGCCACTTTCATTGTAGTTGAAACTACAAGTGACCTTATTTTATTTCGGATTCTTTATCGATCGTACAATTGATTCGTTAACATTGAATGGGCGGTATATAGTTGCAAACGACTCTCCAAGCCGTAAACGATCGAGGATTTCTATTTTCACTTTAAGGAGTAATACTGATTTTCTTCTTATCGAAATTCGTTTTTCAATTTATTAAGGCATTATAAATTAGAAATACAACGATAGAGACGTATAGATAGATAGATATTATTGTGGTCTATTGTGGCACACTGTATCCTAAATTTCATCCACGAGCTCCATCCTACTCGTGAGGGATACGAGTTTTGTGGGTGACAGCTTAATAAGCTCAGTCAGCTTCAGTTTGCAAGATCCAAGTTCTTCCATCCTGACCCGGTCCCCAGTTGGGCACACGCACATAACATGTTCCATTGATTTTACATCTTCTTCACAAAGCCTACATGAAGGATCCTCAATCAATTCTAATTTATTTAGGTGTTTCCTGAGGCGACAGTGCCCCGTTAGTATGGCAGTTAAAACTCTCAGTTCCAACCTAAAGAGTTGAAGCCAGGCCTTGGCTTTTGTAGTGGAAGGTCCACTGATGGCACGTCGAGCGTATCTGAGACCTGGGAGGCTCATCCAATGTTCACGTACCCTCAGCTTAGAGCTAACAGTTGTGAGAAAGAATGTGCTAACTATATCTATTTCAAACCTTGAGTAGTGGGTAGTGAATCAACTCTACTTGACTATTGAGTGGTGAATTTTGAAGTCCAGCAATCGGTTGTTTTCCATCCTTGCAGTTTCCTGGGAAATTCCGAGCTTAGGCTCCGGTCCTATGAACCTCAGGTTAGTTCCTAGAGCGGCCAATAAGTCCGCCTTCTCATTTTCCTCAATCCCCGACTGACCAGGAACCCATATTCGACGGAGCCTGCTCCGCTCTCTTAGTTTGGCGAGGGTGAGGCGACATTCCAGCACCATGAGTGACGTACAGGTATCGGATGCCAATGTTTTCAGTGCAGCTTGGCTATCGGTGAGGATTTTAATTGAACTATTTGTTAATCCCCTCGAAAGCAATATGTTAGCACAGTGGTGAATATTTCTGCTTGAAAGGCATTCGCATGCCCAACAAGACAGATCGACTGTTCCTTGGCGGCAACTCGACCATAGACACCAGCTCCAACACCTTTTTCAGTTTTTGAGCCATCCGTGTACCAACAGGGACCCTCAAGTAGACGGTCCTTGGAGCTGATCCATTCCTTTTTATAGGAAATGATGATCTGGAATGGCCTCTCCATGTTGGTTTTAGGTGTTGCTATATCCGACCTCATACTTAACACTCGACGTATAATTTGGTCACAAAGAAATCTTCAGCCGCGTATATAGAAATCGGGTCGTATATTTTTAACCGCGAATAGTGAAAACGCGAATGTAGTAGGCGCGAATAAGGATCTATTTGTTACCTTTCGACACTCGAAAATGACGTAACTGTCGAAACCGGTCGTGTGTATTAAAAAAACATTGTGGAAATCAGATAAAAGCTCTTCATTTTAATTATATGTTAATGAATTTCCATAAAACGAATCCATCAACAATATCATTAGCTTCTTCATTGCTTATTCAATACCTTTTCTTTCCATTTTCAGAAAGGATCAATTGTTGGACCATCCGCCATAGCCTTTCTTTTGGCACTAGCAGTTTACGGTATGGGATACAACGATGGGATCGAGCCATATATGAAATTCATCATGAAGTTCTCGTATGTCAGATACGGCCTTGTAGGTTTCTGTAGTTCGATATTTAATGAAAGGGCGCCATTGGAGTGTACTGACGAAATATATTGCCATTATAACAATCCATCCGATTTAATGAAAGAGATGGGAATGAACGGAAGCCAGTATCAGAACCAAATCATAGGTGTTGTTATTTTTATATTCATATTCAGGGTAGGTGCATACGCAGCGTTGAAATATAGAATGTCTTCTGAATTTTCGACGAGGATAGCTTATTACGCTACGAAGATTATTAATCCAAAAGAATGTTAGTAGGTTAAAATTTTTTCATTCATTAAGTATATTTGTCATTTAATTTATTTAACGATTAGATTTCATTGTTGCTAAGTATGAAAGATCGGTGTGAAACTTGAGTGTATATATTGAGATGTTTTTGAATACCTCGCATATTCATTACTTTATTATATGGTGCTTTTGATTCGGTTGAGTCTAGATGCACCAGTAGAATACTCCATATATGTGATAATTAGATTTATTAAACTTGCTATTCGTAATATTTGTTTAATTCATATCCCTAGTAATATCTCCGGATTTATCATAATTATTCGTGATTGATGATATTTGGATGGCAATTATTGAGTAGAGATGACAACAGTAGAATATTCCTACGTGAAATGATGAACTCTATTTCATTTTTGTTTTAGACCCATCAAAGTCTAATGTATTTACCTACTTTAATCAAGTAATCCTTAGTTGGAACTCACCGTCCAGAAAACATTACCTTGCAAAGTGACTTCACTCTGACAATGGCTCAATCAGATGTGCAGGATGGACAGATTTCGACGTTTTATTACTGTAGCTATGTGAAATATTGTAACGAATTTATTTTCGTTCTAATTTCAAATACTTGTTATTTTCATTTTCCGTACGAATCTTGTTTCATGATATTGAAAGTTGTTTTGATCATGGCTGATCTCCATTTTCTGTGGGTACTCTCGCTTGGTCAACATATATTGAATAATACTGGAAACCGTCACTGAAGAGGAGAGACCAATCAATTGGGGTGTACTGACGAAATATATTGCCATTATAACAATCCATCCGATTTGATGACTGAAATGGGTATGAATAGAAGCCAGTATCAAAACAAAATCATTGGTGTTGTTATTTTTAAATTGATATTCAGGGTAGGTGCTTACGAAGCTTTAAAATTTAGAATGCTCTCTGAATTTTCGATGAGAAGATTTTATTACGCTACTAAAATTATTAATCCAAAAGAATGTTAGTGGATTTAAATTGGTCGTTCATTAAGTATATTTGTTATTCAATTTATTAAACGTCGATAAATTTAATAATAATAACTTCAACAAAACAGGTTCTAGATTCAGAAATTCTGTGGAGCATTTTTAACAATTACTAAAGTAAGAAACTAAGTGATGTGAACAGATGAGAATATAGAAATGGAATGATCCTTTCTTCACCTAACACTACATATTTATGCACTTCCTTAATAATAGCTATTGTAAAATTCAGGGTGAAGGGTAGGTTAATGGAGTTATAATCTTATTTCTTCTTACAATGTAAAAATACAGGGTAACATCTCAACATCTTGTTATCCAAAACCAATAGCATTTGAACGATTTTTGTGTAGCAAGCAATTGTGTTTTACTACCTTATGGCGAAGTGTTCCTTGCCAGATGGTAAAGGACTAGGGCTGAAATTGTAACCGGCCGACAAATGGCATCATAAATTGAGATGTTCGAATAGACAACAGCTATCTATAACAGATACGTATAGGTACATGACAATGCTACTAAAATCATTAACCCAAAAGAATATTAGTAGATTTAAATTTTTCGTTCATTAAGTATATTTGTCATTCAATTCATTGAACGATCAGATTTCATTGTTATTATGTATGAGAGATTGGTGTGAAACTTGAATGTATATATTGAGCTGTTTTGAATACCTCACATATTCATTACTTTATAATATGGTACTTTTGATCGTAAAAACAAGTACTGTGTTTTAGGAATTTTACTTAATAATTGCGATTCGTAACGCATTTCACTACACCGTAGCTTCTTCAGACGAATGAATATGAACGAATATGAATATTCGTCTGAAGAAGCTACGGTGTAGTGAAACGCGTTACGAATCGCAATTATTAAGTAAAATTCCTTAAAACACTGTACTTGTTTTTTATTATTGATAATGGAATTTTACCAAGTAAAAGCCTCCCAAATTCAAATACTTTTGATCCAGTTGAAATTTTGATGCACTTGTAGAATAGTCCGTGCTCAGTAATCTAAAGAAGTATAGATATAAACACACATCACATATTAACATTCAACGTCAATGCCGATATGAATTCTATGTATGGATGGATATTTTTATGATTTATGTCTTTCTAAAAGGAAAAATATCTATTTTCAACATCATGGGGTTTCTCCTCCTCATACCATAGCCATTCCTGATTAACTTTATCTCTATTTTGCCAATAATTGGATTTAAACTAGCAGCCACTAAGATGGCCGGCCCGTTTCACGAAATTGTCGCTGCTGAACTTTTTCTTTTGAGGATATATAAAGAGTCTGTTATATAGTTCTTGGGTGTCTGGCTGCATTCTAGGCTGATTTGGTCAGTTCACGAAGACGAAATCTGTAGAAAAATTTCTAAGGCTCTGTACCTCCTCAGAAGGAGCAAGAACATTTCAACCTACCAAATCACTAAAACAGCTTATTACGCGAATGTTCATAGTCTCCTTTCTTATGGTATACTGCTTTGGGGTCAGGCGTCCCGAAAAGTCTTCATAATGCAAAAGAAAGCAATCCGAGTGCTGAAGGGTCTCGACCAACGACAAAGCTGTAGGTCCACTTTCAGGAAGGAAAAGATACTTACTGTTCCCCCCATCTATATAAGTCAATGCCTCAAATATATTCATCAGAGAATAAAAATGGTGATTCCCATGAACATCTCACACCTCAAAAATTTTTTGACTATTGAGGTGCTAAACTATACAACAAGCTGCCCAGAGATCTAAAAGCACTGCCTGAATAGACATTTAATATCAAAGTCAAAAAGCTGCTTGTCGAGGGCGCTATATCGGCACTCCAGTAACTCGGGCACGCGACTCATTCGGGGGAATTTTACCTCTATAATCCGGGCACGGATAATAGAGTGGCGAGTATCGTTCTAAAGTTGCATTTTGCATTTCAATCTCGCCGGTGCTGTGCAGAATGGCTCCAACCAAGAGAAATTATAAAACGCTCACACTGGCAGAGAAATCAAAAATATTAGATTTTATTGATAGAATGAGTACTCGTCGAATAGCAGCAAATTTCACTATTCCAAAATCAACAGTGTTTGGCATAAAAAAGAACAAGGACAAAATAAGGAGATTTATATCCAAATCGTATCAAGGAACAGGTAGGAATTAGAGATGCATCGAGCAAGGGTTTTCACAAAGGGACGAGTACCGAGCTCTCGACCGAACAAAATTACTGCATGCCGAGTGCTCGGTTGGCCCAACCGGGCCCTCGGTGCATCCCTAGTAGGAATATTATTTTAAACTTTTCTCGAATTTATTCTAGCCAAGGTACTTCTGTTGGAAACAGAAAAATTATAAGAGAAGCTGAGAATGCTGATGTTGAAATCGCATTGTATAACTGGTTTCTTCAACAACGCAAAGCACACGTACCAATTTCGTCAGACATATTGAGAGCAAAAGCCATTTTATGAACAAATCACAGGGAAAAAGGTTTACTGGCAAGTTCGGGATGGTTAAATAAATTCAAGCTTAAACATGGAATTCGTTTCTTGAATGTTTGTGGTGAAAAACTTTCCAGTGATGTCTTACGCTGTGATACCATTTAAGGAAAAATTTCTATCGGTTGTTGAACAGATGGAATTAAGCAAAAAACAGGTGTATAATGCCGATGAATCAGTCAAAAGAACGCTTAACATTCATGCCATGCTGCTACGCAGCTGAAACTCACCTATTACCTTTACTAGTCTTGTGAAAAACGGCATATCCACGAGCATTCGAAAACGAAATTTCACTACCAGTTGTCTACAAAGCATCTACTAAAGGGTGGATGACCAGACCATTATTTAATGAATGGTTTAAAACATTTTTATCCCCGCAGCGAAGAATTTTTTAACTAAGTTTAGCAAGCCCTCTAAAGTTCTGTTGTATGTAGACAATGCACCATCGCATCCACCTGAGGAAGGGATTAATACTGATCCAAACTTCAGAGATATGTTTTTGCCACCTAACTATACTGCCGTTCTCCAACCTATGGATCAGAATTTAATTCAAAACATTGAAGTGTCGTATAGAAAATGCCTTCTTTATCATATCATTTCGCATGAAGGTGAAGAGATAACTTCCATTTTGAAGCAGTATAATTTGATAGATGCCGTGAACAATCTTGGCCAATCTTGGAAAGCCATTACATCAAAAAATATTAGAAAAAGTTGTTGTGGCATGACACTACAAAAGTAGAAGAAGCAAATGATGTAAATATTCCACTCTCAGAGCTTCAGAAGAACTTCGTCCAATCAGTGAAAATGATTTGAAAAATATTGCCGAATCATAAAGAGTCATATATCCAGAAAATGACTTAACCATTGAAAACATTACCAGAGTTTGTTATCGATTTGACTGAAGAAGAGCTTATACAGGATGCTTTAGGAACGAATATTGAAAACGTAGAGGAATCTTCTGACTCAGAGGATGGTTTAAATAGTATGGTAGAAGTGAAACATGCAGATACTGTCAATGCGTTCTCCCTGATTATCAGTTGGGCCGAACAGAATAATCTTCCTATAGAAGACGTATTGCTCCTAAAAGGCTCAAGGAAAAATCATTCCAGATGGCGGCATCGAGAAACGTTCAGAGTAAAATTGATGGATATTTTCAACGTCATAAGGAATAGCATGTTGTTTATATACACTAGCTTATGTTTGAATTCTAAGTTTTCTATGAGGAAAGATTATATCGATTTGAAATTCTATAATTTGATTCTGTTTTATAATAAAAACTATTTTTTGTTCAACTTTTCGATATTTTTATGAAAATCTCGGCTTTAACAGGTTTTGGGTTGTTTATATTTTGAAAATGAAACAAATTCAAGTCACTTCAGAAATTTGGGCATTTCGATAGTCCGGACATGCGCCGGAACGATATCTGCCCGGACTAATTAAGTTATACTGTAATTACCTACATTTATTATTTCTATTAAATTAGACATAACTTTGCTTTTATGATTTTTCAAGATAATACAGATAGGAGTGGGGTGGTCTAAAAAATTCTAAATTCACATGTCAAAAAGTACTGAGAATTGTCAACAAAGCACAAAATATTTATTTTTCATCCAAATTCATTGTTCCCCTTCAAAAAAAAGTCCGTTTTTAACTTGAGCCTAACTCTATGATTACCGAAACGAATCAGGTTTTAAACGTTTACCGAGTGCAACTGTATAATAATTTTACTTTTCGAAAATGTAGAGTAGAGACCTTTTCCAAGAAGTGCCACTGGATTCTTTTTCCCTATAATGATTTTTGACATGGGAATGCTGATGACAGAGAGTTAATTTCACTTGTTTCAAATCTACCTCAAAAATGGTCCTCAAATAAAAATTTCCCGATTTCACTAGTATCGCTCTTTCCCGAGCTAGCAGGGGTGTCAAATGTTTGTTTGAGTTCTGTGTATTATAACTATCTTTCCTTTCACTTTATGAAGAAAAGGAGATATTCATTTTGATACATCAAAGTTGAATGAAAAACATAGAGTTGAAAAGGACGATGATTTCATGAATTTATTTCCTTAGCAGCTATACAAGTTACAAAAACAATTTCATTATGGTATCCAGCCTTTATCATAATGAAATAAATAATTCAAGGTGTATATGAAGATCCTAATTAACGGGCTCGAAAACCAACCTCTGATTATCCTCGTCTATTTCGAAGTCTTTCTCAAAGTAGGGAATGTTCTCCGTTCTAGTTCCGTGGCCGTCTGTAAAAAACCAGAAGAATTGGATTAGTTCATAAAATAAATGACCGTAAAAGTCAAGAATGATTAAGATATCCCCTTTCAGTTTTTGTGGGAAACGTAACGGATATGTATTTTATCTGTAGTTATACTTGGCAACAAGTATGTATGCCAGCAGAATAGAAAAATATCTTATCAGTCGAAATAACCTGTTTTTGTAAAGCCCGGAGATTAAGAAATGACCATAGGGGGATTTTGTTGTTTCATCTAATTCTATTCTGTTGAAAGAATCACTCTTTCATTTGAAGGAAAGCTTTGAAACAGCATGATTTTTTGACTCCCTTATTTGATGACAGATGACCGAGAAAAAGTTCCTCCATCAGAAATTGGATTCGATTCACTTTTTTTCTTGAATACTCCACTCTGAAAATGCCCACCATGAACAAAACTCGAGCTATCAAAATTCAGCTTTTTCTTTCGTTCGTCACGATAACTTCAGATCACATATCTTCAGCTTCGATTGGCCAAGAACAATCGTCCCTTTAAAGCTCTATTTGCGGTTATTTAAATCCTACGAAAATTCTGGCCACGAAAAGCCAAGTCCTTTACGTTCTCCTTCAGTCCCTCTATACATCCAATACGGTTGGCAGATGGATAGTTGATATCAACTGAATGGTGACATCGTTTACTTTATTAAGAAATAATGTGACGACGCAAATTATATATACGAAAGTCGACCGAATGATTTATGATCTCTTCCTCATTTGTAGGTAAATGAACTATTCTGCAATCGTTTGAAAAAATGTTTATTCTTTTTTTTGTTTCAATGAAATATTTGGTGTAGAGCATAAAAAGGCTCAGTATATTATTCGTTTGAGTGTAAAAGGAAAGTCCGAGTGTTTCCTAAAGGTTGACTACAACTGTAATTGCTGAAAAGATCTAACTATTTAAACATAAGTTCTCATCTAATAATTAATTAACATAGTTGAAATGCGTTTCATGTTTGTCGAAAAGGGGCTCGGATAATCTTGTGTTTAAACTTATTTAAGTCCTATCTAAATAAATTTCATTAGAACTACCACAAGAAAGTCCATTGAGAGTTGTCCCCTCTCTCAATTTTGAATGGACCGCTTCTCATTTGATTATTCTTGGAGTTGCCCTTTAATAAACGAAATTGAATTTGTAATTCGGGAGAAAAGATTTCAATTTTTACTTGGTTTACAATTATTACATTTTCTTTCATAATCTTGGAAAATATTGTTAGCTGACTGAATGTGACCATTTTGGTATATTAGTTAAGTCCTTACAATAGGTCGAAATAAAAAAAAATGAATAAGGCAGGTCCAGACAGGTCTCTAAAGGTACAATTTCTCTTGGTATCATGCAAAACGTTACTCTGTATATGGAAAGGATATTTTTTCATTCCAGATTCGTAATCCAGAGGAAAGAGGAAATTAATTATTTTCGTTAATTCGAAATTTTTCAGAAATTAACGAGGACGAGGAGCTCAATTTTGATTACACTATTTCACATAAACGCACCCGAACAATCTCACCAGACAGGACCGGACTCGAAAATAATTCAAATCAGTGGAGTCTTCCAATATCATCTTCGAAATGAAAATAACAGTGAATTTTGTAGCTCTGCATATAGCAGTCATGAGAATATCTCATGACTAGTTGACTATACTGACGCTGAAATTGGAAAATGCGGTACAAATTTTCAAATTAAAGATCATTTCGACGAAAATTATTAAATTTGGAAATTGTAAATTTTGTACATTTTGAATTGTTAGTGAAAAATCAAATAATCATAACTTTATAAATACTCCGATAACAAATTAATAGTAAATTCATTAGAAAATTACGAAGAACCGGAAAAGAAAAATCTAAATAGCCATCTTGATAATTACCGGCAAATATCTTTTTTGAGTGGTGATTTGAAGATCTTTAGTCATGATGGACCGGGAGGTCGCCGGTTTGAAATTTCGAGGCCTTGGCCTGCGCGATGTTTTGCAATGGCTTGAATCATATCTCGTTGACACAGACTTCATGGTAAAGGTAGCCAAAGATAGGTCGGGTGTATTTGACGTGGGAATGGATGTTCCGCAAGGCTCTGTTCTGGCACCACTACTGTTTTTGGTTTTTATTAATGATCTTCCGAGCTTTCTCCACAACTTATTGGTAGGTTTGAGAGTATACGCTCTGAAATGGAAAGTTGGTGGCAAAGAAATAGACGTGCTTTAAATGAATCTTAAGTAGTTATCGTTAATTTTCGAAACAGAAGTCTTCTACCGCCTATTGGGCTTAACTTTGCAATGACTAGGAAATATTTGGGGATCTTTTTGGTTGCCTGTCTGTCGTGAGCCTCCCAGATTGATTTTATTCTTAGGCGCCTTAACCAAACCTACGTCGTTACTTGATGAAAATCGATATACATATTTTCAATCAAATAAAACTAAAGTATTTAGATTTTCACTATATCAACAAAACTATAACCGGTTTCACCACACTGTGGCTTCATCAGATAGATACAAACTAATGAACAGAGTTATTCCTTATATATTAGTCTTATTTCCTACTTAATATCACGCAAAACATTTCAAAAACAATCCAGGAAGAATTTCCAAGTATATATTGGTAAACCTAGTCTAAAATTATCATTCCTCTCGCATTATAATTTCAATATAGCATTCCGAACTGATAATTCTTTAGGCCGACATATCAAAAACTGCAGAACGAAAATTGATAAAAGAAATAAATCCGGTGTTTATAAACTGTCTTGCGAGGATTGTAATACAATTTATATTGGTAGAACTTTCAGAAATTTCAAAGTTAGATTATCCGAGCACAAACGTAGTTTTAATTATCATAAATCATATTCCCATTATTCTAATCACTTACTCGAAGAAAACCATAACTTTAATGATAATTTCAAAATTTGACACAATGAAAATAACAGACAAAAACTGAATCTATTGGAAATTTTGAAGATCAACAAAGAAAATAGTTTAGGTAGGTTACTTAATAGTCAATTAGATCTAAATCATTCTCCTTTACTCAATATTTTCAATTCATAAAGTAAGCAACTCCGATGGGTTTTCCAACATACCTCTTGTACCTATTGTAATATTAAGTAGGAAATAAGACTAATATATAAGGAATAACTCTGTTGATTAGTTTGTATCTACCTGATGAAGCCACAGTGTGGTGAAACCGGTCATAGTTTTGTTAATATAGTGAAAATCTAAATACCTCAGTTTTATTTCATTGAAAATACTTATAATATGCTTTGGCGAACAGTATTTTCTCTCATTATATTGTGTGCTTATTGTGAGAGAGTTTTTATAACCCAGTAAACAATTTTACGGTTGATTTTCAACTTGAATCCTCGGTGGTCGTATCGTATTATTTTTGCGCAGCCTGGTATAATGACTATCCCATCCATATTCTCCTTGAAAACTTCAATAGACTTGGTGATTGGTTAGATACGGCACGAGGAACAAACTGACAATCAGCTTCCCAAATCACAGATCAACATTTTACGAGCGCTCCCGAAGTATGTAACAATTATTAAGGTGCACAATAAATTACCAATTGAGATCAAACAAATAGATAATGTTATTATGTTCAAAAATGCCCTTAAAGAGTATTTGGTTAATAAAACTGTTATGAAGCAAATGAATTGTAGATCGAGTCCACTTCCAATGTGATTTGGTTTTTGTATGCTTATTTGTGAAATTGACTGTATTTATTGTGTCATTATCATTATTTTCTGCCTTTGGGTATGCTGGAACTAGACTTTTGCTAACTGTATCTATAAGATGTTATTCATTCAATTATTAATATTGCTATTGTTTGTAGCTGCCGAGTACTGTCTGTTTGTTTGTTTAAAAACACCGTTTACAGTAGTAGTTTGAAATAACCACCACTCACTTCAATGCTTTTTTGCTCAAGATAAGAAAAAGCCTACTCCAGTGACCGCCTACTTAAGAGTCCCTGTTGGTTCACAGAACTGGAAGTGGAGCTAGGTAGATGCTCGGAGAACTGACAAAGAACAGTATTTATCTTGGTAGCTTGCGACTGTTTTCCAAGCAGAAATAATGGTCATTGACTACGGTGCTCACCGTGGAAAAGATACAAAGGTCAATGAAAATCATTACGGATAGCCAAGCTCTGAAGGCATTGATACCTGCAACTTATTTTCGCTTAGGATGCTGGAATATGGTTCAAGTTTTACCAAATTGAAAGGAGCAACTGGGTGAGGCATCATTAATACTCCTGGGTTCGGAATTCCCCTGGAGACCGCAAAGATAGCGAATGAGCGATGGATGAATCTGATTGTATGGGAGCACTGGACTTAGACAATCTGGACTTGACCATTTGCTCATCAGTGAACTTCCTAGCTCAGAAGTCACATAATTAAGTTATGGTTAATCGAAAACCCTTCATGCAAAATTTTCTCAACATAAGCCTTCTTTGACAAAGATTCATTTCATTACTGGTTGATATTTCAAATTCTAAGAGCCTTCGGTAACTCTTCTTCTTATCTAGATTTCCCTTTCTATACATAAACCAAGACATTAGAATAGAAAATGCAGATTATAAATCACCGTTGTATCACATGTCCCCGGGGACACGCATTGCGTACAGCTGCAAACGACCTAAATGAAGAACGGAATCAATATAAGTAAAGGCATTAAGAATTCTCTCACCGTTTAAAAGTATGTAGGTCAACGGAGCGTCATATTCATCTCTCTTATGAACACCTAATCTTGGTCCAAACCAAAGTGCCGTGTTAGAATCGCTACGTTTGTTTTCTGAGTCAAAATCACCTCCAGCGTAAACTCTTGGAGAATCTCTGCCGACTCTTGGGAATACAGTCATTTTACTTCCTCTTTTTGTGGCACCTACAGAACGGGATAAAATTTAAGAAAAAACTTTTACACATCAGGATCCAAAATTCGAAATATTTACATGGGGAGTTATCGAAATTTCTTTGTGTTACTCACCCGATTCTAGATTTCGAGATCTTCCCACTCTGAAGAACGGGAAAAATGAGCCTGCATTGTGATTTTCACCACTTTTTGGCGATCCATTTGATTCCGCTAGCACTGAAAGAGAAATTATATTAAACGATCAGTTTTTCATCCAGGATGGCTTCAGTTTGTATTTTTCTCTATGACATTATTTATTAATGCTGCGTTGTAACGATTATTGAAATGACAAAACTGGTGGTTACTGAAGACAAATTGGTGAGATAAGCATGGTTCGAATCTTCTTGAATTCGAAGATATTCACGACCTCACGGATCCTGAAACCACATACGAGAGCGATTGTGTGGTGTTACCATAGATGGAATGAATTATACAGGGTGCTTCAACGAAAACTAAACAGAGGCTATATCTACCAAGATATTCATTTCTGATCGAAACGCAAAAACAGGTCGATTTTTGTTTCAAGGGGGACATCTTTTGGGGTACAAAACTTGCCTAAAATATCAACCCCCTAAGCGGAGGTTGCAATCCTTGAATATTTTGAATAGGGAAGATGGGTCGAGTGATGACTCAAACGAAAGGTGATATCTTTGTCTACATCGCCTTGAACGAATTTCCATTTTTAATTGAAAACTGTAAAAGATACAGGGTGAGAAACTGAAAGATTGGGAAGACTATTTCGCTGAGACTATTCAAGTTTCAGTGAAGTAAAATGGAACAGATCCATGCTGATCAATGGCAGTCATCATCAAGTACCATCCTCATCTCCAATTTCAACCCCTAGAGCAGGGGTGATCCACCTTGAATATTTGGAAGAGGGTAGATGGGTCGAGTGATACCTCAAAAGAAAGGTATTATCTTTGTCTGCATTTCCGTGAACGAATTTTCATTTTTGATTGAAAACTGTAGAAGATATAGAATAAGCTACTAAAAAATAGAGGAGACTATCTATCGCCCTGAGCTATTCAAGTATTAGTGCAAAAAAAATGGAACAGATTCATTCCAGATCACATCTCAAATTTCAACCCCTAAAGCAGGGGTGACCACCCTGTGTCTCCTCAATTTTTCAGTAGCTCACTCTGTATCTTCTTCAGTTTTCAATCAACAATGAAAATTCTTTCACGGAATGCAGACAAAGATAATACCTTTCTTTCAAGTTACCACTCGACCCATCTACCCTCTTTCAAATTTTCAAAGGTTGTCACCCCTGCTCCAGGGGTTGAAAGTTGCGTTCTGATCAGAAATGAATATCTTGGTAGTTATAGCCTCTGTTTAGTTTTGGTTGAAGCACCCTGTATATCTTATTGTGGAGGTGACATTTGTGATTTTAGTAAAATTAGCAAGAATGTTCAGTTACTGTTGATATATAAATGTCAGAATATCTTTTCGATAAATAATTATTGTTTTGAATCTTAAATTTATCATTTGAATTGTGGAGGCCGTTACTTGATGTAGATCCATGATATAAATGAGATAAAAACACAAGGTTTAACTTTAATCTTCACTTTATTTGAAAAAATTCGACGACGTTTCGCTGACACAGCAGCTTTATCAAGAATGAAAAACAGAATGAATAGTATGGTATTATAAACAAATCGTAGAACAAGTTGTCAGTTGATGAATAACAGGAAAATCCACACCGAGCCATTGTACAGTTAGTATGAAAGGTAATAAAACTAATTAAACAAGTTAAGTAGGGTGAGTAATTCACATCTACCTGTTCATTCAAAAGCTTGTCCGAATGTTTGTATCTATTTATTTCTAATGCTTTTAGGAGATCTAATTTTGAACTTTTTGATTTTATATGTAATACGTCAAAGTTTTTATTGAATGAATGGTTTTCTTTTATTAGGTGGTTTGAATAAATTGAATCAGATTTATTTTTATCGAAGCTACGTTTATGTTCAGATGTTCTTATGCCAAAACTCCTATAGGTCCTACCGATATAAATTTTATCACAAGAACCGCAACTGAGTTTATAGATTCCTGATTTACTTGATTTTTCAACACGAGATTTACTATTTTAATATGTTTACCTAATTTATTAGAAGTTTTGAAAGTTATATTAAGATTTTGTTTGACGAGGAAGGATAAATCAGAAACATTGAATCTGTTGGACGTTTGCATTGAACAAAATTATTTTTCTTTCAACGACATCTATTACAGTAGTGAAAATGGTTTGATCATGGGAAATCCTTTGAGTCCACTTTTAGCAGAGATTTTTATGAATAATATTGAACAGAAAATTCATACACATCCACTCATTTCCAAATTTCTTTATTGGTATAGATATGTTGACGACATCTTAGTATGTTTCATTGGAACTACTCGTCAATTAGACTTATTTCTTAATTTAATTAATTCCATCCATTTGAACATTAAATTCACGATAGAAATTGAACAGAACGATTCCATTAATTTGGACTTAAAATCACTAAACAAAATAATAATCATGTTTTTCGGTCTTTCGTAAACCAACACATACTGATACAATTATACATAACTACTCATTACATCCAATTCAACACAAAGTTGCAGCTTTAAACAGCATGGTACATCGGTTACTCAATTTACCCTTATCAGTAGAAGATTATAATAAAGAGTTAAACATCATCAAACAGATAGCCATTAATAATTCATATAATCCGGATATGATAGATCTAATCATTCGTAAAAACTGTATCAGAAAGCAATAAATGAAGTATATCCTATTCATAAAGACTATAAAATATTCAACAGTTTAACATTCTGCGGTTCTGCAAGTACAAGTATTAAATCCTTTCTCGTCAAATAAAATCTTAATATAACTTTCAAAACTTCTAATAACTTAGGTAAACATATTAAAAAAAATAATAAATCTCGTGTTGAAAACCAAGTAAATCAGGAATCTATAAACTCAATTGCCGTTCTTGTGATAAAATTTATATCGGTAGGACCTATAGGAGTTTTTGCATAAGAACATCTGAACATAAACGTAGCTTCGATAAAATAAATCTGATTCAAATTATTCAAACCACCTAATAAAAGAAAACCATTCATTCAATAAAAACTTTGACATATTACATATAAAATCAAAAAGTTCAAAATTAGGTCTCCTAGAAGCATTAGAAGTAAATAGATACAAACATTCGGACAAGCTTTTGAATGAACAGGTAGATGTGAATTACTCACCCCTACGTAACTTGTTTAATTAGTTTTTATTACCTTTCATACTAACTGTACAATGGCTCGGTGTGGATTTTCCTGTTATTCATCCAACTTGTTCTACGATTTGTTTATAATACCATACTCTTCATTCTGTTTGTCATTCTTGATAAAGCTGCTGTGTCAGCGAAACGTCGTCGAATTTTGTCAAATAAAGTGTAGATTAAAGTTAAACCTTATGTTTTTTATCTCACTTAAATTTATCGTATTGAAAATGCATTCCTTCGTTAATGAAGAATATGCAGATATGATCTATGTTTGTACTTGTTGCGATAGAAACGAACAAGCTACGGGAGAATACCAAGAGCAAAATACATATTGATTGTAATTATTTCGATCAAGAAGGTCGAAAAATAATATTGAACTGACATTATGTTTCAAATTTGTCCAAATTTATAGAAGGGAAGAATAAATGGAATTAATAAATAAAATCATATTAATCATTACAATGGTGGCTCAAAATGCATCCAACTTGACTGCATAGCTCCCATTTACGAAGGAATGATTGCAGAACAATAAGATGGACATTGTCATCTTTGTTTTTTCGGCGGCTTTGTTTATTCGTTCTTGTAACTGCTCGAAATTTGTCACCTATACACTGTAGACGATTTGTTTGATGTTTACCAATACATAAAAGTGTAGTGGGTTGAGATACGATGACCGTGGTGGGCAAGCAATTAAATTCGACAACGTGTTCCGTAAAAAATTTCGTAATTTCGAAAGTACCAAATGACATTCAATCTGTTATTTGAAATATGAATGGGCAATAACCTAATACTATAAAGGCCACCACAAACGTTGATACTGAACCTACTTCGGCACGTCTCTGCCTAACTGCATTGAAATTCGGTGAGGCCCAAAAATGATAATTACGGGAATCATCTAAATCATATCTTGTGAAGCATGATTCATAAGACCATATAATGAAATCGGATTTTGAGCTTGGTGTTGAAGAATCCAGCTGCATAATCTGAGTCGTTGCTGCTCGTCCTCTGCATTCAATGCTTGCACTCTCTGTCTCTTTTCAAAACACGCCACACAACACTTCGGGACATTTGCAACTGATTCGCTATATGCCGAATACTGAAGAATTTTCTTCTACACTGTCTATAATGTTGCCGTTTCTATGAGTCTTCTAGGTACCGGATTGAAACTGTAAGAACAGAAGAACATATTGGAGAAAATCTCTGATGGTATTCTCTAGTAGCTTTACGTACGTTTCCATCGCAAAGACCATAATCATATCTGCATTTTATTCTTCACTGAAGGAATATATTTTCAGTTCGAGGAATTCAAGATTTTAAGACAATGATTATCTATAGAAAAAGATATTGTGACATTCATTCATCGAATAGTAACACAACATTTTGATAATCATTTTGCTATTGATTACGAATATCACTTTCTTCACAAGATATGTATATATTTCATTCCATCTATGGTAACACCACAAAATCGATCTCCTATGTTGAGAATTATAATTTCAGAGACTCGGAGGTTTGATCCTCAGAATGAAGCTGAATATCTTCGAATTTAAAAAGATAGGGATTGTGCTGTACTCACTAATTTGTCTTCGAATTGGCTTACGCCATAACACGCACGAAACATTAAAACCAAATCGTCGTTAGTGTTGAACATTTACTTCCCAATAGGGATTGACATCGGACCAGTAATTTTCATCCTTGCGATTGAATTATCAGTCCATATTATATACTGAGAGATACAGGATTTCATCCTGACATTTCCTGAAATCATCAGCTAAATTGTAACCTCAGATTTTGGTATCGCACTCTCAATTTCAAGTTTTATGCATAAAATTGAGAGATTCGCAATAACAGCTCCCAAAACTTCCATTATAACTTTTTTATCATCTTGTTTATTGTAACTTTTTCTTCGAAAGCTTTGAAAGAAGCAATGCTTATAAGATTCTTTTACGGTAGTCATAGGCAATTTGATCATTTTCACAAGTTACTGAACAGTATTAAATGGTATTTTAATTCAAAAGGAAAGACCGTCAAATATTATTCTTAGATCTTTTAATTTCTCGTTCGAATAATAAAATTAATTTCAACATTTTCAGAAAATCTACTCATCCTATATATTCCGAAGTATCCCTACCACCCAAATTCACATGAAATTTTGGCATACAAAGCATTTTTTTTTCTTTATCATTAGTAAATCTTGATGAAAAATTTGAGTCCGTTAAAAGTACTCACATCAACGGTTCTGTTTGTGACTCAAATGACAAAATACTGAAACGAAAATAATAACTCATTACTATTAGCCAAATATATCTAATTATAAGTACTAACAAATCCAAAAATCATCCCTTTAACATATTTTCGACAGATATGTGATAATATGTAACCTTTCCAAATTAACGTCTAAAATTGCATTCAAACCTCAAAATAAATTGTCATCAATCTTATTTAATTAATGCTTACAATTCTATAGAGAATTTAAAGAAGTCAGGAGTTTATAAGTTATCTTGTCTAGACTGAAATAGTTCCTATATAGGTCAAACTAGTCGCCAGAATTACAAATAAAGAACATTAAACTTCATTCACTAAAAAAAAGATTCAACAATAGCCAACCACTGTATCCAAAATGACCACTCTTGTCCTTCTATTGATGAGTTACAAGTTCTACACATTCTTCAAAGGATGGAAAATTGAATTACCTAGAAACTTTCATGAACGACCAGATTGATCTATGTAAATCCTAAATTTTCGATGCATTCAAATAATAACTTCTTGTGATAGTTGGTTAATTGCAGACCTAATATCTGATTTTTCTGAATCTAAATAAGGACCTACACATATAATTCATATCACTTTGTACATGGTTTTCATACTGTCCGACGATGGATGAGAGTTCGAAATCGCAGTAACAGTGATCTATTAATTTATTTGTTGTTGGTAAAAACATTGTGAAAATTTCCATTTGTGTTTTAATCATTCTTAACTACCAAATAGAAATAGGCTAAATCTATACAGCGCCTTAAAAATATTTGCAAGATCCCTTTCGAACTATCCCCTTTATAGGAATTGTAAAATATTTTCAAGATCCTTTCGAAATATCCCCTTTATAGGAATTGATACGTCATTAAGTTATTTTTCTCAGTAAGCTTTTAGAATTTTGTTTGATTAAGTCATGCCGTTTCAAATCGTCGACTATTCAAATATAAAAATTACATACAGTAAAGCATTAAATATGGTTTTATTATAAATCAGTTAACCATTTCCATTGTTTGAATCGTAAGTTGAAGTTTAGAACTTGTATTTAAGTCTTACCTTCACTTTTTACCCAATTTTCTAATTTTCCTGTCAGCTTTCTCAATTTTTCTTTTGAAACGTATCCGTATGGGTCTGAAAATCAATAATGGTCGACAAATAAGTGCTTGTTTTAGAGTGAAGCCTAAAATATTCGACATAAATATACACACAACCAAATTGATATGGAATCACTCGGTTTTTCACATTATTGATTGTTTTTAACCATGGATCTTCGACTACTTATGAAGAATGTTTTTTGTTGTAAAAAAACTGGATAGTATGATAAGAAATGTTGAATTATCACCACATGTTCGGGATATTTTACTCAGTCGTCACTGAGATTTGAAACTGTGAATTTTAAAATTTAAAAAAGCCTATAATTATAATTGAAAATGCCTTACGTTGGATTGTCAGATGCGCAGAGGGGTCGAATAATTGCTCTCGTTGAAGAAGGGGTAACACAGAGGAATATAGCGGCCACAATGGGATATCAAAGGGGGTGATTTCAAAAACCTACGCCCGATACGTGGAGCTGCAATCTCTGCAAAATAGGCCTAAAAGAAGTCGTAGAAAAAGCACTTCTGAACAAGACTGCTTTTCTTGCCAAATTGCAAGAAGAAAAATAGTACGTCGCACCCCATACTCCAAAGTCTATTTCTGGAAGCAACAGACATCAGTGTATCAGTCGGAACGATACGTCAAAGACTTCGTTTATATAACAGAAGGCCCTTAAGAGTTCCAGAGCTAACCTGACAACAAAAAATTAACAATCTTAATTGGTATATCGAGCACCAAAATTGGAATATTAAGAATTAGCGAAATGTTCTTTTTTCGGATGAGACCAGAATTGGTGTTCGATCAGATGACCGCCGGATTCGGGTTTTAAGTGGTCGTGAAAGACAAGCTAGACTCCGAGCAGCTAGACAAATTCCGAAATACTAAGGGAGCAGTGTGATTATTTGGGGTGGCATTATGCTGGGAGACAAAATAGATTTGATTTCGTTTCCTACGAGTGTAACGGCTATAAATTACGTGGACCTAGTGCTGGAGCCCATAGTGAGACTCCGGCGAGGTGCCCACGAGGAGAATTTCACTTTTATGCAAGATAATGCTCCTCCGTGTACCAGCAATCTCGCGCGACATTATCTTGAAACAGAGGAAATCGCTATTTTGGACTAGCCAGCTTGCTCTCCAGACCTAAATCATATTGATAATTTTTGTTATAATCTCAAAAGAAAAATTAGATCGCACCAGGATAATCCAAGAACCCCACAACAGCTCATCCAAGCGCTACAGAAGAGTGGCAGAATATTACCCTAGAGGAGGTCAAAAACTTAAATGCATGCCTAGACGGATTCAGGCTTGTATCGGGACAAGAGGAGGTAATAGAGGCTACTGAGGTGGAGAAAAAAGCACCTACTCCGTGAGAAAACAATTTTCAATTTCCTACTACATGCGGAAAGTCTTATTTTCCTTTATTTGTTTCTTCCTTAAAGTAAACCTTAATTTATTTCTTTTTTCAATTGAAATATCTCAAAAAGGATCAATTCTAACAATCCTTCGAAATTTCCAAAATCACTGAGGTAATATTGAAAATATCGGGTGATTCCATATGAATTTTGTTGTGAGTACCTTAGACAAAATGGCCCCAATTTTAAGGAAGAATGGTTTCGCAGAACACTCCATTTTGAATAGCTCACAGTAAATCCATTGCCAACAATCTTCTGTATGGACTCATTTCGATGGCAGACTTTCTTTAATTAATGAACAAAACGACGCTGAATAATCCGTTCAACGTACATGTTCTCGAGATAATTCAGGAAATAATATGAAGGCGTATGAAACCATTCTCAATGAAAATGTTTGTGTTTGTTTTTCCCGATATACTCGCATAAATAACAGCTCACGTATAAGCTCAAAGTTCTGAAGCATTTCTACTTTCTCTCGATATTATTAACATGTTATATCTTCCTGAATTATTCATTATAGAAACACTGCTTTGTGATATGATAAAGAGAATACTCAATCTTCTCCAGAATTATAAAATACATATTACAAGCGTATTACCTAACATAAATTACATTGAACAGTTCAAACATCTATGATCATCACAACTTGGGACAATATTCGCAAAATTTTACTGATACTTTTAGTTCATGAGAATTCGACCGGATGTTTTGGAATATTCGCTTTCATAATGGCGGAAATGGAAGCATAACTGTTATAACGATCATATTATGTGCATTTACAGAGAATTTTTCGAGAAATTGAACATTGATACCGTCAATAAATGAAGTTTCCCAATTCAGGTATTATATTCCTTATATTCAGAACTGGAAACTCAAGACAAGATTTAATGTTTATCGATAATCTTTCCTTTTTGGTGTTTTTGTCTATTAATGTCTAATTGTCCATTTACTTTCTGCGTTCCCATTTCTTATCTGTTATTAGACATGCTGAATGTAAAATATATAAAAAAAGATTCCTTCAATCTACACATTTACTCTATGATGGGGCACAGAAGTATCATCATTTTCGAAATTTGTGTTTAGTAAATTTATTCTCCACGACCATCACTGAATGTAATAATTTTGAAATCGTTTTTAATAAGAGAATTTAAATATTCTTACACTTCAATTTGAATATTTATTCTAAAACACTTAACTCTCATGTGTTTATAATGTATTTTCATTCTATAACTAGATATGGAATGAATATTCTGTAATTAAATCAATCACCATGGATTGCCATAAAAACAGCAAAACAGCGTGTCAGATGTAAATGTCAACATCATAATAATTATCTTCGAAAAAACTATTGTTTAAACAACATTATGAGAGAAAACCGAGTGCATTAGATATTGAATATTCAACCTGAAATTACAAATTATTCAAATGGTATAATCGAGAACCTGCTGCGGAAAAGCTAAATATCAATACGGCAAGTTTTATGCACATTTCAGAGATTGGCAACAAAAAAAGAAAACGAACTTCTTTCCTGAAAATATTTCACTTGCATCTTTTGGTGATTTATTAAAAAATGGAAATTCTCAACTCTATGGAAAATGTATTCAATTCTAAAAGCAACAATAAATGTGAGGCACGATATCGATATTTCAAAATATACAGAATTGATATCTTTGTTGAAACTATCTTCTGAAAATTATATAGCTATGAAATCGAAGATTTTACAGGAGAAACGAGTATACAATATTTAGAAAGTACTCCGGATAAGATATATTTAGCTACAAATGTAAAAAATTATAATTTATAATTGAAATAACAATACTAATCAAATTTAGTTTATATTTGTAGGTCGCTCTTGTCATTCGTGCTTTAGGGGTTTGTCGCAAGAATGAACTTTATTCTTTAAAAATTTCCGACATTAATGATTTGGTTTCAAAATGATAATTGAAATTCCTGCTACAAAACTAAAAACCAAGACAGTTTACAATCATGAGTGATTTTTTCAAATCATAAAGAAATATTGAGCTATGAGACTTTGAATTACTCATTTCATCAATTTCCAAGAAAATAAATGTGCACAGCAAGTAATTGGAATAAATAAACTTGTTAAAATGCCTAAATAAATTGTCACATTTGTGAATCTAAACAATCCAGAAGAATATACAGGCCACTGTTTCCGCCGTACTTCAGCGACAACCTAATTTATTTGTTTTCGATTTATACTATTTATCATGTTATAATTATTCAGATATGAAGTACAAAAAAAAGATATAGGCATAATTGTTGATGTCAATTATTAAAAAATATTACGAGGCTGGATTGATAAGTCTCCGGCCTGGCCAAGAGATGACGCCACTAGGCCTACTTCGGAGGTGGCTTTCTACAGTACCATCCTTAGATAGTTTGTAGGTATAGTTTCAACCCGATCGCCATATTACTTTACGTTTGAGAGCACGCTGAACAAGACGCCTCTGTGTTGTTTGTGAAAATGGAAAAATTGGAAAAGCTGTCATCAAATACTTTTATTTGAAGGGGTTAACGCCGAAGGAAATTAAAGAAAATATTGATTCAACACTTGAGACATCCTCCTCATCATATTCAACCGTTAAGCAGTGGGTTTCCGAGTTTAAAATGGGTTATGTGAGCACCTCGGATGAGCCACACTGTGGACACCCCGTTGAGATCACAACTCCAGATATGATCGAAAAAATTCATAATATAGTGCTGGAAGACCGCAAATCAAAAGTGCGTGAGATAGGTGATAGTCATACGAACGTGTGCAAAATATTTTGCAACAACATTTTGCTCTGTGCAAAATGGGTGCCGCGATCACTAAAAATTCATTCGAAAAGCCATTTCTGCCGCCAATTTAGCGTTGTATAAGCATAATCCAAGCGAATTTTTTCGTCGGTTCGTTACTGTTGACGAAACTTGGGTCCACCACTACACTCCTGAAACCAAACAACAGTCTAAACAGTGAATTGGAACAGGGGAATCAACTCCAACGAAGGCAAAAACAATTTTATCGACAAACAAGGTTATGGCTATTGTTTTTTAGGTTGCAAGAGGTATTATATACATTGATTACCTTGAAAAAGGTGAAACTATCACTGGTCAATACTACGCAGACTTACTGCAATGTTTTAGCCACGAGGTGCAAACTAAACGATCTCATTTGGCGAAGAAAAAATTCTGATTTATCACGATAACGCATCAGTGCATTCTTCGCGCGTTGCCATGGCTAAAATCTATGATCTGAAGTTCGAATTGATGCCGCACTTCCCAACTCTCCAGACCTAGCCCCGAGTGACTATTACCTGTTTCCTAACCTCAAAACATGGCTTGGTGGTAAGGGATTCGCGGGGAATGAAGAAGTGATCGAAGCTGTAAATATGTATTTTGAGGAACTTGACGAATCAGCCTATAGAGATGACATTACTAGACTAGAGCACCGCTATGAGAAATTTATCATCCTTGAAGGAGATTATGTTGAGAAATAAAAAAAATTAAATTTTAAAAAACGTTCTTCTTGGTCAGGCCGGAAACTTATCAATCCCTCCTCGTATTTATAGGGCAAGAATTGATAACAGGAATGGAAATCTGTTCATTTAAGTATATTTGGAAAAAATCGCAATCTTATCTTAGAATCATTTTGTAGAATATTCAGAAATAGATTTCCCAAAAATCATAAGGATTTTTCATAGTTTATCGCCAAAATGTAACAATAGGTTATTTCTGAACGAAAACTAATGTGGCAAGGTTCCTGATGAAATCAAATTGTTTCAATGAATTCTAAACAGTATTTCTGTTTTGTTCAAGGCCTTCATGAATTTAGAAATTTTTCGTGGGTTGTCTTACAAATTTGTTCTAACAAATGACTGAAATATATCTACCACTCTGGTTTTTATATAGTTCATTTTTGTAATTAGATTGTAGTTTCAATGCGCTAGATAGATCCCTAAATTAAATAATCCACAGTTGTCAAGTCTGGAGCAAGAAAAGGCCAAAGATTAGGTCTCGCATATTAATCCAAAGCAGGATAGACTCAAACTTGAAACCTTTCGTCTAGAGATTAATCATAACCGCATCTTCCCAACATTTTGTAGAGTTACGATATGCCTTCTGGTATTTTTTATCGTACATAAAAATTCAAAAATACAACTCCCTTCGTCCTGAAAACGGTATTACACGAACAGATGTGGGTTTTCATGTAATAACTTCCATTCAAGATAGCATGTTCAAATTTTTCCTGAACCGACAGAACAAAATAATCTACACTACGCCTAGAAATAAACGCACAATTTCAATGTTTCAAACTTTTTTGGTAAGTAAATAATTATTAACATATGGTTTTGTATGCCGACAAAATTTGATGTTTTTTCTTGGCACACATGTTCTTGTAGTGGGAAATAAAATGAAAACAATAAATTGAGATCTTGCAAGAATCAACTGCATATTGATAATAGTAGTTTATAAAATTTTGCGAGTTTTCTTGAAAATTTTAATTTTCAGTTATAAACCGTGAATCACGAAATTTGACACTGGTAGAATGTATTGAACTCTCCGCTTTGAAAAAGGTCATCTGTCGAACCTTTTGTTTTTCAGGGAGTATCAACAATTTATGATGCCGAACTACACAAATGAACAGCGTCTCAAGATTATAATAACTTATTACGAAAATAAGCGATCTGTATTTTCGCGCACTTCGTAAATATTTCGGTGTTAGAATTCGCCCTTCTGAGTCGGCCATACTATGTTTGGAGAAAAAGTTTTCCTTCATGTTCAAAAAATGCATGGGTCGCTGAAAAAATTGCAGTGTTCACGAGAATAAGAAACAGTCGATTCCGCGTCGTTCGCAAGAGTTGGGACTCTCACTAATAACTGTGTGGCGTATTTTGAGGAAGAACTTGGGCTTGCATCCATAAAAGATCCTTTTCACTCAAAAACTACTGCAGGGCGATCCTCAAAGTGCCGTGTGTTTGCAAATTGGGCAATTTGGTACAATTTTCACAAGAATAACATCTTCACTAACGATGCTCATTGTTGGCTGAATGGCTTTGTCAATAAGCAAAATTGTCAATTTTGGTGTGAGTCAAACCCAAAAATATATTGGAGAAGCCTCTGCATCCACAAAAACTGACGGTTTGGTGCGGAATTCATGCTGAGGGTGTTATTGGGCTATATTTCTTTCATGATGATGTTGGAAACATAAATGGCGACCGATATCGAGGCATGATCCGTTACTTCTTCTTCGAACAAATTGATGAACTGGACTTGGATGACACAAACAGCGACCAAAACAATCAATTTGAAGAGCAAGTTCGGTGAGAGAGTTATCTCAAAAATTGGCTCAGTCAATTGGCCACCTCGATCGCCTGATCTCACGCCTTCGGACTTTTTTCTGTAGGGTTTCATGAAATCAATGGCTTACTCCAACAACCAATAACTTTGGATCAAATTCAAACCATTATTGGTTCGCTATCAACGACATAGTCAGCTGTTTTTCAGAGAGCCGTGGAAAATTGGGTTGACAGAATGCTCTTCTGCCGGCACAGGCAAGGCGGCCGTATGAAAGTTGTTGAATTCCATAATTGATATTATAAAATTGCCTACAAAATAACAAATATCAGAAAAAAGTAGTTTCAGCGTCCTTATTGGTAAACCCGATACAAGAATAGGCCAATGGTTTCGTGTGTCTTATTTAACTGTTCCAGATTGATCCGAAGGTACAGGTAGGCTGGTCGTCATGAATGGACACTAGGGCAAGGATGACCATGATAAACAACGGCAGACCATGATAAACAAGGGCAGTCCATGACCCCCACAGAACATGTTCATTGTTTAGAAGGTGAGTGGGAAAGAGTTTCGTTCGCAGATGAGTGACATTTCATTCATTTCACTGCGATCAACGTTCTCTACTTTGCAGATGTCGAAATGAGAGATATGCCCTGTACAACTCCGGACTTCACCAAGCTGATATCGTTAGGAACTACCTTCAAGATCACGAAATAATTTCAAGGGAATTACCTGCTCGAAGTCCAGACCTCAATCCCATCGAAAATGTCTGTACATTCTTGATAGAAGATTTAGGAAGCAACAAAACTAGTTATCTACTGCGAATTACGCTCGGAACAGACTGATCGAAATTTGGAACGAAATGGTTCTGAATGATGTCATGGATTTTGAGTATGAATTATAGATGTCATGCAGTAATTCTCATCAATGGCGGAAATATCTGGTAAAACCGATTTCACATCTTTCATTATTAGTTTAGTTTCAATTTCTATGAGCACCATTTTCATTTTAATTGTTCTCAAACATTCCATGGTGTTGGAAAAATAACTCTTCAACCTATCTCAACTTCTAATTAAATTCGAATTTTCGATTTGGTGCATTAATTTCTGACGCAGTGTATGAATTGCTCAAACCCCCATAAAACTAAAATTTATTCGCGGAAATTAATTTTCGCCTTGAATCCGCGGGTTTTTAATTGTTAACAGGGCTTAGTGAATATGGAAACATCAATTTCGGAATGAACAAAATGCGCTCATCGTAGTAGAGCATTTGAAATTACAGCAATAAGAGCAAGAATTTCATTGCATTCTTCTGAAGTCTTTCGAGTTCTTTATTCGAGAATCATTCTGCGGAAGTTCTGGGTAAGTTCTTATAACATAATGCATAAATAACTAGGATTTAGAAAAATCTTCATTGCTCAACCAACTTTCATTTCTATAATTAATTCAAACAATCAACATCTACAATAATGACAATTCTGCAATAAAACTTCGGTCTCAAATGTTTGATCAACAATTTTTCAACGGAATTTTTTTCGGTATCCATTTTCTTCCACATTGGTGTAATTTGAAATGAAGATTATACTTCACAAAAATCACGTAAATTTGAATGAGAAATCATAATCTGGAAAAAAAGCTGGAACTTCACCATTGGAATGAAAGTTCTACTTCCGGTTGAATCAAAAATGGCAGGTTGTTGATAATAATCTAGTTCTCGAGAACATTCTCTATAACTCCCGTTGACAATTTTTCATAAAACGTATTCGATTAATTCCTGAGGTATTTCTCCTATAATCTCCTGACAGAATTAGTTCAAATTCAATTGAAACTGAATTTTTTCATGAACTCACCCTCATAACTAAGTGTTGAAACAAACGCAGTCACTATCACACTAAGAAATAATAAAAATTTCATCATAAGAACGACCTATTTACACACAACACAACTTTCAAAATTTTCACCTGTTGAACTGTTGTTCTCCGTCGCTTATCCTTGTTTTATAGTTCTAAAAATTAGGGATGTTCGTTCAGGAGTCTGCGCGCAAAATTTCATCATTTTCGTCCCACGGAGAAAGTTTAGACTTTTCTCACCTTGTCGAATTAATTCTAGTACCGTCTTATATGCAAATGTTATTATTTCCGGTTTTCTTATGAAGGTTGTCTTCACAGATTGATTTGAAGGGAAATTGTCAATATCAGGGGATTAAGGAGAAAACGAACTATTTTGGAATGAATGGGGTAAATTTGACGTCATTTTTATGGTCGGTCTATTTTTTACGTGATTATTTTAGACGAGAAAAAAGATTGCGATCTACATATAGAAAGTGTTTGACGTTGTTCTGCTCGAACATTGGCTTGCATGTGGGTTCAATACTCGAATTTGAGATAAACTATAGGGCGTATTTCACAGTGAATTGCCTATTAGACGTTCACAGACTACCGACATAATTATTGTTCCGAAAATAGTTGATGTCACTTACGTATGCGCTGCTATAGTCTGCCAGCTTCATGAATCGAAAAAAGCCTTTTCTTGAACGAGAGAAGGCGACCATTCCTCCTTAGAGAGCCCGCCTAGAACAAAAAATAAAAGCACTAATGAAAAAAATAGGTTTAACACATACTTACCATAACACTGAGGAATCATCACTCAAACTCCTGAAATCAATCAAGCAGATAGCCTCACAATACCGCATTAAAACTAGAGATACCATAATCAGGGAAAAAATAATTATTGTATCGGACAACCTGAAATAAAGGCGTTAGGGAACCGGGTAAGAAGATATGAAGATAGAGTAAAATGATACCATTATAACAACAAGTATCGAAAAAATCAAAAACACTCCTTACGAACTCTGGATACTGAGGTCACTGATGTGGAGACAAGACCACGATGAAGATATTTTCAGAGAGTATCGGGTCCGAGGAGGTTCATCACGATGCCCAACCATCTTGGTTGGAGGAGTTTGAACGCAAAACTCCCAAGGTTAACGTGATATTAACATAGAAGTTAAACAGATAGCGCAGGTATTGAGAGGATCTAACAACTGGACCGTTCTAGGCCCAGATAACATCCACAACTACTGGTGGAAATATTTTACCAGTGTACATCCTCTCCTTGCACATCTGTTCCACCAAGCACTAGAGGATCCAACCATCATGCCCCACCCTAGGAAAACTTCCATGCTTCCCAAGGAGGGAAATCTGCAGGATCCGAAGAATTACCGGCTGATCACCTGCCTGCCTACCATCTATAAAATCCTAACTAGCACCTTAACACTACATATCAATAAACACCTAGAAGCTCACCATATCTCAGCTCATGAGCAAAATGGATGTCGTAAAGGTGCAAGAGTCTGCAAGGAACTACTATTAGAGGACAACATCGTGACGAGACAAGCCGGGAGGAAATTCCGTAATATATCAGTTTCCTGGATAGAATATTCAAAAGCGTTCGACTCAGTACTTCACACTTGGCTTCTGAAGGTACTGAGATTATACGCAATAGCCAACAGCATAGTCGATCTGCTGGAGCATCTTATGAGCTCATAGTGCACTACGCTGAGAATAAGCACAGAAAAGAGAGAGGTCAGGAAGGAGGAGATTAGGATCAGAAGGGAAATATCCCAAGGGGATACCCTCAGTCCGATCTGGTTCTCAACCCGCTCAGCACTCTGAACAACTATACGATTGACAAGAACATAGATACAACCATGAGTCATCAATTCTACATGGATGATCTGAAGCTTCACACAACAAATTCAAAATTGACACAGAATCAGGCAGGTGTTGAAATCATGAACAATATAACTATTCCCGCAATGCAGCCAGAACAAGGGTATAAATACTTGGGTATAAATTCTTTTGAAAGATCAAGAAGCTGCTCCGGGCAAGGTTGAACTCCAAATCGCTGTTCCTGTCGATGAATACGTGGGCCATACCCAGCATATAATATTATTTTTGTGCCCTCAGGTGGTCCCAGACTGAACTCCTGGCTGTGGATACGAAAATAAGAACTATACTCACTAAGTTCGAAGTCCACCACCCCCATGCATCAGTTAATCGATTTTATCTGCACAGACATGAGGGTGGTAGGGTTTATCCAGCCTAGAGTCAGTCCACGCCAAGCAGGTAGAGAAACTTCGGAAATATTTTCTAACAAGGGAAACCACATTCCACCGAGCCCTGCGAGCAGCCCGTAAGGTTCACTCGGCCTTGCGTCTGAAAAGTGAAGAATATGTACCTATGTTCAACATCCGAGATGCTGAAAGACTGGCAATCCAAGGCATTACATGACAGATACGCAAAGCACCTGAAAAGTGACAATATAGATAAGAAAGACTCCCTCACTTACCTTCGAGCCGGATACCTCTTCCAGGAGAGTCAAGGAAGAATACCTAATAGCCATTCAAGATCAGGTGGTTCCGACCAAAGCGTATCAGATAGGTGTCGTGAATGCTCTAGAACAGTGGAATCGATTCAACATGTCACATCTGGCTGCTCAATTCTAGTACCTCTGAAATACTTACAGCGACATAACGTTATGGCGAGAACTTACCACCAGGAAATAGCCGTTAGTCGTGGATTACGTCAAGGGGAAAATAAAGCAACATCTGTACCACCCGGATGATAGTTTGTAAGATCAGAAGTCGAAGCTCTACTGGGAACTCCGCACTAATAACAAAACAGCATTCCTTAGTGACTTCACGGTGCCGGCGGACAATAATGTGATTCGAGCATATACAGAGAAACTAATGAAGTATTATAATTTGACTTTCGAATTGAAAGAAACATATAACCTCAAGTCGGTAACTATTTTGCCGTTGATTATCACGCTGAACGGCTTGGTTGAGGTGCATATCAAGAATAACACCGATATATTAAAGCTGGACAACAGTGTCATATTGAGTGCCTGCCTAGAAGGATGTCATCCTGGGCACCACCAGAATAGTTGAAAGGGTTTGATGGTGGGTGTTTGAATGCATCGCGAACTCAGCTTGGCGAGGGATCGCCCTGACTGCTCGTGTATAGCCCACAACAGTGGTGTGGGAAAAAAAATATATATATATATATATATATATATATATATATATATATATATATATATATATATATATATATATATATATATATATATATATATACAGGGATATCCACCGGGACCGTCCGTTAAAAACTTTTTTAATTCCAATTACAATGTCAAGCTGAAATTTTATACGCGGTCATAACCTGCGATTTCCAATTGAAGTGAAATATTTTCGAAGTGATACCATTTCCGGTTATACCGGAAGTGGGTCATCATTTTGTTATTTCAAATGGCAATCTACCTTTTTCATTATACATCTAGAACCGACATTCGAGCAGGGCATAAAATACCCAAGTTGTTGGCACTTATTTGTTAAAACTTTTGACAGATTCAATTATTTTTGTTATAAACTCGATTTTTGAGGAACATTTGAAAACAATTTTTGCTTGGGTGGATAGAAGAAGGATCAAGGAATTTTTTAAGCAATCTACACATGTCAAATGTTTATCGCGTTATTTTGTATGATTTTTTTCAATTTGCCCTTTTTCAAACAGCGATAACTCAATTTTTTCAAATTGCACGTGCCAATTTTTATATCGCCATCAGATGAAGCGTCAAATTTCAGATGGAATTGTGTAAGCATGTACTATACCCATCTCTTATAGTTCCGAAATAATTTGGGAATATATTGAATTTTGATGATTTTGCAAGAATTAACAGAGAATGCTTTGAAATATTTGTATCAAGTAGCTGAACTGGCTACGCTCACCTCACAGGTGCCTAAAATTAATGTACTTGTCACTTCTTTAATTCGAATTTGATATTTCAACAAGAATTGTCGTTATTTCAGATTGAAAATATCCAAAAAATACAACACATTTGGAATAAAACCACTGGTTATTCAAACTAAAATATATTTAATCTTTTTTTAATTCATTTTAGAATGTCAAAAAGTGGTTAAAAATTGCAGGCAATTCAATAACCAATTTCCAATTTTACCGTCTATGAGTAAAATAAAATTTCGAAGCATTAGAAGCAACTTTCTACAATTCGGATGAATAAAACTTGTAGGAACGAAGCGAAAACCATTCATCGAAGATAATTACATTAATACGAATAAACGATAGCAAACATCATAGGAGAAAACTAATTCACGATCTGAATAAATGTTCAATATGGGCCCCATTTTGCTCCATACACTTGACAGCTCGTATACGAACATGATGAGAACAACTCATCATGTTGCCCTCATCAAAAAATTTAAATTAGAGCTATGGGACAGATTTGACATTGATTTGATGCAAAAACGACTAAAAAGTATTGTTCCTTCAAGGCAATACACAGGTGCATACGTGTGTAGTTCCCATGATAAAAATCCATAAATTGGGCTACAAACTGGTATCTTATTTAACATATTCCCCACATTTATCCCCGTACAACCATTTCCATGTGTTCCAAACCTGAAGAAATCGCTGGGCGGAAAAATATTTAAAATAAAGTGGTCGTCATTCAAATAAAGTATTTTGAGGGCCTTCAGAAACCCAAGTATTCAGATAATATAAAAAAAGGAAAAACATTGAACTAAATGTATTCAGTTCATAGTTACTGGCATATTAAAGCGTCTTCGAAATTTTAACTTGGTGCGTCCATGAGTATTTAGATTCATTTTGAAGTATGGAACAACGAAAACTGATATTATTCAAAATTATAAATCAGGTAGGAATTGAAGATCACCTCACCCTCTTGGAATGTCAAGATTGCTTCTTTAACCGAAGAATATATTTTACGAACTTTGATTTCATGTTAGATTAGAACTCAATTTTACATCTACTTGGAGGACTTGGAAACATAGAGAATAATTAAGTTTCAGATACCAAATAATTTACTTCCAGAATTTCGATATGTAGAATGTGTGATATTCTCTGTGGCTTAGAAACGTCTTGTCGACTGACCGCTGAGCAGATTGCTCTTGAAGGATTAAGGATCCTCCAGTACAGGAGAATGAAGTATACTGACGGACAATATTAAATATTATATTTTATAAAAAGACTCGTTCGTAATGATTGGTATGCATCGAAAATTCCTAAAACTCAATCGTTCTTATTTATAATCCAATTTTACTTTCAATGTAGGGCTCCGTGCTGACACGGTTATATTGCCTTCAGAGTTCAGAGTAAAAACAGCACAGAACAATTCAATATCAAATATTAATTTTAACATTTCAATGAATTATTATATCTTTCGAACAGTTATATTATCTCACTAATTTAAGACCAAAAAAAATGTTTATGTGATTGGCCTCAAAATATTTCAATCTCTGGTACGTTCTCAATTATAAACTCATACTGATCTTCAGTAGGCTGCGATTCAGACCCCGGCTAGTCTTCGAAGTGTATTCAGCTTCTCCCTACCCCCCTCTGCATCACATTAGGCCACCATGTAAGAGCACAGTGAACAACCATGGGTCTCACCACCGCAGTGTACGGACGGTGTACATTTTTTTGTTTATCTGGTTATTTATAGACTATCGACATTAACTAAAAAGATGAGACTCATAGTTTTTCTCTAATTTTGAAATTTTATAATTAACAAAATAAATATTCGATTCCAAATCTTGAAACATTTTCAGACCTTTTATTGAAATATTTTCTGTGGTCCTCAGAGGAAACGTAGATCCAAAAACATTTCGTTAGTTGAAAACTGGCAAAGTTATTGAAAAATTCGCTGTTCAAAGTATTTTAGTTTTCCAAGTGCTCCAATCGCGTAATTTATACAAATATTTCAACTGATATTCAGTATCATAAAAAGATGTTTTTGGTGCAGTGCTTATTCCAGGGGCAATGTGCTGGTACCATACGGGGACCTAAAGATTCTTTAGAAAAATCAAACGGCCAATGAAAATATTGGTGAATCCGTATAGTTATAATAATAATCATAATTTTCAAGATTTTTTATGTAATATGGACCTTTTCTTTCATTAAATCATAATTTTTTCTGATTGAAATATATTTCTTCATTTTTATATACTTTAGAAGAGTATTGTTGAGTTTATGAATTCAATGGCTTCAGACATTCTTCCTTGTAGTGGACTTATTTAAGTACAACAAATTTCTTCATTGAATAAAACAGTGATATTCAGATTTCCACTATATTGAAAACTTATGACCCTTTCACCACACTAGGGCTTCTTCAGACTTGTAGTACATTTGAAAGAATATGCCGTATATATTACATTTGTAGAACAGGGTTCTCAACAAAATAGGAGGAAAATCCAAACAGGATTGCGTTGAGATCTGAGAAGATTAAGTAATGGTGTATGTAAAATATTCATTTTATCTTCAATGATGAATTTACATTAACAACAACGGCTTGATAATGAGACATCGCCTCAGCCTTTACTACCAGAAATTTTTATGGATAACATTGAGAAAATAATTCATGATCTTCCGCTATCGAAACATTGCAGCTATTAGTTTAAGTATGTGAATGGCATCTGTTGCTTTACAGATACAAATAGGCAATTCGATCTGTCTAGTATCTTCATAAAATCGATTCACTCTACTATAAGGTTCACTTTAGATAAGAAAACTGAGAATTCCATCAAGATTTTTGATTCAACTCTAATCAAAGTTGACCACAGAGATGATTTTCCCATTTTCCATAAACCATCTCATCCAAACATCATCATTCACATTTCTTCCGCACATCCACATCAATAGAAAATAGCTGCTTATAACAGTATGATAGATAGACTCACCACGATACCAATATCAGAAAATAATTTCTTGAAAGCGCTCAATATTATAAAACAAATATCGGTTAATAATGGTTCTAATTCTTTTATGATTCCATTATTCCAGTATAAAATAGAATATATTTGCTTATATTGGTAAACCGAGTCTGAATTTAAAGTCATTCTCTTCACCCGTAATTTGACTATAGCTTTCAGTTTTCAGAACGGAAAACTGTCTAGGCAGATATATAAGAACTGTAATCCTAAAATTCATAAAGAAAACAAATCAGGTATTTATAATCTCTTCTGCGGAAGTTGCAATGAAATTTATATTGGTAGAATTTTCAGAAATTTCAATCTTAGGATATCTGTGCATAAACGCAGTTTTGACAAACAACAACCAGCTTCTCACTATGCAGATCATCTACTAGAAGAAAACCATGAACCTATAGGAAACATTGGAAATCAACTAACAGAAAAAGTTTAGAAATTCACTCAACAGTCAATTCGACCGAATTTCGTCACCATTAGTTAATATTTTCAGTTTACAAAAGAAGCAACCCTGTATGAATATTTGACCTATTAGGTAAAGTACCTGATTCAACTGGGGAATGCAATCTAGGTATACCAAGATCTCGCACCTATTCTGCAAGATCAATCTCGCACCCAAAGTCATGCGCGATCTCGCAAGATTTGTAAGATTGGTATTATGTCAATTTTGGTTAGCTTTCAATGCTTTCGTATGATGTTGTTGACTTATGTAAACAATGTACCTATTCCCGGCGGCAACACGTGGCGCTAGGGCCACAGCGCGATAGGTATGAGTGAGGCGAGACGTTTTCCGGTTGTCGTACATTTGTCATTGTTTTGCGAACCTGAACTTGTCAGAGTGCATGGCAATATGCAGATTCATAACCTATTCCAATAACAGTTGAAAATAGTTCCTTGTGTGTTTAAGTTCTCACGGTCTATTCGTTTTATGTTAAAATGACAACAAAGGTAGTTTATAAAGAGTTTCAAAGTGGATCACAGGTATGAGAATACTTTTTGAAGGCAGAGAAAGGACAAGCTGCCCAGTGTAAATTGTGTAAGTTTATTTTGAAAACAACGGCATGATCTCCCAAAGGCTTACATGTACATTTACTGTCCAAGCAAAATTGATACTTCTCATAAAAAAGTGACAGAAAACATGACTCTGGATCCATTAAATTCTTCAATGCTGATCAGTGCTTCCGCGTCAGTAAGGCTACCGCCTCCAACCGGTATGACGAGACAGAAAATATCTGATTACTTTTCGTCTCTACAAAAAGTTTCTTTGCAGGAAAGAATTTCAAGGATGATTTCTAAAGAAAGAAAGACTACAAATTACTTGCATCGCCCAACTCCATAAAACAGATTGTTATGGATTATGTGGCATGAGTTTGAAAATAAAAGTTTAGCAGGATCTTATGAATTTAAGAAAGAATAACCATAGCTTCAGCCTTACTTTCGATGAATGGACTTCATGCAAATACAGGCGCTTCATGAATGAATGTGCATGTTCATACATACATTCATTAGATGATGATATAGTAGATGTTACAACAGATGGGGCCAGTGTAATGGTGAAGGTTGGACGACTCATGAATCCTCTTCACCAGCTATGGTACGCTCACGGCATTCAATTGGGAGTTATGGATGCGATTTACAAATCAAAACGTGGAACTGAAACGCAAAAAAAAAGTACAAAGACACAGTCTTAGCTCAGTCAGATGGGGAGGAGTCTGACGGTGAAGAATTTGATGATATTATTGATAATGAAGGATTTAACTGCAGTTTACCCACTGTAGATGAAGTTGACTGAGTGCCAGAATTTGATCACCTTATCAAAAAAGTAAGACAAGCAGTTAAACGAATTTAGCAAAAATGTGCAACTCTTGCTGGACTGCAAAACTCACTGGTCTAGTCTTGCAGATATGATTACCATCAATAAAGTGAAGCAATGTGTAAGCAGAGCCTTGATTGATTGCAATCTTGGATCCAATACAAATCATAGTTTCTCAGACGAAGAATATCGTGCTTTATCAGATTTAGATCAATCAAAAAAAAATAATAAAGTTAATCGGAAGATTACACAAGAACAGTACCAAAGATGACCGTATTGCAGTCGATATACAAAACAAACCCTCTATATCTTCAGTTGCAGATGAAGCCATAAATGGAAGTGATGATGACGATTCAATTCCATTATCTGCAGTGAAAAAAAATTTAGATCCTAAAATCGCGAACGCTTCTCTTAGTCTTGATGAGGAATTGGAAATGGCATTGAAAGAGCGTTCGCAAAAACGTGTGACACCTTTGTCATCGTCACTTGATATGATTTTGAAGAAAGAAATCAATTTGTACGAGTCAGGAGGGTCAAAAGGACAAAATCTACATACAGTTCGCTCACCAATGTTTTTCATTTGTAGTACCAACAAGTGTCGAGGCAGAACGGGCGTTTTCCTCAACTGGTTATCTTGCATGCAGCATTCGGAGTCGGCTAGCAGATGAAACCCTAGATACTTTATGCTTTTTGATGAGTTATTTTCAAGTTTAAGAATAATGTGTTACTTTTTGAATAAATTACTGGTTAGCTTGAGATTTTATTTCTCTATTTTGCTTCTGAAGAACAATTAGAGCCTATAGAAATATAAATGATAGGAATTTTCGTACATTTTCGATGATCATTTCTTTACAAAGCAAGATCTAGCACAATACCGAGATTTCGCAAGATTAGAATTCCTGAATCTCACGAATACCGAGATTGATATTTCGATGCGAGATTGCATTTCCTAGATTTAACCATGTAATATATAAGGAATATCTTTTTTTTTCTTCAATGTACTACTTCTGAAGAAGCCACAGAGTGGTGAAACGCGTCATGAGTTTGTAAATATAGTGAAAATTTGAACATCATTGTTTTATTTAATTATAAAATATAAATCAATTTTCGTCAAGTAACGATCTTCTAAATTGAAGAAGCAACAATTGTTCTATGCAATGTTTTCCATACTGAATGATGTTGGTCCAATCGATTTTCAACAATTTAAAAATGTTTTATTCACTTGTTTTCATTTTACAGTTACATTTATGTTTTCCAAATATCGTTATCAGGTTCAATTTCCTTGAACTGTATTAAATACACTAAATAAGTTGCTATTCCAGATACCATCTGAAAAATATTTTCACTAAATAATTCAGTAAAAAAATCTCTGTTCATACCGAATATAAAAGTGACCAGTTCAATGGAAAAAATCAAAACTGTTATTTCAATTCTATTAATCTTTGAATTCAATAGAAACAATTCCATCTGAAACAAAAAAGATTAGTTTATTTTTTAAGATTCTCTGCAAATTCCTACTGTGAGGATTGATATTATATAGGGTTTCCGCGCTGAAGGGTCCATGTGAATTATCTGGAGAACAGGTTTTTCGATCAATATGAAATTAGGGCATTAGAGTAAATGGTACTGATCTAAAATTTGCAATTGTCTTTAGAATGATACATCTTCCAGTTATACTGGCCATTGTAGACGATTTTGCCATTTCAAGGGGCATAGTGTACTTTTTAATTTTTTTATTTAAAGGCAACTTACGTCAAGATTTACCCTATCTAGAGAGATCTTTTTCGCCAAAATAAAATTGACTCCGATTCCGATGCTATTGTATACATAAGGTGCACAAAAATTACTTATCAACAGAATTAAATTAAATTTTCAAAACAACGTTTTCTCAAGTACGAGTCCCTCGTTCATTTAATTTATTGGAACACTATTTTAAATTAGTTTTGACAGGTAATATGTTGCCCTATGCCTAAAATGGCTCGTTCCTATTTCATTCACGATTTTATCAAAAACCTGCAGTTCCTCCGGAATATTATATCATTAGGCCGTTGAACAAAGACAGATAGAATGGATTGTTCCACAATGTTCTATGTAAGGTTCTATGAATTTCGGCCTCAGTTTGACATTAGGAAGTTACTTAAAAACGGCAATAACACTGATCTTATTTGTGTATAGTCTATTTGTTCAAAAGTATAGGGAGAAAGGAATGACCGATTGGAGCATTCTTTTCTTTGTTGTCCTGAATGTTTTTCAAGACTGTGGCGCTTCCGGTTATATCGGATATATATATATATATATATATATATATATATATATATATATATATATATATATATATATATATATATATATATATATATATATATATGGGTGATTCACCAGTGGCGCGGTGCTCTGTAGCTCGTACACTCTTGAAGATTTCATTTTTGTTCGAACGGTATTGTATTTAGAAAATGAGAATCTACTTCAGCAATTTATTTTGTAGTAAACAGGTTGTCCCAATTTTCTATAGAAAAATCTTGGGTGGTTTTTTCAGATTGGAAGACAACTTTTTTGTTCAAGATGCAAGAGCGGCCTAAACACTGCTATAATGTCTTTAAGTAATAAGTTTTTTTGGTGAGTAGTTTCGTCACAATATTTTTTTCCGTAAAAATTCATGAAAAAAGGCTCTCACATCATCATATGCTCCTTCGGCCAGAGATGATGAATACTTATTCCCTTTCGTTTTCATATTGCCCAAGGATAGCTTTATTGATGAATTGAATCCTCATTCTATACAGGAGTGACTTATTGAATATTGTAATTTTGAAAATATCATATCTTGATTTTTTCAAATGGAACAGCCTGTATTTCAATATTCATTTCAACGCATAAAATATAGTACTATATTTTTGCAGAATCTTTATCTTCATTTTCGATCATTGTCGAAATATTCGATTATTTGCAAAATTTTGATGAAAATTCTACAAACCGTATCAAACTCATCAACATGCATCATTATTCGCACACGTTTTTTTTCTGTAATGATTCAAGTAGTAGAAAATGAAACCCAAACAAGATAATTCTTTTAACGAATGATAAAATCAAGATGATTAAAACGTAAATCGCGGTATGTGTTGACATTTTTTTATTTGTGCGTTCTGTCAGGTATCTGGAGATATCATATTCTGCATTTTACATGGTGAACTTAACAGTATTTCGTTATTAATTATTGTGAAATTGACATTTGGACCCAATTTTAACTGCAATGATGATTTCCAAAAAATGATGAATGGTTGATATGATTTTAATTCTGGGTGAGCACAAAGGTTTCCTGATAAGAGGCATCCTGATGCAAGATGCTTTGAAAAACTTCTAATTAGATTTATCGAAACGGGTAATATCGCTTACAAAAAACATGAAAAACCAAAAACTGCTACAGCTGAAGACAACCAGTTATCAGATTTGTTGACAGTGACAGAGGACCCATGTAAAAGCCAAAGAAAGATTTCTCGTTAACAGATATAAGTCAAACTTCCGTACAGAGAATCTTGAAATGAATGAAAAAACTTCATGAATATCATGTACAGCTGCACCAGGAACTGAACAATCAAGACTATGGAAATCGAATCAATTTTTGCAATTGGGCAAGTGACAAAGTAGTGGAAAATCCAAATATGTTTAGCAGAGTTCTTTTCTCGGACGAGGAAACTTTCCACAATAATAGGCCTGTTTACAGGCACAACTTTCATTATTACACCACGGAAAATCCACACTTCATAAGACAAATAGATCAGCAGCATCGGTGGTCCTTGAATGTATGGACCGCTATAGTAGATGGATATCTAATTGGGCCGCACTTTTTCGATGGGCACCTCAATAGAGAAATATAATTAGATTTTCTGCAAAATCCTCTACCAATAATACTTGCCGATGTACCAGAGCATATAAGACAGGATTTGTAATTTCAACAGGATGGAGCACCGACAAATTAGTCACGTCAGGTTAGGGAACATTTGAATCATGTATTTCCAAACAAATGGATAGGACGTGGTGGTCCTGTTATATGGCCAGCTAGGTGTTCGGACCTTACAAGTCTACATTTTTTCTTGTTGGGTTATATTAAGGGCATCGTTTACCAGATTCCTTCTACAACACAGTTGGATATGAGACAGAGAATAGTCGACGCCTTTCAGTCAGTTAATCCGCAAATATTGTCGAGAGTTCAACGGTCTTTCCTCAGAAGGATTGAGTTGTGTCTACAAAGAAGCAGGCAACATTTTGAGAACTTGTTGACATAGTTCAACATCTCGGATCATCTCACTAAAAACCAATCTATCATGTATTTCACACAACACAACTACCTTAAAATATCTCGTACAAAAAGAGTACCAAAGATTTTTCTGCTTAGTCGCTTCATTCTCTCTTCTACTCTATGATTTCTAAACGAAGACAAGAATGAAAGATAGGGGGTTTGGGACAGGAATCTGTAACAATGGAAAAAGAAAACCAGCCGAAAAATATTTCAACAATCATACTTCTTATATGTCTAAACAAATCTGAGAAAAGATTTTACATAGCAATCAAGGTCATGAAAAGGACTAAGGAGATAATAAAAAAATTCATAACCTGCGATATTTCCTCAAATTCCATCTCTGTTTGACCGAGAGGGCCCCAGGTTCAGTCTTCCAAGTGATTATGCCGATTATGATCTATAGATGTTTTAGAATCATTAAGGACCCAATAATCTGGGTTGACATCGCCCATATATTATTTCTTCGTGGAACTTGCTCAATTTTGAGAAAAATTTGCGACAAAAATTTTGACAGTCGTTCGAAAAATATTACATTTGTCATATTGTATAAAAAGTTCTAACACAAAATACAACAGCTCAACTTATATTGGTAATCCTAGTCTCAAATTAAAATCATTCCTCTCGCATTATAATTTCAATATAGCATTCCGAACTGATAATTCTTCAGGCCGACATATCAAAAACTGCAAATCTAAAATTGATAAAGGTAATAAGTCCGGTGTTTATAAACTGTCTTGCGGGGATTGTAATAAAATTTATATTGGTAGAACTTTCAGAAATTTCAAATTTAGATTGTCCGAGCACAAACGTAGTTTTAATTACCATAAATCAGGTTCTAATCACTTACTCGAAGAAAATCATAACTTTAATGATAATTTGAAAATTTTACACAATGAAAATAATAGACAAAAATTCAATCTATGGGAAATTTTAGAGATTAACAAAGAAAAGAATTCCGGTAGGTTACTTAATAGTCAATTAGATCTAAATCCTTCTCCCTTACTCAATCTTTTCGATTCATAAAGTAAGCAACTCTGATGGGTTTTCCAACATATCCCTTGTACTTGTGCCTATTCTTATATTAAGTAGGAAATAAGACTAATATATAAGGAATAACTCTGTTCATTAGTTTGTATCTATCCGATGAAGCCTCAGTCTTGTGAAACCAGTCATAGTTTTGTTAATATAGTGAAAATCTAAACACTATGAAAAAGCATGAAGTGCTAGCATGCGACCTGACAGAAGTATTCACAGCAATGTTACTGTTACATACAATACCAGTTACTTCTGCTGAAGCTGAAAGATCATTTAGCAAATTGAAAATAATTGAAAATTATTTGAGTACTACTATGGGCCAAGCTCGACCCAGACATTTATCGCTAATAGCGATCGATAACAAAACCGCATTTAACCGAATTGATTGCGAAAACTAAGGCCAGGAAAAGATTATAACCGAAATTAGTAACATATGTACACTAGTTTATTAATAAAAAATTTGATTTGATGCACTTCTTTTCATTGCTTAATATCAGTATGATAAATCCAAATCCTCAACTCCAAGTGGATTTGCTGTGCTCTACACTGTACGATAAATACCTAATTCTGATTATTTATGATAAAATAGCTTGGCCTTTTAAAAATATAAATATATGTAAATTTTGATAACACCTAACAATTTAGAGGCCCCAGTTTTTTTTGCCCTTGGGCCCTTGATCATCTAGCAACGCCACTGATTCAAAGTATCCAAATTTTGACAGCTTGTGCTTATGCTCACCTGTTTATATGACAGTTTATTTCTTCCCATTTTCATCAGTATTGATTGTGTATAATCATCCACTAATTTTGACTGAAATGAGTTTCGTATGAATAAAATAAAATTGTTCGAAATAGTTTTACTTACATGATCTTGAAAAGAACTGTAAATATAAATAATAAATAAACAGTGATAAACAGCAGATGAAAAACTTAATATGGCTGTCATTTTAATAATCAGCATGATTAAATTCAAATCACCAATAACGAAAACGTTCAGATAAAGTGAATGTAAAATTGAATTGAATTCTATGATAATTCTCATAAGAATATGTATCGAAAATATAGCTACATTATTCTGTAGAATGAAATTTAGTTTTCCACTGATATTTTGTAATTTTTAATTTTTCTTCGCATGGTGATATGTGAGAGTTATGAAGTTTCTTCAAACAGGTTATGAAGTCTTTCTGGTAATAGTATAAGGTACAATTTAAAGATATAAAAAATATCAAATTGTGTTATTAGAAACATACAAAAGTAGAAAGAAAAGATTGATATGAAAGGTTCTGAATAATAGAGGAGAAGTAAAATTCAAAGAAAAACATTATAAATAATAGGCTTATTTCTACAGAATAAAAGTAAAAACTTGTCTAGTGATGTTGCGATTTTTCTCATCATCTATCAATGAAACATCAAGTTCCAAAATTTCTTCTACAACTTGTGATATCTTAGTTTGTTTTCCATGTATAGAAGCAAGCAGCAAGATAAGATGTGGTGTAATGAAAGAATTAAATAAAGTTATGAGTGTAGTATCTAAATTTGAAAAATTCCAGTAAAATCCACTTATACATATAAACACAACTAACAAAATACCACAAAATTTTCGGAAAAACTCGGTTGTATTCTGAATCTCTCCAGTACGTCATCAAAATTTACAACAGGAAATATCAGCCCATATTTCCATATTTTGAATATTAATTTAAAATTTTTCGGAGTTCTGAAGTATCTATCATATTTCACAAATAAAATTGACGAAGCTACCAACAAAATACGCACGTAATTTGATAGATATATTAATACTACTTCAATCATATCCTTCTATAACCCCATCAGGAAATTTAGGCTTCCGTTTTATATTTATCCTGATGCATTGACTACAAATTACATAATCGATATCTAGAAATAAAATGATTGCTGACCATTTGATGATTCGAATTCATAGAAATCTTTCGGTTTTGTTAGGATGTATTGTATATAATAGATTCTCAAGAAAACAAAATGATATTTGACTTCTCCAAAGCACCTATTATAAAAAAAATGAAATTTGAAAATGACGAAATTGGGTAAAACACAAAAAAAAAATCCTGAACTAATATTTTCGAAACGATATGGAAGCACTCATATTTTTCAGTACCCAGAAGGTCCACCTCTGTTATTAATGACACGTTGGCATCGTCGCGGCATGCTCAATATTAAATTGTCTATTACATTTTGGCCAAAGTCATTCCAAGCCCCCTGAACTGCTAATCGAAGGTCCTGTTCATGATGGAAGACGTTTTGACGCAGGAGATTTCTTTTCAGGGTGTCCCACACATGCCCAATGGGATTCAGATCTGGGGATCAGGATGGCCACGGTAGAAGATAGATATCATTCTCTTCAAGAACGTTCAAGACAACTCTTGCACGATGAGGAGGGGCATTATCTTGTTGGAAGAGTGGATTTTGACCCATTGTTTGGAGATACGGTACCACTACAGGTAAAACTATCTCATTTGAGTAAGAATTTTCCGTGAGGTTGTTCTGTATGAAAACGAGGTCAATTCTGCCACCAAGGCGTATACCTCCCCAAAACGTCACTGATCCGCCTTCCTGTCTAAAAATTTCTCGAGCATGCTGGAGACGGTTTCGCTTGCCAGGTTCCCTCCATATTCGAATTCTTCGCGAATCGGGATAATAACTAAATCTATATTCATCACTGAAGAGAACTGTGGCCCACCTCTCTTGATCCCAGTTTACGTGTTCTTGGTACCAAGCTAAACGAGCAGCGTGATTTCCATGGGTCAGTTGTGGAACTCTTAAAGGACGTCTGGAGTGGAGTTGACCTTCGTGAAGTCGATTTCTCACAGTTTGGTCGGAAATTTGTACATAATGAACTCGTGATAGCTCTTGAGGTAATTGAGATGCTGTGGTAGTATGATCTCTTCTGGCTTGTAAAACCAAAAATCGGTCTTGGGCGACTATAGTAATCCTGAAACGACCTGTATGGCGTACTTCTACGCTACCTGTTTCATTGAAATGCGACCATAAACAGTTTATGACACTTGGGCTACTTCCCAGAACCCTGGATACTTCCTGTTGTGAGCTCCCAGCTTGGAGAATGCCAACGGCTCGTAACATCTCTTCTCTAGTCAAATGTCGTCTTTCCATGGTCGAATCACAAAACTTAAATCTTTTATTTGTGCTTACAACAGAAACAAAGTGCCAACTAACTGATTTCAAACACTGAATACATGAAATGATTATAAAGCAGCGTCGATTCTCTGCGTTTTTAGTTTTTTATAAAAAAAACTGGAATCTGTTGCGGCACTCTACATAATTTGGTGAGAAATTGATGCATATGTTCATTTTTAAAAAAAAATCATCCATATTGATCGTTCGGGATACGATATATCGATATTCAGAAGTGTTCCCTAGACTTTTTTGAGGTGTTTAGATTAATATAACAAGCATCGCCTCAAAAAAAGTAGAGTGAGCGGAATTTGAATGGGATAAATAGATTGAAACATCAAACAAAATTTGTCATGGAATTTTACAAGAAAGTGATATGCTATATCACACCTCGTTGGAGAAGTCTCTTCAAAGCAACTGTAAGAAAATACAGATGAACGTTTTTACAACCAAAAAATGAATTAATAGATCATTTTTACCGCAGTTTCGAATCCCGTTCATCATCGGACACTTTGAACTTAAGTATAAATTGTCCTATTATTATAAACTAGAACTTTTTGAAATTGAAAAGAGCTAAGTAGTACATATACAGGGTGATTCACAATCGTTCGAATCGGCACTTAGAATACAAGGTAAGTCTATTCGTTTTCAATATACATGATGTTTTATGGCTTTGGGTCGAATTTTTCAACAGCAATAATATTATATCAATAAAAATGAAAAAAATGAAAGTCCAGGGACGCACACAAGAAATTAGTTTTTCCTCGAAATAACTGAACAAACACCTTGTACAGTTTCAAGAACTGCAGTACACTATCTTAATCAGCAAGAATTACTCAAAAAATGAGTCCACTGAAGAAGTGTCGCATTCGATGAAAGTTTTTTATTGATAATAACATTAATGAAAATGTATCTAAATGAACAATATACATACTACCCTATTCTCTGTTAATTCAATTATTCAAGGAACAAGGCTCCAATTTTATTAACATTTGGTTCATCTGCTTTTTAAAGATACTGAGACTACCACACCTTTTAAAGTTATCCGGCAAGGCATTGAAGAAACGTAGCTGCTTATGTGGGGTGTTTCTCAGATGCCGCCAATGTATGTTTTGGGAATTGCAGGTTTAGATGTCTTGTTTCGTGTTGAGATGAGCATTCAGTGTACTTTGCTTTGTTCTGAAACAGATGTATTAAACTTTCATAAATATAGACTGCATATATGGTCATAATATTGTTTTTCTTAAAGATATCTCTGCAAGATTCTCTAAATATCTACCCGAAAACATTTCTCAGCGTCCTTTTTTGAATTCGAAAAATTTCTACTGTTTCGGCGTTCGACCCATAAAAAATCAATCCATACTTCATCACACTCTCAAAGTTGGCAAAATACAGAATCCCCAGAGCTTTTTCATTCAGATATTTGCTTATTACTCTCAAGCTATAGCTAATTACATTTAATTTTTTCTTAAATATTCTATATGATGATTCCACAGTAAGTGCTCATCCAAAAACATGCCTAAAAATTTTGTTGAGTGTTCTGGTTTCATTTCCTGGTTTAATAACTTAACTGATGTGGGAGTCCTTATTCTTTGCTGTTTTGTTCTAAAGAAAACAATGTTAGTTTTTCCTGCGTTCAGAATTAGCCTATTTTTAGAAAACCAGTTTTGTACTCTGTCTGAATGAATTGCTGCTGTTTTTAGCAAATCTGGATAATTTGTTCCTGCCACTAGTACGTTTGTGTCATCTGCGTAGTTGGTAATGTAACATGTATCTGTATCATCGTCTATTGCGTCCATGATATCATTCATGAAAATAACGAATAATATTGGACCTAGGATACTTCCCTGAAGAACGCCGTGAGTGTTATCTATAATTTCTGATTTGGTTGCCTTGCCGTTTTTCAGTATTATTACCCTTTGTTTCTTATTGCTTGAATAAGATTGGAACCAATTTAGATAGTTGTGTCTTACCCCATATCTGTCCAGTTTCAGAAGTAAGTATGATAGAGACAATCTAAAGCTCTTGATAAATCTAAAAATATTCCATTAAGTATTTCATTGTTTTCAAACGATTTTATAATGTTCTCCGTAAATTGCGTACAGCTCTAACAACAGTTCTACCCTTTATGTACCCGTGTTGATTAGCACTAAGCAAACCGCAAAATGATAAGAGCTCCATTAACCTACTACACATTGCCAGTTCAAACAATTTGGAGAATGACGGCAGGACACTGATCGGCCTGTAATTCCCAAACTCCTCGAAGTTTCCTTCTTTAAGGATTGGTGTAATTAATTACAGTTTAAGTTTTTCTTAAAAAATACCTTTCTCAAATGAATTATTCATAATATAGCATATAACTTCTGCTACTTCATTAATACATATTTTCATCAGCCGTATGGGAACCTCATTGCTTATTTTTCAGAGTATTGGCTAATTTTTTAATTCCTTCAACAGTTACTGGAGTGAAAATCATTGACTGAGGGTTGTTTGGAATATTGCAGACCAATTCAGCGGCATCTCTGCCTCTGAGCAGTTCTGGTATTATTTTTGACAAATACTCATTGTAATGCGAATCCGTTGCCCCGAATTTATCAACTATCTTATCATGGATGCTCCACATTGTTTTCATTTTGTTGTCTGACCCTACCTATTTTGTCCTGATACAAACCTGCACGTTTTCTAACTAGTAAATTTTGATAATTCATCATCATTAAAAATAGGCTCAAACTCCTGTTGATAATTTGATATGACTTGTAGAGTACCCTGCTTGTTTTTACACTCCGCTATCTCTGGATCTCTCGCGAAATTCTCACCTCTTTTCAGCTGGACAAGCTTCGGAGGAAAACATTCACGGAACAGTCCCATAAAGACGCTGTTGAACTCGTTCCACTGAGTATCCACCTCAGCTTCCCCAGCCTTGCAAACCTCTGTTCAGTCTTGCAGTCTTGTGTGGCTAATTTTTCAGTGTAGAATTTTTATTTTATTTGGAGAAGATTCAAACAAGTTTTTGTGTTGGTGACTTATGATCAGTAGTTTGGAAAGTGAGTTTTATTCCCTCCGAGAGAGCAGCGTGCAGAATTTCTACAGTTAGTGAAAATATTGTCTATACATGTTCGTGATGTGGGTGTTATTCTTGTATAGTCGTTTACAATGAATACAAATGAATAAGCATTAAGCAAGAGATTCATCCTGAGCACATTGTTTGGATTATCTTTCAATTCTATATTATAGTCCCCTGAAATGAATGTTACGTTGTTTTCCGCAACTATTAACTCTAAAATTTCCTTCAGTTTTCCATAAAATTCGTCTTTATTGTCTCTGTCAGATGGTCTGTATACAATGACGATAATTATTTTCTCACTACCTATGCCACACTCAGGTACGAATATAAGGATAACTCTTTTTTTTGTTTTGAGAATTTTAGCGGTTACCTTCATAATGACAATTCAACATTTGGTATTCATCGTTTTGTCCCAAAATACTTCAGCTAATCCTCTCCTCACAAAATGAAGTCCTGGAAGAATTACAGAAGCGTGTTATGAAAATGATTATTCAATTTTTAATGAAAAAATACCGTGTGCGTCCATGTCATTTCTCAGACAGATTTCCAATACCATGGAAATATGACGACAACCTTTTCTTTTCAGGAGTTGTATTCAATTGAAGTAGTGCCTGACCTTACAAACAATCCCTAAGAGACATTTTGATCGTTATATAAAAGATAATTAAACCATCATTTGAAAGACATCGAACGAAGACGATAATAACTCAAAGCAAAACTGAAAATTCGTGGAAGGAAACATCAAAACAGATCAACCACTAGCAAAACAAGAAATTACTAACAGAAAATTAATTCCAAAATTTTTCAAAACAAGTTTTCAAAATTCCCCTCCCTCCCGTACTCATATTCTCGAGCGAACTACTAGATGCCAACTGGTTTTCTAACAACATCCGGTTGGCTTCAAATAGAGTCGCAACCTTGCTAATCTCAATTCTCTGAATTAGGCTCTCTCGATTAACTATATCTTCACCATAGACAAAATTCTTCACGTGACCCAACACATAATAATCCAAACATGAAACTCAATTTTTCAGTCCTGTCCTGGAATTTGATTTTTATCTATAAACTGTATTGTTAACATCAGTCATGTTATTTGTGGTACGAATTATCGAGAAAATCGGTCTATGCGTTCAAGAGTTATTGCGAGTAGAAAAATTCAACCTAAATCCATAAAACATCCTGTATATCAGAAATGAATAGCGTTATCTTATATTTTAAGTGCCAATTTGAACTCCCTAGGTGTAGTCAAACTACAGTTAAGATGAGTCAGATGCGCTTTTCGGGCTGACGTGTCTTAACTCTGCTCCCATTCATTTTTCAAGTGGCAAACTGTGTTAGAAATTTCCAAAAAGTTCAGCAGTACGTCTAGAGTCGAATACTGTGTGACAAACAGCTTCACTTCTACTGTGAGAGTTTGTTATAATTCCATTCTAACTTTCACGAAATTGTTCTCACATCGCAACAACAATCCGCTGTCAAAGATATAATCATCGATTGTTTGAAAGATGCGAATTTTTTGTTGAAGCTGGCAAAATGTGTTGCGGATTTGGTTGCTGATAAACTTGCCGACAAATTTCAAGAGTTGTCAGACAAAACTGAGATGCAATCACAACGAATATGCACTAGAGAAGAAAAACAATTCACTTATACTTAAACTAAATAATATGGAACAACGGAGCCGGGCAAATCGATTGCGTTTTTTTAATGTGGCAGATATTGAAGACGATTACCTCACAGCTGGTATCTCACAAATTTTAACAACAAAAATGAAGATGCGACCTGCAGACATAAGGATTGATTATTGCTACCGGATCGCTGGCGCTGGTTCTAAAAACTTGTCAGATAGAAATATGATAAGTCCTGTTACTGTGCACTTTTCATCGACGGCTAGTAGGGATTTAGTGTTTAAAAATAAAAGTAATTTGCAGGTCACCAAAGTCGTCATTAGTGAAGATTTGACAAAATATAATTATGAGTTGTTGAAACGCATGGTGCAAATGGAAGGTTTTTCTGTTGTTTGCAATAACCGGGCGTCGCGGGGCGGTGGTACAGGTATTTACATTAGAGATGGTTTGTAGTTTGACTCCATCGGCTGACGGCTTGTTTTGGAGAACACATCTATTGTAATTAAGACAAATGACATTAAGATTTTATTCTGCGTTCTTTAAAAGCCGCCAGGGATTGGAAATCGTACTTTATTCGGTGATATCGAGGATATGGTTATGGCCTCACTCCCAGTGGCGGAATGTGTTGTTGTCGGCGACTTCTACGTTGACTTTACGAAGCGTGATAGCCCTGAATATACTGCGTATATCAATTGTCTCCAGAGTTTTGGTTTGATGCAATTGGTCGACAAGCCGACCAGGAGAGACGCATTATTCGATCATATTATCACTAACAAGCCGAACATCTTTGAATATGATGGAATTGTGGATTTCCACTATAGTGATCACGATTCAATAAAATTTACAATTGCTTCGCGAGTTTTTCCAACCAAACAGCCTCAGTTTTCTAGTTACAGATATTTTAGACACATTTCCCTGTAATAGTTTCAAAGTGATATTGAGGCATCTTCTATGCATACAATAAATAGAATCGATGATAAAGTATCTCATGGTAATCAAACCTTCTTGAATATATTTGACAAATGGGCCCCAGTTGTTACGCGTCGTAATACAAAATCACCAACTCTCTGGTTAACTCTAGAAATAAGGCGATCAATGAAATCTAGGGATGAGGCCAAACGCAAATATAACCGTACAAAAGATGAAACACACTGGAACACTTAAAAAACACTTCGGAATTCAACAACTAAATTAATCCGTAAAGCTAGGGTCAGTTATTTCTCCGAAATGCTGAATCACCAAAATTCATGTCTGACAATTCAATTGACAACTGAGATACAACAATATTGGACAAAAGAATAGGGCACAGATTCCTGAAGAATTTTCGGATGTTGCAGAACTCAATAAATACCCAAATTTTTCGTCCAAACCTGTTAGTCGCAGAACATTCGATATTGTGAATTTCTATACCCATAACAGTTATTTGCAATTTTAGAACGACGAGATTTTTTCTTGGTTGCCGAGGTCTTGGTAGGAAAATGTATTAACGAGATCAAAACTAATTCTTGTGGTATAGATGAAATCACTATTCGCATGTTGAGATTGGGTTGCCCCATTATAATAAATTACAATATTCATTTAATAAATTCTTGTATCATTGACAACTGTTTATCTAATTTATGGAAAATGGCTGTTGTATGCCCAACCGCTAAATTTCACTCAGTAAGTGAGTATAAAGATCTATGTCCGATTTTCTATTTTACCAATCCTTTCAAAAGTTTTTGAAAAAGTTTTGTTTTGCCAGATGACGAAACATTTGAATAGTTTGAGCCTAATTCCCGAGGTTCAATCAGGTTTCAGGGCCGGTCATAGGTGCACAACTAGTTTACTAAAGATCACCGATGACATTCTGACACCTACTGATCTCGGCTGTATAACTATAATGGAGTTATTAGACGGTTCCAAAGCATATGATACCATCCATCATGATATACATTGTAGCGATTGTGTCCTTCGTTGGCTTTTCTGGAAGTGCAACAAATCTCATCAAGAATTATCTGTCCAACAGGACCCAACAACCAGAGGTCTGCGACAGTCTATCTAGTACTTTGCCTGTTATTGCTGGTGTACCCCAGGGTAGCATTTTAGTTCCTCTGCTCTTTGTGCTTTATACTCACAGCTTTCAACGCTACTTGAAACATTGTCAAGTTTATTTTTATGCTGATGATAGGCAACTTCATCATAGTTTCAGCCCTGAAAATTTCGAAGACGCCGTTAGTAAGTTAAGAGAAGATCTTGATAGTATTGTTACAGTAAACGAGGTTCATAGATTAAATATTAACACTAACAAGACCAAAGCTATTCTATTCGGCAATGAGAAAACCTGTAATCATTCGCGAGATATCAAAAGGCTATCTATCCGTGGGGATTACATTTGAGTTAGTTCGTAACCTGGGTCTTATTATGAATAATTCATTTAGATATCGTGCACAAATTGCCAGTTGTATTCGTAAAACTGTGAGTATTCTACGTCTTCTGTATCCACATAGACAATCCTTGCCTCTAAAATTTCAAATATCTTTATGCAATACCCTTGTGCTATCCAGTTTCAATTATTGCTCGCAAGATTATTATTCTTGCCTTGATCAACAAACAATGTACACTATTTAGAAGATTCAAAACTCCTGTTTGCGTTTCATTTATGGGTTGCGGAAATTTGAGCGAATAAGTCACAAGTTTGTGGAAGCAAAGTGGCTCAATATGATCATTAGATTTCACTTAGCAGAGTTGATTTTTTATCATAGAATAATGATTACCAGGATACCTTCCTATTTGCACCGGAAAATCACTTTTAGATCTGATGTTCATAGTCTGAACACCAGACGTAGAGGTCTCATTTCTCCTCCTATGCACAGACTCGTCATTTTCGAAAGATCTTTATCGTTCGGCATCTGTAAACTCTATAATGAATTCATAGCTGAATACTACAGGTCTTCATATGTTGCCTCGTTTAAGTCTCGTGCTTGGACGATCTTATTCAAAAAACAGTGTGTGCGCGTTAACCGATTGCAGTTTCGTCAAGTATCATTTTCTTTTTCTAATTTTTGTAGTTGGTTTCCCGAAAAGGGTTCGCTTAATAATAGGTAATATTATAACTTTTGTTTTTACAACAGGGCTTGAGTGGAAGAGCAGAGTGTGCCCATGGCAACTCTCTTAACTCCGCCTTGTGATAATGAAATGATTTGTAATTTATTTTCTTCCTCGTCTTCATGAATTGTTCAATAAAGTGAATTATTATTATTATTATATATATACTTGTACGATCACTAGTGAATCGCCCTGTATAGTTCATAGGACAGTACCCATATCTGCCCTTGGCCCTTTTTAATGACACTTGGTAAATACCCATCTCGGGCCAGGGTTCCACAGGCAGAAGATGAAGGAAAATCTCTTCCAACCCCAATATTTATTTCCTCATTATTTTATCAATGATACTTTATAATAATGACAGAAATTGCAAACAAAATTCATCAGATTTAGAAAGTCATTGCAAATGTCACGTGAAAAAATGCAATGTTTGAGAATAATAGTGCTCCGCGTTTGAGTGAAATGCTTTGTCAAAGAGGAAAAATTCTCTCAGCTCATAATGAGTTTAAAAAGTAAAGAATACACATAATCGTAAATGAGAATCAAAGAAATTCTCATTTGAATAGGCCGCGTTGGGAATTTTTAAGTACTTTAGGTTTCTGTATGTTGGTAGGACTGTCCTTAATTACTATGCCAAACATGAGCGCGCTCTGTCAATTAGTTTATTTACGACAGTTGTTGAAACCAGTCGACCCCAGTAATAATTTTACAATGGTAAAAATTATTGAACAAGTGTTTGTCTCAAATTTTGTTTTTTGAACGAGATTCCGTGTGCTGGAATCGTTGCGAATGGTAGAAAAGTCTTATGGAAACTCCGTTTTATCGAAAACCCAAGTGTACGAGTGATACATAGCCCAAGATTTGCCTCTTTCCGAACGTCCTTCGACCTCTTCGACCGACGATAACGTCCATTTTCTTATTTTTTCATTATTACAAATCTTTCTTTTCTTTTTTCCGGTTCTGATTCTTGTACATTAGCAACAGTTTTTCGTATTGCCCATTCGCGTTCATTATTCATTCTTTTAGATGATTTAGACGGTTTGATTTCTGAAAGATCGGCGCGGTATTTACGCCTAAGCCGGTTGTATTCAGTGATCGCTAAGGCTTGAGCTTTCATACTCTTGAAGTCAACATTTATGAGGTGCACCCCATGAAGATAATAATAAATAATTTTATTTATATGCGTATTAAAAGCAGAAGGGGAGGCATTCTCCCAGCAGTGACTGTGGAGCGCTATACGTTTGATTAAATTAGAAGATGTGTTCCACTATGCTGGATTCTTGCAATGATAGTCGATTTTCTTCATCAGATACTTTAGACCTTCGGCTGTTGACATCAAATGAAGCGGCCCATCAAGTTGAATATTTTTTGTAAAGGCGGTATGTCGATCTCTAATAGTTTGGTTGGCCTCTTGTGTTTTCTAATCAGGGTCACCAGGTACTCCAGATCTTCGATTATCCTAGTTTTTATAGTTTTCCCTTTATGTTGCCATTAAACCCTAACTCTGTACGAAATTTCAGCTCCCTGAGTTTATGGGAAGTACTAGTTCTATTCTGATCAGAGTGAGTGAGTGAGTGTTGTAAATGCGGAACTTTGCCTTCGCTTAACTTCGAAACTAAATGACCTACACATTTAAAATTTCGGATTTTAGGTATGTAAGTATAGATTACTGGATGACGAGAATTTCTGCGTTCTGGTCTTATCTAGAGGTTATCAAATAGGGGCCTGAAAATGCGGCGAAATGGTTCCAGTAAAAAATGGTACGGAAGTGTTTGCTTCGCGCTCGACTTGGCGGTGGCAGTGCCGTGCCCCTAATTTCGAAAGGGGGCCTGCTCTGAAGGCGATACAATGGATTTGGATGAAGAATAAATATTTTGTGTTTCATTGACCAATTTCCGGTATATTTTGACAGAATGTATGAGTATTTATAAGAAAAACAAGAACAGATTTTACAGGTAGTCAGTTATAACATCGAGTTATATCGAGTGATTCTTTTTCGTCGACCGTCATTACATTTATACCTAGCCCAATGTAAAATAAAAAGAATTTCTCGGATTTTAGATGTGCCTCGGTTAGGCATGGTCTGGGGATTTGCATTTTCTTTACTTTGTCAGAAAGGTAACTATACATCATAAATATTTATTTGAAGGAACAATATATTTTATCGACCTCATTACTTGTTCAAGTAGTAACTTTGTCGGTATCGATCTCCTTGAATTGTATCAAATAAACCAAATAAGTTGCTACCCCAGACGCCATCTGGAAAAAATTCTCCATTAATTCATTCTTTAAAATATTAAGTCCTTATACCATGTGCAAAAACGTCCAATTCAATGGAAAGAAACCACAAACAGATAACTTGAGTTCATTTATTTTAGCGTTAAGAAGAAATAACTCCATCTGAAAAAAATAATTTCACATCACATTTAAAAAACATTATAATCTTTTCTATAATATTTTATATATATATATATATATATATATATATATATATATATATATATATATATATATATATATATATATATATATATATATTTTTTCAGATAAGTATTTTTAAGTATTAAAAGTATACCAAAATCCAGATTTCTGGATTAATATTTATTTGAACATCTCCTGGAATTAAAAGTCATATACACCCACGTCTTAATATTTCAGTAGGATCCCAACAGATCCATTATGTAGGCAAGCAATTCATCCCTACTCATCTTATTTCAATTCACAAATTTGTTGTTGCTGATTAAAATCTTATCAAATTAACCCAATCAAAGAAAATACTCAAACACTCTTGTACAAACATTTTGATGAATTCAATCAAACCTAGCTTCCCTAAGGAAAATATCGAATAATTCATAAATTCCATGAGGAATACACCAGATATTCGCGATCTAGATGTACCAGAAGAATATTCACAGTGAGAATTATTAATTCAATATCTATGGAACGATTGAATCCACCAATGTCCACATAAAACACATCAAAAAGAATATGACGAATTTCTAAAACTCTCAATTAGTAGACACAGGGTGTCCGGCCAGGTGTTTCAACTAGAACTATCTTACGAATTGATTGAATGAACTTCAGAAAAATTTGTTTACGGTAGTCTCTAAGGATATGGAATAATATCGCAGCAAAATTGCCCCAAATCTCCTATTTGTATATTCAGCCCTCATTTTTATGCCAGAATATATTCTTCCCTTAAGTTCAATATCATATCCTTAGTCTGACTTTTTTCGAGTAATTAATCATTATTGGAATTTCACAAACAAGCAGAAAAAAATGATACTATTGAAAAAGGCTCTTCGAAATTTTTCAACCTTACATCACGATATCAGCAAATGTCAGAAGTTTATTTTCCAATAGAATAAGAGCTTTTTTAAACAAAACAATGATGTTTAAATTTTCAATTTATTGACAAACTTATTACACGTTTCACCACACTCATCGGAGAAGTAATGTATTTAAAAGGATGATATATTACATTGGTAAAAATAGGTAATAGTAGTAGTAGTAGTCAATATTTTAAGATTTTCTATCATTCTGTGCATTTTGGAAGATTAAAACGGAAACACCTTGTATTGTGCGGAAAGCTTATATCTATCTCTCAGAGTCAATCGTAAGTAGTCCAAAAACATTGAGGTAGATCGCCAGTAGTTCAAGTTTGAGCACCCCTGACATAGAGTAGTAAAAGCTCATTGAGTAGGCAAACCCTTCAGAAATATGGTACGCACGTACATTTAAAAATAATTGTTATTTTGTATTGGAGCAGGCACCAATTTATTGCCGGATCTTTGATAGAAACCCTCATAGAAATCTCCAAGAAGAAGCCAACTACCTTTTTGTTGCTTACGAATATTGTTGTCTTCGTTTTAAATAAAATATTTTCACTATAGTCTTCGAAAGTAAAATTAAATTAATTGAACACTAATGTATTTGAAAACGATAATAATTCAATGTGAATATCTATATAGTTCCGTTGACCAAAAATAATTATTTCATGAATTTCATGCATACTCAACTCAAGCTCAAATCTATATGTTTAACTATGTAATAATTAAATAAGTTTTATGATATTTCAGATAACTGAATAATTTCAGTAAATTATGGAAATGAACATTTATTTTATATTATCGTAGACTTAAGCTAAATTTTCCACATGAGTTTTAATATTACCTAACAGAATGTTAATCAATGTTTATGAATAATTTTATAACTTTATAAAACGTTCTATTTCTTTCTACACTTAAAATTATAAAAATCAAAATAATGCTTATCAAAGTACTCATATATGCTGCAATTTTCATTATTTTTATTATTTTTTTATTTTCATAAAATATTTAGTTCATCTACTGATAATGTATCTTCATTAGTTCTATTTATTTATGTCTTTTATTTTTTTTATTTAGAAAGGCTAAAGTTATTGCCATTCTCAAACCTGGAAAAATTTAGAACTTCCTAGTAGTTATCGACCTATCAGCTCACTTTCTGTTTCTTTCAAAATTTTTGAAAGACTTCTTTATTAGAGGTTAGAACCATTCATTGACAAAGCTCTGTCCACTTCTCAGGGAGGTTTTCCAAAAAACTGGAATTGTTCTGATCAGTTTTAGGTTTATCCACTTCCATTGAGACAGGATTTCAGAGTAAACTTAAAATAGGCGCTGTATTTGTAGATCTCTCTTTGGCATATGGCACAGTTTGGAAGGATGGTTTAGTTTCTAAAATCTCTTTGAAGTAGTTCAATGTGGAAAAATTGTAAAGTTGATTGAAAATATGTTATCTGATAGAAGACTTTGAATTTTTATCGGAGAGAAAAGCAGTAGATTTTACACTCTCAATGATGGCCTACCTCAGGGATCTGTTCTTGCACCTCTTCTCTTCAATTTATATATGTCTGACATCCCTGAAACGTCCTCTACAAAGTTTATTTATGCTGATGATATTGCTTTGGTCTTTCGACACTATGACTTCGAAACAATTGAGCAAACACTGACTTCTGATTTAGAAATTCTGAACATTTTCTTCAAAAAATGGCGTTTATGTCTAAATCCTTCGAAAACTGAGGTTTCTTGTTATCATCTGAATAATCATGAGAAGGATAGGCAACTAAGAGTATTCTTCAATCAATCACTATTAACTCATAATTTCACTCCAAGATATCTTGGTGTAAAGCTTGATCGTTCTTTGACTTTCAATATATATATATATATAGATAAGTATCACTCATTTCCAGAACTTTTTCCGATGATACACGATCTTCAAAATCCACCTAACCTGAGCTTGAAATCTAGGAAACCTATTTGGTCGATTGACTTTTTGCGTACACGGGTGAAGGCTGTTGATCTTTGGAAAACTGAATGGCAGGAAGTTGATGTTTTTAATAAAGTTCTCATAGAGGATCCTTCCAAAAGGGTTGCAGGTTTCGAAATGAGTAGGAAAAATTGGTGTATATTAAATCGTCTCAGGACAGGACATGATCGTGATAATAGTACGTTGTTCAAATGGAATACTGTAGAAAGTCCGGCATGTGAATGTGGCGCAGCTGAAGAAACAATTAAACATTTAGTCCTCGATTGTCCTATTTACCATTCTACGGGTGGTTTTCAAGAAATTCATTCAGTTTCAGATAATTTCATCAACTGGGTAGAGAACTTTGAGTCTATTTAGGAGATTAGTTTTTGCTCCCTCTTAGTGTTTTTTTTTCATGGTGTATATTGATAAGGCAAGGGCTACACCCTTGTAGGGCTTCATTCCCAAAAGGTGTATGAGATGCTCCCTGTTGAAAAACAGAGGAGCATTAGTTAAGTTCTCAGATTCAAGTGAGTTTAGACATATAAGAGTTAGGTATGTTTTGATGAAATTTTTTTCTGCTGGTTTTCTTTTTCATTGTTACAGATTTCTCCAGTCCCAATCCCCCTTCCTTTTCACCCTTGTTTTCGTGAAGAAGTCCTGAAAATCATGGAGTGCAAGACGACAATGAGAGAATGAAGCTGCTAAGCAGAAAAATTTTTGGTACTCCTTTTGTACACACGACGCTAACACAACATAAACAGACAAGCTATTGCTAGTGCAATAGCGACAGGGAAATGAGTTTTTTTCACAGGTGTTTTCACTCGTTTACTGAATCATACGCAAGATAGTATGGTTCCCCTGGTACATTTCCTGTGCTCTCACTTTAGGGGCAATCGTAGGAGACATGATGCGAGTTTAGATGCCCAATTAAGGAACGTGAATGGTCTGTTTTTTCTGCTGGTATTCTATTTATTCGCTTGTCTTTTCTGACACACACCAAAATTATAGCTGTAAGCATTTATTGTAAATACAATTATTCGAATTTTGTAAATCCTCTCTTTCAAAAGAATATATATATATATATATATATATATATATATATATATATATATATATATAGTTCTATTCACTGTATCAGGATTTACCATGGCATGCATAATATGATCCCAATCCCATGTTTTATTTTCTTCTTTAATGACAGGATCCATACAATTTTTCCAATTTTGCGATGTAACATTTTTCATTGCACTATTGAAATGAAGTTCGACGTCTTTTATCTTAAAACTTCTGATCTTTCTAGCCACTTCACACTTCACTTCTGTTTATATTGGTTCAATCGGATTCTATAGATAATACCTTGAAAAATATTCCCAAAGACCCAGTTGATATGGATAATGAAGTACCTAGTTTGGAAGGAAAGAAAATTGAAATAAATAGAAAACGAAAAGTATTCCCTCCCAAAGAAAGCCGTTCCAAGAAGCCTAAGCGCGATCAAGATACATGGAAAAAGACGTAAGGCAGCTATACATAGAGCAAAAGAGAGGAATATACAGGGATATCCATCGGGACCGTCCGTTGAAAACTCTTTGAGTTCCAATTACAATATCAAGCAGAAATTTTATACGCGGCCATGACTAGCGATTTCCAATTGAAGTGAAATATTTTCGAAGTGATACCATTTCCGGTTATACCGGAAGTGGGTCATCACTTTGTTATTTCAAATGGCAATCAACCTTTTTCATTATACATCTAGAACCGACATTTGAGCAAGGCATAAAATACCCAAATTGTTGGCACTTATCTGTCAAAACTTTTGACAGATTTAATTATTTTTGTTATAAACTCGATTCTTGAGGAACATTTAAAAAAATTGCAGCTCGTAGATCTTTTGCACTACAGACACAATTTTTGCTTGGGTGGATAGAAGAAGGATTAAGGAATTTTTAAGCAATCTACACATGTCAAATGTTTATTGCGTTGTTTTGTTTGATTTTTTTTCAATTTGGCCTTTTTCAAACAGCAATAACTCAATTTTTCGAAATTGCACGTGCCAATAATAATTTGTTGGTTTAACAAGTTTCAGTTCCAACCTACTTGTTGTTAGCCTAAAATGCATAAATTTTTGAATAACATACCTTTTGGCATAAATCTGTTGTTTCCGTTTTCAAACATTATTGTAGTGGATGAAGGTGTTGAGTACACTTTTTGAGGTCTCCAAAAAAATATATTTTTTAAATAATTTTGAAAAATATTCAAAAAAGTATACATAGAAAAACTTCAACCTCAATTTACTCAAAAGTTGAATTTTGTTACATAACACCTTCATCCACTATTGTCTTCAATTACCGTGGGGTTAAATTCAGAGAATATACTCAATAATACATTTGAATCCTTATCCGTGTGGCCATTTGTCTCGACATACCTAGCAGGCGGTGGTACCTGTGCACCACTGAGTATCAAAACTGATTTGTTCATTGTGAATCATTCCTGATAGGAACTACTCATCAAACTCACATCCATAATGATCTCATATACGGGTTGTTGTGTGAGATGAAAACGATTTCCATATCAGTTCATGGGTATTCAACTAAATGCTTAAGAGTTTTTGAGAAAAATTGAGATAAAATCCACCTGAATTGCCAATATTATACTCAGATACTCCGGATTATAATATGTAGAAAGAATATAATTGATGGTACGCATATGGCCATTCTGTCGCCTAAACATTTATTACTTTACGGCTCTACCAAATCGACTATAAATCTCTAGTATCGTGTGTCTTTCGTGGCTAGAAGAGAGAAAAGAAACGGAGGAAACCCTCGACAGTGTAGCGTCTGTTCGCTATGTTGGGTGAGGCTGATCTGCTGGTGGGAGAAGAGGCCTGCGTGACAATGCCCCAGACTATGGGATATGTGGCATGATTGAAAGCTGCTCAACTCATTGAACCAATATCGTCGGTGTGCTGCTGCTATTGGCGGACTTAGCGGCTTATAAAGGATAGACTGGAAGATGCAAATATCCACCTCCAAGGTCTGCAGCTTACACAGTACTAAGAGTGGCTATGATAAGGTTCAAAGAAGAAAGTAGGATATGGATATGCAATGTACTCTAGATCCCTAAATCTACAACGGGCATATCAGTGTCTTACACATAACTGACGGATTTGACAACAACGAAAATAATCTGAAGTAAGATGGAGGGCAAAATCATCACAGTCTACACAGAGGGTTAATCAATTGTTATTGTGTAGATATCGATTATCTTTCAGGTTAATATGTTAATGTCTTGCCTTATCTACTTTGGACATTTTCAATGCAAAGCAATTCAATCCTCTTATTGTATCTTGTATAGAAAGACGACCCATTTTTATTTTAGTTTTGAGAGATAGTACTTTTCAGATAAAGTGATTCCTCTGACTTACTTGCTTGTACGGAAGTTTGTTTCTTCCAACTTTCAATTGCATTTCTTGAAGATGGTCAACTGCCGTCTTAGACTGAAACAAAAAAACATCAATGAAGTGCAAACCAATGGATCATTGTTGTGAAGTAAAAATGAAATGAAAGAAGTTATTTATGATTCTCCTGGGATTTTCGATATGTAGATCAATGCGCCAATATCTAGACTCTAATCTAATGAAATTCAATTGACGGGGCATTTACGTGATAGAAATCCATTTTCACAAATACAAGTAAACGATGATTTCTACTAAAATATATTATTGAATGCTCGACACGTTTCGATACACAGTATCTTCATCAAGAGCGAATAAATACTACAAATATATCTTACTAACCAATTTTTATATTTACTAGGAGGCAATCTACTCAGAGCTATCCGTAAGGGTGAGTTATTTATATCTACCTGATCATTGAGAATTTCCGGTGAATTCCTAAATTTGTTAATTTCAAGTTCTTCCAGAAGGTAGATTTTATACCTCTCTTCTCAGAATGTAGGATTTTAAATTTCGAATTGAAAGAGTGACCATTTTCCCTAAGATGATTTGAATAATTTGAATCGGTTTTCCTATTGATGAAACTGTGTTTATGTTCAGAGATTCTAACATTAAAATTTCTTCCTGTTCTACCTATATAAAACAATTGCAATCTGCACAATCCAATCTATAAACACCTGATTCATTTTCCTTATTAATTGGAGACTTATAATTAAATAAATAAATAAATGAACCCAAATTTGAAGATGTTTTGAACGCTATATTTAAATTTGAATTTTTAAGAAGGATTTCACATTATTGCTCATATGTAAAAAGGTGTAAAACTCAACCTTCTGGAAGCACTTGAAATTGACACATTTAGGAATTCACCGGAAATTCTTAATGATCAGGTAGACATAAATAACTCACCCTTATAAAATTTATTTCCTAAACATTAGTTCAAGTACGGATAGCTCTGAGTGGATTGCCTCTTTAGTATATATAAAAAAACTGTTAGTAAGATATATTTGTAATATTCATTCGCTCTTGATAAAGATACTGTGTATCGAAACGCGTGGAGCATTTAATAATATATTTTAGTAGAAATCATCGTTTACTTGTATTTGTCTAATCTTATGACTAAAGATGAACATTCTGAACACTAAGTTCACTTTATTGGTTTCTCAAATTAAGAAAAATAAACTTTTTTCAACCATAAATAATTGTTCAGGTTAAAGTATTATTTCCACTTGATACTAATTATTTTATTACTGAAAACGGTGGTAAATACCGAAAAATTGAAAAAAATTTTCAAAATAAATTTAAAATTCATTGCCGTTTTTCAATTAGCAGAGACATAACGAAAAAAGTTAAGGGACAGGAATTATCGCCATGTAGATTTCCATAACCACTGCATGGGTCTTATGATATGAACCCAGAAGGTGAAATCATGTTCAAAATTTGAAATAAGAGTCTCGAAACTGAGAAAAAGAACTGAAAATTTTAATATTTCAACACCCTGTAAATCTAAACTTAAAATAATTTTATCACCCTTTAAAATTTTTATCACTTCTATATTTATTTACCCCCTGTATACATGTATTGCACGTTTCAAGTATTTCCATCTGCTATGACAGTTAAATTATCCGACTTTGCACTCTTACTGATAGTAGGAATTTCTGACTTTCATAAGAAATCCAAATTGGATAATGAAACATTTTGTTCTGGATTTTTGCTACACCCTATATATAAAAATTTCTTCGTTGCAGATTGTCCGAAGCTTGATCTTTCAAAAACCAGCCAAGTAGTTAAAGAAAACGTGAAGCAGAGTATTTCAGAAAAAGAAAATCCAGCCATATTTTCAAAATATAGGCAGAGCCAAATATGTTACGCTGAAAAATGTACGGGATGTCTTTTAAGTTTTGCATACACCGGATGAGTCACCACATTCGCTACGGAAGATAAGGCATATTTCACGGCAGCGTATATTCCATTTCATTTTTGACTTTGTGAGGAAAAATCAAGTTGAGTTTGTTCAAAATTTCCAATACCTATCTTAAATAGTTTCCGGAATATTTGACATTTTCTGAAATTCAAGGCCTTTGAAAACAATTTTATGCCCTCAATATTAATTTCATAGCTTCAGATGTACTATTGTGGTAGATTGTTGTTGCTAAAACATATGACACATTTTGTTGATCTATGTTACACAGCGCGTTCGTTTTTTGCATAGCATATCCTATATCTCAAGGATCGAATAAGTGGTAAATTTCAATACCTTTCGAATGGTATCTGGGTTCCTTGTACCTATTTCAAACGGTTTCGAAGATATTCGAATTTTGATCGGAAGAATGAAAACTTGGCAGAAAATATTATATTTTTGAATTAATGCACTTTCCACAACAACTCTCTAGTGAACTGGAACAATTTTCATTAATTCAATGGCGTACACGCAGCATCCATGGGCGGTTAATACAATACGCAATTATATATGTCATTGGACCATTTTTTTCGATGAGCGCTTAGACAGAAATATATTTTTGAGGTTTCTTCGAGATCAGCTACAAAAATTGTTAGAATATGTGACGATCAATGTGAGGCAACGAATGTGGTTCCAATTGGACGGAACTCCTGCCAATGTGCAGAATTTCATGGACGCTCACTTTCCTAATAAATTGATAGGCAGTGGTTGATTCCGAAATTGGCCTTCAAGATCGCCTGATCTTGGAATTGACTTCTTCTTATGAGGATATTTAAAGAAAATTTTATTTCATACCCCTCCAACGACGGCTGACGATATGAAAGATTGGATAAAAAAAGCATTTCGATAGGTAACTCCAGATATGCTAACTAACGTTCGAAGATCATTTGAAGACAGGTTAACATTGTATATCATTCAAAATGGAGGCAATTTTGAACAACTCATGTGAAAAATTATATGGAAAGTCTTTCTATCTTTATTTCGCAAATGTTTCGTTTTTAATATTAGGTTTGAAGTATGAATGAATGTGATATTATGAACTCGAATTTATTGTCATTTCTTTTATTCAATAGTTGCTGGATCGTTACGATTCATAACAATTAAACACAAACATGATTTTATCTAATTTGGTTTTTTCTTGTGAAGTAACAATCGGTTCAGATAGGAATTGGAGTAAAAACAATTCCATAAAAAAGGTATAGGGAACTTAGGTCCATTCGAGAGGTATTACAATATACCACATGCTCGACCCTTCAGATATAGGGTATGTCATTTAAAAAAACAGTGCAATGAGATTTGAATGAGTCCCAACTTCGAAAATCGTCTTCGAACACGCTGTATAACTTAGATCAACAAAATGTGCCATATGTTCAAGCATCAACAATTACTATCACAATATTTGTACATCTGAAGCTTTGAAATATTGAGGGAACGAAATATTTTTAACGTCTCCAAATTTCAGAAAATGTCAAATATTTCAGAAACTATTCAAGAAAGATATAGGGAATTTCGTAGAAACTCACCTTTATTTTTTCTCACAAAGCCAAAAATGAAACGAAATATAGGGTGTCTTATTTGAAAAATCATATTTTTGGATGTGACTTTATTATGAAACCCCCTGTATAGTCTAAAAATAGGAAGAATGAAAACCTTGCAGAACATATTATATTTTTGGATGAATACACTTTCCACAACAACTCCCTAGTGAACTGGAACAATTTTCATTACTACAAAGATCCGAATCCACTCATCATTCGTAAGCCGTACACACAGCATTGATAGCCGATTAATACTTGTGGCGCAAGCATATATGTCATGGGACCATTTTTTTCGATGGGTTTTTAGACGGAAATATAGTTTTGAGGTTTCTTCGTGATCAGGTACAAGAATTGTTAGAATATGTGACGGTCGATGTGAGGCAACGAATGTGGTTCCAATTGGACGGAGCTCCTGAACATAAGCTGCCAATGTGCAGAATTTCAAGGACGCACATTTTCCTGATAAATGGATAGGCAGAGGTGGATTCCGAAATTGGCCTGCAAGATTTCCTGATCTTTGACTTAATTTTCTCATGAGGGTATGTGAAGAAAATTGTATTTCATACTCCGCCAACGATGGATGACGATATGAAAGATTGGATAAGAAAAGCATTTCGATCGGTAACACCAGACATACTAACTAACGTTCGGAGATAATTTGAAGACAGGTTAACATTGTATACCATTCAAAATGGAGGCCATTTCGAACATCTCATGTTGAAAATTATATGGCAAGTCTTTCTTTCTTTATTTCACAAATGTTTCGTTTTCAATATTAGGTTTGAAGTATGAATTAATGTGCCATTTCTTTCATTCAACTGTTGTTAGATTGTTACGATTCAGAACAATTAAACACAGATATGATTTTATCTCATTCGGTTTTTTCTTATGAGGCAACAATCGGTTAGGATAGAAATTGGAGTGAAAAAAATTCGATGAAAAAGGTATAGGGAACCTAGGTACCATTCGAGAGCTATTACAATATACCACATGCTCAACCCTTTAGATATATATATATATATATATATATATATATATATATATATATATATATATATATATATATATATATGACATTTAAAAATCAGTGAAATGAGATTTGAATGAGTCCCAACTTCGAAAATCGTTTCCAAACACGTTGGATAATTTAGATCAACAAAATGTGCCATATGTTCAAGCAACAACAATTACTATCACAATATTTGTACATCTGAAGCATTGAAATATTGAGGAACGAAATATTCTTCTCAACATCCTCAAATTTCTGAAAATGTCAAATATTTCAGAAACTATTCAAGATAGATATAGGAAATTTCGTACAAACTCACTTTCATTTTTTCTCACAAAGTCAAAAATGAAACAAAATATAGGTGTCTTATTTGAAAAATCATAACTTCGTAATGTGACTTTATTATGGAACCTCCTGTATAGTCTAAAAATAGGAAGAATGAAAATTTATTATCAAAATTACTATCAAATATTTGTGCATATAAAGCTCTGAAATATTGAGGGAACGATTTTTTCAACGTACTCAAATTTCAGGTACTGTCAAATATTTCAGAAACTATTTAAGATAGGTAAAAAAAATTGAACGAACTCACCTTTAATTTTTCTCACAAAGTCAAAAATGAAACAAAATATAGGGTGTCCATTTAAAAAATCATAACTTTGGTATGTGACTTTATTATGGAACCCCCTGTATAGTCTAAAATAATTTCAGTTTGTAGTCAGTACAGCGCTACATATTACTGCTCAAAAAAAAATTCAAAATCGGCCCTCAAATATGCCTAATCTTCCGTCGCGTCCACCTCTACCGGGTGACCCACTCGGTAGAGCTAGAGAGAAACAATTGAGAGATTTTTAAGATTTTATTGTTTCTCGAAGTAATCTCAGCGAAGATTAATACACTTCTGCATTCGTTCGAACTAATTCTGGAGAGAGTTCTTTCAATCGTTTGCTGCTACATTCAAAATGGCCGTTTGGAAATCTTTATCAGCTTCTTCTAAAGACCTTTGACCGCGCAGCCGTTCGTGATTTAGGGAAAGTACAAAAATCGTTCTGTATGTAGAATGATGTAACAATATGATGTTTTGTTGGTTGACTGTTCAGTTATTTTCCGAGCTTTGGTCGAACTTGCATTTTCTTGGTGATGGATGATTCACCATTCGAGGTTGTTTTCTCGAAGCTTACTAACGAATTGTGGTAAACAAATGGTAGTGGCTAGTCGGCATTAACTGTCCATTAATCTTGCGAATGATTTGTTGCTATATGACCTGTTTTTGAAACAAAAGTTGCGATGATCATTTTGGAGACACTTCGGCCACTTTGGAATGTTAGTTCTTGTGTCCCTTGGAACACCCAAACCTTATATTTGCGCTTATTTTATAATGTTTTTTCTTTCATATGCGCGCTTCCCAGGAATAAGCGAACCTATTACACCACATGAGGTGTCTGTTTACTCGCTTCTTGAAGAGGCCAAATTGTAGAATGTAGGGGAGATGTTGGACAAAAGTGGGTTCACAGCTCACCGGCCCTGCGAACGAAGGAATTCTTATAGAGAGAGTTTCGAGGGGTCGATAAATGTACCGCCATATGCTGAGAACTCCTTGCCAGCCTAGTGTTGCGGCAAAACATTAGTTTTCCCAGAACAAAGTCTTTCAGCTCTTTGGAGCATCTTCCGTGGAAGTATCTGTAAAACAGAGAATGGTCAGCAATTTGTTTCATGAGAGCCAGCGGTTGTAGATCGCGGGTGATCTCCAGGTGGTCGATGAGACGCACATCCCGTTTTTGCACACTATTCAACATCCGCACGAATGTTTGGGCGCAGATCCCCATACATAGGAACAGTATTCCAAAGCAGGTCAAATCTGCGCCTTATATAGAAGCAACAGCTGAGATGACGTGAATTATCGCTTGGCTCTGAAAAGAAAACTAACATTAGCTGATGCCGACTTAGCTATTGCTAAGATACGAGAAGATGAAGATGTTCCTGCCAGAAAAATCCGGAGTTGACCGTTATTCCAAAAAGATACATCAAATTTTCGGATGTAATTTGTAGGCCTTTCATCATTAGAGGAGGTTCTCCAGCAGAGACCTTTCTAGAAAACGTAGTTGCTTGCGTCTTGCTCGCGTTGAAACTCACCAGGTTCAACTGATCCCACTCAGATATCCTCTGTGAGTCAGAGTTTAAGGTATTAATTTGTTGACATCTGAGATTTTGCAGCTGTAATTGGCCGCAGACTACTGAAAGACGAAACCAGGGTACAATCGTCTGCGAAACCGAAGATCTTGTTCTCTGTAGATGACAGAAGATCGTTTGTCTGCAACAGAAACAAGGTTGGCGAAAGAATGGATCCCTGAGTTACTTCTGCTTGCAACCGGAAACCATCAGATGTTATACCATCGACCACAACTTGTATCGATCTATTTGAAAGAAAGCTACTTATCCAACCGCGCAATTTTTCGGGAAGCCCATATGCAGCAAGTTTAATCAACAAGGCTGCATGCCAAACCCTATCGAAGGCTTTAGATATGTAGAGGTCTATTGCTCTAGATTTTCCATCGTTGATATACAAACATGAGTGACGTAGCGATCTTTGCCTGCAAAACCATACTGACGGTCATCAATAATTTCCTACAACTCAAGATATTTGATGAGTTTATGAGTTAATACAGTTCAGGGTTTTTTGACACCAATTCACCCTTGCAGTTTTCTGTCCTTCGGTCTTTGAAATCCGCAATGATGACTCAATGTCTCGATATGTTGCATGCCAATCTTCCTGGATATTCTTATGCACAGTATCCACATTTCCTTGAGTGACCACTGTTTTTTGTGCCTTGGATTGTCGCTAAGCCAAACCCTTTTACGTTTGAATTACCCATACCAACGGGAAACAGTTGCTGTTATGCCGAAAACAAAAATCAACTCACCGTATGATAAGCCTCTTCGAAAATTGTTGAAAAATATTGTGAAAAAATGGTCACGATTTAATTCGATTCTCCAATCAGCTTGTCAACTTTGACAGTTTGTCGTGGCTAACACACAAAACGCATAGAACTGAGAATTTTGGATTTATATTAAGAAATAAGAGAGGATCATGTTTAGTACTAACATTTGATTCATGGTGTCTTCTATATTCCAGCATGCGAAACCTAAAAGACATCCCTCGTATCTTTGTAACCAAGATGCAATCGATTCAACGGATTCAAGTTTTGAGACCCGTCACTTAAAATGTTAAAAATAAAAGTTCTGATAGATTCAACTCACCTGATATCTAATATCATTATTTAGGTACACAAAAGAAGATTACCAGTAACTAACCATATCAACCATAATACTTGACAAATAAAATTGACAAAGAAAATATCATATCTTGCATCGCTGAGTATAAATAAATTAAGATATACAGCAAAGATCGTTGAGACGAAATCATAAGCAACTCTTATAAGAATTGTTAGACTGAAAGCACTCAAGAAATCATTGTAACAGGTATTCAGTTTATAACTGATTTGTAGCAAAATTTTCAAATCGCCTTCAGGTCTTGTTTGGTAAATATTTTTTTTTAACGAGTTTGAATAAAAGACATAATAATACCATATCACATAACACAGAAAATAGCATAAAATCAAAAATTCATAATCTAAAAAATCGCAAGGATCTGTAGAAATCAAACAAACAAGTGGGGCAACATTCTGTATTCCCAAGTAAATATCAAGGAATACTACGATTACATGATGTAAAAGAAGTGTTGCACCAAAACCGAAAGAACACTTTTCCATACATCCCAACGTAGGTTTCATTCCACATTTCAAAAACAGCTCTTCAATTTCTTTTAGATCTTCGAGAATTATTGGAATTCTTTCTTTGTTTAAATGAGTTGTATAAATTGTTAGTAACGTAGTTGAAACTTTGAATACGGTATATAGGTAAAAATTAAATTATCCATACCACCTATTTCAGCTTTTTATGCCAAAATATGATAAATACTATCGAAAAATATATCAGCGGAATTGATATACGATGAATCTGCGTTTTTCTGGAAGAGAAATTTTCTCTTGTAATACTGTATGAAAAAGTGGGATATATAAAGGTAAATCTCCATATTTTAAATATAATTGTCAAGATATTTTCACTTTCAAAATTTGATCTTGTACAAACATATCAGGTAGTAGTATTTTCAGAAACAACCCTTAGCATTTGTCTTCAATATACTAATGGAATATAATCAATAGATAGCTCATTTGGAAAAACATGACGAACCATTAATCATTTATTCAGCAGCAATAATTCATCCAGAAAAAATAAAATTTTTTATTATATTAGTTGTTTGTTCAATGTACTATATGATTAAAATAGGACACATCGGAACACTTAAGTAGTCTCGAGAATAGATAATAAAGGAATCAATAAATATCATTGGTGTCAGCTAGAAAAGTCTCTCAAAGATATACTGGGTGATTCACCAGTGGCGCGCTGCACTGTAGCTCGTACACTCTTGATGATTTCATTTTTGTTAGAATGTTTGTATTCAGAAAGTAAAAATCTACTTCAGCAATTTATTTTGCAGTAAACAGGGTGTCCCAATTTTCTATAAAAAAATCTTGGGTGTTATTTTCACATTGGAAGACCACTTTTTGTTCAAGATTCAGAAGCGGCCTAAACTCTGCTATAATGCGAATTTAAGGACCTTGTAGTCATATATTATTGCAAACATATATCTTGAATATTCGCCAACGTGAGTCAGTTATGGCTCAGCAAAATTCAGATAAAATCCAGAAGGAGCATGTAGGAAGTTCTGATCAAGTCTTATACATCAATAAAAGAAGTTCTACATCAGGCTACAATGAATTTGGACAATCAAGATCCAGAAGTTTCAGTCAGTTATCCAATGGGTCCAGACGTGAATACCAAAATAGAAGACCATCGCCAAGTGACAACATTATATGTGGAAATGTGGACAACAGCATAGATACAAGTGTCCAGCTTTAAATGTCAAATGCAGGTTATGTAAAAACAAGGTCATTTTGCAAAATTATGTTTAAAAATACAATGTCAGTCAAAACTTTAGAATCAGAAGATAATTCAACTTCTAATTTAGTCTTTCCTTTTGTCGGTATGATAGAAGATACTATTATAAATAAGGAAAAAGATTCTTGGTCTTTGAATATTTTCGTCAATAATTTCATAATTAAGTCTATTCTTGATTCAGGTGCTGATGTTAATGTCATGTCATTTCAAACCTTCAGTAAATTAAATTTACCAGATTCAGTCATTGATAAATGTCAATTTTCAATTAATAGCTTCGAGGAAATCAAATACCAGTAATTGGAAAATGTGATCTCAAATGTTTTTTCAATAATACATATGAAATGATTACATTTATAATAGTCGATATATCTTGTCAAACTGTCTTGGGTCTACCAACATGTCAAAAATTGGTATTTTAAAAGAGTTTTTAATATCACAAATAATAATAATGATTGTAATAAAATTCTCAACGAATTTCAGGATGTCTTTCAAGGTCTTGGATGTTTACCGCCAATCTGCCATATCAAGTTACGTCCAGACGCTGTTCCTCATGTCGATCCACCAGAAAAGTACCATTTGTCTACATGATAAACTTCGAAAGAATTAGAAAGAATGGAGAGTATGGATGTCATATCTAAGGTATCAAAACCTACGTCTTGGGTCAATTCTATAGTCATAACGGTCAAAAGTCAGGTCAATTAAGAATATGCCTAGATCCAAGAAATTTAAATAAAAATATTATGAGAGAATATTTTCTTTAAGTAATAAGTTATTTTGGTGAGTAGTTTCGTCACAACATTTTTTTCTGCAAAATTATTGCCTAAGGATAGCTTTATTGATGAATTGAAATAGATTATCCTCATTTTATACAGGAGTGACTCAAAAAATTATTGAATATTGTAATTTTAAAAATATATCTTGGTTTTTCAAATGACACAGCCTGTATTTTAATATTCATGTCAACGCATGAAATATTGTGCTATATTTTAGCAGAAGTAACCTTATCTTTATATTCGATCATTTTCGAAATATTCGATTATGTGTAAAATTTTCCATGAAAATTCTACAAACCTTATCAAACTCATCAACATACATCATTTTTCGCACGAATGAAAAATGAAACCTAAACAAGATAATTCTTTCAACGAATGATAAAATCAAGATGACGTAAATCAAGGTATGTGTTGACTTTTTCTTCAATTGTGCCTTCTGTTAGGTGTTAAAAGAATTATCTTGTTTAGGTTTCATTTTACTACTAAATCATTACAGAAAAAAAACTTATGTACGAATAATAATGCATGTTGATGAGTTCGATACGGTTTGTAGAATTTTCATCAAAAATTTTTACAAATAATCGAAAAAAGTATTCATCCTCTCTGGCCGAAGGAACATGCGATGATGTAAGAGCCTACTTTCATGAAATTTTATGAAAAAAATATTGTGACGAAACTACTCACCAAAAAAACTTGCTTATTCGCCGCATACTTTGAAACAAATTATCCGCCGCGAATGATTTTTTCTGTCATATTACTACGAATTAACGTTTTTCTAAGTTTTTCAGAATTTGATACGATTCGGATAAGTAAAATTATCAATTAATTTTGATTTGATACTCCGTTCAGTTTCCTTTCAATTAAGATATGTAGACTGTAAATACATACACTGTATAGGTGTACAACTGTTCGTATTGCTCTGTATTAGATTCCAATTTTTGTGAGTTTGTGAAAATTGTAGTTTTTTCGACAGAATTTCAATCTGTGCATATTATTCTGGAGGTTAACCCTAATAGTGTATTCTCATTGAAGATATTCAGTTTTTCTTGTGAAAATTGTTCTAGAATAATCTAGAATATTACTCATCACCTTCTTCAATTCATTATCGGTGTCTCCAGGTGTGTTTTATTTTGTTTTCCACCGTCTGTTCTTATCTCCGCTCACTGGATATGTCTACATACAGCTGTTCACGATGTGAGTCAGCGGTCGACCCTAATATTGCTCATGTATGTTGTAGTGTATGTTTCATAATGGGTGCTCAGCCCTGAGCGAAAGAGAGCAAAGAATTTTGAACGCTTCTCTTCTTTTGCGAAGAATGTGTTGATAGCTTTAAGCAAGTATCTAACCTGACTAAAAAGGCGCAGATTGACTCTCTCAAGGAGGAAGTCGATAGACTTAAATCGAATGAGAATGTTTCAAATGTGGAAGTTTTTAGTTCGGAAGTTAATGATAGAATTATGCGATCAAAAAATATTATGATATACGATCTGAAAGAGTCTTCTAAAGAGGAGGTGGCGGATAGAATCGATGAGTGGCGAGTGGTACAGAAATTGCTAACAGGAATCGACATTAAACCTGACAAGCTGGTAAAGATTGTTAGGCTAGGAAAGAAGAATGGAAGAGATGGCAAGTCTCGACCAGCCAAGGCTGTTTTCAGTGGACCAGATAAGGTTGCTGCAATACTGAAAAATAAAAAGAAAATAGTTGAATCGTCAACTCAGAAAATTTCTATTGGTCCTGATCAAACTCCCCTTTAAAGGAAGATACTCAGTGGGGTGCGTAAGCAGATTGGACAGAAGAGCCAATGGTGAAAGAGATTTAACCCCTCAGATATGTCAATGGGGTGACTTCAATAACTAAAGTAAAGACAAAAAACTAGATTTACCCCCATCACATGCTCTCTCAATCTACTACCAGCATGTTGGTGGTATGAAGGCAAAACTAGAGCACCTCTTTAACACCTTTTCACAACACACTTATGACATTATCGTAATAACTGAGAGTTGGCTCAGTGACTCGATATTGGATGCAGAGATCGTTCCCTCGTCAAATTCAGTCTTTCGATATGACAGAAGCGCGGCTACAAATTCAAAAGCGAGCGGCGGCGGTTCTTATTCTGGTTCGTTCATCCATAGAAGCTCATGTTGTCAAGCAATCGATAGACACTGTGGAGCCCTTATTTGTACTGCTTAGTTCGGAAAAGTTCAGATTCATCGTGGGCGGGACTTATACTCCTCCTAGATCAAGTGAAGCTACCTACGTTGCACACAGTTAGACAATAGAAGAGATTTCTATGGCCTATCCGGATACTAAGTTTCGCTTTTGTGGTGGTTCTTTGTGCAGAGAGTGGTGCCGCGAATTCATTGTCTGACTGCTCAAGTTTTCTCAATTTGAGTCAGGTAAATAAAATTAAGACTAGTCTCGATGTTTTGTTGGATCTTGCATTTACTGATATCCAGTGTGTGAGTATCTTTCCAGCAAATGACTTAATTTTTGAAAATTCTATTTATCATACGCCATTGGAAACACCTGTACCATTTGTTTTGAGTAGAGCGGACTTGAATTATAATCTTCAAAAATTTGAATTCAAGAAAGGAGATTATAACGGAATTAATGTATTTCCAAATTTTATAATAACCCATATGAAGAATAGTATCGATTCATCCCCATGAAAAGAATTACTCCTGGTAGGTTTTCCGTATGGTATTTCAGAAGGCTGATTACACTCGTGCAGAAGAAGAAGAGGATACATAAACGCTATAAGCAGTATGGATCGAGATCAGATTATGCCAAGTTTTGAACATTACGCTCCGAGTGTCATAAGTTAAATGAGAAATTGTATCTTACTTACATAAAAGATATCGAAAATAAAATTCCATCTGATCCACAGTGTTTTTGGAAACGCAAAACTCTAGGTCCTTCTGAAAGAATGGAGTATGATGGTGCGTCTAGCTCAGATGGGAGTGATATTGTCAGTATGTTCGCAAAGTTTTTTTCTGGTGTCTATAGTAGTGATGTGGTGATTCCACCTCTGTACAATTTCAATTGCACATCGGACCACAAATGTTCATTAAAGCGATTAAATATCCCATCGCTAGTGAGGCGGACTTCATCGCTCCATATGGACGTTCTTGGATGTTTTCTAGATATTGCAGAAATTTAGTCGGCGAGGAGGATCCCCTGGCTGCAAAATTTGGGAGACTCGCATACTTATTATTTGTCATTTCTTGATTTTCTGAATAAGCCATTGTTGATAAAATTCTCTTTCATTCTTCGGAAAATAGATTTATTTATTTGGCTGGTGCCCTTCAGGTTACCGATTGAAATATATTTCGGCCGTTGCTGCTGAACCCACTAAGATTATAACATTCCATTATATCGAGTTTCTCATAATCTTCAAAGTTATGATTTCTATTCTGCATCTTGAAACAACCAAAGTCTCAGGTGAACAAATTCTTAATTGTATTAGTTGGAACAACAACGATTAACAAGCAGCTATTTCGATATTCAATAAACATTAATACCTATACTGAAACTGGAATCGTAAGTGTCAAACTCTAAGACCACATTTAATTACTATGGTCTAAATCGAATCAAACCATAGAAATAACCATGATCTTATATAAGGTCTCAAAAATCTTTGGTTTTCAGGCATTGAACAATGTGAATGTTGATAGGTATGCACCTAATAAATGGAATTGTGGCAATTCCAGGTTTTTCTGTGAAAAAAGGTATTGAATGCAATAATTGACTACAAGTGTTATATAATTTTGAAAACGAAAAAAATTACTGCATCCAATAGGGGTAAAATTTCCTATAGTTCGTATTAAAAGAAAGTATGTTTGAATTATAACTCGAAAACTGTTGAGCAAAAAAAAATTTCTACAAAAAAGTGCCTATAGAATGTCAAACTCAATTTTATATAACTTTTATGATGATCGAGATATCCGCGAAGGACTATTTTCCCATATTTTGAAAAATTTTGAATAAGTCCAGATCGGAAATAGATATCAGCAAAATTTTGGCAGCCTTAAACTAGTACCTGAAAAAAAGATCGAGGGGGGTTCATTTTTCTCTATCTGCAATATTTCACATAGCTGCCGTACAAATGCATCGAAATTTGCCCACCCTGTACAGACGACGAAATGGGAGACCCAACTTTTTACCTACCTATGGTTTTGGTGGAGGTTGAATAAGGGTGTGGGGAGGAATTTCCTTGAACGCCCGCACTGACCTGATCTTAGTAAATAATGAAACCCTGCTTTTAGATATGTTACAGACATTTTAGAAAAACATACTGTACCATTTGCGCCGAGCATGGGTGAAAACTTTTTGTTTATGCATAACAAGGCCAGACCTCACCAAGATCAGGTCGTTAGGAACTACCTTCGAAATCACGTCAATGGAGTGGCTTGCACGAAGTCTAGACCTCAATCCTATCGAACATCTTTGGGACATTCTCAATGGACGATCAACAAGTCAGCAAATCCAGCTAGTTGCCGTGAATGAGGTTTCGAACAGACTGATCGGAATTTGGAAGCTATCTAAAACTGATTCACGGGTACTTACTTGTTCTAACGATGTATCATTCCTGCCAACATTTATTTGAATCATTCGAATAAATTCAACTGCTAATTTAGACTGAAATGAAAAAAATTTGATTCGAATGAAATATCTACAACGTTTGTATTTTGACTCACATTTTTTGCACTGAAGAGGTAACATATATAAGAGAAATCACTGAGAGAAAAACAGTGCCACCCACAGTATTTCTCCTATTTGAAATGAAATCCATTCTAAATTAGTTTCATAATAATGAAAAATAGTTTTAAATAGAGTATTTGGACGATTGAAAAAAGTCATTCGTTATTTTCGAAAGAATAGGAACCAAAAAAGGGTGAAATTATTGGTTATCATCAAATTAAAACGTTGATTTAATAGTATAATTCTTTCAATATCTTCATGTGTTTGACTCAGATAGCAACTACTCAAGTATTCCAAACGAACCACGAATTTTTCATGACTATGGTATAAGAAAGAGTTCACAAATAGAAAGAAGATTTCGAAAACTATTAAGATAAATGTAACACAATAAAAATTTAAAAATTGGAAATATTAATGATCTTTCCATGTAAAAGTAATGACATATCTGTTAAGAATATTATTATATTAAAAATAATATGGATTAAACAAAAAAGAACGTCGCCTGGATCAATTTTCGATAATTTATCTTAGTACCAAATTGCAGTACGTCTGTTTGAACTTTTAGAATGCCTTTAACAAAATGAAGTAAATTTTTCTCATTTCTGTGTACTGAAAGAAGTAACGAAAATAAATGGGAAATTTTATAAGACAGCATTGCACTTCCCAACGAAGTATCCAAATTTGAGAAATCGAGAATATTGACATATATCATAAGATAACAACTGAAAAATATAACACATATAATTTTACGAAGCACACTTGATCGCAATACAAATGTTTGTTGATGCTTGTCAAATATAAAATGGGGTAAACTAGTCCATATTTCCAAATTTTAAAAATTAAATCCAAAGCTTTTTCTACCCTTCTTTTTCTAGATCGATACAAAATTCATCCATTTTTGTTGAATTGAAAGACAAAAAGAACTTTGAAATTAACGCATATTTATTTAAGCAAATAGTAAATTAATGAAACGTTTTTACTAGAATAGTCAATAATGAATAATTCATTATTTTTCCGCACTTATGAGATTAGAATCCGTAATATCTAACTTGTCATACGTCGATCATCCCCATATACAGAATGAGTCACCACAAACACCTCAGTCTATGTCTCCTAAACTATTAATTTTTTCGATAAGGTTTTATACGAAATATGAACTTCTGCAAGTTAATGTTACTTACTTTACAGGATGTTTCATTACAGAGATTTATATCGAAGTTATTCTTTATTTAGTGATGCTCTATCTTCAATTACTCACATAAAAATGAGATGAGTTTCCCAATAAATGATTGTTTTATTATTTATTCATTATAACATTGGAATGTACACGACCAAGGCCAAAACGACATCAATGGAAACAATTTGACTTACAGTGTCTAGTCAGAAGTATTGCTAAATATACAAATTAATATCAACAGGTATGTTACAAAACAAATGCAAAAATTAAGAGCAATCAAAATAAGAGAAAATCAAACTCAACAAATAATCATAACCTTTCTAACCTATACTATAACTAACGAAACATCAATTGAAGGTCCCTCTTGGACGAAACTAGAGGAATCCCGAACAAATTAAGATTCGGATACAGGTTACACAAACGAACAATTCCAACAAATGGAGAGTTTTGAGCACTGTTAGTATTACGAAACTTAATGGAGAAAAGGTCATGATGCCTCAGTATTCTGGAGGGAATGTTGAAAGCTATCTCCTGTAGAATATCAGGTACCCGAAGATTTAATAATAATCAAAATATCAAAAATAGTTCTACGATTTTCAAGGGAGGAAATATTCCAGTATCTTCGAGCAGAACCGTAGTCGTGATCAACAATATTGAAATTAATTCCAGCACACAAATATCGGATGAATCTATTTTGAACACTTTCGATACGATGAGAGTAACATTTATAACGGGGATTCCATATAACAGAATCAAGGTTCAACCTACTGCAAATATAAGCATGATATAAAATAATGAAGGATTTAACTAGTCTGATCTCTTTACCTTTTCTGAATAAGAGACCCAACATTCGGTTACAACTGCTCACTAAAAGATCTATATTCAAATCAAAAATTAATTTAGAGTCGAATGTGTGACGCCCAGATCTAAAGCTGAACACTCTCGTTTCAATACATTGTTATCAATTTCATGAGGAAAGATGAAGATTGATTGATTTCTGGTGAAAGTTATTGTAAAACATTTTTTTGAATTTAGGAATAGCAGATTCTTTTCACAATACTTGACTAGTTCATTTAAGTCCTCTTGAAGTTTGAGACAGTCTTCCCAGCTTTTTATAGATCGAAATATTCTCAAGTCATCAGCATAAAGTAAGAATTTTGAATATTTGAAACATTTACCTATATCATTGATGTAAATAATGAAAAAAAGAGGTCCTATGTGGGTTCCCTGTGGAACACCAGAAATGCTTAGAAAATTTTAAGACTTGAAACCATTTACACCAACAAAGAAAATCTATCTGTTGGATAGGATTGGATCTACTTCAACAAGCCTCCACCCACACCCACCTCAGCCAGTTTATTGATTAAAATATCAATACTAATTTTATCGAAAGCTTTCGAAAAGTCGGTGTAGGCGGAGTCCGTTTGAATTTGAGAGTCCATTGCATTATGCAGATATTCGTATATAAGATTAGATTAGTTTCCAGATTTCTGCCTTTGAAAAAGCCATGCTGTTGAGGTATTATCAAGAGGTATTATCAAGTTTTTATATTTATAGGTCTATAATTAGAAATTTCTCCTTTCTCACCACTTTTGAAAATAGAAATAACAGCAGACTCTTTCCACCGCTAGAAAAAATACCTTCTCTCATAGACTGATTGAATAAAATTGATAAGGCTCGCTCAAATTATGGGCGCAATTTTTCAGAAAAATGGCTGGGATTGAGTCCGGACCTAAACCCTTAGATACATCAAGAGAGGAAAGAACTTTCTGCACCTCAAACCTTATCAAAATCCAAATCAGATAAAATATCATTAGGTCAGTTGTCAGTACCTATATCGCGAGCAAGCCGCTGGTCTCTAGGGATTAACACACTCTTAAAAGAGCTAGCGAAGAGATCACATATCTGCTTGCCGTTGGTGGTAGTTTTACCATTAAAGTGCATCTCGTTAGGAATTGAACACTTTCCTCCGTTCGAGGAGTCATACATCTAGAACATTTTTGAGTTTGAAGATAGATCATTCTCTATCTTAGAGGTATAATTCAACAGATCTGAGGCAATCATTTCCCTAGAACGGACAAGCAGTTGTTTAAAGATATTGTGGTCATTGAGACTTTTGCTGATTTTCCATTATTTATGATAATTCAGTTTGTTTTTATGACATTAATTGAAGAATTCGAGAAATAGATGAAGAAATTTTTAGTTATTTCATTTTTATATATATATATATATATATATATATATATATATATATATATATATATATATATATATATTTTTAGGAATGTTATTAATAATAATTTCATTGTTTGTGTCAAAAAAATATCCACTTTATAATCGATACTGACAGGTTTATCAAGCACAGTTTTCACTAGAAATATTGCTATATTAACTAAATTATAATCTGCCTTTTTGAAATCAATATAAACATCTTTCAATTGCAAATTCCCCATTCTCTTTTTCTCACTTTACGAAACAAGAAATTCCAATGTTGATGATATTCATCCTCGGCTACAAAAGGGTGATTACGAAGATCAGATACAATATTATCCAATTGACGAGACTTTTACGTGATAGAAATCCATTTTCACAAATACAAGTAAACGATGATTTCTACTAAAATATACAGGGTGCTTCAACGAAAACTAAACAGAGGCTATATCTACCAAGATATTAATTTCTGATCAAAACGCAAAAACAGGTCAATTTTTGTTTTAAGGAGGACATCTTTGCCTGAAATATCAACCCCATAAGCGGGGGTTGCAATCCTTAAACATTTTGAATAGGGAAGATGAGTCGAGTGATGACTCAAAAGAAAGGTGGTATCTTTGTCTTCATTGAAGCGAACGAATTTCCATTTTAATTGAAAACTGTAAAAGACTATTTTCCTGAGACTATTCAAGTTTCAGTGAAGTAAAATGGAACAGATCCAGATCAAAGGCTGCCATCTTCCGAAACATCATTCACATCTCAAATTTTAACCCCTAGAGCAGGTGTGACCACCCTGTGTTATTTTTAAAGCAGAAGATAGGTCCAGTTATAACCTTCTGAGAAAGGATTTTGTTTGTCTCCACAATGGTGTGCAAGTTTTCGTTCTCCATCAAAAAACTGGGTGAGCAGCTGAAACATTGGAATGATTATGAAGGATTATGAATCTTGAATGAAAACGATAAAACTATCAGTCATAGTACCTCCATTGATCTTTGAACATTCGTTGTACGATATGCGAGCAATGCATCTAGAGTTGGGATCACATGTACATACGTTTATATCAGTTGACTGAAACAAACTGTTTTGTTTTCACAGGTGATACTGTATGATCATCGTCCTCATGTGAAATGACTCTTATTTGACGATACGAATTAACACTACGAATCAGGAACGCAGATGTTACAATGATCAGATTTCTTCAACAAAAAAATTGATTCTCAATGTTTTCGTACTTTTTGTATTCAATTTCATCGTCCCAATTTTACTCCACATTAGTTGTGAAAATTCGGTTGCATTCATCACAATAGTTTCTCTTCTATTCGAAATTTAGTTTTCATAAAATCGTCATGGTTTACTCGATAGCTGAGAGGGTTGAAATGATTGAACTATTTTTCAGTTCTGATAGTTGCGCAAACAGAACAGCCAATATCTTCAAACAACGCCACGAAGGTGCTAAAGTGACTTCGAAGTATGTACTAGAATTAGTTGCCAAATTTCATGAAACTGAATCGGTGCAAAATAAGAAGCGCGTAATTGAGCGGCCAGTAAGAAATGAAGCTGTGGAAATGGCGGTGCTTGGTCAAGCGGTGGTTGATCCTACCATAAGCCTGCGGAAATTGGCAGATGTAAGTGGTGTAAACCAAACGAGTATTTTCTGCATTCTGAAGAGCATAAGTTTCATCCATATAAAATCAAATTAGTTCAAGAACTGAACGAAGATGATTTCGATCGAAGACTTCAATTCTGCGAGACCATAAGTGAGAGAGTGATGAACAATCCTCATTATTTATTTCACTTGTGTTTTTTGGGCGAATGTACATTTTTTCTGAATGGAACCGTAAACCGCCATAATTGCCGTTATTGGGCAGATTCTAAGCCGCAAATATTCCACGAAATTCACACTCAGCAGCCTCAAAAACTAAATGTTTGGTTTGGTATTTATGGCGATCACCTCACTGGGCCGTTTTTCATTCCTGGAAATCTTACCGGAGAGTTGTATTATCAACTATTGAAAGAATTTATCGAGCCAGCAATGGAAATGACTATTCGGACGAGGTTGTATTTCGGATGGAGCACCCCCGATTTTGTACAACAAGTTCGAGTATTTTTGGATGATCAAACCTGAGACCTGAGACGCATCGTCAATGAGTGTAACCAAATCACACCTGAAATTTTACAGAATGTCCGTGAACGTTTCACCCAAAATTTGTTTATGTGCATGAAGGTTGGTGGCCAACAATTCGAACATTTACGTTGAGTTTTAGTGACTTCAGTTCCGTTCATTTTATCGCGTAATAAAGTTCAACTTCTACTCGCTAATTTTCTCCTTTCGTTCATTCCCCTCTTTATTTTCAGCCATTGTATTAGTTGTTTTATCTATTACATTTGAAACCGGATGTCTCAAACAAGTAACTGTCTTTCAAAAGGTGTTTATTCAGTGAATAATCAACCTCTGTTTGATACTAGTCGAAGATAGATGGTATACCATGCATTGCATCTTCAGTCACTTTTCCGTTTTGCATCCTCTAACTCCTATGGAACTCAATGAGAATAGAATTATTGCGAGCAGTCATGAAGGCAATCGAAATCCTTCACTTGAAAGGTATCACTGGATCGAAATATTACCCCTGCTCTAGGGGTTAAAATTCGAGATGAGAGTGGTACGATTCAACAATTTCTTCAGAAATTGAACGCTTGCTTGTCATTATAGTAAACGTTCCACAAATGTAGCAAAATTTATTAAATTTACTGTACGAATTCATTTTTGATATTTTTACCAAATATATAACTTGTGTAAACAAAGAAACTTCAACAAGAAATGTCAAATTAAGAAATATCAGAACTAAGACTATGAAAAATGGCACACAAATACATAGCAAAATACGTAGTAACATCAGTGACAATACTAATAAATACGTATTAACAGTGACATCTGTGAGAAATTTGAGTAATAAAATCATGATTGTGCGTTTAAATTTTTGATTTAACTATAGGAAATGTGTTTTCTTTTCTTATTTTAAAATTTTAAAGCGAAATTTCCTTGATTTCTCTATTATTTAGACTCAAATTAACGAAAAAATGGCAAAGAAATAGAGTTTTTTGGACTTTTTTTTTTAAGAAACGGTGTTTGAATGAGGTTTTTCATGTTGGTATATTCAGAAAAGTTGTTGGCCATGACAGTAGCTAAAACTTTGCCGAAGACAGTAAAGCGATATTCCGAACGTTTTGGGAATTACAAGCATATAATGTACTGAAGTCATAAGCGACGAACCCTACTAAAATCAGCTAACTTCAAAGGCAAATATCTCCTAAACAAGAGCTAACTTTCAAAAACGGTGGTTACCACTGAATTCAGCGTACCCGATATAGGTTTACTAGGTATGTCTCCCGCGTGTTAGAATTTTGAAGTGTCATTTTCACGCACTGTGTAATTGGTAAACGTGAAATTTAAAAAACGCGTAAACAACAAGACACACTTATCAAAGAGAGACGAACAGATGTTGATCATCTGGCGGGTTATACCTCAATTCAACTCTCTCAGAATTATTCGACATTTCATGACAAGTTTTGCAACAAGCAGTGTCTTATAGTACAGATAAACGAAAAAATCCGAAAACTGTAAGTTTGTTGTTACACAACGAGAAAAAAAATATTTTCTCTATAAAGAACGGATTCATGATATCGAGACATCCCGTTGGAATTTATACCAGATACTCAGATAAGCAATCCTTTCGATCTATGGAAAAAGAAGAGGATATGTTTTTGAGCATACTACAGTGAGAATTTATAAGCATATTTGGACCGATTTCGATGTTTAAATAATGCAGCTATGTGAAATACTGTGGAGAGAGAAAAATGACCTCCCCTTCCCGGTTTCTTTTAGCATAAGAAAGTCATTGCAGCAAAAAGATTCAAGCTAGCTGTTTTGGTTTTCGAGTCGTTCATAAAATTTGAACATTTTTGGAATAAGTAAAACGCTTTTTTTTGAAGTGAAAATGGTTTTTATATTCTACAGCCACGAGCGGAAATTATTTTTGTCCAACAGTTTTTGAGTTATAATACAAAACTTTCTTTGAATATGAATAATTGGCAACTTTGATTTCGTGAAATAGAGTTTAATCCTCCTCACAAATATATCACATGTGCTCTCAATTTTTCAATCAAGGACGCGTTTTCATGAAGAACTAATATTGTTTCATTGTCCTTTCGCAGAAATCACACGGAACTATTGAAATAGCTCGAGTGAGTTCTATGGTCTTATAATGATAATAATAATAATATTTCTTTATTTCCCGTAGATCATACAGATATAGGACACTTCATAAAATGTTTAAGGAACGAATATATACCTAATAAATACAAGAATAGGAAGAGCATAAAAACATATAAAATATGAAGTCATAAACAATAAATAAAATTGTGAAGTACACTAAACTCAAACAACACTAACAATACAATAGTAACATTTTACAAATTACAAAAATCACAACTAATAAAACTGTTTCTACAACTCGTCATGAAGGAACTCGGGTAGGCATAGTTAGCCTTCGCCAACAACAGTGATTTAACATCACTCTTGAATTCCTTCTGATTTCCCAATTTGAATTTTTGTGTCAGTTTATTATAGATCCTTATAGCCAGAAAACAAGGGCTCTTCTCATATAACGTGTTTCGAAATCTCTAGGACTCGAGCATTCCTCGTTCTATACCCATGATTCTGACCCAATCTGGGAAACAGAGATGGACTCGACCTAGCATACAAAAGCAGCTCAAGAATGAATTGGCGAAGCAGAGTTAATATATTTAATTCTCTGAAATATGACCTGCAGCTTGCTCTCGGTCCGACACCAACCATGAAACGAATCGCTCTCTTCTGCAGCGAAAAAACCCTATTCAAGTCCCCTGAAGACCCCCAGGCGAGAACTCCATACGATATCCTAGAGTGGAAGTAAGCAAAATAGTACACACGAAGAACCAAGAGACTGACACTATTTCTGAGACATCTCAAGGAATAACGCACAGGATTAAGTTTACCGCAAAGTAAATCAGTATGTCTGTGCCATTTGAGCTGGTTATCAATGATCACCCCCAGAAAATTGGTATCATCAACTTCCGCTAGCGATGTGGTAGCAGTCCTTACCAATAAGCTGCGATCCCTCGAATGGTTGGATATGTTCATGTGCATAACTAGCGATTTGGAATCATTCACAATCAAATTATAATCCCTAAAATAGTCTACCAACTTCACAACGCAGCACTACCATTCTTGGACAACTGAGTCTCACTCTCTTCGTGGACAAGGCGAGACGCATCATCAGCAAACAGATATGTGTTGTTCATTCTGAGGCTATTGACATATATAATAAACAACAGGGGTGAGAGTACAGATCCCTGAGGTACTCATTTCTTGATTGGGAGCGACTGATATTGCACCCCGGTAATCTGCAAGTATTGAGATCTCATGCTCATACAGTGTGTTCCAACGAAAATTTGACCCCCCCTATAACTCCGAAATGAGTAACATTAGCGAAAAACACCAAGACACGTCGATTTTTGTTTCGAGGGGGAGCATTTTTCGAAATAATTCGAAACTTCTCAGATCAACCCCCTACCCCCAGCAACCCTAACTTTGAAATTCATCATAGGGAATAAGGGTCGAGTGGCACCTTACTGAAAAGGTCTGTCAATTCTCCACCTTGATTTGTCATTTTTAGAATTTTAAATTAACATACAGGGTGTCCCAACCAAGGGTGAAGTTGAATTCCTGGAAATCCCAAATACTAAATGAAATAGATTTATTTTGGCATAATGCAAGCGCAGGTTTATGCTCGGTCTAGAAAAACGACCTACACTTGTGAATTTGGAGTTGGTGCAATCAACCCCCTATTTCCAGCATCCCCAACTCAAAAATCATTCGATCGATAATAGGTCAAGTGGCACCTCGTTGGAAAGGTACTGCAATTTTCTCTTCGAATTTGGTATTTTCGAAATTCAGAATCATCATACAGGGTGTCCCGAAGCAGGAACATTGAAAATCCAAATAACTTTTTGAAACTGGTTCATTTCGGTATACGAGAACATGTTTGATCCGAGAATAGGACTTTCTTGTGTGGTTATAGAATTTTTGCAATCAACCCCTTCCATTCAGCATCCCCAACTTGAAAATCATACAAATAATTCAAGTGGCATATCTTCAGAAAGGTTTTTTGAATTCCAGAATGATTAAAGCATTTCATTCAGTTCGGCTCTCCATACAGGATGTCGCTTTCGAAAAATTCAATATCGTCATTTGAAATTATCAACTAAAATTAATTCGAAACTGTTAAAAGTATTGGGGTACGATGTGTTGAGCATCAATTACGAAGAAATAAAGCTGATTTCTGCATTGAAAATGTTCACATTTTTCATTTCCATCTGACGTGCAGTCATCTGTTATTTCTCATTTTGCAATGAAATATTATTATTATTCAGATCAGTTCCTCATTATTGTTGTTGTTCGTCAGTTGAAATTAATCTGAAAATGGTTTATTCCACTGAGGAAAGGGTCGAAATTGTATCGACGTATTTTCGAAATAACAGTTGTGCCAAAGAAACGGCAAGGATATTCGATAGGAACCATCCTGAAAGAGAAAGGGAGTCAGTCACCAGTACGTTAAATATTTGGTTGACAAATTCCTAGCTACGGGTTCGGTGGCAAACAAAAACATGAAGTGGCATGTCCTGTCAGAAATGAGGCAACGGAAGTGGCAGTAGTGGGTCATCTACAAATGGAGAATACTATTTCGATCAGAAAACTATCTCGTCTGACTGGTGTATCAGCTACAACTGTCCATAGAATCGTGAAACATCACAAATTTCACCCTACAAGGTAAAATTAGTGCATGAAATAAACGAAGATGATCCAGATCGTCGTTTACAGTTTTGTGAAAATCTAAGTGAAAACCTAAACGCTAATCCAAATTTTCTGAATAACATCTGTTTTTCTGATGAAAGCACCTTTATGCTCAGTGGTGAAGTGAATAGACATAATTGTCGATATTGGGACACACAGAATCCTCATTGGTTTAGAGAGGCCCACACGCAAAGGCCTCAGAAGTTGAACGTTTGGGCAGGAATTTTTGGCAATCATCTAGTTGGGCCTTTCTTTATTGAGGGTAATCTGAATGAAAATGGCTACCTACAGTTGTTAGAGGAACACATACATCCTAGATTGACAGAAATTTTACAGAACGATCCAACTCTTTCTGAGGACGAAATGCGTTTTCAACAAGACGGTGCTCCTCCGCATTATGATGCTCGGGTGCGCCAATATTTAGACAAAAATTTCCCAGGAAGGTGGATTGGTAGAAGAGGACCTGTTGAGTGGCCAGCAAGGTCACCAGATTTAAATCCCTAGATTTTTTTTGTAGGGCCATCTAAAATCTAAAGTTTATGCCACAAGACCAGAAAACCTGGAGGAGCTGCGGATGAGGATTATCACAGAATGCCGACTTTTGACTCCTGAAGTTTTCGCTAATGTGAGAAGAGAGTTCGAAAATCGTCTGTATAACTGTATGGAGGTGGGCGGAGGTCATTTTGAACAATTGTTGTAATAATCAAGTTAGTTTTTGTTTTCAATTGAATACAAGTTCAATAAATCTCGTTTTCCTGTTTAGATGAGCATCCAATCAGTTTCTCCATCATCCCTCATCCTGATCCTCACGCCAGAAAACCTCGATTGCCAAACTGAAACCAATGCCTCAGTGATTCAGAAAATAGAAAAATCTTTCTGGAACTTTGCCACTCAACCTGTAATCACTTGTATGATTTTTTGAGTTGGGGATGCTGAATGGAAGAGATTGATTGCAAAATTCCATATTCACGCAAGAGAGTCTTATTCTCGAATCAAACATAAACATGTTCTCGTATTATACCGAAATGAACCAGTTTCAAAAAGTTATTTGGGTTTTCAGTGTTCCTGCTCCGGGACACCCTGTATGCTGATTCTGAATTTCGAAAATACCAAATTCGACGAGAAAATGAAATACCTTTCCAACGAGGTGCCACTTGACCTATTTTCGATCGAATGATTTTTGAGTTGGGGATGCTGGAAATAGGGGTTGATTGCACCAACTCCAAATTCACAAGTGTAGGTCGTTTTTCTAGACCGAGCATAAACCTGCGCTTGCATTATGCCAAAATAAATCGATTTCATTTAGTATTTGGGATTTGCAGAAATTCAACGTTACCCTCGGTTGGGACACCCTGTATGTTAATTTAAAATTCTAAAAATGACAAATCAGAATGGAGAATTGACAGACCTTTACAGTAAGGTGCCACTCGACCCTTCTTCCCTATGATGAATTTCGAAATTAGGGTTGCTGGGGGTAGGGGGTTGATCTGACAAGTTTCGAATTATTTCGAAAAATGCTCCCCCTCGAAACAAAAATCGACGTGTCTTGGTGTTTTTCGCTAATGTTACTTATTTCGGAGTTATAGGGGGGGTCAAATTTTCGTTGGAACACACTGTATAACTACGGAACCAGTCGAGTGCAACTCCACGTATACCACCATCCAACAGTACATCCATCACGATCTCATGATCCACCAGGTCAAAAGCGTTGCATAAATCCAAGAACACTGTCAAACAAGCACTTCCTTCTTCCAGTTTGCCAAAAAGGGCATTCAAAAATGTAACAATCGCCGATGAAGTGGAGCGATTCCTCCTAAAACCAAATTGAGCGGGATTAAACAGGATATACTTTTCATAAAAGTCAATTATCCCATTGGATCCGTTCTTTTCGAAAATCTTAGAGAAGACACTCAACAAGGAAATAAGCCTATAATTCTCAATCACAGAATCTGAGCCTTTCTTATGAACCGACATCACCCTTGCTATCTTCAGTGACGCCGGAAATACTCCTCTCTCAAGCGAATAATTTAGGCAGAATGTCAAAAGACGAATATATTCCTTAACGAAAACAATACTGAATCCAGCTGGTTCCATAGATGGAGAAGCTTTCATATTTTTCACAACCTCAATAATGTCTTCATCTGTTATAGGCACAAAGAAAATAGTGGCATCACATTTTACATTCTTAGTCCTCTGCCTATTTCTGGCTTGATTGTCCTTGACTATTTGGCTGCAGACTGCACTAAAATACCTGCTGAAATGATCTGTAATCTCCACAGGATTACGCACTTCGCCACCATTCACATCCAGTCTTAGCTTTTTTCGAACCTTTTATAATTTCCTAGGCCGTTTTTGACTTATTCTCGGAATTTGCGATCAACGAATCATTATACATCCTTTTTGCAGCATCGATGACGCATCTGTAGACATTCTTATATCTTCTATAAAGATTTTTTGATTCCTCATTCCTATTCAATGAAAACAAGTACAGAGATTTTAATCTTTCTGCAGAAACTCGGATTCCCGTTGTAATCCATCTATTATGACGATTCAAAGAAGTCACTTTCCTGCTTCGCAAAAGAAAGGAAGAGTCGAAATAGTTTCATTCTCTAACAATTCAGTAAATGAACACATTGAAAGCGCTACCAGATCTTCTATAGATAGCAACCACAACAACACTAGGAACTGTCAAAGATGCAGACCTCCACATCGCAGCACAACATTCACACTGCATTTCAACCGAGAACTTTTGAAATATCGGCAAATCTCTACAAGTCCTATTCTTTCTCAAAAACCTGATCCTTACTCGGAAATTGACTCACCGAATAATAATTTTCGAAGGAAATATTCTCAATTTCATTGTTGCAGAACCTATGCTTACTTATGCAAACAATAACATAGTTCATTCCGTCTAAAAAACATTCATTTTATTGATTTTATTGTTGGCATATATATAATATGCCGATGTGGGTTTACATCCAATCACGAATGTTCATTTTGAAGATTGAATATTCTATCACTACTGATGTGACTTCATTAGTTTAAATTATTTCTCGGAAAAACTGCGGATTTTTTCCAGACTTTTTCAGAAATCACTTGCAAAAATCAATTCAGTTGGAAACCTCCTGGCTACAAAAACTGGGGTATTCACGTTTTATAAGGCTCATTTATTAATGTGATCAATCGACTCTAAGATAGTCTTCTTTCCATTTCTATTTGTCTGCTCGAAATCGCGATCAATTACTTCATATACTTTTTTCCTTAGGAATTTACCATGTTTCATGAGGTATTTCTTCTATTCGTTCAATATATAAATGAAGTTGTCGCCTTTCAGGAAAACGATACAAATAAGCAGCTATTACAGCATCCGTATCTTCTTGAATTTTTCAAAATTTTCGTACGACATGGTCGCTTCGTTATTACAAACGATACTATATTCACGCCGAAATTGTAACTTGATGAAAGACCATTGAACTGTCATTGCAAGAATTGATTATCTATCTGTCAAAATTAGAGCACAGAACATACGGTGTTTCGATCATTCCGTGTAAAGTCTGTGAATGGATAAAAGGGAAAATTATACAATTTTCAGTTTTTCATGAAAGTGCGTTCTGGATGACAAAATTGAGAGCACATGTGATATATGCTCTCCTTGAAAAGGATAAATGGGAAACACTCTATTCAATGAAATCAAAGTTACCTGTGGTTTGTATTTCAACACAAAAACCGATAGCCAAATAATATTTCTGCACATAGTTCGATTGTATGTAGAAAAGTGCCTGTAGAATGTCAAAACCATTTTAACATAACTTAAAAACATCGGAGGTATTCCAAAAATTTTCAAATAACTCGAAACAAAAAAAGTAGCTTCAATCTGTTTGCGGCAATGAATTCCTCATACAATAAACGCGGCGAAGGGGGTTATTTTCTTCCATTTACATTATTTCACATGAATGTAGTACTAAAACCGAAAAAAAATGTATCCTTATCCATTTAAGATGGATTTTCTCAAAATAAATCATTCGACAATAATTTCAATTCACTAATGATTTTGATGCCAAAAGACCATTTAAATACTCGTTTTGGATTTTCAATATAAGTTTTTTCACTCTTATAATAGATGATATATCGATTTTTGATCACATTACCCATGTACTTACATATTCGTCCACAAATATTTCCTTCACAGTATTCATTTGAATTTGATGAAAATATTCGTTTATCAGCTTAGACTGAAATAAAATATGTATTGGGATAAATTTACATTTTTTCAGAATGTTCATTGCATTTGTTATCACACTTACTTTGTCCTGTATAGAACTGCTGGTATAAGTGAAAAATAAGGAAAAATACATATAAAATGAGATCCACAACACCTGTTCAATAAGAAATATAGACAAATTTGTTGCATAATTAACATTTTCGGGATGATAAAGGTCAATGAACAATATTTCGATAATTAAGAAAAATTATCTAACAATTTCAAAATTATCGGCAATGAAAATACTGATACAATATTTCGAATAACCAAGTTAATTTTTAAGTTAATACCATGCATTTTTTTATGTTCTCTTCAGAGGAGTTGTTTCAATATTTCTCAAAAATTTAATTAACAGTTTTGGTAGTAATTCAAAATGTAATCAAAAAGATAAACAACATATCCAATTGTGTAATCAGTAATAAACAAAAGTAATTTAAAAATGATCTGAATAGAAAAGGAATATCATTAATAGCTGGAATATCAGCAATAAACAGTATCAACACTTGAAAAATTGGTACTAGACAACAATAAGTTGATATATTTGAAGCTTTCAATTCACAAATCAATTCTAAAATTTCTTCATGAATTTTTGAAATAACATCTAGAATGACAGGTATATCATTTGAATGATTTCCGTGAATCCAAAACAATAATAGAAAAAGATGTAACATTCTATAAACTGCAACAAATGTTAATATCATTTGATCGAAATCCAAAATGTTCCAATAAATAATGGTTATCAAAAGATACAAGCCTAAGATAAGAGCACATTTTATCTGCCGAAAGAAATTTGATTTTAAAATAAATTTTTGTTGATGTTTATCGAAATAAAGGATAGGAAAAAATTGTCCATATTTCCATAAATTAAATATTATTCGCAAATCTCTTCTCGCTTTTTGTTTTTTCGTATTTGAAATAGAAGCGTTCATCGATATTTCGTTGGAGACTATATATAAATCGCTTCAAGCGCGCAAAGCCTATTGTGAATAGTGTAATAATCGAATTCTTTTCACCCACAAGTAATTGAATAGTTTGATATAATCCATTTCAATTTGGGGTTAATTCATCAAACAGAAATTATTGTTTATTTATGAGGAACCACTTTCAATTATTTTGAATGAATTGATTGCTTTTTCGACATGTTCATTACGAAAAAACCTTAATTGCATTGTAGGGGAAAGCGGTTACCCTTCGTACTCTTTTTAGGTTTTATTGTTTTACTCTATGATTAATTGTCGAATTTAGCTAGTTTACAGTCGGACAAGTAAGACCATAATCATTTTTGTGAAAAAATTAAAATACAAAATACAAAAATTCTTAGAAATATTGTTTTATTTGTTAGAAACCGTTCATGCTAAAACATTAATAGCAGGTCCAATCGCCTTCAGCGTCGATAATAGAATGGCATCTTCAAGGCATGCTTTCTACGAGATTCTTCGCGTATTCTTGTGAAAACGACCTCAAATTTTTTGAACACGCCGAACAAGCTGCTTCAAATTGCAAGGTCGATCCTTTCCTAGCTTCTTCTTCATTTGAGCCCTAACGTTTTCAATTTGATTGGCATCGGGCGACTGAGACGGCCAGTCCAAAGTCAGGATGCCATTTTCATTCTTCCACGAGCGACAAGCCTTGCTTCAGTGTTTTGGGTCGTTGTCCTCCCGGATAATCCAAATCTCACTTTTTTTCTTGTACCACTTTTTAACAGTCGGCAACAAAACTTTCTTGTAAATTTGGTTCATTTTCATATAGATCTATACTATTAAAGTCGTGAGGCCTTTTTCGGAAATATTTCGAGGGGATAACGGTAGTTTGAACCGGACGGAAAAGAAGCGATGCAGCGAAAAATCGGGGACCAAAGACTTCCGCAATTATTTTTTTTTGGAGGGGAAGGGTCTGAGGAAGGTCCGTGCCAAATTTGGAGTCCCTAGCTCGAACGACGGAGCCCTGAGAGCGAACGGAAAGTCGAAACGGCAAGATTTCTCGGAATCGAAAATGAAAAAGGTCTCCGATTTTTCGCGAGTGGAGGGGATAATTTCGTCGGGCTTTTATGTCTATACAAATTCGAGTTTCGCATGTTGCCCCGCGATAGTTTCATTCCCGTTAAGTGATGGGAAAACTGGAAATTCTTCGATTCAACGAAGGGCTATCGGCAGACTTTTGCAAAATTCCGCTCCATTTTCCTCATTTCGAACATCTCTGACGGCCAGAAATTAACTAACGTCGAGCTGTCAAAATAAGTTTCCTTGCATCCGTCCTACTTATACGGGGTTACCGGGAGAATGGATGCGGGTGTCGAACGATTCCTGCATATCTCGAGATCGGATCTGCGAAGAGAAATCGTTAACTACGACTTAATTTTCGAATTTGGTACAATTTTTGAGATCTAGAATTTCGAGAAAAAGAACGGAAACACGGGGGCGGAGCCAGCCACTCTCCTACCGCCTCTTGGATCGCTATTCAATGTCGGAAGTGAGCTTTACCAATGTGTAAAATTTAATGCTCTCTCTCTTTTGAATGAAAATATTAAGATGGAAATAGTTAGTAACTTTTATTTTCACCAACATAATTTCGGTACTACCAACATCTAGAATATAGGGCTCTCTTGCTTCTGAGTGTTAATCGAATCTAACCTTATTTCAATTAGTCTTATATTCGATCTCTCAAAATAAGTAATTCCGAATTTTATTTGAATGAAGAGTTTGACGGAACTTGAAATAAACTTTTAGAGGTAAGTAAACGTAGTTTGATGTTTATTTTATCCATTTTTATGTATATTTTGTTCAAGGAAAGAAACGACAAACCCTTCAAAATTCATAAATTTAACATTTTGTGGTTATTCTAACCTAAGCAATGGGATTCGAACGGAATGTTATAATAAAAAGGAGTTAAGGAGACTTACAATAATGTTTGAAAGGTAAGTGAATGTAATTTGAGGTTTATTTATGTATTTTAATGTAAATTTTTTTTCAGCATGCTCAAGAAATGTACTCAGAATTCACGTATTCATAGTTATGCTATGAGACTAAACGAGGCTTCCTAACAAGTAGGGCTGAAGATAAATGTTTCGAAAACTCAACTGATGAATAATCTTGTTCTAAATATGAATATTACTGGCATCCCCATAGAAATGACAACATCTTATAAATACTTAGGTCATGAAATATGGATAGATAAAGATAATCAGACATGTTAACTTCATGGAGAGTAGGATTGACATAGGCAGCCCTCGGAAACCTAAGACATATTTTCAAATCTCACCTTCCAATATGCCTGAAGAGAAAGGTTTACAACCAATGTGTTCTACCCGTTCTCACATATGGTGCAGAAACATTAACTAACCTAACCAAGAAATCTGTGAATAAAATAAGAAGCACACAGCGTGCAATGAAAATATCGATGCTAGGTTTATCGCTTAGGGATAGAATTTTCACTATAGAAATCCGCAGAAGAACTGGAGTGATAGATGCCATTGAGAGGATCGCAACTTTGAAGTAGCATCGACCGGGTCATGTTGCCAGAATGGGCGATAATAGATGGACAAAAGAGTGGAGGCCTAGACAGAAAGCGTTGAGAAACCGGGGCAGACCACCAACCAGATGGGCTGACGGCCGGCGACGAATTTATACTAATTGGATTCAGAGTGCTCAGGATAGACAGTTTTGGAAGCATTCATGGGAGCCCTACATCCAGCAGTTGACAAACTTATAGGCTAATGATGATTGATAACACAGTGCATGAAAATGACACTTCAAAATTCTAACACGCGGGAGACATACCTAGTAAACCTATATCGGGTACGTTGAATCCAGTGGTAACCACCGTTTTTGAAAGTTAGCTCTTGTTTAGGAGATATTCGCCTTTGAAGTTAGCTGATTTTAGTAAGGTTCGTCGCTTATGACTTCAGTACATTATATGCTTGTAATTCCCAAACCGTTCGGAATATCGCTTTACTGTCTTCGGCAAAGTTTTAGCTGTTGTCATGGCCAACAACTTTCCTGAATATACCAACATAAAAAACCTCATTCAAACACCGTTTCTCAATAAAATGTCCAAAATACTCCATTTCGTTGCCATTTTGTCGTTAATTTTTGTCCAAATAATAGAAAAATCTTGGAAATTTCGCTTTAAAATCTTAAAAAAGAGAATAAAACACATTTCCTATAGTTGAATCAAAACTTTAAACGCACAATCATGATTTTAGCTCAAATTTCTCACAGATGTCACTGTTAATACGTATTTATTAATATTGTCACTGATGTTACTACGTATTTTGCTATGTATTTGTGTGTCTTTTTTCATAGTCTTAGTTCTGATATTTCTTAATTTGACATTTCATATTGAAGTTTCTTTGTTTACACAAGTTATATATTTGGTAAAAATATCAAAAATGAATTCGTGCAGTAAATTTAATAAATTTTGCTACATGTGTGGAAAGTTTACTATAATGACAAGCAAGCGTTCAATTTCTGAAGAAATTGCTGAATCGTACACACAATATTTCAACCAAACTGTAATCAATGATGTGAACTGAGCTCCAAAAATCGTTTGTACTTGTGTCATAAGATTGAGTCTATGGAAAAGAGGTAAAATGAAATGATTTATCATTCTTTTCAAAATTATATCAATTGAAGCTATTTTTATTACAGGTGAATTCCAATCTATGCCTTTTGGCATTCCAGTAATTTGGACAAATCCTCAAGAACATAATCCACATGACTGTTTTGCTTGTGTTAATGAAATTGTCGGATTGAACAGAGCTAAAAAACGTAAAGTTGAACTCAGAGAAACTCGGTTTGTTCAGGTGCCGTTACCGCATTCGGAATCCATTCCAATACCGAAAAGACCCAGTCCGACAGAAGAGTACATTCCATCTACTTTTGATACTATTGGCGAAACGTCTGCATCGGTTTATGTACCAACAAATGTACCTCCACAATGTAATCATGCCGAATTTTCTCAAAAAGATTTGGATAAAATTATAAGTCGATTGAAATTGTCGCAGCGGCAGTCCATTATTTCGACTCAGGAATTGAAGAAAAAGAATGTCTCAGCACCTGATGTGAAAGTATATGGAGCAATCCGCCGTCATAGACAGTTCACTGCTTTATTCAAATCCATCTGATATCAAGGAATTGGTATTAAAAATGCATCATGAGTATAAACCAGAAGACTGGCGTCTTTTCATCGATTCGTCCTAAGGTAGTCTCAAGGCGGTTTTGCTTCATGTCACAAACTCAAAAAACAGTGTTTTGCGATTGCCATCAGCACAAAAACGAAAGAAAATTACGAATTATTGAAAAAAATCCTTGATTTGGGAAAATATGCAAACCATCGTTGGAAGATTTGTGCAGATTTGAAGGTGATAACTCTTTTGAGAGGAATGCAGACGGGCTATACGAAAAACATGTGTTTTATATGTTTATGGGATACTCGATATGCCGGCGACCAATATGCCAATAAAAGCTGACCTATGAGACAAGGGTTCAGATTGCGTCGAGAAAACGTCGTTGAAATTCCACTTGTGCCAATCGAAAAAGTGTTGCTTCCACCTCTTCATATCAAGCTTGGGATTGTTAAAAATTTCATCAAGGCCCTAGATCCTAAAGGCAATGCATTCAATGAGTTGAACCGAATTTTCCCTAGATTGAGTGGAATGAAAATAAAAGAAGGTTTGCGTGAAACTATATACGTACCAATCAACCTAACTTATTCAATATTTAACACATATTTTTTCGAATTATTTTATTACAGGCATACTCAATGGACCTGATATTCGACGCTTGATGAGGGACTAACAATTTAAAGACAGTTTGTCGAATTTGCAGCTCGTTGCTTGGGATTGCGTCAAAGGAGTCATCAAAAATGTACTTGGAATTCATCGTGACGAAACTGGCGCATACACGTTAAAAATATGCTCGTTGCTTTCCGTAACATCGGTGTAAAAATGTCTCTAAAAATTCATTTTTTACATTACTATGCAGACAAGTTTGCCGAACAATCACCATGTGAATCAGATGAGCATGGTGAATGTTTTCATCAGATGACGGCTAGGCTTGAGCACTGGTATAGTGGAAAAAACTCTATTAGGAGACATTTGCTGGAATTCTCAGCAAGATGAAGATGGAGAAGAAGAATGAACATGAATTTATATGTTTATTTGTTGAAAATTGTTGGAGTTGGAATAAAAATTTGTGTTAAAATCATGATTGTGCGTTTACATTTTTTGATTTGACTATAGGAAATGTGTTTTCTTTTCTCATTTTGAGATTTTAAAGCGAAATTCCCTTGATTTCTCTATTATTTGGACGAAAATTAACGAAAAAATGGCAAAGAAAGGGAGTTTTTCGGACCTTTTGTTAAGAAACGGTGTTTGAATGAGGTTTTTCTATGTTGTTATATTCAGAAAAGTTGTTGGCCATGACAATAGCCGAAGACAGTGAAGCGATATTCCGAACGGTTTGGAAATTACAAGCATATAATATACTGAAGTCATAAGCGACGAACCCTACTAAAATCAGCTAACTTCAAAGGCGCATATCTCCTAAACAAGAGCTAACTTTCAAAAATGGTGGTTACCACTGGATTCAACGTACCCGATATAGGTTTACTAGGTATGTATCCCGCGTGTTTGAATTTTGAACTAGCACAGTGTAATTAGATGTATCTCAGTTGTTAATAAAGATAAAGGATAGCGGTTTTTGCAAACCATGGATACTTTTTCGTGAAACTTACGGCCTCGTTATCCAAATTTTCATATCTCGCTTCTTTTATGAGTTGAAAAGTTGAAAATATTGTATTTTGTGACCTCTCTCGTAACTCGTTATAATGTGTTCAATAGGTTAACGAGCATATTTTTCAATATTCAGAACAAAATGATTGGCGCTTCTAGAAAATGTATTCCTCTTATGAGAAATAAAATGAAAGAAATAAATTGAATTTTGCAAGAAACCGCCACAAAATTTCTCTCGGTAATGATGCAAGGCGAATCACTCAATTTAACCGAGGCAGAATGTGCTGAAGTAATATAAGATTCCCTTAGTTTGACTTTTACAAGAATAAGCCGAAGGCTTGGAATGCGCCATTCAACTGTTTTCAGAATGATCCGAAGGTACAGGGAAACTGATAGTTATGAAAGGAGACCTGGACAAGAACGATCCATGACCATTATTTAAGAATTTCCTTGTTGAGACAACGATTCGCTATTGCTAGATGTCTTCAAATGCAGGTATGACAGAACAGAGGAGTGCAAATTAGCACTGAAAGGATACGATAACATTTCAAGGAGGCCCTTCTGTAACCACCGCACAACGAAGAGCCCGATTGAATTAGCCAAGGAAAATATCAATTCGAATTATCATTCGAAAATCAGTAACAATATTATTGATATTGATTTTCGAATCTTCGAATCTTAACATCAACTTTAACCATCACAAAGGAATGTAACTAATTCTGTCGATACTAGTTTGTAAATAGTCTTAATGGACATTCAAAGATTATTGTTAGCTTAATTTTGTAAATTTTTTAATTTTAAGTGATGAAAAATATCAATTGGTAAGAAACTGAATGGGAGAGAATTTTGGTTACAAATGATTCGAGACTTTGTCTTTTTCATCGCGATCGGCATTTTCTAGTGTACAGACGTCAGAATGAGAGATATGCTCAATGCAATTTTTTACTTGGACATAATGAGCGAGAATGGAACTTGGCTTGATAATGGTTATCCATCACAATTGATTACTATTGAGGGGTACACCTTGGTTCGCAGAGACAGAGGCACCAGTGGTAGTGGAGTGGCGTTGTATGTATCGAATGAAGTGTCCTATAAAGTGTTTAATTCAAATAATTCAATCAATGAATTGAAACTATTATGGATTACGGTGAAAATAAAAAGCGATAATATCGCTGTTGGTATATTATACAGGCCTCCTTCCCTCAACGTAAGATGCTTGGAGGGTCTGACTGATGTATTGGATGAGGTGTGTGTGTCATGTGATAATGTTGTCCTACTGGGAGATGCTAATATAAACTTTCTGAATTATACTGACAATAAAACTAAGTTTTTCAGAGACTTATTGGATACCTACAACTTGCATCAAGTAGTGAGGAGTCCAACTAGAATAACCTCACATATTGAGAACTAGTTTAAGAAATATTGTATATGATGTGGTTGACATGAATGGTATTATAGATCAATCATATGTTGGTAAGGTGTGAAATACCATTGCGGGTTGCCCTTCAGGTTCGGCTTGTGGGGTATTTCAGAAGTTTTGCCAAATTCAATTGGGATGATTTTACCACTGAAGGGAGTGTGCTTGAAGGAAATTTTTTGGATGAGAAGGTTAAATGATCATATTTACAGTCTGTTTGATAGACATGCACATGTGAAAAAATTTCACATTAGAAAGACCCATATGCCCTATATAACATATAACATTAAGGAGATGATTAGAATCAAGGATAATTCTTTGAAATGTTATAATCAGTCTAAGATGAGAACACACAAATATTACTATATTGAACTCAAAAATTATATGAGTAAAGCAATCAAGTCGGAGAAAATGGCTTATTTCAAGTTTATGACCTCGAAGAATGGGAATAACGCTAAAAAACTAGAGTTAGAACTTGACAAACTAGAGGTTCTCAAAAAGAAAGAAGCCTTCATTATATCTGATGAAGTCAAAGATCCAAATGAAATTAATGATTATTCTATAAATGCGATAGGCCATGGTACAATTGATCCTGATATTTTGAATAGATTAAGGAATAGTGACTTGAACTCTAACTTATCATTCAGTTTCAAAGACAATTCAAGTGGAGATATTCGTAAAACATTAGGAACAATTAAATCGGGAGCTGTAGGATTCGATGGCATCAATTTGAAAATGTTGAAAATTGTACTACCCTATTGCAATGACGTACTAAGAGAACTTGTGAACGAGTCATTAAACACTGGATTATTTCCTTCCATATGGAAAAAGGCTATCATTGTGCCAATACCTATGGTTGAAGTGGCAACAGATACTCCCAGTCGAGACCCATTGATATACTCAAGGTTGCTTCCAGAATCATTGCAAAGGCTGTGGCATCTCAATTGACGGATTATTTGAAGGTCTCTTATGAGTGTAGCTAATGAAATGGCTACTGATCTGGATGAGGGCCAACTTTTGTTTTCGTTACTTTTGGATCAACTTAAGGCTTTTGATCTGGTCAACACACAACTGCTTCTAGCCATACTATCTTATTTGGGCTCGCAGGGAAATGTGCAAAAGTGGTTTGAGAGTTATTTAACTAATCGTTATCAAGCTGTTAAATTAAATGGCATTTTGTCGAACTTTTTAACTTACCAGACGGGTGTCCCGCAGAGCAGTGTTCTGGGACATTATATATTTGGCATTTATATATCTGAAATTACGTCAGCTCTTGAGCATTGCACCAGTCATTCATATTGCGATGATATTCAGCTCATGCTGCGAGTTTCTGTAGATGACATAGAGACAGCCACGCAAGGAACAGATGAGAATGTAGGCAACCTGTTCCTGTGGTGTTCCAAATATGGACTTAGAATGAATCCCAATAAATGTGTGGCCATTGTTATGGGCTTCAGACGAAGACGCATGTTGATCACAGAACAACCAAATGTGAATATGAATAGCCAGGGCATAAAATTGAAGAGTTCGAAAAGCTTGGGGGTAATGTTTGATGAGGATCTAGATTTCACTGCTTATGTTAATAAAATATGCCAGACGTTTTATTATAAACTAAAATTTCTGTATCAATACTAGCGTATTCTCCCATCGGAGGTAAAGCTGAATCTGGTGAGGGCACTTATCATGCCCAAAATTGAGTATTGTGCTCCGTTTATTATTATTTTTTGACATCCGAAAATAGGAGTAAATTGAGAAAGTTTCAGAATTGTTGTTTGCGATTTTCACACTGCATTACCCGACATGACCATATGACACCACATTACATAATATTGAATGTATTGCCCATGGAGAAACATATAACTTTTCTGTACTGTATATTTTTGTACAGGCTATTGAAGTCAAACATTCCATATTACCTATACTCTACCATTAGGAAAAGGTCGGATGCACGCGGTGTTCTTCTTCGAAGAGATACCTTTGTGATTCCAATGCATGTAACATCAAAGTTTGAGCGTTGTTTTTTGTATACAGCGCCAGTTTTCCTTAACAGATTGTTTTCAATATTAAATTTGAATGAAAAAAACTTAAAGCTGAATTGAGAGAGGTTATCGATGTTTAATTCGTCCCTCTACTGAACGTCCATTTGTGTCCCTTCTTTGTAAGTTAGTTTGTAAGTGAGTTACTGTAATAGTAGTAGTATGTTATTATTATTATTATTTATTATCGTGGACTTATGCACTATCTCAGCTGTTAGCTGGATATAATTTACCTTTCCCAGATTTAGCAATCAATTGGAATAGGCTCGATTACAATATACTTGACATAAATTTCCTAACTATCCTACATGTATTAAGAATTACAGCTTTTTGCATTTCTATATAGGTATTCTTATGCAATTCTAATTTCTTAAGGCTATCATGCAAAGTTTTGGGTATTAAACCAGTCGAGAATACGATGACAGGAACAATATCTATTTTATCGAGGTGCCACATCTGCTTGATCTCAATAGCAAGGTCTGTGTATTTGGACTTTTTCTCCTGGCACTTGTTCAGCACGTTGTTATTATTCGGTATGGCGACATCCACCAGCATTGCTGTTCTGGCTCTCTTATCATACACCACTATGTCCGGCCTATTATTCGTCACCATTCTGTCAGTGATAACAGGCCTATCACAATCTGATAGAGTCATTTTCCAATACGGGCGCCGGCTGATACTTGTAATATGGCTGGAAGGTGTTCAGAAGTCCGTACTTGTGTGCAAGTTTCTGGTGCATAATGTTGCACACTTGATTATGCATGTGAAGATACTCCGTATTGGCCAGTTGTTCGCATCCGGACGTAATATGCGGTATAGTCTCCGATCTTATATGGCATTATCTACACTTATCTGTTTGTAATGTTCCGTTCTTCATTATAAATTTTTTGTAATGGTTTGTAGCGATCACTTGGTCTTGGATGGCCATAAGGAATCCCTCTGTTTCTGCAAATAATTCTCCTTTCATCAACCATTTGTTGGAGGCTTCTTTGTCGATGTGTGGTTGATTAATCTCATGGTGATGTCGTCCATGCAATTCCTTTCTTGACCATTGCTCTTGTTTTTCAGTATCTGATAGGAACGGTAGATTCAGCAGGTCATCTCTGGTAGCAAGATTTAGTGGTGTATATCCCCTATCAGCCGAAGGTACCACTCTATGGAGGTCAGAAGTGAAAGCTTTTGCAGAGAAGAATTCTCAGAGATTTTTTATCTGTTCGGTGTGTAAATTGACAACATCTATTAATCCGCGTCCTCCTTCTTTCCGCTTCAAAGTTGTTCGTATCACAGACGATTTTGGATGATGATTGTTGTACTTTGTCAGCATCGTTCGGGTCTGCCTTTGAATATCTTCCAGTTCTGTCTTAGTCCATCTGATTATTCCAAATGAGTAAAGCAACACTGGAATGGCGTAGGTGTTAATTGCCTTGACTAGATTCCCCTAGTGCAACATCGATTTCAGCACAGACTTCAGACGCTGTTTGTATTTTGAACGAATCTTCTCCTTTGATTGTTTTTGGTCTAGCAATCTGGCTTGTTGGTATCCCAGATATTTGTATGTTGCGCCATCTCTCATGCACTGTATAATATCACCGTTTGGAAGTTGTGTTTCACCATCTAAGACTTTCCCTCTTTAAATGTTCAGGGTCTTACATTTTTCAATCCCGAATTTCATACAAACATCTGCCGAGAACTCACTGACAGTTTTCAGCAAATCATCCAATTGCTTCTTGTTCGAAGCATATAATTTGATGTCATCCATATACAGCAGGTGGGAGATTTTATGATAATTCCTTTCTGCTTTTATCTTAAATCCGTACCCTGCTCTATTGAGCATTGAGGATAATGGGTTCATTGCTAAACAGAACCATAGTGGACTCAAAGAGTCTCCTTGAAAAATTCCACGACGTATGGGTATCTCGTCGGTTTTAATTGATTTATTGTTCATGTTGACCTGCAGAGACGTGCGACAATGTGTCATTGTTGTCTTCAAGAACTCTACCAGGGCTGGGTGAATTTTGTAGTACTGCAATACTTCAACAAGGCAAGAATGGGCGGTACTATCGAATGCCTCCAGATAATCGAGAAAAGCTGAATGAACATTCCGATGCCCTACGTGTGCCTGTTTCATTATCACAGAATCGATGATGAGTTGTTCCTTGCACCCGTGGTGTTTCTTTCTGCATCTTTTCTGCTCCTCTGCTAATATATTGTTGTCATCAAGGTGTTGGTATATTCGATTGGATATGCATGAGGTGAGTATTTTGTAGAGTGTTGGCAGGCAAGTGATTGGCCTATATTGAGACGGATCCTGTGTTCTATCGCTCTTAGGTAGCATATATGTTAAGCCTTGTGTTAGGAAAGTGGGTGTTTTCTTGGGATGTTGAAGAACATACGTGAGCTGTTTCGCTAGGGCTCCATGGAGCTTATCAAACTTCTTGTACCAGTAGTTGTGGATATTATCTACACCTGTGGCCTTCCAATTGTTGGTCGCTCGAACTACTGTTGTGATTTCTTCCTCCGTTATTCCATCGAAGTCCATACGTCTGATATCGATGCGTTCTTTTTCATTCGTGATCCATTCCGCATCTCTATTGTGTTCTTTGGGGTTCGACAATAGTGATGACCAATAGTCAGTCAAGCACTGTGCGTCAGGTACTTCTCTGTTATTGTTGGTCGCAGATTTGTTATTTCCCTTATGAAAATTGGCTGCGTTTTGGAGGAACCTTTGGTTTTGGTGTTTCCTTTCAGTACACTTGACGTATCTTGAAAGCCTTTTTGCTTTTGCTTGGAGTTTCTGTTTCAAAGTGTCCATATACACGTCGATGTGTTGTTTGTGATCAGGGTGTTTTATGTTCGTACCAATTTTCCTATAAATTTTGCGTATATGTGATTTCAAGCGCCTTGAGGGTTTTCTGTTTCTCAGGAACTCTGTGAGGCGACCGATTTCTGCTCTAATATTATCAATATCCTTCTCCAGTCGTTTTTGCCATGGTGGTTTTTTGACGCTCTTTGGCTCAGCTTGAATCAGATTTGTGGAGATTTGTTGTTTGTGAAGTCGAAGAACCGCTACTGCTCCACAGTAAATCAAAGTGTGAATCTTCTCCAAGGTGTTCTGGTCGGTATATTCTTCAAACACTGAGTTTACGCTTGCTAGGATGATATTGGTGTTCTTGTTCGTCTTGAGTTTGGGCAGTATAGGTCTTTTAGTTGGGTTACTACCACTGAATTCACTTATTGCTCTGTTGAGGTCTGATCTTGCTAAATACATATATTCGTTCTGCTGATTCGGCTCAGGAGGGCGTTCCATGTTAATATTCGTTTCCGTGGCTTCGATGTTATCTGTAACACTTTCATTGACTCCAGCAGTTATACCGTTATGAGTATCATTTTCGCTTCTGAGTTCCATTATGACCTCTTCTCGTAAGCTTTGCAGCGTTTCTGAAGAAAGTAGCCCGTTTTTAACGATTGTTCTTCGTTGATCCGAAATTCTCTGCGCGGATATGTGCTGTAATTCAGGATATTTTTCTATGAACGCAAGATGTAACGCGTATCTGTATGCTGTTATTTCCGATTCCAAGTTTGTAATCTTGTAATAGGAACGCATAATGAAGGTATTCATTTCTGGAGTCCACTTCATGCGTTTCCTAGGGAGTCCGGCTCTCGTGGTCGTAGGCATAATGGCTTGCGCCGCCGTTGAAACATCAAGAGTCGGTTGGGAGGTGTTGATGTTATTTCCCACTCGGTTTTGTGTTGCAGTATCCCTACTCGATATCACGCTGCTTCCGTCGCTAACCGAGGGAGACTATGACTCACTTTCCGAACAAGAACCTCTTCCTAAATCTTGAACGCGACAAGAGGTTATGGTGATACAATGTCGATTCACCTGTTTATTCCGTAGATTGTACATCATTGGATAAGTTGCATTTTATATCTACTGCCAGGTTCAGCTTGGGTACTTCGGGTTCGCTAAGCCCGTATTCAGAAACAATGTTCCTGAGCCCCTGAGGAGGCTCAGGAGAATAAAAATATTATTATTATTATTATTACTTAGCTATGGTTCTGATGGAGGTTCATTAATGGTGTGGAAAGGAATTCTTTGAACTCTAGCACTAATCTGGCGTAAATAGTTGAACTCTGAATGATCAGAGGTACGTTACAGACATTTTAGAAAAACATGTTGTACCATTCGCATCATATATGAGTGAAAACTTTTCGTTTATGCATGAAACGCCAGACCTCAACAAGCTCATACCGTTTGAAAATACGTTTAAAATCATGAAATCACTTTGATGGGGTGACTTGTATGAAGTCCTTACCTCAATTTCATCAAGCATGTCTGGGAAATTCTCAATAGAAAATTAGGAAGTCAGCAAAACCAGGCAGCAACCGTGAATAAGGTTTGGAACTGACTGATCGTAATTTGGAACGAAATGGGTTAGTGTGACATTGATTGGTGTATGGTAGTTGTTCCCAAATTACTAGGTTTTAGGGTACTGATTTTTTTCTAAACGCTCATCTTTTTCATTATTAGTTTTATTTCAATTTATATAAGTTCCATTTTCATTTTAATTGTAGTCAAGCGTTCCTTAGTGCTGGTGAATTACTGAAATAAAACTTCTCTAACCCTTCTAAACTTCTTCTGATCAAATTCGAATTTTTCGATTTTATGCTTCAGTTTCTTCTTCTATATATGGTAAAAGCGAGATCTATCAATTTACCCCATCGGCATGCCAAATCTTAAATACTCACACTCTAGATTATTCTAGAATTTTATCAACATCATTATGTTCTTTTCAGTTATAGATCTAAACAATAAATAGATTGATGAAATATTTTTCTTTGCTTAAAATACAATTAGGTTATTCTAAAATTTCATCAACATCATTATGTTCTTTCAAGTTGTAGATGTGCCTTCCTCAATTTCTTTGAATTGTATCAAATACACCAAATAAGCTGCTACTCCAGACACCATCTGAAACAATTTTGTCGATGAATTATCCCTTAACAATATTTTACTCTTCATACCGTGTGTAAAAATGTCCAGTTCAATGGAAAAACACCACAAAGTGTCAGTTGGAGTTCATTGATTTTCGAGTTCAAAAGAAGTCGTTCCATCTGAAAAAGAACATAAACGATATTCTCAGAAGTCATATACATAATAATGATGCTAAAAAGCGCTTTCATGAACAAGGAGACGTCACTTGAAATATTCGATGTATCTGGGCTGCTCAAATGAAAATTCGTGTAGCTTACTTTAGTGAAGTTCCTCCATCTACTAATTTTTCTATCAACTTAATAAGTTCTGCTACTTTGACCTCTTTGAAAGATATTTCAACTATCATCAACAGTTTATGTTATTTAATTCAAATACAGTGATGGCAATAACTTCATCACCATGCATCTAGAATGTAAGATGTTTTACCAAACTCCTATAAAGGACTGAAGTCTAGTGTTTGTACCGAACTGAATAGAAGTTCGTTTATACAGGGTGTTACATAATAGTATGTCACAGCTTGAGGGCTAAATACACGTGCTATTTTAAGAAGAAAAGTTCATAGAAACATAGGTCCGCAAAAACTTCGTTACGGAGCTACAGGGTGTTGAAAAAATGTTGAAAAAAATGGTTTTTTCTTCAAAACTGCTGCGGTCTTTGAGATATTCAGTCCAAATTTGGAATGCAAGCTATTTGTTACAGCCTCCATCTACACTTCCTAATATTAAACTAGAATCTACAAGGTGATTTCTTTTCCGGAGCCATGTCTTCTTTTGCAATTTCAAACTTTTTTGCAGTACACTACTGATCTGCGTACAATCAATTTTCGTCGTCTTCGTTCAATTTAGAAACTTTTCTGACACTTGTGATTTCTTCGTATCTCCAACCGTTCTCGAGCAAAAAATTATTAAACGATTGTATGCATTCGCTGAATTGAAGGCACTTCTAATCAATAAAATTACTAGTAGGCTTTGATTTTTTTCATTTGTTTATTAATTTTAACAGTTGCTAAAGTTGAACCAGTGTCTGCTCGAATTAATTATTAAATTAACGATTGATTTTAAGACTTTTGAAGTTATTGCTGTAAGAAAAAATGGCTAATTTTTCTAACGCCGAATTGGCTGATATCCATTCCATGTAGGGTCTTGCTGATGGAAACACAACAGCACAGAAGGTTGAAGGAAAGTGGTCTTTAATGCAAATAATCATTCAAAAGGTGCAACTCAAACTATGAGAACTCCAGATATTGAGGAAGCAGTTTTGAATTGTCTTGATTTGAATCCTCATGTGAGTACAAGAAAAATTGGAAATCAGTTGAATATTTCACGTGTTCTATTTTGGAGGATCTCCACGACTTTTTATTGTACCCGTTTCATATTCAACGCGTCCAAACTCTACTTTCTCGAGATTTTCCTTCAAGACTGAATTTCTGCCGATGGTTCCTAGATAAAATTAGAGAAAATGCTCATTTTGATAGTGAAATAATGTTTACAGATGAAGCTAACTTTTCGAGAACTGCTATTACAAATTTTCACTATAATCATTATAGGTCTAAGGAAACCCCCCATTTGATTGAAGAATCTCATCATCAAGAACAATTCTCACTAAATGTCTGGATCACCAGAACCATGACCTCCTAGGACCCCAGACTTAAATAGTTTAGACTTTTTTTTATGGGAATATCTCAGAAGTTTAGTTTATACCACTTTAGTGAACACTGTAGAAGTATTGAGAAATCGAATAATAACCTCTTGTGACACGATAGGAAATACCCCAGGAATATCTCAAAGAACGCGTGATAATATGCGAAGAAGGACAGAGGCCTGTATTCTTGCAGGTGGAGGACCAGCAATTCTTTTAGTTTTAGTTTAATATTGTATGGGTATAAGTTGAGTCCCAGAAGACGAGCTATCAAAATAAAAGCAATTTTTGGGCATACCTATCGAGTATTTCTATTATTTTTTTTTTATTTAGCGAATAACATACAATTCAAATAATTCAAATTCAATAATTTTTCACTCGAAAACGGTTGGAGATACGAAAAAATTACATGTGTCAGAAAAGTTTCTAAATTGAACGAAGATGACTAAAATTGATTATACGCTGATCAGTGGCGTACTGCAAAAAAGTTTGAAAGGGCAAAAGAAAAAATGGCCCAGGAAAAGAAAACACCTTGTAGATTCTAGTTAAAATTTAGGACGTGGGATGATGGATGCTGTAACAAATACCTTGCATTCCAAATTCGGGCTGAATGTCTCAAAAACAGCAGAAGTTTTGAAGAGAAAACCAATTCATTCCGGAAATGTCAACACCCTGTAGCTCCGTAACGAAGCTTTTGCGGACCTATATTCATATAAACTTTTTTTCTTAAAATTGCACCACGTAGATATACCCCCTCAAGTTGTGATATACTTTTATGGAACACCCTGTATAAATTAGTAATAAAAAAGGAGTTCGATTATTCCTTTCCAATACTAGAGGTATCCACGGAGTTTCATGATTTCATGAATATTTGCTTTCAAGTTTTTATGGCAAGGTTTAGTTAAAAAATTAATGAAGGAATGTAGGTTTCATATTATACCATTTTCGGTTGTTTATGATTTGAATTATCAATTAGTGGTGCATTCAGCGTCCAGTTTCCTTGTTGATTTTTATACAGCAAAAAATTGCCCGAGTAGGAATTAGATGAAGTCAAGTCGTGACTCGTTTGCATATTAATTTCTTATGCTGCGGTTGATTAATCACTCCGCATCCTTTTCTCTTCTTAGAATTCATATAAATTTTCCCTGTTTCTATCTCGAATATTCGTAAGCCCAGTAAACTTACGAGTAGTCGAAGACGCCGTGAGAGGCCATTCTAAATTATAGTATATTTTATGGAATACAAATCGAACCACCCGGTGATCAATATCATTGCCAGGCAATGATTATAAAAACAATAAATCCTGGATTGATTATAATGGGTGGCCGCGCCAAACGGCCCAGTAGATGTATCTGGGGAACGGTTTCATTGATCACATTCAAATTTTGGTATTTTTAGAGCAGAAGCACTTCCTCTTATACCGGATATCGACTACAAATTTGCTACTTCAAATGGCTTGGCGTCCTTTTCAATTTTTTTTCATTGAAGAGAATCCTTTTTCAAGCATTTTTTGTTGGGATTTGTCTTATATAAAATTAACCACCATTGAGATTTAATTTTTTCATCAAAATCTTCGGAATTATTGATTCAGATTTGAGTAATATTATCACTTTTTTTTTAATTTAACTATAAAAGGGCAATGTAATTTCCGATGCTAGTTTATACGCAGGGTTCTTGAAAATCCTTTGTCAACTCATTGCAAATAAATTATCGAAAAAAAACGTTTTTTTTAAATACGAGTACCGCGTTTCCTTCACTTTATTAGAACCGTATTCAAAATTTTCATTTTAATTGAGACAGAAAGAGACAGAGTGGATTCAAGTTCGATGCTAGTTTCTCTGTTCTGCAATGTTCTATACATAAGGTTCTATGAATTTCAGCCTGAGTTTGACATTTGTAAATTATTTTAAAATAGCAATAACACTAATTTTCGTTTGTGTTCAGTTTTTTTATAAATAAAATGGCCAATAAATACTCAAACGAGGATATTATAAATTAATTCATCATTCATGGTGATTGTCAACACACAATATGTCGAACTTACAGAACATTTAACGTAAAGTCCCGGATTTTACGACCAATGCAGAAATCAGGACAGAAAATTACAAACACCGCAGGTTTTTGGGAAAATCGCGATTAAAATGAAAATGAGCCAATTTAGGCATAGGGAAATTTGATGCGCATCAATACCGATTTAAAATACGGTTAAAGAATAGGTACTCATATTTGAAAAAAAAATATTTTTCTGACAATTAAGTTCTATTGAGTTAATGGGTGATTTTTGCGCACCCGCTATATAATTGTATGGTAAAGTACATTTCCTAGAGAACACTTTTATCGTTGTAGTTGATGCTCGGTATAACCGGAAGTGATACCTTTCTGAAAACATCTTCAAAATGTATAATAGTATTCTTTTACTCTAATCCCAAAATTTGGAAATTGATTGATAACCCGTTCCCCTGATATTTCTAATGGGCCCTTTAGCGCGGACACCCTGTATGTTAGGATAACTCCAAATGTTATAAAAATACAGGGTGCTTCAGCGAAAACTAAACAGAGGCTATCTATACCAAGTTATTCATTTATGAACAAAACGCAAATACAGGTCAATTTTTGTTTCAAGGGGGACATCTTTTGGGGTAGAAAACTTGCCTGAAATATCAGCCCAATAAGCGGGGGTTGCAATCCTTGAACATTTTGAATAGGGAAGATGGGTCGAGTGATGACTCAAAAGAAAGGTGGTATTTTTATCCACATCGTCTTGAACGAATTTCTATTTTTAATTGAAAACTGTAAAAGATACAGGGTGAGCAACTGAAAGATAGGGAAAACTATTTCCCTAAGACTATTCAAAATTCAGTGAGGTAAAACGGAACAGTCCCATGCTGATCAATGGCAGTCATCATCAAGTACCATCCTCATCTCGAATTTAAACCCCTAGAGCAGGGGTAATTTTCGATCCAGTGATACCTTTCAAGTAAAGGATTTCGATTGCCTTCATGACTGCTCGCAATAATTCCATTCTCATTGAGTTCCATAGGAGTTAGAAGATCCAAACAGAAAAGTGACTGAAGATGCAATGCATGGTATACCATCTATCTTCGACCAGTATCAAACAGGGGTTGATTTTTCACTGAATAAACACCTTTTGAAATACAGTTACTCGGTTGAGATATCCGGTTTCAAATGTAATAGGTAAAAAAACTAATACTAAGAGGGGAATTTGAGATGTGAATGGAATGTTTCGGAAGATGACAGCCTTTGATCTGGAATGAATCTCTTCCATTTTTTTGCACTAATACTTGAATAGCTCAGGGCGATAGATAATCTCCTTTATTTTTCAGTAGCTCACTCTGTATCTTCTACATTTTTCAATCAAAAATGAAAATTCGTTCACGGTGATGCAGACAAAGATAATACCTTTCTTTCGAGGTATCACTCGACCAATCGACCCTCTTCCAAATTTTCAAGGGTGGTCACTCCGGCTTTAAGGATTGAATTCGAGATGAAGATGGTACTTGATGATGACTGCTATTGATTAGCATGGATCTGTTCCATTCGACTTCACTGAAACTTGAATAGTCTCAGACAAATAGTCTTTCCTTTCTTTCAGTCGCTCACCCTGTATCTTTTACAGTTTTCAATTAAAAATGGAAATTCATTCAAGGCAATGTAGACAAAGATACCACCCCACCTTTCTTTTGAGTCATCACTCGACCCATCTTCCCCATTCAAAATATTCAAGGATTGCAACCCCCGATTAGTGGGTTGATATTTGAGGCAAGTTTTTGTACCCCTAAAGATGTCCCGTTGAAACAAAAATTGACCAGTTTTTGCATTTTGATCAGAAATGAATAGCTTGGTAGATATAGCCTCTGTTTAGTTTTCGTTGAGGTACCCTGTATATCAATCTACCAGACCATACACAAACTATTGCATTATCACTGAATAATATCAATGTACCAACGAGTAGTGTCAGAGACTTTCCCACTGGAAAAATCAAGTGTACGAAACTTAGTTAAGTATCACTGAATGTAATTACATTATTATTCTTGTACTATAAAGTGATAAATGATCAGATCAAGTACTGCTTAAAATATATACATTCTGTCAGAAAAGTACCGGAAATTAGTCAATGAAACACAAAACATTTATTTTTATTCAAACTAATTATATCGCTTTCAAAGTAGGCCTCTTCTGAAATAATACATTTACGACAACGATAATCCAACCATCAAAAAATTTTTCGAATGCTTTCTCCAGAATCGATTTCATTTCTTGCAGCGGATTCCCTTTTTTGAATTCTATCGATTCAAAACGGGTACGTAGAAGTGATAATTTGAGTTTTGAAAAAAGACAGAAGTCGGCCGGAGCCATATCAGGTGAACACGGTGGATGTTCCATGGTATTGATCGAGTTCTTGGTCAGCAATTTATTCACAATGATAGCCTTGTGAAGATGGCGTATTATCGTGGTGCAAAATCCATGAGTTTTCCTTCCAGAAATATGGCCTTTTTCGATGAATTTGCTCTCTCAAACCGTCTCGCCTTCTTGCAATAATTCCGCGATCATCAAAGAAGACGGTCAACATTACCTTGACTTGCGATCGACTTTGACGTGACTTCTTTCGATTTCAGTTCAGTTGGAAGGCGCCATTCCGAAGCTTTTTGTCTGGTTTGCATGTCAAACTCATAATTCCAGTTACAACGCGTTTCATAAATGTGGGGCTGAATTGCTCGTTCTAGCATGTCTTCGCGCGATTCAATGATGAAGTAAATTCAGATCTTTTAGAACTAGTCGAGCGATAACACGTTTCATGCCCAACCAATCGTTGAGAATTGTACGAATTGATATATGAGACTCAGAAAGTTCATTGCTTATCTCTTTCAAGCTTAAATGACGATTTTCAATTTCACTTCATCGCTGTTGACTTCAGTTGAAGATGTTGATCGCGAGGCAAATCTTACACCACATCTTGGCAGCTGTTTAATTCACTGTTCTACTCACATGCACATTTTTTCGATAAAGCCGATTCACCGTAATCCTTCTGTAATATTTTCAGCGATTCGGCATACAAAATTCCAGTTGCAATATAAATTCTTTGTTCGACATTTTTATTTATCCATTATAGTGGCAAATCCGAGCACTGTAAACAAAGTAGATAACAGATAGCGTACAAACTCCGCGTCAGTATAGAACAGTTGTGCCAACTTAGGAAAAACAAAAATTTTGAATATCGGTTCAAACAGATTTTCTAAATAATCAATTCCCGGTACTTTTTCTCTCAAAATGCATGATAAAAATTCAGCAAATAATATTTCAGTCATATATACAAATGAATAAAATATTAAATATTAGGAATTAGTAAATATATATATGAGTGAAACAAATATCTGCGGTACTACCCTTCGGGTGTGGTCTACATTTACAAACTTGAGACAAGGAGAAACATTTAGAACGATGATCCTTGAAAAATTTGTTCTCAACTCTTCCCACCAAGTTGTACTTGGTGGAAAGAGGACCACAACATCAATGGTGCAATTAGCCCAAATGCGAAGTACGAAGCAGCAGTAGTTTCGTCCTTATTAGAACCAAGAAGATGCAAACAAGAAACGCCTTCTATGGACCGAAATGGTAAACTTGCTTTGAGAAAAAGAACGAACAAAGCAAACATATGAGCGAATATAAAATTTCAACACTTTCATCATGCAGTGAATCGCCTTCCGTAGAACGAAACAGTTCGCTTGACTTTTGGAGCTTTAAGGCCACAAGATTTCAAGGACTACCTCATGTCGGTCAGTATTTAAGTGAAACAAATATCTAAGGCGATATCCTCCGCGTGGAGTCTAAAAATTATAATTGAAACAAAGAGAATTATTATTAAATAATTCTCAGATCAATGAAGAGCTAGTTTTGAATTTTGAATTTTTGTCTCTTTGAGTCTTTGCAACTCTGTGAACTAAAACAATGACTTTCCATTCTTAGTTATATTGAATGCCTTTTGAAAAATCATCTCGAAGTTCTGTAGCAAAATTATCTCTCCGACTTACTTCCTTATAAGAAGTCTTATTTTTTCCAATTTCCATTTGAATTTCTGGACTATGATCATTTTCTCCTTGGGACTGAAAAGAAAATTCATTAGATACTCAAGGAAAACATTCTCAATTAAAGGATGATTAATTGAATGAAACAATTTGAAATTTTAGGTTTTTCACTGAAACATAAAATAATCGTGCATGTTTAACTACACTGTAGTTTCATCAGACCATTGAGGTGCAACTAGGATGTGAACAGGAAACAAAAAAGAAATAACCTAACCTCACCAATTACACTTGATTGAACCATATATATATATATATATATATATATATATATATATATATATATATATATATATATATATATATATATATATATATATATATATATATATATATATATATATATATATAGACTCATAAAGAAATCCGTAATTAATAAGATCCTATAATATTTTGAACATGTTTACTAAATTGTTGTTCTGAAACATAAAATAATCGTGCATGTTTAACTACACTGTAGTTTCATCAGACCATTGAGGTGCAACTAAGATGTGAACAGGAAACGAAAAAGAAATAACCTAATCTCAGCAATTACACTTGATTGAAC